>CM062237.1:22958564-23558564 GCA_031216185.1 Syzygium aqueum | reverse complement strand
AGTAGAGAACATTAGTGCTTTGGAGGATGATCAAAGCCATCGTGTGGGGAAGTCGCTTTTACACTCAGTGAAGTGGGAGCGCATTATTTTGGATGAGGTGAGTGAATTGGAGTATCTTGCGGTGATATGAGTGCTAACATAGTTCAATGCTTTGTAACCGATATAAAGATTTCGATATGTCCATGCTGGCAACACGTGATTCGTTATTTTGTTTGGCTGGGTGAAGCCACGCATGAATGCGTTAATTTGCTCTTGGCAAGACAAATTTCTGTAAGATTAGGCCTTTCGATTGAAGGTTTGATTACTTTTAGGGAACTGTATATGCATGTTCTTTTCCACAATTTATCAAAAAAAACTTCTATCCGGGATCTCTTAGTATGATTTGCTTCGTGATCTTTGAACATTCATCTGCATGTACATTTCCCACTTATGCCTATCACTACAAAAAAACACCGGATTTGCGATGGCATTTGCGACGGAAATTTCGCAAAAATCCGTCGCAAATCGAATTTGCGACGGAAAAATTTCCGTCGCAACTAGCGCGTCGCAAATTTTTGCGACAGAAAATTGAAAAATTCGTCGCAAATTTGCGACGGGAAAAAATTCGTCGCAAATAGTCCGTCGCAAAATTCGTCGCAAAATCCGTCGCAAAATTCGTCGCAAATTTGCGACGAATTTATAAATCCGTTGCAAAATTCGTCGCAAAATCCGTCGCAAAATTCGTCGCAAAATCTTTCGGAAAATCCATCGCAAATTTGCGACGAATTTATAAATCCGTCGCAAAATTCGTCGCAAATTTGCGACGGATTTATAAATCCGTCGCAAAATTCGTCGCAAAATCCGTCACAAAATTCGTTGCAAAATCCGTCACAAAATCGTCGCACATTTGCGACGAACAAATTCCGTCGCAAAAACCCGTCGTAAATTACGTCGGCAATTTGCGACGACCTCCATCCGTCGGAAAATTCGTCATGCATTGCATCGGAAAACGCATCGCGAAGTTCATCGCAAATTTGCGACAAACTTTAATAATAGCAAAATTCGGCTTGGAGATTTCCTCGTTATTTTTAGATCATTTCGGCCGTAAATTATTGTCCATATCAATCAAAATAGACAATGACATATAATTGAAACATAAAAACGAACAAAACATACATTCTGACAAACCGGCCACAACGACATATAATTAAAACAAATAACAGAAGGAAAGTTTTATAGTCTGACGTACTTTGCTATTTGATATCAAATCGTACAATACATTCAAAACATGAAGTAAGAGACGGGACAACCATAGAAGACGCAACAAAAACCATACAGAAGAAGACGCAGCCTTGCCTTGGTACGATGGCAGGACACCAAAAGTAGTCACCTCCGTCGAGACCTGAGGAAATGTCGATACATAAATCAGTCCAGAATATTAAAAAAAGCAATTATGCATGGATGTGGAAGTAACTAGGTGTAAAATAACACAAATACGTTTCAGAACGAACATAAATGTTCATACATATGAATATGAGTGAAATTATGAAAAACCAAGATTGCTTACCTAAAAACGTCAACTACAAATCGTCGAGAAAATCATCATCATCATCATCAGCAGCATCAGCATTCCCGGCATCAATGGGTTGGTCATCATTGTGCTCATCACCTATTGGATTGGCTGAAGGTACAGGAGGACCGTAATTGTGATCCATGTTAAGGTGTTGCATAACCATTCTCATTTGTTCTTCCAAGTTATATATTCGTTTATCCTTCTTAACAAGTAAATCATTCAGACGATGCACTTCTTGGGTCAATTGCGCGTTTGGTTGTGACCTCCTTCGACTAGTCCTAGCGCCTGATGAACTTCCAGGAGTATTCGGCATGAACATCCTTGACAACGATCCCAGCCCAAATATTTTCCCTTTTTTCACCCCACCCGTTGCCTCCATCCATAATGCCACATTATCAACTGGTGGCCGGGACTCAGGACAATCATCACTACCACTAGCAGTGCTCATTACAAGTTTATCATAGTTGTCCTACATTAACAATTGAAAATGAAAGTAAAATAACTATATAATATATATACCATCAATCAGCAAAGCATTCACGGTCAAACTTGTAGTTTATATATAAGCTAAAGTATAACTTTACATACCTTAACAGTTTTTGCTCGCTCGCCAGTCCATGTCTTATCTTTCTTTTGAAATGTGCGTTCAAATGTAGCTGCAAATGTCGGTTCCGTCCCCAATTCTTGTGCCTACAAAATGTAATTTTCAGTAATTGAATTAAATTAACTTATAACGCATTTAACAGTCTTACCAATTGTTTGCGATGCTCCGCAATGTTGATAGAGCCCCCGGCATATGTGGCTGACCCATCACTAGAACTAGAAGATCAATTCTTCTTATTCTGCTCACAGAGTTGCCGACTCTGTTCAGATTCCCAAAATCTGGTAATTGCCACCCAATTGTCAGCTGTGAAGAAAGACGGCTTCGCACGCCGGCTTTTCGCTCTATTCATGACATTTCGCATAAAATCACTTATTTTCCTATCAAAAATTCTTCTCACTTCATTGTCTTCCGCTTCCTCCCACTTAAACCTCCGCTGCAATAAATAAAAACATAAATTGAAAATTATGTTGATGATCACATATCCATAATCATGAACCAGACACATATAAATATCTTGTACAGTTCATGTCGGGAAACTATCCGGTCCTTTAGGTATCGAGAACTACAGAGTTGTTCTGGTCCATTTACGTCATTCTTGACCATCAATATACTACACCAAACTGAATTGACGAGCAAATAAAATATGTAAAACTTACCTTGAACTCATTCCACCATATTTCTTTCGCTTCTTGTGGAACACTTCTGTAATTAAGATACTCTCCCATCCAAAAGTTTCTTACTATTTTGTTCAATTCTTTGACAACAGACGTAGCATCCGTGAATCTGCATTTATACGAATATTGTGCAACATGGACAATTCAGTTGACATCAATATCTAAAGCCTTAAATATGACATATACTAAAATAAATATGAAGCACTTACGAATCTCCAAATGGGCATATGAAGAATCGGTTATCTTCTTGACCGATGTTTCCGTCAATATTCGATCGTTCCGCCGAATAATTGGGTGGAACGGAAGGAGAGGGAGCTAAAGGAGATTGAACTGAAGAACGTTCAGTTCGCATGTGGTCAAGTCCCGTAATATGTTGTTCAGTGTGGAAGGAAGGGCCAACGTGCCCATATTGCGTAGGATCATATTGTGATTGAGGGTTAGATGCCGGGATATGAGAAGAGGAAAGGGACGGGGACGAGGACGAGGAGGAGGAATGGCCTTGTCTTCTAGGCATGTAACCTCCACGTTTATACTGACAAGTAGGAAAGTTATGCGAATATGTAAAGAACTATTGACTCGTATTACGAACACATAATGATGTTACCGATGACGAAGCTTACCATTTTGATGGAATGACTGAGAAAAAGTTTCCTTGATATGAGCCAATGTCGAGTGTTTATGACGTGCAATTTCCTACAAACAAATATACTCAAAATCCAATTCATTTTTTATATGAAACATCAATGTATGAGCACGATATGGGTGGCCACCGGTATGAAACATCACTATATGAATCGCATTCATTTTGATTAAATTTTTTTAACCACGTACAAAAATATAAATTTCACTGAAAGTGGGTGGCCACAAATATTCTAAGTCATTCTGTAAAGTTTTGTAAGAAATAAATTATTATTATTATTGTTAAATTTTTTTTGGGACCTAACAAAAAATTTCACTAAAAGTTGATGGCCACCGATATTCTAAGACATTGTGAAAATTTTTGAAATTTTAAAATTTTAACAATTTATAAATTATGAAATTTAATATAAAATTTTTCCGTGGAAAAAAAATTTCCATACTAAAATTGGGTGGCCACAGGTAGTCTAAGCTATTAGATACAATATTCCAATTTTTTAAGTTATTCTTTATTTTAATAATTTTTAGGGCACGTTAAAACAATTAAATATAACTAAAAGTAGGTGGCCACAAGTATTATAAGCTATTCCGTGAAATGTTGAAAATTTTTAAATTATGATTTTTTTTGCCATCTAAAGAAATTTAAATTTCACTACAAGTTGATGGCCATCTAAAGAAATTTAAGTTTATTATAAATTTTTAAAAACTTTTACGGTCAAATTTCATAGTTGTTGTCAACATATACCGTTTTTTAAATTTTCCATAATTTTGCAGGAATTTTTTTAGACTTGTTTAATTTTCGAGCATTTTCTGTGAAGACGCCTAATTAACGCTAAATCATCCACATAATAAACAAATTAAACAGTCGACCATCGATTAATGCCACATGCAATCCTGAAATCGACCCGTAATTTAACTAATGATAAGTTATCCTAAATAATCCCTAAACAACTCCGACTAATTACCTAATTATACTAACTAGTGCTTAAAGAGTTGGCTTACTTGGTTCAAGCACAACAAAAACCGGCGAAATGGACACTGGCGAATCCGGCACGGGCGTGGGCGACGGCGGCAATGGTGATTGCGGCGTCGGCGGCGGCTGTAGTGCGACCACGGTCGCTGTGCTCCAGTGCGGGCGGTAACGGCCGAGGGCTGCTCAGGCTCGAGCGTCGGCGCGCTAATGGTGGGCAATGAGGGCGACAGCGGCGGAGGGCGGGGACGGGGCCGGGGCGGGGAGGGGGCGCGGAGGGGCCGGGGCGGGGAGGGGGCGCGGAGGGGGGCGAGGGGCTGGGGCGGAGGGGGCGGAGGGGGCGGGGGCGGGGGCGGAGGGGGCGGGGGCGGGCCGGAGGGGGCGGGCGCGGAGGGGGCGGAGGGGGCGGAGCGGGGCAGGGGCGGGGCGGAGGGGCCGGGGCAGGGGCTGGGCGGGGCGGAGGGGGCGGGGGCCGGGGCGGAGGGCGGAGGGGTGCGACGGAGGGGGGCGGGGCGAGGCCGAAGGGGGAGGGGGCAGGGGCGGGCCGAAGGCCCGCCGGCGGAGGCAGGGGAGGGGGCGGCGCGGAAGGCGGGGCGGGGCTGGGGAGAGGGGCGGAGGGGGCGGCGGGGCGGGGTGGGGGCGGGGCAGGAGGCGGGCAGGGGGCCGAAGGGGCGAGGCGGAGGGGCGGAGCGGGGCCGGGGCCGGGGGCGGGCTGGCGGCCGGGGGCGGGCGACGGGCGGCGGACCTGCGAGGGCGACGGCGGACGGCTGGGCGGCGACGGACAGCGGGCGCGACGGCGACGAACCTGCGTGCGAAGAAAAGGGGGAGGACAGGGAAGAAATGCAAGAAATTTGCGACGGACCGAGCTCGGTCCGTCGCAAATTTTGTCGGTGACAAACATTTGCGACGGACAAACGTGTCCGTCGCAAATTTGCGACGGACCGCGTTCGTTCGTCGCAAATTTACAACGGACCGCGTTCTTCCGTCGCAAATTTCAACTTTTCGCAAATTTCTACCGGGAAAAATTCCCGGGAAAAATTTGCGACGGACGAGTGTGTCCGTCGCAAATTTGCGACGGACGAGAGCGGTCCGTCGCAAATTTGCGACGGACACACTCTTGAGTTTTGAGACGGATATAAATTTTTAAATTTTGACCGGTAAATATTCCCTGGCAAAATTTGCAACAGCCAGGTCTGAGTCAGTCGAAAATTTCGAACGGTAGAAATTCCATAACAAAAATTGCAAAGGACCAGTTTTAATCCACAAAAATGTGGCGTCGCATTGGTATGGGTCCTATATGTGCTACGTGTGTTTTTTTTACTTGTCTTCTTTTTCAGTCTAAAATTTCAGATGATACATTAAATTAGAAAGAATAATCAACAATCAACAATAACAATAATAAAAAAGCACAATAACAATAACAATAATGATAACAGTCAAAATAGCAATTGTAGCATTCATAATTACACATCCGTAGTGTTCTGTCACAACAATGTCAATCTTCGTCATCGGCTTCGTCTTCGTCGTCGTCGGCTTCGTCTCCTTCGTCTTCGTCTTCGTCTTCGTCCTCGTCTTCGTCTTCGTCCTCGTCTTCGTCATCTGTCTGCAAATCAGATTCGGAACATTCTGGTACATTTAATTCGTAAATTTCTGTTGGTTCCACATCTGTCATTGCTCCGGACGGATCTCGTAAAGTTGGTATGTCATATTCCTCAACTTCAATAATGTTACACACTTCCTCTTGTTGGTAGGCTCTATCCTTCCAGTGTTCCTCGATTTTCCTCCGTGCTTTGATTTTACAAACCGCCCACCAATCAGCTTTGTCGCGTTTCAAACTAGGATATGATGCATAACATACTTGAATTGCTTGTTGTGTCAAGACAAATGGTTCATACTTCATATACCTTTTCTTGTGATTTATTTCAACCAAATTGAACTTCGTATGCACCTTCATTCCTTTGACAGGGTCAAACCACGTGCACTTAAATAACACAACCCGCATCATTAATGGTCCAGGGTACTCAATCTCAATGATTTCATCCAACAATCCATAAAAATCATCTTGCGAACTGTCACTATTGGATAACCGAACAGACACACCACTATTCATTGTGGATTTTCCCATTCCATATTCTTGAGTATGAAAATTATATCCATTTATGAAATATGCTGGCCAACTTCGAACTCTTAACTGTGGACCCCATGACAGATAATATAGCAATCCTTGCCCTCCAAATTCATCATACTTACTATGAACCTAAGGTTAGACATGCAAAGTTAATAATATATATTTATTTAAATGATGTATATAATTTTCATAACTTGGTTATAATCCACAGGCAACTTACATATGTCTTGAACCATGCTGCAAATTGTTCATCGCACAAACGGTCAAACTCATTTGGTTGTAGTCCAAACATTGAAGTTTGGAAAATCCTAATATTAAAAACAATATCATTATTAGCAAATATTTGACACGTAAAACATATATTCGCAAATTTACACTTACTTGAAGTATGGCTCCACTTCTGGGCAGTTCAATAAAATATAAGTATGGGCTGCATGCAATTCTTCGCCTGATAAGTAACGAAACTGACATGCGCCGCTTGGTCGACCAAGATAATTGAAAATAGAAAATGCCGTGCAATTGGGATCAATGGGGCCCTCATCATTTCTACCTGCTCTCCGCCTCTTGCACTGAACGTGCGGCTCAAAATAGTATGATGCAAATGTTGTCACTTCTTCCACAATATATGCATTACAAATTGAAGCCTCAACACGTGCCTTATTCTTCACTTTTTTCTTCAAATGATATAAGAATCTAGTTGAAATAACAAGAAACTTATCGGAATATATTATATGATAAACTAATTTGAACCGCATTTAAAAAAAAACATTACCTCTCAAATGGATACATCCAGCGAAATTGGACGGGACCTGCAACTTTGGCCTCATAAGGCAAGTGAACTAAGAGATGCTCCATCGAATCAAAAAACACCGGAGGAAATATCCTTTCTAAGTTGCAAAGAATAAGTGGAATATCTCTCTCTAGTTTTTCCATGTGCGATGCTTTTAACACTGTCGAGCAAATATCATGGAGGAAATTGCTTAATTCTGTAATGGCGCCCCATACAAAGTTCGGTAGAACTTCCTTCAAAGCTATTGGAAGTAGTCTTTCCATCAGGATGTGACAATCATGACTCTTCAAACCTGTCAACTTGCATTCATTCAAATCAACACATCTCCCGAGGTTCGAAGCATATCCATCAGGAAACCGCACAGATTTCAACCAGTGACAAACAACTCGCCTCTGCTCCTTAGCCAATGTATAAACTGCTTTCGGTTTTGGTCCCATGCTGCTTGCATCCACAGCTAGTATTGGCCGATCGCAAATATCTGTCATATCTTTTCTTGCGTTCAAGTTGTCTTTTGTTTTTCCGGCGACGTCCATCACAGTATTGATGACATTGTCGAAAACATTCTTTTCTATGTGCATGACGTCAAGATTATGATGAATAAGATGGGCCTTCCAATATGGTAGATCCCAAAATATACTGCGTTTTGTCCACTTATGTGTACTTCCGTACGCAAAAGTCGTGCCGTGCGGGTTCTCAATAACAGTTGGAAAGTCCTGCACACGTTCCCAAATTTGATCGCCGGTTAACCTCAGTGGTGGACGCGTTCTTTCAGTCCTATTCTTGATGAACTCTTTCTTATTCCTTCTGAAATGATGATTTGACGGTAAAAATTATCTGTGACAGTCAAAATAGCTAGGCTTCTTTCCATGTTTTAATCTAAATGATTTTGTCTTCTCCATACATATCGGACAGCCTAAGATCCCAGCTGTACTCCAGCCAGATAATATTCCGTAAGCTGGAAAGTCATTTATCGTCCAAAGAAGGGCAGCTTTCATGACAAATGTTTGATCAGTAGAAACGTCATACGTAGGGACACCTTCAACCCAAAGCCGCTGTAACTCCTCAATCAATGGTTGCATATAAACATCTATCAACTTTTTCGGATTTTGCGGCCCTGTCACAATCAATGTCAAAAACATAGAAGGTGTCTTCATGCACATACCAGGTGGAAGATTGTACAGCGTTACGATAACTGGCCAGCATGAATAACTTCTTCCTGTTTTCCCAAATGGAGCAAATCCATCGGCACAGAGACCTAACCTGATGTTCCGAGGCTCCATTGCAAACTCAGGGTATGTTCTATCAAAATGTTGCCATGCCTCCGCATCTGAAGGATGACACATTAGACCCTCTTCTGTTTCATGATTTGCATGCCAAGTCATGTGTTCAGCAGTGGCTTTAGACGCATAAAGCCTTTGCAATCTGGGGATTAAGGGCAGATAAAACATTTGCTTGCATGCTCTACGCTTCTGATGACGACCCGGCCTCCTGTTAATCTTGTACCTAGGTTGGCTACAGAATTTGCAAGATTCTGCATTTTCATCATCTCTCCAATATAGCATACAAACCCGACTACATACATCAATTCTTACAACCGGAAGACCTAAGTTATCCACTAGCTTTTTCATATCATAAAAATCACTTGGCATGTTGTTATCATGAGGCAATGACTCTCGCATTACTTCAACAAAAGAGTTGAAGCAATCCGCAGACACATTATGCTCTGCCTTGATATTTAATAGTCGGGCTGTTACCGATAACTTTGTGTGGTCCTCACAACCTGCCCATAGAGGTTCATCTGCTGCTTTCAACACATCCCAGAACTGATTAGATTGAAAAGTTTCATTATACACATTCTCCTCATAACCCGTTACTCCTATATCTTCCAATTGTGTAGCATGACTACTACCCAATTGTTCACGTGTAGGAGAAAAACTAGTACTTGCATGATTTGATTCTGTGCCAAAATTATAACGAGCGCCATCAATCACCATTCTCTCGTATGAGTTCAATTGCTCATAATAGCCACATTCTTCACTAACTGAAAATTGGTCACTTCTTCCATATCCTTCATCAGCTATAAATGGTTCACCATGGGAAGTCCAATTATAATAGTTCGGAGTAAATTCATATCTAATAAGGTGTTCTCTAACTTGATCACACTTCTGGAATTTACCATTACCGCACTTTTTACACGGACACCTTAACTTATTTCCATCCATAAACTCATATTTACTACTAGCAAAGTCCAAAAATAGTTCCAACCCAGTACGAAACTTATCCGTCAATCCTTGACGTCCAGGTAAGTTCTTATTATACATCCAAGCCCTTTCTCTTTGCATTATGTCTGTATTAAAATAATAAATGCTGGTAAAATATTTAAAATATCATATCTATTGTTCGTAATTAAAACTATAAAATTTTGGAAATTAGAATTTTTTTTCTTCACACAACAATTAATATGAAATTGCAAAAATAGAAAAATTTACAATGCAAAGAAGACTTACCCAAAAAATTGACTGAAATATTGATAGGACAAAGTGATCAATTGGATGAGAATTGCAAAGTCCACTTGGATTGCGAGACCTTCAATTAGGCACAAACCCAAAAAAAAATAATCACTTAAGAATTATTTTGTAATATTTTTTAAAGTACGATGGAAACGGAATTCATCCCTAGCAAATTTGCGACAAATAAAAGCAAAATCCGTCGCAAATTTGCGACGGAATTTGCATTTATTCGTCGCAACTTTGCGACGGATACGATCATCCGTCGCAAATTTGCGACGGCAACGATTATCCGTCGCAAATTTGCGACGGAAACGAGTGTTCGTCGCAAATTTGCGACGGAAACGATTATCCGTCGCAAATTTGCGACGGACACTCGTTTCCGTCGCAAATTTGCGACGGACAAGGTAATCCGTCACAAATTTGCGACGGCAACGATTATCCGTCGCAAATTTGCGATGGAAACGAGTGTCCGTCGCAAGTGTCCGTCGCAAATTTGCGACGAATTACCGTGTCCGTCGCAAATTTGCGATGGACACTCGTTTCCGTCGCAAATTTGCGACGGATTACCGTGTCCCGTCGCAAATTTGCGACGGGATTCATGACATTCCGTCGCAAATTTGCGACGGATACCTCATTCCGTCGCAAATGGCGCGGCCTTTCGGCTCATCTGAAGGCCGGCGACGTGTAACCGGTCGCCGGTCATTAAACTGGTTGTTAAACCGGTGATGCAGATAAGAAAAAAATACAAATATAAACATATATTTAAAAAAAAATTACAATGTAACGACAAATAATGACGAAGATAGCAATTTTGCACTTACCGGTACAAAAGCTTTACCGAGATTAATAAGTGCGTCCGTAGATGTTGCTGAGTTCAGTGACATGAAAGGGGGAGAAAACCAACAGAAAGCGAGAGAGAGCGAGAGAGAGCGAGAGAGAGAGAAAGTGATTATCAGTCGGGCTGATAAACTACGAATTTGCGATGGATGTACGTTTTCGTCGCAAATTTGCGACGGAAGTACTTTGCCGTCGGAAATTTGCGACGGATTTTGCGACTGTATTATTTTCCATCGCAAATTTGCGATGGAACTTTTTCCGTCGCAAATTTGCGACGTATTACATTTACCGTCGCAAATTTGCGACGGAATGTGCGACGGACGTAAGTTTCCGTCGCAAATTTGCGACGGCTAAGAATGCCATCGCAAAATCCGTCGCAAATTTGCGACGGAAACTTACGTCCGTCGCAAATTCCGTCGCAAATTTCATGTTTTTTTGTAGTGTATGCAATTTTATTCAATGTAGGCTCACTTTGTCAAAGATAGGCGATGTAATACTGCAAAAGCAGTTCTCGAACTGGAGTCTTCATACAGATGGGCTTTAAGTGGAACACCTCTTCAAAATCGTGTTGGGGAGCTCTACTCTCTTGTAAGTTTCTATTTATACGAGTGGTTAATTGTTATTCACCTTTTGTAGTCAATCACATTGTCCTACAATAAACTTTTCGGGTCCGTTTTCTTCGAATTGTGCCGTATTCATCTACTTATGTCAAGATTGTGATTGCAGAACACTTGATTATAGGTATGTAAAGTTTCAATCACAAGATAATCGGGTTATATTTTCCCATGGGTGGTTTTTGGTATAACAGGCAATCTCAGCCTGTAGTACCGTAGTCGTTCATGTTGACACAAAATGGTTAGAGGCAACTACACGTGCAAAAAGACCGGTTTAGCGACTTGGTATACCAAATAATGTGGCAATCTTTGCATAGATATTTAAAGAAGCAGTGCATGTGCCATTCTTTGCAAGAATACTTAGCGTCTCTATGAATGGTAAAGTACAAGTTAAATCCATTTAATCTTTGCTGCTCGGTATTACCAAATAATTTGGCATGTCGAAGATTTTCAACTTAAATCCACCACTTCCTGCTCTCTTCACTTTCCCTGCAGGTTACTTTGAGGTAGGATACACTGGACATTAGAGAAGAGGATTATTACACATCATTATACAATGAGAGCCAATCTAACCTTATGCGGTGTGCATATTGATTAGCAGGTCCGTTAATCTAGGCTTCTTAATTTGCTCTTTCATAGGATCAATTAAACTGAAAATATGTCACCAGAAATTTCTAGCAATTGCTTTCATGGCCTAAAGATATATAAGTGTTCTAAGTGCAATCCTTTTAATTTTGGATGCGAAATTTTGGCAATTGTAGGTATTTCACTTTCTTCTCTGGGCTTGTGGGACTTTGAGTATCGCATTGTATGTCAACAAGTGAATGTCACTTCTTTGGAGGAGGTGATGAAGCACTTCATGCAAACCTTATAGGAGAAAGCAAAGTGGGCGCAAGATTGGAAGTATCTTTTCATACATATCGGGGATAAGCTTTGCTTCAACAGTGCCAGAAGTGCAGTTGGCTTAATATGTTCCTACCCTGAAAAGAATTGCCACCCTGAGGTTGCTTAAGCAAATACTTTAAACTGATCAAGATTATTTATTCTCTCATTATGTGTACTATAAAGAAAAATATATATGTCATTCTTATGGAAAATGCAGATGAATGTATTTCATTTTCATATTATTATAATATTTTGATGTTATTAAGTGCTTAATCAATGTTAAATATAAATTGTAGGAATTAATTTTTCTATTAATTAGATTTAAAATCGAAGTCATCCGTAAACAATATTCGTCGCAGAGTTCGTCGCTAAAGAATTAATGAAAATTCGTCGCTAAATAATTAATAAAACTTCGTTGCTATTATTGACCCAAAAAAAAAATAACGAACCCAAAAAAAATTGGTAAATTAGAGATGAATTTTTTTTTTGGTTGAAATTAACGATGAATTTTGCCACGAATAATTAGCGACGAATTTTGCGAAGAAATTTGTGACGAATTTTGCAACGAATTTTCCGACGAATTTTGTGATGACATTTCCGACGAAATTTGCGACGAAATTTCCAACGAATTTTGCGACGGATAGTGTTTGTCGTAAATTTGCGACGAATTTTGCGACGGATTGTATTCGTGGCTAATTTGCGACGAATTTATTTCCGTCGCAATTTTGCGATCAACTTTTAAATTTTCCGTGGCAAAATTTTGCGACGACCTAGTAGCGACGAAATTTTTTCCGTCGCAAAATTCATCGCAAATCGAATTTGTGACGGATTTTTTCATATCTTTCATTGCAAATTTCGTCGCTAATCCGGTGTTTATTTGTAGTATATGTGTATTGCACTTAAAAAAAATTCAAATGGAGTACATCAAACAAAAGGAGAATGTATCTTGCATAGTAGTTCTCAACATAATCGTCCTTCCACATACTAAACAAACACCAGAAAAAGATAAGTTGAATACTAAAAAGACATTTTGTTTATCCATATGAAAACACAAAGCACTTCTTAAAAGTTGGGCAAGTTTCTCCAGCTCTCCACTTTTCTGTTGCAGATGCCAAATATAATCAATAATGGTTTCCACCCAGATAAGATGCAAGAAATGGATAGCAGGAAAGGGGCCAGTTTTACCAGCTGAACAAGCTCCTATTCTCGTTGTACAAACATTCTCTTGAACCATAGCGTGGCGATCATCGTTGTCATTGAAAATTTCTCAATGGCCTTGTCCATCGCTTGAAAGTAAGAGATCCTCCAACATCGATTGAAGTGCAAGATACTACAGAATCCCAGCAATCCCACTGCAAAACCTGGTCCCAATCCTGCATAGAACCAATTGTGGATATCCAAATTGTCTTCGCTAGGCTTACCTCCACTGGAATGATCACCGTCGTGCTCATCAATATCGGGTGGCTCATCTCCAGGACAAATCTTCGGAAGAGGATCTCCACAGAGTCCGTCGTTGCCGCAATAAACAGATTCATCGTCCACAGTGCGTAGATGGTCGCTAGACGGTACAGGGCCGGAGAGTCTATTGAAGGACAGATTCAGATGACTAAGGAAGTCCATGTTGGATATGCCCGGAGGTATGGTACCTGAAAGTTTGTTTCTGGAAAGATCAAGAGATTCCAAATTTTTTAAGTCACCAATGTTTGAGGGGATGTGTCCACTCATATTATTTTGAGAGAGGTTCAGATTTTGAAGTTCGGCAAGCCTAGTGAGCTCTTCTGGTATCTGCCCATCCAGCATGTTCGCCGAAAGATCAATTGAGCAGAAGTATACAAGCGTATCACGATACATTTGGCTGGTTCCCTTTGTGTCGACCATGACATTGACGGCAATAGGCATCTGCCAACCCCCAAAATGACCCGCAAAGTCAACCATAGACAAGAACCCGTCGATACAATTGGGACTGGGTCCAGAAATATTATTCTGTGCTAGGCTCAAGATACGGAGATAGCTAAGTTGGCAAAATTGTGGAGGAATGCCTTCAACGAGGCGATTTTTCTCTAAATTGATCATTGCGAATGATTGAGAATGTTTCCCAAATGGAGGTAACCTACCTGTGAATTCATTGTCGCTAAGATCAAGGAACAACATCGGTAGATTTGACAAGCAGCTTGGGATTACTCCACTGAGGCCATTCCTATCTAGGCTAAGCAGCAATAATTGCTGCATATGGCACAAAGACTTCGGAATCTGACCATTTAACTTGTTATCTCCAAACATAAATGCCACTGTTGGAGATGCTCCCCAACATTGAGGAAGTCTCCCAGACAGTTGATTATCTGAGAGATTAATTGTAGACAGCTTATTCAACTTGCACAAAGAATTTGGAATGCTGCCGGTGATATTATTACTCCAAAGTATCAGTTCCGTTAACCGTGGCATCTTGTCTCCAATATCTTGGGGAAGTTGGCCTCTAAGCATGTTACTTGCCATATCCAAAAATTTAATATTAGAGGAGATGTCGTAGAGCCAATCAGGAATGCTATCTGAGATGCTCGCATTTTTCATCGTCAACCAGGTAATGTTCCCCTGTGTTCGAAGCCATTTTGGAAATTCAGGTCCCACTTTACAATCTGATAAATCTATCTTGCGAACTTGGAATGGTGGAACCCATGTAGAGCTCACATTTAGTATGAGCTCATTGGAGGAAATGTCTAAGCTAATCAAGCTTTTGAGATATTCAAAGTGAAGTTCACGTATAACTCCATACAAAAAATTCTGCTTAAGATAGAGCTCCTTTAGATTCGATAGTCGCCCAATACTCTCTGGAATGGTCCTGCTTACTTTGTTAAAACTTAGATCCAACTCTCTTAGAGATGCAAGCTCCACCAAATTGGCAGGAATAGAACCAGAAATCGAGTTTGATGAAAGATCAAGGTGCTCTAGTTCCTTGAATTCTCCAAATTGATTTGGTAGGTCACCACTGAAAAAATTCGTGGAAACATCAAAGATCTTCCACTTACTTTGGACGCAACCGAGATGACTATCTAAAATGCTGGAGATATTCCCATTGAAGTAGTTCATACTTAATCGTAACACTTGCAATTTGCAAAGACTGCTCAAGTTTTTTGGAAATCCACCTTGTAGCGAATTTTGAGACACATCAAAGAAGGCAAGCCTTTGATTATTCTCGATGATTGCCATGGGAAGAGGTCCTTCAGAAAGAAGGGTGGAAGACAAATCAATGTGTTCTAGCTTGCTCAAGTTATAGATCCATGGCGGGATAGAAGAATTTATATAATTATGACTTATATCAAGGAATCTAAGGGAGGTGAAATTGGCCTGAAAAGAGCTAGAAATATCGTGCAAATCACAATTGCTCAATCCTAGAGATTGCAAAGATGAAAGCATGTTAATGGAACCGAACCAATCTTTGGCTTTCGAAAGGCCAACACCGGACATGTGCAAGTATTTCAAGGAAGATAATTTTGACACCCAACCAAGGTCGTCCGAGGTTAAATAATCCAAAAGGGAGTCAGTACTAAGATCCAAGTACTGTAACTTGGAAAGGTTATTGTACTGCTTAGGAATATCTCCGTTGAAGTCTGCATTTGAGAGGTTAAGACACTCCAATTTCTGAAGAGAAGCAAAGAACATTGGGATTTTCTGGGTTGAAAAGTTGTTGAGACTGAGGTCTAGATACTTCAGATACTTCAGTTCAATCAAAGAAGGAATTATGTTACCTCCGAGCATGCACATATCTGAAGGTAAGAAGATGTCAATATAGATATCTTCAATACAGGGATTATGAAGATCCAGCTTGAGGACATGACCGGTCTTCTTGTTGCATTCGACCCCTTCCCACTTGCAACATTCCTCTCCCGTCCACGACGATAAGCGTCTCGAAGGATCAATGAGACCATGCTTGAACTTCAAAAGAGCTTCCCTCTCCATGCCAATACATGTTACATTGGTCAAAGCATTGGAATGACGGAATTCGATTACTTGGATGATAAAGATTGCCCATAAGAAGGTAGACACAAGGCCATCGCAAGACGCCATCGGTTCTTTAGGACCTGAGAATAAATGTTGCTTTCATAATGTGGATAATGTTGTTGGATTCACAAGAAAGGAGTCACTATAAATATTGTTGAGGTCATTTCTGATCACTCTCCATCATGACTTCCTGAAGGACAACGACTCCAACTTTCCAAGTCAATGCCTTCCAAGACCCGCCAAAGGGGTCAACAAGCAACTTCTAGATTAGTAATCTATACTATGATAAAAATCATTGGAGAAACTCGGTGAGGATTGTTTAGGTAACTGAATCTCTGCGTTTATTGTGCGAAGGTTTTTCATTTTTAAGAACATCTCTTTATTGGAATGACCAGTGAAATCACACACTCGTGTTGAAAAGCAGAAGGTTTTTACACAAATAGGAAGGAAAAACTTTGCACAATTAATTTGCTTTAGGAAATTAATTCAAATGGTTATTGCATCACATGACAATTTGAAAGTTACGTTTTTTTTTATTATCGTTTCTGTAAAAACTATTCCGGATGCCAAATATGAATGATTTTATTGTTCCAGAATGTATCCTAAGTTTTTGGCCAAGTTATGTTGGAACAACCTCTTAGATCTTTCATGTAATGCATCTCATGTATGCCTTTTGGACTAGATAACTAATCTCATATCTACTTTCAATTTTCCCCTATTCAAATGGCAACAAGAGGCCTTTAGATACCCGTAAGTATCAAAAAGCTGTTGACAAAAAAAAAAGACGACTGTTTTTTCCAACGTAACATGTTAGTAATTTATCAAGATTTTTATGAAATTACCCATACTTTTACAGTTTGCAAATTACTGATTTTTGTACTAACTAACCAACTTTATTTGTATAACTTACTGATGTTTCAAATTTACTAACTCTTACATGAAATTTTCAACCTAAATTAGAGCAATTTACCATCTTTGTTAAATTAAAATTTCAATTTATTTGTTCTTTTTTAATTTACTAAATTTTCTATTAAGTTATTAATTTTTATTTGCCTTGATTAGCTGTCCCTTAAATTTCCTAACTCTTTTAAGATATCACCGGCCTCAGTTGGCATGACTTATCAACAGTTCTAGTTTTTTTTGTGATCAACCCTCATTTCTAGTTTAGAGATTACTAAGTCGTTCTATTACCATCTAGTTTTTGTTTTCTTTTTTACAATTTACCAACTTTTCATATTGTTTACAAACTTTTTATGTATCTTTATTAGCAACTCCTTAAATTTACCAACTTTCTTAAAAACTTACCAACTTTAATTAGAGTGACTCACCAAGTTTTCATTATTTTTTGAGATATGTTCACTAAAAGTCCTAAAACTTGTTGCGAAAGTGCAATTAAATCCTAAAACTTGTCAAATTGGTTCAATCAAGTCCTAAAGTTAACACCGTCAATTTGTCTAACGGCAAATATTGACGGAGCATTTTTAAATGAATTTCTCTCTCCTATGTGATATTGTTTTATTATAATTTTATTAAAATATTATTTAAATTAAATTAAACAAGTAAAAAGGCTAAAAATAAAAATAAAAAAACAAAATTGGAAGAGAGAGAGAGAGAGAAGGAGCTTTGCTGTGGGACACTGCCACCCATCAATGGAGAGGCCGGCGACATAGGGGCCAGCTGAGATCGCTGACCTTGGGCTAGGGTGGCCGACCCTCGCCAATCTCGGGCGAGGGCCGACAACCCTCACTAGGCTAGGGTGAGGGCACCCAGATCTGGGAACGCCGGCCCTCACCTGAGGTCAACGACCATTGCCCGCCTCACTAGGCTAGGGTGAGGGCACCCAGATCTGGGCAACACCGACCCTCACCTGAGGTCAACGACCATTGCCCGCCCTGGGTGAGGCCTTGCTGGCAACCCTTGCTAGGCTCAACACACACAAATTTGGGTTGAGGGCACCCAAATCTAGGTGAGGCTTGGCCTTCTCCTGGGGCTGGCAAGGCCTCGCCTGAGGCTAGCGAGGGCCAGCCCCCCTCACCCAGGGCCAACAACCTCAGCCGGTCCCTTGGTGATGGTGGTGGTGCCCCACGACAAAGCTCCTTCTCTTATTTTTTTTTTTCAGTTTTGTTTTTTTTTTCTTTTTAGCCTTTGTAGTTTTTTTAATTTAATTTAAATAAGATTTGAATAAAATAATAATAATAATGTCACGTAGGAGAGAAAAATTCATTTAAAAATGTCACTCAGCATTTTCCATTAGACAATTTGATGATGTTAACTTTAGGACTTAATTAAATCAATTTGACAAGTTTTATAATTTGATTGTACTTTTTGAAAGTTTTAAGACTCAATTTAACTTTCGTAACAAATTTTAAGACTTCTAGTGAACATGTCCCTAATTTTTTTTTGTCAAACAAGTTTTCACATGTTTACCAATCACAATGCTGTTGCAGACTTGTTCTGATAACATATTGCCAACATGAAACAAAGTTACAAATTTTACCATACGGATCAGTAGACTTGTTCAATTTCAGCTCACATAGTTGGCTCATTTTATAAACGTCTCATTTTATAGGACAAAAGCAAGAGATTATTTTATTGTTTTTTTATAGCCAAATGGAAAGAAAGAGTAGTGTTGGAGAATAATGAGCACAACTTGTCTATTATTTGGAGCTTCAATAGCAATCTTCCGACATGAAGAAAAAACTGTGGATTCCGTAGCAATCGGACTGGCATTCGCCTTCAGAATTTAATAAGTCAATTTGTACTTCTTCCACAAATCAAGCCACCGTCTTTGGTGTTGGAAATCTTCCATCTAAATTTGTTATCACGCAAGCTTAGTACTTGCAAATTGCAGAAAATGCTCGAGTTTTTTAAAAGTTCACCTTCCAGCCTATTACCGGAGACATCAAGGAATCTAAGCCACCCACTATTTTCAAGGATGACAGTGGAGAATATGCCTTGGAGATCATTATAACTTAAATCAAGATGTTCGAGGTTTGATGAAGTTTTGAAACCAAGGAGGAGTAAATGAATTTATGGAGTTTTGACTCAAATCAAGGAATCTAAGAGATGTGAAATTGACGTGCAGAGAGGCTAAAGCACCTTCCAAATGACATCCCGTCAATAAGAAAAACTCCAGCGAGGAAAAAGCATGTGGACAGCAATTAACCCTTCTCTGGGGTTGAGAAGGACGTCCATAAGACAAGTTAGAAAATGTCCACACCCATCGGAGAACGAAGTCATGCCTTGCAAGACCCGTCAAATGGTCAAGACACCTGAAGCGACTTCTTATCGTGTTGCGAGGGAAAAAGAAAACGGAAGGATTTATTAGCAATGTCGTGCAATTATTTTCTATTTTCCTTTTCCTCTGTCCGCTGCAATTTAGAAAAAAAAAAGAAAACAAAAAAGAGAAAATGTTATGTTTGCCGCAAATGCACTGTCTTCTACATATGTTGCAATCACAGTGCAATGTGAGACTTCCTGAAAAGGAATCATGAATACAGATGCAATTATTCTCTAGACTAAACAAGAACGAACTGGCATCGATCTTTTTTTGTCTGTTTTCACCCCAATTTGGAGCCACTGACTGTTATTGTTCTTTGTTTAATTAATTTGCTTGAGTGATCAATCAATTTTAGGATTACCCGAGACAAAGCCCCCGATCTTCACTGGTTGACATAGAATGTTGGGCTTGAGTTGTCTTGTTAAACTTTTCAACCTTCTAACTTTTGTATGATTTTGATTAATGCAGAGGTTGTGACCGCTGGGTCTCCATCTCATGATACTTGTTTGCTCTCATATAGTTAGCTGAATTCATTCCACATTGACAGGTTTTCATTACGAGACTTTAGAAGACTAATTGTATTATGAGGGTAGTTGGTCTCCTGATATCTATTCATACCAGAGTTAACGCCGAAAAGCGAAAAAGACACCTTAAAACCAAATCACGATTTCGTCCATGACTTTTCTGTTTACAATTACCTTTCAAGTCCTTACTCTTAGAAGAATTAAAACTAGATATGTAGTACTTCTTTTCTGTATTGATTTTGGGTTGCATCCTCGAAAGGATACTTGAAAAACATGCCTTATCGTGCGAGGATGGAACTTCAATCAGTTTCCTTATATTGATATCATATTTTACAAAAAAAATCAGCGCCCGACTCCTTTGACTATAGAGCTTAGAAAGGATTGTTGTCGAATGACAATTGAGGTTGTGACATCCCAAGTCCTACATGAATACGGAGAGATCGTTGAGTGATACATATTTGTGACTGCAAAAGGATTGTCATCACCAATAAGGTTAGTTTCGCAAAGTCACACCGGATGTAATTGCGGCATCTTTTTTTCATTAATTTGGGAAATGTTGCCTCTGATAATATTATAGAACAGATCCAGCAATTCAATGTTAGCCAAAGAGTCGGGTAGCCAATCGGGAATTTCTCCTGAGATGCTTGCATATGACATGTCTAATGTTGAAATAGTTCTCTGTGTACGAAACCAGTTTGGAAATTTTAGTCCCACTTTGCAACTGGACATGAGACTCTCGAAAGTGGAAAGGAGGAGCCCAAGAAGTGCTAACATTTATAAGAACTTCATTAAGGAAAGCTGATAGCACGGGCGAGCTCTTGAGATTTGTAAAGTGGATTTGGCTTACAATACCATTCAAATATCAATGTCCATCGCCTCCAGATTGGATAGTCGGCCAATATTTTCCGAAAAATGTTCCTGCTTAATTTGTTACCTTCGAGATGCAACTCTCTCGGAGATACAGCTCCCCCATTGTAGAGGGAATAGGACCAGAAATTGAGTTCCATGATAGATCAAAGAATCAATTTGAAATTTCCAATTTGAATAGATAGGTGACCACCGAAATTGTCATTAGAGACGTCAATATTCTTCAAGTTACTCCGTCCACAAACCAGGGCACTGTCTTTGGCGTAGAAATCCACCCACTTGAATAACAAAAAGTGCACATGAGAGCTTAGACTCTGAAAGCTAGTTTAGGACGACCTAGCTCTTCGCAATTACCCAATGGGTTTCGGTCATAGGAATCTCTTGGTCTTGATTCACAGTGGAAAGGCACTTAAATCTTTTTCCATATCCTAAAGCATGATTCACAATTTCCGAGTCATGCCCTCCAAGACCCGTCCGTCAAGCCATCAAAGACGACGACACTTCGAAGTCTTTATCTGTTTTTTTTTTTCTTTTCAGTTGAAAGCTTTCAACAATCTAACTGCAACTTTTTGTATCTGCCAATGTAGAAAGTGTCTATTTGCTTATATTTATTTTAGATAATTGAAAAAAATTTGCATATATTTAAGCCTTGGATAATTTTCAACGATAGCAGTGGGGAACGTGCCTTGGAGAAGATTTTCAACCATGGTCGTCGACACCTCGCCGGATCAGAAGAGCTGTACTAACACAGCTTACACTAGTTGAAGCTTTGGATTGACAGACTTCCAGTGCTTTAATAACAAGAAGTGCACAATAAGAGCTTAGACTCAAACTGAAAGCTAGTGTAGAACCCCATAGTTCCACGCAAATTTCCCAACTGATCTCTTGGTCTTGATTCCCAGTGAAAAGGCACTAAATCTTTTCCAAATCCTAAAGCATGATTCGAAATTTCCAAGTCGTGCCCTCCAAGACCCGTCCGGTCAAGCCATCAAAGACAACGAGACTTCACACTCATCCCTTTTTCTTTTTTTTCTTCTTTTACTTTAAAGCTTTCAACAATCTATCTACGACTTATTGTATCTGCCAATGTAGAGAATTAAAAAAAATTGTAAGTTGTACTTATTATTGCGCATAGTCATGCTAGGACCAATGCCATCTGTGGGATATGTTAATGAGTGAGGATAACTTGATTTTCACATGTATTACTCGATTCCTGGTGCTTATCCAAGAAAACCTTTTTCGGCCATACGCCATGTGTGTGAAAAAGAGCGAAAGAGCGCATGCCGTGTGTGTAACTTCAATTATGTAAAGCATTTACTATTTACGGATTTGGCTAACTTTAACAAATAAAAGCAATTATTATCGAATGTCAAATGCTAATTAAATCCATATTTGAAATGTGAAGAATGAATCCATTGCACGTAAATTACCTTGAAAGTTTCAATTCAAGGTTCGTCGATAAGATAAAATGTTTATTACAATACCTATAGCAAGCATTGACCAATTCATGAAATTCTTGTGCAAAAGTGTATTGTCAAAATCCCCCCCCCCCTAAATTTTGCTTCACATATAACAGAGACAAGTTTTGGTACGTACCAATCAAATGCATTAATTAAAAGGGCAATTGATTGACCATTAACCACGTTACAAAGAGAATAGCGAGAACATATATTGCTATGCAAGTAGCATTGGTGTCACTCCACTGGTGACCATGAAGGCGAAATTTCGCAAATATTAAAAGGACATTCTGTCAGTTTTGTTGACATCTAGTATTAGAGTTGCTTGAAACTCTCATTGTCTCGTATTACGAAAATTTTGGGTCGTGTGAAAAGATTCAAGTGAAATAGATATTGACGATGGTGATGAGTTGGTTCCAAAATATGTATGATGCATACGCCAGTTCATTCGATACCACAAGTTCCACCTCATGGACAGAGATGGAACCCCCAGCAAGCAGTGCCTAGAAATCTATCTGGTCTTTGCTTTTTAAAAAGAAAAAAACCCCCCACAGCTTTTCGCTAGATCTTTGTCTTCATCTTCAATGAATAGGAGACTTACCAAGGAAACAGACTACTCCAAATACATTAATAGAGTTGGCGAAGATAACATCGATGTTCTAAAATGATGGAAGAGGAGAGCCACTAGTTTTCCGATTCTTTCCATCGTAGCTTATGATTTACTAAGCCCATTGACGTATAGTATTATTGGAGTCTTGAAAAACAGTAGGTCTAGCTTGTCTGCGAAATATTTAGAAATGGCTATAACAAGGCATGATTGGTTTTTGTCAAATTTGATTCCAAAGGAATGTGCCCAACATCAACAAGAGGACACATTGTATCATCCGAATTATATTGAGGGACACCGCATCGAAGACTGCAAATTTATCAGACATTCTCTTTTGGTCTAAATTTGTGTGTAACCATTATTTGCAATTTGTTTTATTTTTTCAAATTATGTCAAGTTCTACCTCTACTTTAATTTGGTTTAATTGAATGAGTGCTTTTCAAAGGAAAATATTTGAAACAATAATTTGATTTTTTGAATACTTTTTATTTAGAAAATTTTAAATCAATTTCTTAGAAAAACATTCCTTGTGTCCGCCACATGGGCGGCACGACCCCGGTGCCCAGCCCTACTGGTGTGTGGATTTCTATCTCCCCCAATTGTCTCTTCTCATAAATAAATCATTAGTTGTGCCGCAACCTCTCGAAGTAGTCCTTGTCCACTGGGGAGCAGGTTTAGAGGTAATGTCAAGCAAGGATGGGTGGTCCCCAAATTTAAGGTGATCGCCCTCATTCGGCGAGGATTCTCCTAAATCCTAACCTCGCCTCACGTTGGAAAGCTCGATTGATTTAATTCATCTATGAAGTTCTATCCTATACGGGAGGCGCCACTAACCCTACTGAGGTTGGCTATGAGCCAAGTAGTTTCACTTCTTATGCAATGAGAGATCTATATTCGGGGATTTGATTACACTAATTATTCAATTAGTGCCGTTCTGGATCATTAACTTGATTGTTTATAAACTACGTGATTCATGAGGTCATGGCCGGACGGGCCGTAGTGGTAGAGCCCGGCGCCAGAGACGGCAACTTGGAGCTGCCTCTCCATGCCGGCCTCGTCGATCTTGAGGTTGTTCAGGGCCGCGACGGCGGCGTCGATCTCCGGCTCCGGTGCCCCGCTGGTCTTGAGGGGCGCGGACGGCCTTTGCCCTGGGCGTCGACGGCTGCCTGCTTGTCGACGAGGGCCTTGCGGAGTGCGTCCTTGGCGGCTCGGCCCATCGCCAGGGGGTAGGGAGGAGGAGGTCCGGGGAGGAGGGAGGTAAGAGGAGATGGAGGAAAAGAGAGGGGCAAAGGGAAGTTGACGAGGAGGGAGGAAGAAGAAGAAGAAGAAGAAGAAGAAGAAGAAGAGATGAGTGAGCGAGGAGTCTGTTTAGGGCTTTTGGAAAGGGCGGTGAATGAGTGAGTGAGAGTGAGTGGGGGATGTTTTCGGGATTCTCGCAGCGTGTTCTTATTGGAGGGCACGCATTTTTTATTGTTTAAACCAACGAAAAGCTGCAAATTGACGGACAAAATTGATCCAAAATCCACTAAAACTTTCAAATTAATACATTTATAAAAATTTATCACGAAAAATCATAAATCAAAACACTTGATCTCGATTCGGTACATTGGTCAATTCTTATATGTTATTCAACTCAGCAATTCGACGGAAAAATTGAACAGAAACTAATTAAAATTAAATTTATCACAAATATACCGATTTGAGTTTATTCTTAATATTAAGTCTAAATCTTATGGAATTCTTGATTATAAAGATTCGATCTCCCACTTTCTCAAAGTATAAATAATTTTATTTTGGTTGGTCTATCCATTCGGATTTTCACTCGCCATCTTATATGATCTAAGAGATTAATGGGAATTTCGTAGGTCCGGGGATTTTTTACCTGGGTCTATAAAATAAAGTGGACTTTCTCGTCGTGGACGATGTCCTAGTACTTGATAATTGAGCTTTTTAAAATCGGGATTCTCGGCGGGAGAAGGATGAAGCTTTGCATCTCCGGGGATGTGAGCTTTACTGCTCAGGAAAGCCGCATGCAAGAAGACGGAGGGGGGATGATGATGATACGTTTAGCTCCCGACAATAGAGCACTTTCGAAGCAAAGGAGGTATTATGTATTATCCTCCACGTTTAGAGATTAACAAATTTATCTTTTACTTAAGCCTAATGGAGACTTGATTCCGTCGTGTTATGCAAAGGAGTTCTCGGCAATATCGCTCATTGGCATTCCCCCAGTTTATGGTCAGAGCATTTGGACTATACGAAAGTGAACTATCGAGCATGGCATCGTACTTCACGATTTAAATATAACTCGACTGCTGAAAAATCTGGTTTGTGCAATATATTTCTTGATCTTCTCCCTCCATCGGCCTATGCCTTATCAATCTAAGGTATTAGTCTGTACAAAAAAAAAAGGTAATCGTGAAATTTATGGCTAATGTATCCACAGTTGGAGGCACCTTAGTAAGATCGAGACTCCTCTTCCATTTTTTCTTATTAATTTTATGCACTACTGGAGACTATGAAGTCTTAGCATGGGCATGCTTGAATTGGTATTTTGTCCAACACTAATCTTCCGAAAAAGGTAAATTCCAATTAGAAATATATGATCACACATCTTGTGGGTGTGGGATCTTTATGGTAATTGCCTGGAGGAGGCATTCGCACTTATCCCCCGCTCTACCCTTTCATTGATAGAAAGAAAAAAAAAAAACTACAGACATAACATGTGCCTATCATGCTAATATAAATTTGTTGTCAATTGTTAGGCGACGCAATATGATAGTCTAGGTCTAGTTCCAACTTTGTAAAGAGCTCAGGCACCGACGAACATAGTTGACCCTCAATATCGAATGGAAGGTGGCAACATCGCTGATGCTCTATCAGCGCGCTGTCTCTCAATATTCTTTTTTTCTTTTGGATTCTTTGTTTTTTGCTTTTCTTTTATTTTTGGGCTTTTTGCTGATGAGGCACTCACTTGGCGCCACAGCTCCTCAAATACCCAAAAAAAAAAAAAAGAAACAATCCTAAACACCAGTATGTCAACAAATTTTGTCACTCAAATTGGACAAGGTTGAGAGGATTCTTTAATGGTTCTGCTTGTACAATGTTTCAGAACTCCGCTTGCATTAAATAAAAGTTTTAGGACTTTAACGATGCTTTCAAAACAATTCTTAACTTATTTTTAAACAATAACACACTCCCACGTACACAAAACAAACCCAACTCTCTCTATCTCTCTCACACACACACACGATGAGTACATCCGAGGTCTCCCAATGGAAGGGACTCCAAAAGCAGCGACAGATAGAGAGAGCGCTAGAGGCCGAGTGAGGCTTAAAAGAAGGAGAGATGAAGGGAGAGAGGTTTTCTGATGAGTGTCATAATGTTCACCCAAAAGTTTAAAGAGAGCCAGCAATCGGAGGCCGCACCCGATTAGGGATAGCGGAAACCATAACACACCGCATGCGAATTTTGATCCTTGAGAAATCATATTCCAATGGTAAATCTTACCTGCTCTTTTTCACAAGAAACACAGACAATTAACACTCAAATCGAAGGTAGAACTACACGCTTGGATCTGTGACTCGTTTCAATATAAGTAGACCAATATATTTCCAAAGAGAAAGTTCGAAAGGCACATAACAAAGCGCTTTCCTCTTCATTTGCTTCGGTCACCATGCTTGTATTCTTCAACTTGTTGAAAATCATAACTAGATGATCTCGCTATCTCGTCTCATTGAGACAACGGTGTCAAAGACTGATAAGTCCGCATCGCTATTGGAGAGAATCTGCGCATACTGGATCAGGTCCAGGTATGCTTAAAGGATATGCCATTGACGTTTTGTTCGGAGAATGACCTTAAATTGCTACGAGTGCACACGTTCCTAATGATGCTAGTATTCGTGTTGCCTTGAAGTCGTCCGGGGAAATTGAGCTTGCCTTGGTGCCTTTGAATCTGAGGGCCTGAGCTTGGCCATGGTACTTTCGAATCTAAGGGCCGCGTTGTCGTAGAGAGGACTGCTGCTTCGGCCCTGTCGAAAGTGCCAAGCCACACCCGAGCCGCTTTGTTCAGGTCTGGTATCTCATCAGCCCATTTCCCTCAGTCTTTGCCTCACTCCTCTGAAGTGTCTCCTCATCATCCTGTTACTCTCTTCACAAACATAAGCAGACCAAAAAACGGAGGCTTGTTAATTAGGTTTAGAGTGCGACGTGAGAAAGCTGAGATGGAAAAACATGAAAAAGAACAGTGGGAGGCTCAGTTCGCGCCCATACTTGTAATGCATTGTCCTCTTAAGAAATGACTGCTTATCATGAACCATATTTTTTACCTACCAATCTTTGATGAGTCTTCAAAACATTTCTAAGTGTACATAATCGTTATACTTTGAAGACAAGCTTTATCAAAATAGATCTTGTTGTCAGAGGTGCGCAATCTCGGATTAAACCCGATTTTATGCAAACAATAAGGTGTCCTCACATTCATTCGTCCTTGCACGTGTGTGGTACACACAAACAGAGAATTGCTACGATATTGTAAACAGCCCCAGTACCAATGTAGTGGGCACATAAATCGAACCAAATCACACATTTCCACCTTGAAGTCTCTGGGGAATGATCTCTAGCGAACGTAAATGCCCGTCAAGGTCCTATTTTCCTGTTACTTCACTCGGGTTCTCCTCAGAACTCTCTCTAGACAATATGCATTTTGACAAATCACTTCACAAATAAAGTCAAAAGCATTAAACTCATAAATTCAAATTCGGTCAAGAAGAGAAAACTAAAACTTTAACACCAATTTGCAACGGCCAACTATTAAGGCTAAAAGATCTAATCCTTTTGGGATTCTCGCAATTTTTAATGGAAATTATGATTATTTCCATAGACGGATTGGACAGTTTCGCACAAGAATTTAATGTCCGGCTATCTTAGTAAGGAAAAAAATAAAATAATATTGTTCATTTTTAACAAAGAATTCATGCCACCATGTGTCCTTGAGCTAAGAACTCTTGCATGTCGATAATTCACTAATACGTGTGTAAATTATTCGTTATGCCGCTAATGGATCTCATAAAACCCCAAAATTAAAATAACTTCAATCTATGTAAATATATTATACCAATCTTCTCTAAGTATTGCCTTTAGATTTGTCCCTTAAGATTGCCGATTGCTAAAACAGGGGTATGTCCAATCATCAAATAATTGTAGCAAAAAACGTGAGGTTGTCTGAGTAGATTGTTTTGTGTGGGATTGGATAGGAGAAAACTAGGGATTAGTGTAGAAACATGACTCGCTTGGTTGATGGCTAATTGAAGCCTTAGATCTCAATTTGGGTCAATTGAGGACTTTGGGTTTTAAAAAGGCCACGATCGGGTTTCAAGCTCGTTATATGTGAAATTCAAGCATCAGAAATGATACATGACAAATGACTGAATATTTCACGTGGAAGTCACGTAGGGTTTTCAAAGTTTGAATTCCACTGATGGCGAGTTCGAGACTTGATTGGAGCTTTTTTGATATCTTAAGTTATTAATTTTCTAAAATAAAGTCTCGAGACATGTTGACACCTAAATTTTACCGACATTCATTTAGTGTAATTTGCATAGAAAATTAGGGATTAAAATTTTAACCCCTAAACAAAAACATTTAAATTGCATAACATGTAGTTTAGGCTCATTCTAGTTTAATTGCATTTTTTTTCCTTTTTTGCATCGGACCGACGATGGCGAGCGAGCTTAAAATTCATCGGACAAAAAAACGGGACGCTCGGGAATGCACGGGCTCGGAATTTCAATGTCAAACGGGCTCGATTGATTTAATTTGGGCTCGATTTGATATGTTTGGTTTAATTAATTAAAACTTAGGTTAATTCAGCCCATCATTTTAATTAATTAAATCAGCCCATTTAAATTTTAATTAAGCCTAAGCCCTAACCTAAGCCCACTAGGATTAGAGCCCATTTAATTTGACCTAGGATTAGCTTATATAAACATCACATTAGGTCAAATTGAGAGGAGGGAGGTCACAATTTTCAAGTCAGAATTTTTGAGGCACAAGAGAGAGAGAGAGAGATTGTTCTTTGTTCTTTCTGCAGGAAGTCCAATTCGCGAGGGTGAAGGGAGAGCAAAAGCTCTTCATGTTCTGGATTCACAGAGACGCCCACAAAGAGAAGGAGAGAAGACAAGTCAACAAAGGGGGCTAAAATAAGAATAAAAAATCGTGAGAAGGGGTGGTCTTTCGTAGGAGAAGACTCAAAAGGAAGACCATATTTCTTCCTCCCCCGAACGACGATCTGCACGACGCTGCTTCCTCCACCCAAGTCCACATCCTTCCTGCACCACGCCACCTTTCCGGTCAACAAAAGGCTTATCAACGCTTCCCCTCCCTGGCGTCTACGAAGAAGCAGCCCAGCAGATCCCGTCCTTCTTCGTTTCAACCTATCCCCATGCAGAACACCGTGCAGAGAAGGAAACGTCCCTGCACCCGGTGATGTTGCTGCTGCGCTGTTCTTCTCCCACAGACAAGTGACAAGGTGGTTGCTGCCCCGTGCGCTGTCCGAACAGCCGCGCCCGCCGCGCCGTCGCCGTTGTCACTTCCGAACAGCCTCATCCCGACGCCACCGTGAGCTCCGCCGGTGCCGTGTTGTCGTCGTCCATTGCCGCCGTCGCCGTTGATCCCGCCGGTGTTGCCATTCCCGACGTTGCCGATTTCGTCGTCGTCGCGATCCCGATCCCGAGCTCAATCCCGTCCTCAATTCAAAATTGGGAGTTATCTAAATTAGGTAATGATATTATCCGATGCACTTTTCAAAATATTCAATTTCCTAATTGGTATGTTTAGAATATTCTATGGATATTTAGTGAATATTCGATTTGCATGTTTGAATATTCTATGAATATCATGTTGGAATATTGGAGATATCCGCAATATTTTGAGAATATTCAAGTTAGGAAACTTTCCTAATTTAGCAACGTATCGGGACGACTATCCGACTTTAACCCTAAAGTCCGATACGCGGCGGTACGGAGAATCATTATCCTATTCATAACTATTTGAATACGATAATGATTTTTATTTGCTTCCCAAATTTGAATGATCAATTATCCGTTAATATCTATAACCCTTTAGATATGACCGATAATTTAATTCTTGTGCCTAATCCGAGTTTGAAGCGAATTTGGCGGATCGCGTGGTTGATTTGAGTTTGATTGTCATCCTTGTTTTGATTGTTTTCCTTTTCAAATAAAAAGAAAACCCAAAAAAATTTCTGTTTCGAGATTTGAATTAGAATTTTGCATGTCTAGGATTTTTGAATATGTCCCAAGAGATAAGATAAATATCTAATTTAAATTAGGACTTAACGTGGCATGTTTCCTAATTTAAATTAGGTATTGTTTGAATCCTAACGGATTATTCACGTTATTTTATAATTCCGAATTTTCAAGAAAACCCCAAAAAAAGAGTGAATTGTCTTAGGGTAAATTAGGATAGATTGCATTTTAATTTAAGTTATTTTATTATTCCGAATTTTTAAACAAAAATCCCAAAAAGAAATCATTCTAGGATAGATTAAGTCATCATAAGTTGCATGTTAACTTAGGTATTTTTGAATTTCGAATTTTAAACAGAAAATACCAAAAATAGAAATCATTAGGTTGCATGTTATTTTAGGCATTTTTTATAATTCCGAATTTCATCGAAAAATACCAAAAATAATTCATTCATTCGTCATTAGAATTAAGACACGTTGTCGCATGACATATAGTTTGCGTGCTAGGTTGCATTAATTCGCGTGTCATTAATTGCACGTCATTGCATGTAGTCTAGATCTCATTTAAATAAAGTGAAAATCCAAAAAAAAAGGAGATTGCTTGAATTGCTTGTTAACTAGAAATCATATTAGGATGTTTGATGTGGTCTTCTAGCTAACAATGCAGATGCTTGCTGGACTCGAGGTAAGTAATTCTTCCCAACTTGCAATTTATTTAATGCTTTGATTTCTGGGTGTTAAATTGGTGGTTTGCGCACCCGCATGAACACCTCACATGTTAGTACCTAAGTTAAAATGGATCCAAACTGCCTGTCAAAACATTTTTGAAATGAAAAAGGTACCGAAAGGGCGTTAGACTAGATCTAGCGTAATCAAGTCCCCGGACTTAGAATCTCTGGTTCGTAGGAATAAAACATATCTCCCTATGTTTTATTTAGGTTTCTAATCGACCTATCGTCAATAGATTAGTGGCGACTCCAAGCATGAAAACGACTGCATGTTAAAAAACTGAAACTCTAAGTTGCGAATTGGTAGGACTTGGGAGGGTCCGAGTTAAGATTAGTCTTAATAATCCATTAGCCTTAAAAAATATAAATTTTTTTTTCGGGTCGCGACAAGACATCAACTGATGAATGTCCAAATCGGTAAGTTTGTTTCCGCATTTGTCCAGAGAAAGTTAGAATCACGTACTAGTCAACATTTTGACCGACAGTCATGTGTGGAAGTAAACAAGCATGAAATTGACATTCGTCCGCGATTGTAAATTTGTATGGTGGTTAGTAAGTTTCAAACTGTATTAAGAAATTTGGATCGGGAAATTATTTGACCGTTCAATTGTTAGTTGGTCAAAATGACGAAGTAATGGGTTTATCTATGTCAAGTTCAACAACAGATTATCAACTGCATTGATAGTGAAATAAAATAAATATAATATTTACCTCTATTTAATTTATCGAGATAATAGATTATCATGAACTTTACTAGTATATAATTTTTTGTGAGACGAAAATTATCTTGAGGTAATTGTGTCATGGAATGCAAGTTTGAGATTTTTTGTGAAACGGAAATTAATTTCGGCTAAATGTGACATGGATACCAATTTGACATTTTAATAGTATCAGTGTGAGATAATTTCAAATAACAAATTTAGCTTCATGTTTATAGCAATAGAGTTTTATACCCGCACAATTTTAGTTATGATCCAAAATGAAGCTAGGGATGTTAGTATTCTGGCACTCGCCCTCAGGTTGATGCGTGAATATGGTCGATGCCTTTTACTTCTTAATGGCATCGTAAAAATATTCGCGAGTTGCTTGAAGATATGACCGGTGATACTAATGGCTCTTCTTTCCGTTTCGCTACTAAATCAAAGTGTTATTTACCGTGACGGCGCATTATGTGTGTATTGCACTTATTACACTCCCAAACCTTAGATTGCGTGAATTTCAAATTGAAGTTCATCAAACAAAAGGAAAATGTATCTTCCATAGTAGTTCCTTCTAAGTTGACCGGTCAACGCAATTCAACATAATCATGCTTCCACATACCGAACAAAGACAAGAGAAGAAAACGATAAGCTGAATACTAAACACACATTCTGTTTATCCATCTCATAACACAAAGCACATCTTCAAAGTTGGGCAAGTGTCTCCAGCCCTCAAGTTTTCTGTCACACACAGCCAAAAATAATCAATGATGGCTTCGACCAAGATAAGATGCAAGAAATTGGTTAGAAGGAAAGGGGCCAGTTTTACCTGCTGAACAAGCTCCTATTCCCGTTGTACAAACGTTCTCTTGAACCATAGCGTGGCCATCATCGTTGTCATTGAAAATTTCTCAATGGCCTTGTCCATCACTCGAAAGTAAGAGATCCTCCAAGATCGATTGAAGTGCAAGATGCTACAGAATCCCAAAAATCCCACTACAAAACCTGGTCCCAATCCTGCATAGAACCAATTGTGGATATCCAAATTGTCTCCACTGGAATTATCATCGTCGTGCCCATCACTATTGGGTGGCTCATCTCCAGGACAAATCTTCGGAAGAGGAGCTCCACAGAGTTCGCTGTTGCCACGATAAGTAGATTCATCGTCCACGGTTCGTAGATGATTGCTAGATGGAATAGGGCCAGAGAGTCTATTGAAGGATAGATTGAGATGACTAAGGAAGTCCATGCTGGATATGCCCGAAGGGATGGTACCTGACAGTTTGTTTCTGGAAAGATCAAGAGATTCTAAGTTTTTCAGGTCACCGATGTTTGAGGGGATGTGTCCGCTCAAGTTATTCTGAGAGAGGTTTAGATTTTGAAGTGCGACGAGCCTAGTGAACTCTTCTGGTATCTGCCCATTCAACATGTTTGCAGAAAGATCGATCGAGAAGTAGAATGAAAGCACATCGCCAAATATTTGGCTGGTTCCCTTTGTGTTAACCACGAAATTGAGACTGTTCATGCTCAGAAAAACCACAAAATACATAGAATCAACCATAGACGAGAAGCCGTCAATACAATTGGGAATGGGTCCAGAAATGTTATTCTGTGCCAGGCTCAAGAAACGGAGATTGCGAAGTTGGCAAAATTGTGGAGGAATGCCTCCAACAAGGCGATTTTTCTCTAAATTGATCACTGCCAAATATGGAGTATATTTCCCAAATGGAGGTAACCCACCCGTCAATTCATTGTCGCTAAGATCAATAAAAAAAAGCGGTAGATTTGACAAACAGATTGGGATTTCTCCAGTAAAGCCATTCCTCCTTAGGCTAAGAGTGGTTAATTGCTGAAGATGGCAAAAGGATTTCGGAATCTGACCATTTAATTGGTTATCCCCAAATGCAAAAGCCCACAAATCTTGCAATGCTCCCCAACATCGAGGAAGTCTCCCAGACAGTTGGTTTTTTGAGAGATTAATTTCAAACAGCCTATTCAACTTACACAAAGAACTCGGAATGCCGCCGGTGAGATTATTACCCCAAAGTCTCAATACTCTTAATCGTGGCATCTTGTCTCCAATATCTCGGGGAACTTGGCCTCTAAGCATGTTGCTTGAGATATCTAAAGATTCAATGTTAGAGGAAATGTTGTAGAGCCAATCAGTAATGCCGCCTGAGATGCTTGCATTTGACATCGACAAAGTGGTAATGTTCCTCTGTGTTTGAAGCCATCTTGGAAATTCAGGTCCCACTTTGCAATCCGACAAATCTATGTCACGAGCTTGGAATGGTGGAACCCAAGCAGAGCTCACATTTAATATGAGCTTATTAGAGGAAATGTCTAAACTAATCAGGCTTTTGAGATTTTCAAAGTGAAGTTCACCAACAATTCCATAGAATAGATTATGCTCAAAATGGAGCTCCTTTAAATTTGATAGTTGCCCAATGCTCTCTGGAATGGTCCCGCTCAATTTGTTATTGCTTAGATACAAGTTTCTTAGAGATGATAGCTCCCCCAAATTAGTAGGAATAGAACCAGAAATCGAGTTCCCTGAAAGATCAAGGACCTCTAGTTCTTTGAAATCTCCGAATTGATTTGGTAGGTCACCGCTAAAATTATTGTCAAAAACACTGAAGATCTTCCACTTACTTTGTACGCAACCAAGAGCACCACCTAAAATGCTGGTGATATTCCCATTGAAGCAATTAACATATAATCGTACCACTTGCAATTTGCAAAGACTGCTCAAGTTTTTTGGAAATTCGCCTTGTAGCAAATTTTGAGACACGTCAAAATAGGCAAGCCTTCGATTATTCTCGAAGATTGCCATGGAAAAGTGGCTTTTAAAAAGGAGGTTGAAAGCCAAATCAATATGTTCTAGCTGGCTCAAGTTATATATCCATGGCGGAATAGAGCTTATGTTATTATACCCAATGTCAAGGAATCTAAGAGAGGTGAAATTGGCTTGCGAAGAACTAGAAATATGTTGCAATTCACAGTTTCTCAATCCTAAAGATTGCAAAGATGGAAGCATGTTAATAGAATAGAACCAATCTTCAGCCTTCGAAAGGCCAACAGATGACATGTGCAAGAATTTCAAGGCAGATAATTTCGACACCCAATCAAGGTTGTTCGAGGTTATATAACCCAAGCCGAAATCACTACTAAGATCCAAGTATTGTAATTTGGAAAGGTTATTGAGTTGCCTAGGAATATGTCCATAGAAGCCTGCATATGAAAGGTTAAGATACTCCAGTTTCTGAAGAGAAGCCAAAAACATTGGGATTTCTTGGGATGAAAAGTTGTTGGCACTAAGGTCCAGATACTTCAGATACTTCAATTCAGTTAAAGAAGAAACTATGTTACCTCCTAGCATGCACTTATCTGAAGGTTCGAAGATGTCAGTATAGGTCTCTTCAGTACATGGATTATGAAGATCGAGCTTCAGGACATGGCCGATCTTCTCATTGCATTCGACTCCTTCCCACTTGCAACATTCCTCTCCAGTCCACGACGACAGGCGTCTTGAAGAATCAGTGAGACCATGTTTGAACTTCAGAAGAGCTTCTCTCTCTGCACCAATGCAACTTACATTGGTTGAAGCAATGGAATGATCGAATTCGATTACTTGAATGACAAAGATTGCCAATAAGATGGCAAACACAAGGCTATCGTAAGATGCCATAGGTTCTTTAGGACCTGAGAACAAGTATTTCTTTAATCACGTGAATAATGGCCTTTGATTCACCAAGAAAAGAGTCACTATAATATATAGTTGAGGATATTTTTTTATCACCGTCCATCATGACTTCCTAAGGGATAATTCCAACTTTTCCAGGTCATTGCCTTCCAAGACCTGCCAAACGGTCGACCTATCAAAATCAATCCAAAACGTGTCATCTTTAATCTCTGTAATACTGGTCAAAGGAGGACAACAAAAAAATACTAAGAAAGAGGACTGCTGACAGCATTGCGTACCTCTAAAACTGGTCATTGTCAGTGTATGATGTATGATCTCCAAAAATTGGTTATTGCCAGTGTCGGCCCTCCACCGCACCCCAATTAATCCCGAAATGACCGGTATTATGAAAACTAAGCGGGTTAGTAACCTTCATTTTTTAACAGAAATAGGCAACCCTCCTCTTATTTAAGCAACATCTAGATTAGTAACCTATACCACGATAAAAATGGAGATAATTATCCAACAAAATCCTAAATCTATTATATGGATAATGATTTAGTCATAAATTTTTCAATTTGACAAATGCAGTCTTAAACATTTTGACGATTTCTAATATAGTACATCCGGTCAATTTAGGCGGGAAATCGTTGATGTGGCTATTCAGTTAGCATCGACCATTCTACATGACACGGCCGGTTGTTGATGTGGGGAGGTAATTTGAATGCCATTGTTTTGCAAATTTTTTAAAATTTTCTTTCTTTTTCCTTTTTCATTTTTTTCATGGTCTCCTTCAAGGTGGAGGATACAATGGTACGCCAAAACGTCTCTCTAGATCTAGGCTTTTTTGAAGTTCTATTTTTCCTTTAGATAATCTTCATTGTCTCCAATGCTCTATCAAGGTCGAGCCTGATGTCATCTCGCTCAATGGTCAGGACTTCCTTAAGGCTAATGCCGAGATCCACAATGACAGCAAGCTTCATGTCAATGTGAGGAAGTCCATCGTGTCGAGGCGGTCCCTCGGCTCCGGCTCCTTCTCCGAGTTGACCCCGAGGTTGTCGAACTTCATGTGTGCCAAAACTTACACCTTGAGCTCATTCCGGAACCAGTCTTAGAACTTCACTGGCTATGGGCGAGGGTCATCGGCCATCACCAACACGCTAACGACCTGTCGGTCCTTGTCGGCAGAGGGGAAGAAGATGAATAGAAGAGAAGAAAAGAATTGGGAAAAAAAGAAAAATAAAAGAAACAGAAAATAAGATCAAAACTATGTCGTTTCATTTAAGATAGTCCACATCAAATGCTGATCATGCCATATAGGATGGACAACGCTAATTGGATCGCTACATCAGCGATTTCTAGCCTGAATTGGGTAGATGGATTACATTGAAAAATCATCAAAAAGTTTAGGATTACATTGGCCAAATTAAAAACTTTAGGAATGAATTAAAATTCATATAATAAGTTTATGACTTTTTGGACAATTTTCTCATATAAAAGCAAAGGAGAAATCCCGCGAGGGCCCTTACATAGGTGGGTCTCTACACTTGTTTTCGAAGGTTCTTCATTTTGAAGAAGAAAATCTCTCCATTTAAATGACCAGTGAAATAGCACAATCATGTGAAGGAAAATCTTTGCAAAATTAAAACGTCTTAGGAAATTGATTCAAATGGTTATAGCATTATGTGACAATTTGATAAATTTAAGTTATGGTTTTGTTCATTATTCTTTCTGTAAAAGTTGTTTTGGATGCCAAATATGCATGATTTTATTGTTCTCGACTGCATCCTAATATTACGTTGGAACAACCTCGTAGATCTTTCATGTACTGGATCTCATTATGCCTTTTGGACTAGATTTCTAATCTCATATCTACATTCAATTTTCCGCAATTAAATAGCAATGAGAGGCAGGTTTACATTGGTAAGTGTTAAAAAAATTATTGATGAAAAAAATGATCGGTGACTTTTTTTTATTGGTATTTATTAAAAAATTCTTTGAATTACCAATTCTTTTACAATTTGCAAATTATCGGATTTTGAAGTGACTTACCAGCATTTATATGCATAACTTAATAAAAGTTTGGAATTTATGAACTCTTACATGAAACTTTTAACCTAAATTAAAGTAATTTACCAACTTCTCTCAAATTGTCTTAACAACTTGTTTGGAGTTACAAACTTTCATTTGAGACCATGCTTGAACTTAGAGCTTCCGTCTCTTTATTAGTACAGCTTACATTGGTCAAAACTTTGGAATGACCGAATTCGATTACTCAAATGACAAAGATTGCCCATAAGAGGGTAGACACAAAACCACCGTAAGACGCCATAGTTTCTTTAGGACCTGAGAACAAGTATTGCTTCAATCACTGGTACAATGGTCTTGATTCAGCAAGAAAAGAGTTGCTATAAAACATTCTTCAGGTCAATTTCTGATCACCATCCACCATGACTTCCTGAAGGACAACTCCAACTTTCCAAGTCATGCCTTCCAAGAGCTACCAAACGGTCATCAACCCATCAAAATCAACCCCAAAATACACGTCAATCTCTATTCTGTAATAACGATCGAAGGAGGACGACAAACAAAAAAACAAGAAAAGAGAGGGTGCTTACATCACTGCGTACGTCTAAGAACGGCAATTGTCAAGGTATCTTCCCGTAAAATTTGTCATTTTCAAGCGAAATGAAAGTGGAAGCTCGACTCAGAGAAAAGCAATGGGCATGAACAGACAAAGAATTGAAAACGAAGATGACAAAGTGGTTGACGTGCAATACAAGGAGTTATTTGCAAATAGAAGTCGGTGTGCAGTCGAAGCGACCTGGTCATCATAGAGACAATGCGTCACGGATCAATCGGTTTACCACCAAAATTGGAGAATTTCAAGCAACGTGTCATTGACAGTTCAACTTCTCGTGAAGAACACAAGAGGCTTAGGCGTTTGGAGAAAACAAAGCCCGCACGCACATATCAACACTCCCCCGAGAGTTCACCCATTCAATTTCCTTGTATTTTCGCTTCTTTGTACATTTTAATTCCTATAATTTCCTCGAAATATATTTTCATTTTAATATCCTTTTAACTTCTTTGCCGGTGGTGTGGAAAAAGTGCTGACCTTCCAGAAATTGGTTATTTACAGAATTATTTTTTCCAATAATTCGAAATAGCATATGTTGACTGCTAAGTATGTGGCAAACAAAAAAAAGTGGAAGCATGATTAAGAGAAAAGCAATGCACATGAACATACAAAACGGTCGTGTGTGGAAAAAGTGCTGACCTTCCAGAAATTGGTTATTTCCAGAATTATTTTTTCCAATAATTCGAAATAGCATATGCTGATTGCTAAGTACGTGGCAGACAAAAGAAAGTGGAAGCACGATTATGAGAAGCAATGCGCATGAACATACAAAATGGTGGTGTGGAAAAAGTGCTGACCTTCTAGAAATTGGTTATTTCTAGAATTATTTTTTCTAAGAATTCGAAATAGCATATGCTGACTGCTAAGTATGTGGCAAACAAAAGAAAGTGGAAGCACAATTAAGAGAAAACCAATGCGCATGAACATACAAAAAATTGAAACCCAATATGACAAGTGGATGACAAGTGGTTGACAATGACATGCAATGCAAGAATTTATTGCAAACAGAAGTCAGTATCCAGTCGAAGCAACCTGGTGGACATAGTTGCAATGTATCACGGGATCAAGCGGTTGCCCCCAAAATAGGAGGATTTGAAGAAAAGTGTCGTAGACGTCTCTTTAAGAACATTAAATAGGGGTCATAAGGATTTGTGCGCACGTCTCTTTATCACTCCATCCATGTCTCATTTGTACACTTTGTGCTTGTGTGTGGAACCATGGAACGATTTCGATCGCTCTCCAATCGTCTGAAGTTCAAATGTCTTAGACTTCGTCGATTTTTGTCCACAATTGTTTTCGCACGCCCAAGCAGATCTATTTTCACTGAGAGAGAGCAAGTGTTGTGTGCCATGAGTAATAGAAAAAAAATAGAGAGAGAGAGATCTACTTACTAATTAGTTTGGTGGGCACATGCATTATTTTATTGAGATTAATGTATTCAGGTAACGTGACATGTACTATCATCATGTAAGACATTTATTACATACAAATTTAAGTACATTATCATTGTTTCTTGCCTAGATGATATTGTTCTATGTTATTTTTAATACTTTCTATTAAAATGAAATGCTACAAGCTTTACATATTTACCTACGGACATTTGATGCTAATACTAAAATTAATTGCACATGTATAAGCATAGGTTTTTTGACATTATACTTTACATTGTAAAGTTGGACTAGACAACTAATTTTGGGGACAATGTAATTTTCCTCTTAGCCAAGTTACTCTTCCTTCTTCACCGTAAGTTTCCATTTCACATGTAATTTAAGAAAAAGCTGATAAATTTAACTGATACATATATTGATAGCCTTCTCGCCATATAAAGTCATACCTATTAAGATCTCACCAAAAAAAAAAATCCACGCATATGCATATGAATATATTTTTAAAATAATCAGTTGAGAGATAGAAAAAATCAAAGAAGTGAACTATTTAGGAGAGAAATTTAAATACTTGTCCGACCAGGGAAATTTGTATTCAATTTTGGAAATTAAAATATTTGTGGGAGAAGCTGGAAGTTAATTGACTCTATAACGGTTTTCACAATTTTGTTACAACACGTTATCATAAAGCATACTAACAACAAGCATGGGCTATCCAAAGAATTCTAGAAAAGTTTGTTGAGATAGGACATGCTATAGGATCGACCTATCATCATTCTCATGGTATTGTTTATTTAAAATCTTATTATCTTAAATTTTCTTACATGAATGATCACTGATCTCATATTTTGAAGAGAATTCTGTATTTTAATATTCGGATACGTTATAAGTGAAGTATCTCTATATATGATGTCCCAAGGTAAAGTCCTGAATTTTTCATAGTCAGTTGACATAGAATGATGGTGAGATTGCATCGATTGGCCCCTACTGCTTTCTCATCATTTCGAAAGGGCTACTTAGAATGGCCGTTGGGATTGAGTTGTCTCATTAAACTTTTGAACTTTCAAAAGATTTTGGATTAATCTAGAGGTTGTGACCATTGGGAGTCGATCTCATTGTACTTGCTTGTTCATGTATAATTAAGCAAACTTGTCTAAGTTAATAGAATAATACTCACTGTAGATGACATGCAACATGATATCATCGATCCAACCAAATGTTTTAGCCTTTTGTGATTCCCAAACATATGCTGAGAAGGATGGTGTTCAACTTATTTGGACATCACCTGATAATTGAATCTTCTTGCATTTTAGACACTATGTGTAGTTTCTCTATGAATGTTTCATGTCATCACAGATTATGCTTACGTTTATGACTCTCTCAACTACTTTAAAATCTTAGGTTACATTTTACAATTAAAGCGTATGACAACCAACAAATATTACACAAAACTCCAAGAGAATCGCGAGCCCATATTTGATCAGTCGCGGAATGAGCATGGGACAAATTAAACAATCTGTGATCGACGGTGGACATATGCAACCAAGTTATAATCCCATGTTAAGAGAAAGTCCTACAAACAGATAATCAAATCCAATCATATTAGTCCATCAAGCCCGAGACATCATGTGCCTGGGGCTTATAGAGTCTTTGTTCGACACCGATCTGATCCCCACGCCATCAAATGCAAATATATTTACATTTGGCATAGCTGCTCGGGTTTTAACTCATATCTTATCTCGTCTATAAGATTGATGGAGAATTTTATTGGGCAGAAATTCACCTACTTAAAATGAGTTTCTTGTCATATAAAATTAGATGATGCTCTAATACTGAATCTGCATACCACGTGTCGTCAGTATTACATAATATTTTCACTTAAGATTGGGATTCAGTGGAAGAATGAAGTGCTCTCTCTCTCTCTCTCTCTCTCTCTCTCTCTCTCTCTCTCTCTCTCTCGAGTTTCAGTGGGCTTTGTTAGACTACGTGGCCCACTTGGACTTGCTTCCTGGGACAAGTGGGGTTAAGGCCCGCGATACTTATGTGTGCAATGCGTGCATGCAAAAGACAGTGACGATGACGTAGCTATTAATTTACACATCTGCCCACTAAATAGAATATTCATAAATTAACTCATTGACAATTTTTTTGGGGAAGAAAAAAATCGTAATTCCTTAAAAGTAGAGTTTATTTTATATAATTATGGGAAATTATCCAATCAGTCCTAAACCTACTATACGAATATCAATTTAGTCTTAAACTTTACAATTTTATTAATTTAATCGTAAACCTTTGCGTGAAACTCCAATATAGTCATTCCAATTAATTTATTGCTCGTAATCCAATTCCGAATGCTTAGTATTTGTTTATTGGTGTGTGAGATGATATATCCTCAACCATAGAGATATTAACTTTATTTACTTAGCCTAATAGACTTGATTCAGACGTATCATGCAAAAGAGTTTTCGACAATATCACTTATTGCATTCCCCAGTTCATGGTCAAGCTTACGATTTTTACTAAATGGTCTCATGGTTGACTTTTCCCCCCCCCAAGAAAAAAAAGGATGGTGGTGTCATACTTCACGAGTCAACCAAAACTTGGCTTCGTGTGATATACCTCTTCCATTTCTTATTTTATGCACTATTGGAGGCTATAGAGTCATAGCTTGGGTGTAATTGATTTGGTATTGGTTCAACGTTAATGAGGTGAATGTCGAAATACGATCGCATATGTCGCGGGTGGGATTTTAGGGTAATGCCTGAAGGAAGCAATTGCCTTGATTGCCTCTCTCCATCCTTTTATTAATAAAAAGAACTGCATAAATAATTTGTGCCTATCATGCGGACATGAATTTGTTTTCATTCATTATAATGGCCTAGTTCTAACTTTGTAAAGGGCCTGGGTCGCGATCAGCCTAGTTCTAAATTTGAATTTTGAAGAATCACTTCACAAATGTCATCAAACGATTCCCTTCGCCTGACTAACTAAACTAGGAGACAATCGAACGCATTAAATTCATAAATACAAATTCGGCCGAGAAGAGAAAACTAAAACCTTAACACCAATTCGCAGCGAGAAACTATTATCGGCTAAAGCATCTGATACTATGTACACCAATTCAACGCAATTCCATGACTAACCTGACGCCAGAATGCTGGCGCAGCCGGGCGGGCTGTAGTCGTAGAGCTCGGAGACACCCGGTGTAGAACAGACGGCGCTCGAGCATGTTGATGACGCCTTGACGGAATGCCTCCCTAGTGACAGCACCGGAGACGGCAGCCTGGAGCTGCTTCTCGATGCTGGTCTTATCGATCTCGAGGTCATTGAGGGCTGCCACAGCGACGTCAATCTCCGGCTTCAGTGCCCTCCTGGCCCTGAGGGTGCGGACGGCACGGTGGCCTGCTTGACCGCGAGGGCTTTGCGGAGTGAGAAAAAACGACTCTAATTCGTCCATCGCGGGAGAGATCGGGGAAGGAGAGAGAGAGCGAGTGGAGAGACAAGTGGCGAGAGATGCAGAAATGAGAGCCATCGAAGAGTCGAAGGAAGTTGATGAGGCGAGTCTGGTGAGGAGTAAAGAAGATGGTGGTGGTGGCACGCAATTCCTCTCGGCGATGCCGAGGGAAAAAAATAACTGCTGTTTAGGGTTTTTGGAAAGGGAAGTGAGTGAGTTGGGCGATGTTTTTGGGATTCTAGCGATTTTTACTGAAAATCATGATTAATTCCACGTAGGAATTAGACACCTACACACAAGCATTTAGTCAAGAAAAAAAAGAAGAAGACTATTATAGATTCACCATTGAATATATTTGTTCGGGAAAAAATGAATAATTTGAAAAATATTTCCTAAAAATGATCGCTTATATCGCATACAAAATAAATGAAGGAAAACTATTTTCACCGTCCACAAAAATTTTTAGATATAAAATATTGTCGATAATGAAAAAAAAAATTCATTGCTTAATTATTTCAAACGATACAAGTAATTATTTTTAGGAAAATATTTTTCAAATCATTTATTTCTTACAAAATAAAGGGATTCTTAGTGTAACAAAAAATTTACGTTTTCCCTGTTAAATGGGTGACGTGTGTACTTGAACTTAGTTGTGTAGCAGAATGAGTCCACATGTTAATAGTTCAATGATGAGTGTGTAACTTATTTGTTACACTGACAATGAATCTAATAGGAGTCCAAAAATAAAATAACTTTAATCCATATGAATACATTATAGCAATCACTCTAAGTATCGCATTTAAGTTTATCACTTAAGATTGTCGATCACTAGGGATCGCTAGAATGGTTTGATGCCCTAACCTAGCGATATGGTATGTCCAATTATCGTAGCAGTTGGAAAAAAGCTAGGTTGCCTGAGTGCATTGTTTTAGTGTTATTGGATTGGAGAAAATTAGGGATAAGTGTGAAAGCAAAACTTACTTGGTTGATGGCCAATTGAGGACTGTGGTTTTAATTTTGGTCAATTGAGAACTTAAGGTTTAAAAAGGCCACGATCAGGTTTCATGGTCTATTTATTAAATTCAAGCATCAGAAATGATACGTGACAAATGACCAAATATTTCATGTGGAAGCATGTAGGGTTTTTCACTCTTGAGCATAGATGGCGAGTTCGATATATGATTGGAGCTTTTTTTCAAATCTTCAGTTATTTATTTACTAAAATAAAATCTTAATATCTCAATTGATCAATGGTCAAATCCTTTAGTTTGTTTCGCATTTGTCCAGAGAAATCATTAATCAAAATATTGACTGACAATCATGCGTGGAAGTAAACAAGCAAGAGAAATCAAGAATACTGTGAAAAATGTAATCAATAATTGTGGTAAGTAAGTTTCAAATTGTGTTCAAAAAAATTGGATAGGCAAATTATTTGGCCATTTAATTATTAGAAAGTTAATACAGAAAAAATGAGTTTATCTATGTCAAGTTCAATAAAAGATAGTGATGAACAGATATATTTTACCACCACCCGCCTGGGTGGCGCTGCTGGAAAGGGCACTCTTCCTCTCGCAAAAGGTTGAGTGTTCGAATTCCGGGTGCCGCAGGGTGACTTAACCGGTGCACGTGTGTGGTGGCTAGCACGTGTCGCCCCCAGGGTTTACCTCCCGGCTGTCGGCCATGCGGGGGTTCCCTGGGTTATCAAAAAAAAAATAAATATATTTTACCTATATTTAATTTGCCAAGATAGTACATTATTCTTAACTTTATCGGTTTGGGATTTTTTGTGTGAAAAAAATTAGTTTGGGATAAACGTGTCATGAGATGCAAGTTCGATATTTTTAGTGAAATGGATATAATTTCAGATAAATGTGGCATAGGGTACCAGTTTGGCATATTAATGGTTAAGTGTGAGAACAATTCAAGTAACATAATTAGCATCATGTTTATAACGGTAGAGTTTTATAACCACACAATCCTCATTATAATGTAAAATGAACACACATATAAATAAGCAAGGGAAGTTTGTATCCTAATAGTCGCACTCAAGTTGGTGCGTGAAAATCAATGATGCCTTTCACTTTTTTTTTTTTGGTGTAAAATGTCGGTATTATAGAGCGAATGAAGTGCAACAACTTAGGGCTATTCTCCAGCATTATAAATGGTGCTAATAGTTCGAGAAGATGGAGATATGAAGTCTCTACATAGTAGCCAATATTACATTTATCTAAGATGGTTTAATGTGCTCTACCTCTTACATTTTTATGCACGTTGGCCAAAATAATATGGATATTAATTGATTTGTTTTAAAACCGTCTTCGGTTGCGCTCCATCCATATGCCATAAATGGTTGCTAGAAATGATACCTTAAGGAGTCTAGCCGCCAAATCTTTGCCTTTTGCTGCCCTAATTATCCATTGAAGTTCCTCATTCTATCCTTCAAAAGGATACCTAATCCCCTGTTGTGCAAGGATATTGCCTTTCACTTCTTAATAGTATCGTTAAATGATTCACATGTTGCCCGAAGGAATTATCTATGATACTTATTGCTCTCTTTCCTTTTAGCTACTAATCAAACTATTGTTAAATGTGACAGCGCATTATATCACTACAAAAAAACATGGATTTTACCATGAAAATTTGCGACGGGGAATTTTTCGTCGCTAATTTGCGATGGATTTTTTTTTCCCATCGCAAATTAGCGACGAAAATTATTCGTCGCTAATTTGCCACGAAATAAAAATTCATCACAAATTAGCAACGGAAAAAAAATCCGTCGCAAATTAGCAACGGAAAAAAAATCCGTAGCAAATTTGTGAAGGAAAAAAAATCTGTTGCAAATTTACGCCGGAAAAATAAATTGCGACGGAAAATAAATCCGTCGCAAGAAATAAAATCAGACGCAAATTTGCAACGGAAAAAAAATCCATCGCAAATTTGCGATGGAAAATAAATCCGTCGCAAATTTGCGACGGAAAATAAGCCCATCGAAATTTGCAACGGAAAAAAAATCCGTTGCAAATTTAGGACGGAAAAAAAAAATCCTTCTCAAATTTGCGACGGAAAAAAAAATCCGTCGCAAATTTGCGAAGGAAAATAAGTCCGTCGCAAATTTGCGCCGGAAATAAAATCAGACGCAAATTTGCGATGGAAAAAAAATCCGTCACAAATTTGCGATGGAAAATAAATTGCGACGGAAAAATAAATCCATCGCAAATTTGCGACGGAAAAAAAAATCTATCGCAAAAAAAAGTCCATCGAAATTTGCGACGGAAAAAAAAGTCCGTTGCAAATTTGCGACGGAAAATAAGTCCGTCGCAAATTTGCAACGGAAATAAAATTGGACGCAAATTTGCGATGGAAAAATAAATCCGTCGCAAATTTGTGATGGAAAAATAACTCCGTCTCAAATTTGCGCCGAAAATAAAATCGGACGCAAATTTGCGATGGAAAATAAAATTCGTCGCAAAATTAAATCCGTCACAAATTTGCGACGGAAAGATAAATCCGTTGCAAGAAATAAAATCATATGCAAATTTGTGACGGAAAATAAAATCTGTCGCAAATTTGCGACAGAAAAATAAATCCGTCGCAAATTTGCTACGACTTTAGCGACGGAAAAAAAAATAACATGACTCAATATAAAAATTGGTATTAAAAAAATTAGATTTAGCGACGAAAAAATCAAACAAATGTTAGTAATTAAGTAAAATAATAGTTAGTAATAGAAAATTAATTGGTGTTAAATCGTAAAATGGGATTAGCAAGTCATGCAAAAGGAAGCATGACTCAATATAAAAATTGGTAAGTTAAAAAGCCAAACGGATAAGCAACTCAAATTAGAGTTGGCAATCCAAAACTAATTAGTAACTTAATTGGGAAAAAGTTAATGAGGCACACAAAAAAGTTGATATTTTCATGTAATAGAAGGTAAATTCAAAGCTGGTAGAAAATTAGAAATGTATTTTTCCTAGAGATAAGAAAAGTTGCTCATTTCAAAATAGAAAACCAAATAAACATTGATAAGTAACTCAAATAAAAGAAGGTAACATAAAACTAGTTAGTAACTTGATCGAAAAAAGTTGGTAATCACTCTAATAAAAGAGCTAGTAAATTTAAAAAGTTGGAAACCAATGCAAATAAAAGTAGCAACTTAATAAAAAGCTAGTAAATTTGAGAAAATAACAAATAAATGCTAATAACTCAAATGAGATTTGGTAATCCAAAACTAATTAATTTGATTGGAGAAAATTTACCCAAATTATGCAAAGAAAGCTAGGCTGATAGTTTCATATAATACTCGATAAATTTAAATTATTGGTAAGAAATGTAAATAAAAGTTCGTAAACAATGACTGAAGCTTTGTTTGGTTAGAGATTAGAGAAGTTGGTGTAGAAAAAAAATGAAAATAAACATTGGTAAGTAACTCAATTAGGAGTTGGTAATGCAATATGGTAAACTTGATAGAGGAGAAGTTGGTAATCTCTAAGGGTACGTTTGTTTTGCGGAAAACTTAATAATAAAGGAAAATGTTTTCCGGAAAATCATTTTCTATGAATACGTTTAGTTTTTATTCGTTTGGTGATATACGATGGAAATCATTTTATGATGTTTGGATGTTATTGGAAAATGATTTCAATCTCATGACTTTATTTTAGATAAAAAAAATAAAGGAATTTTTAAATATTTGTATTTAAAAAAAATTCGAATTTCTTAATTATTTTTCATTTCTCTTTTTTATTTTCTTTCTTTTTTTTGTAAAAAAATTGAATTTTTTTTAATTATTCTTTAAAAGGTCGTCGCTAAATCCATCACTAATTAGCCACGAACATAAAAGTTCGTCGAAAAAATTTACGACAAACTATAAGGTTCGTCGCAAAAATAATTAAAAAAAGAGAGCCCCAAAGCCCCGCCCTCACCCCCAATTTCTCTCTTTCTCTCTCGCTCGCTGTTCTCCCTCTCTCTCTCCCTCTTTCTCGATCATATCATATCTGCTTCCGCCTCTCCCTCTTCTTCTCGCTTCTGCTTCTTCCCTCTCCCCCCACACCCCCAAACCTATTGCGCTCGCTAGGGTTTTCGGTACCCCTGCGCTTCCTCTCGCGACTCCTCCTCGGCCATGGCCTCCGGAGCTGTAGAGGCCGCGGAGCCCGAAGGGGCGGCGGCTCCCCCCCCCCGGTCGAGGGCAAGGAGGAGCTCCCCAAGAAATTAAAGGCGGAGGAGGCGGAGCAAGAGGATCGAGAGATCACCGTTCCGGAGGAGGAGGCCGAGGCTTCCGACGAGGAGGCTCTGCTGATCGCCGCCGAGGCCCCGCCGGCTGCGTCGCCTCCAAGTGGCCATGCTCGTGATGTCCATATCCTGAGTTGTGGGTTCCTGCTCATCTTCTCTGCCTACGGTGCTTCTCAGAATCTCGAGAGCACCGTGAGTTTTTCGAGTCGATTTCGTTGGAATTTTGGGTAAATTGAGAGAAGAAATCAACGGTCGTGAGATGAAAACCCAGATGCAGATTTTGCACTTCTGGGTCTGAGGTTGCTTGTAGGAATGTTTTTTTGGTTCGTTTCACGTTGCGTTTTGGTTTGATGAATTTCTTGGTTTTTGTTGCAGGCGGATAATTTGGGCACGACAGGCAACGCAAGTAAAGAAGAAAGGCAGACACGCAACGCAACAAAGAGATATAGAATCTACAGTCGAGAACATTAGTGCTTTGGAGGATGATCAAAGCCATCGTGTGGGGAAGTCGCTTTTACACACAGTGAAGTGGGAGCGCATTATTTTGGATGAGGTGAGTGAATTGGAGTATCTTGCGGTGATATGAGTGCTAACATAGTTCAATGCTTTGTAACCGATATAAAGATTTCGATATGTCCATGCTGGCAACACGTGATTCGTTATTTTGTTTGGCTGGGTGAAGCCACGCATGAATGCGTTAATTTGCTCTTGGCAAGACGAATTTCTGTAAGATTAGGCCTTTCGATTGAAGGTTTGATTACTTTTAGGGACTTGTATATGCATGTTCTTTTCCACAATTTATCAAAAAAAACTTCTATCCGGGATCTCTTAGTATGATTTGCTTCGTGATCTTTGAACATTCATCTGCATGTACATTTCCCACTTATGCCTAAGCAATTTTATTCAATGTAGGCTCACTTTGTCAAAGATAGGCGATGTAATACTGCAAAAGCAGTTCTCGAACTGGAGTCTTCATACAGATGGGCTTTAAGTGGAACACCTCTTCAAAATCGTGTTGGGGAGCTCTACTGTGGCATTCCGAATTTCGACCCATTTTTAGGATTTATAAAACGGGTAATTTGTCAGTGTGCTTATAGTAAAATCTCGCCCGGGAACTGATCACTCTCGGTTATTATTTTTAAAATTGAGATTTCGCTAGAATCGCATTCGATCGAATTTGGCCGCTATTTAGAGCCCAAATTTTGGTGTTGAATTTCTCGGAGTTTCAAGACGAATTTAATTGAACGGTGTCGATATTATTGTGGCCAGCATCGATATTGCCCAGGATATATAAAAAGTGAAATTTGGACCGGGTGCGGATTTTCGATCAGTGTACCTCCCGCTGGATTTATTTTTGTTTAGTGTCTTCTTAGCCTTTTCTTTAATTGGAAATTAGGATTTTTCGTGGCCATTGGATCTTGGCTTGCTCACCAAGTTCAATTGTGAGCCCTTGGATGAGAGTGAGTGGGGTTGTGACATTTTTTTTAAATTGATCTCTCTCTCTCTCTCTCTTTCTCTCACGATCATCCCCTCCCCCTCTTCTGCCTTGTTGATTACTGCCGAGCTTCCTCATCTCCCCCACGTCCTAGCTGCTGCCCCCATATTATTGCTGCTGCTTCTACTTCATTTTCTGCTGCTGCTTTGCCATGAGCTGCTCCTTTCGCTCGGTTTTCTTGCTTAGGCCTTGGGTAAGTGCTCCCTAAGCCTTGGTTAGGTTAATGGGTTACTAATGGACATGTTTATGGGTGGATTAGGACTGTGGATAATTGGTTTAGTGGCTGATTGTGCTTGGTTTGTTTGGTGGTGCTTGTTGGTTGATTTCTGGTAGGGTTGCTGCTGCGTTGCTGGATTTTACTATTTTTACTGTGACTTGTGTGGGCTGAATTTGAGGAAGTGTTCTTCATGAAAGTTGTTCATAACATCTTGAAATATGATATAATTTAATTTGAGAATTTTTGGAAGGTTTTTGGGGCCATTCGGAAGTCGATTTTTAGACCGTCACAAAACTGCTCGATTCACTGTTCACCCGACCTTCGGGTCTGTTCGAATTTTTATAAATTTTTCCAGACCCATTTTTAAAATACTTCCTTCACAAAACTTGTTAGGGACATTTGTGACTATGACATATAAAAATTTCAAGGCTTTCCAAAGTGATTTGGGTACTGGATGAGATGCATTTTTATGGTCAGGTGGCCTGACCGGACAGGTTGAATTCCGTCTGACTTCAAGTAAACAAAAAGAGGCGTTTACAGTTGGAACTGGGTTTTGAGTTCTTCATGGAAAATGTTTATCAAGATGTTTTATGCAACATATCCAAATTTCAGAATTTTTGGAGTTGAATTACTATTTATTTTAAAAGAAATTCCAAAATTGTGCGCTAGCCCAGAATTACTCCGAATTTGTGTATTCGGTTTTCCCTTGTTCTTTGTGGCTGAATGTGGCTGTTTATGGCTGAGTGTGGTGGCTGATTTGTGGTGCAAACGTGGGCTAAATTGTGCCGGTTCAAGGGCCGTTTTGTGTGATGATTTGTGGGACCGATTGATGCTCGAAGTGGGACTTAAATGTGTGATAGTTCGTGTGTGAATTAATGTTTGATTAGTGGTAATTTGCATTGGCTGTTCGTTGTTGAAGCGAGTGGGTTTGAGTGGCGGTTTGACTTGTGATTTTTCCCCATGTGTGATTTTATGCCTAAATTGCGTTGGACGCGCTGTGTTGGGGGCCAGGTTCGACGGCCTATCGAGGCCTTTGTGCGCTCGATTTAGTATGGTGCATTTTGTGGAAATTGTGGTGGATTGGATGTAAGAACGGGCTTGAGACGTGTTGACGGTGGCCCATTAAAGGTGTGTTGGACGGGACGTGTTTACGTCGGTCGTTGGAATTGAGCCCAGCTTGATCTAAGGGCTACGGACTTGGGACGTGTTGACGGCGGTCCGTGTGAAGGCATGAATGGCCGGTGTGCCAAATGGATGCGGGCTTGAGACGTGTTGACGGTGGTCCGCAGAATGAAAGATAACGGACTTGAGACGTATTGACGGTGGTCCGTGAAAGAAAAGTTAGACCCGAGGCGTGTTTACGCGGGTCGTGAGAAAGTGCGAGATGTCCAGTGAGGGACAGAGCTCGGATTGATCGGAGGGCTAAGCCTGAGGCGCAGTGGTGCGGGCTGTGAGAATGGACCTGAAGCGCAGTGGCACAGGTCGTAAGATGGTTGGTTGGGCACGTGTGCGAAATGTGATTGGTTGGATTGGCTTGAAGTACATGTGGATGTTTGATTGGATTGATTGATGGTACGTGTGGAAGTTTGGTTGGATTGGTTGGGTACGAGTGTGGATGGTGCTTGAATGAATGTGTTATGTTATCGGGATATTATTTCATTATCATGATTTGACTAATGTGCAGTGTGGGCATGTGATTGGATGGCGAAGTAAGTCCATCGATGTGAATTATATATATGTTATCGGTTAGATTGCATGTTAAAACTTGTCTGGGTACGCATTGGCTTAGCTAGGGTTTAGGGTGTTGCTTATTGAGACTCGTTCTCACGGTTATTATATAACTACTTTCAGATCCGCGACCGTGATCGATTCGGAGATGCCGCCAGAGTACCACAGGGATTGAAGGATAGATCAAATTACCCTGTCTTTTGAGTACTTTTTTGGTAGAGGAGATAAGCTTGTCAACCATCGCTCCCTTTTGAAAATTGTGGTTTGAAATTGGTAGCCTGTGTTATCGTGTTGTAATAGTGACTGCTTTTTATGATGTTATGCAATTATTGTTTCGTGCTATCCTTTTGTCATCATGTTAGTTATCTGGGTTGTTTTATTTCGCTTTCGCTTGCGTAGATCGTTTGGGTCAGCGACGCGTCCTGGGACGTCGCGTTCAATACGACCGTTGAAGGGGTGTCGCGAGCCCGTTGGTGTTCGGGGCGTGACATCTACTCTCTTGTAAGTTTCTATTTATACGAGTGGTTAATTGTTATTCACCTTCTGTAGTCAATCACATTGTCCTGCAATAAACTTTTCGGGTCCGTTTTCTTCGAATTGTGCCGTATTCATTCTACTTATGTCAAGATTGTGATTGCAGAACACTTGATTATAGGTATGTAAAGTTTCAATCACAAGATAATCGGGCTATATTTTCCCATGGGTGGTTTTTGGTATAATAGGCAATCTCAGCCTGTAGGACCGTAGTCGTTCATGTTGACACAAAATGGTTAGAGGCAACTACACGTGCAAAAAGACTGGTTTAGCGACTTGGTATACCAAATAATGTGGCAATCTTTGCATAGATATTTAAAGAAGCAGTGCATGTGGCATTCTTTGCAAGAATACTTAGCGTCTCTATGAATGGTAAAGTACAAGTTAAATCCATTTAATCTTTGCTGCTCGGTATTACCAAATAATTCGGCATGTCGAAGATTTTCAACTTAAATCCACCGCTTCATGCTCTCTTCACTTTCCCTGCAGGTTACTTTGAGGCAGGATACACTGGACATTAGAGAAGAGGATTATTACACATCATTATACAATGAGAGCCAATCTAACCTTGTGCGGTGTGCATATTGATTGGCAGGTCCGTTAATCTAGGCTTCTTAATTTGCTCTTTCATAGGATCAATTAGACTGAAAATATGTCACCAGAAATTTCTAGCAATTGCTTTCATGGCCTAAAGATATATAAGTGTTCTAAGTGCAATCCTTTTAATTTTGGATGCGAAATTTTGGCAATTGTAGGTATTTCACTTTCTTCTCTGGGCTTATGGGACTTTGAGTATCGCATTATATGTCAACAAGTGAATGTCACTTCTTTGGAGGAGGTGATGAAGCACTTCATGCAAACTTTATAGGAGAAAGCAAAGTGGGCGCAAGATTGGAAGTATCTTTTCATACATATCGGGGATAAGCTTTGCTTCAGCAGTGCCAGAAGTGCAGTTGGCTTAATACGTTTCTGCCCTGAAAAGAATTGCCACCCTGAGGTTGCTTAAGCAAATACTTTAAACTGCTCAAGATTATTTATTCTCTCATTATGTGTACTATAAAGAAAAATATATATGTCATTCTTATGGAAAATGTAGATGAATGTATTTCATTTTCATATTATTATAATATTTTGATGTTATTAAGTGCTTAATCAATGTTAAATATAAATTGTAGGAATTAATTTTTCTGTTAATTAGATTTAAAATCGAAGTCGTCCCTAAACAATATTCGTCGCAGAGTTCGTCGCTAAAGAATTAATAAAAATTTGTCACTAAATAATTAGTAAAACTTCGTTACTATTATTGACCAAAAAAAAATAACAAACCCAAAAAAAATTGGTAAATTAGAGATGAATTTTTTTTTGGTTGAAATTAACGATGAATTTTGCCACGAATAATTAGCGACGAATTTTGCGGAGAATTTTGCGAAGAAATTTGTGACGAATTTTGCCATGAATTTTCCGACGAATTTTGTGATGACATTTCTGACGAAATTTGCGATGAATATTACGACGAAATTTCCAACAAATTTTGCGACGGATAGTGTTAGTCGTAAATTTTTGACGAATTTTGCGACGGATTGTATTCGTGGCTAATTTGCGACGAATTTATTTCCGTCGCAATTTTGCGACGAACTTTTAAATTTTCCGTGGCAAAATTTTGCGACGACCTAGTAGCGACGGAATTTTTTCCGTCGCAAAATTCATCGCAAATCGAATTTGCGACGGATTTTTTCATATCTTTCTTCGCAAATTTCGTTGCTAATCCGGTGTTTATTTGTAGTATATGTGTATTGCACTAAAAAAGACTTCAAATGGAGTACATCAAACAAAAGGAGAATGTATCTTGCATAGTAGTTCTCAACATAATCGTCCTTCCACGTACTAAACAAACACTAGAAAAAGATAAGTTGAATACTAAAAAGACATTTTGTTTATCCATCTGAAAACACAAAGCACTTCTCAAAAGTTGGGCAAGTTTCTCCAGCTCTCCACTTTTCTGTTGCAGATGCCAAATATAATCAATAATGGTTTCCACCCAGATAAGATGCAAGAAATGGATAGCAGGAAAGGGGCCAGTTTTACCAGCTGAACAAGCTCCTATTCTCGTTGTACAAACGTTCTCTTGAACCATAGCGTGGTGATCATCGTTGTCATTGAAAATTTCTCAATGGCCTTGTCATCGCTTGAAAGTAAGAGATCCTCCAAGATCGATTGAAGTGCAAGATGCTACAGAATCCCAGCAATCCCACTGCAAAACCTGGTCCCAATCTTGCATAGAACCAATTGTGGATATCCAAATTGTCTTCGCTAGGCTTACCTCCACTAGAATTATCACCGTCGTGCTCATCAATATCGGGCGGCTCGTCTCCAGGACAAATCTTCGGAAGAGGATCTCCACAGAGTCCGTCGTTGCCGCGATAAACAGATTCATCGTCCACAGTGCGTAGATGGTCGCCGGACGGAACAGGGCCGGAGAGTCTATTGAAGGACAGATTCAAATGACTAAGGAAGTCCATGTTGGATATGTCCGGAGGTATGGTACCTGAACGTTTGTTTCTGGAAAGATCAAGAGATTCCAAATTTTTTAAGTCACCAATGTTTGAGGGGATGTGTCCACTCATATTATTTTGAGAGAGGTTCAGATTTTGAAGTTCGGCAAGCCTAGTGAGCTCTTCTGGTATCTGCCCATCCAGCATGTTCGCCGAAAGATCAATTGAGCAGAAGTATACAAGCGTATCACGATACATTTGGCTGGTTCCCTTTGTGTCGACCATGACATTGACGGCCATAGGCATCTGCCAACCCCCCAAATGACCCGCAAAGTCAACCATAGACAAGAACCCGTCGATACAATTGGGAATGGGTCCAGAAATATTATTCTGTGCTAGGCTCAAGATACGGAGATAGCTAAGTTGGCAAAATTGTGGAGGAATGCCTCCAACGAGGCGATTTTTCTCTAAATTGATCATTGTGAATGATTGAGAATGTTTCCCAAATGGAGGTAACCTACCTGTGAATTCATTGTCGCTAAGATCAAGGAACAACATCGGTAGATTTGACAAGCAGCTTGGGATTACTCCACTGAAGCCATTCCTCTCTAGGCTAAGCAGCAATAATTGCTGCAAATGGCACAAAGACTTCGGAACCTGACCATTTAACTTGTTATCTCCAAACATAAATGCCACTGTTGGCGATGCTCCCCAACATTGAGGAAGTCTCCCAGACAGTTGATTCTCTTAGAGATTAATTGTAGACAGCTTATTCAACTTGCACAAAGAATTTGGAATGCTGTCGGTGATATTATTACTCCAAAGTATCAGTTCCGTTAACCGTGGCATCTTGTCTCCAATATCTTGGGGAAGTTGGCCTCCAAGCATGTTACTTGCCATATCCAAAAATTTAATATTAGAGGAGATGTCGTAGAGCCAATCAGGAATGCTATCTGAGATGCTCGCATTTTTCATCGTCAACCAGGTAATGTTCCCCTGTGTTCGAAGCCATTTTGGAAATTCAGGTCCCACTTTACAATCTGATAAATCTATCTTGCGAACTTGGAATGGTGGAACCTATGCAGAGCTCACATTTAGTATGAGCTCATTGGAGGAAATGACTAAGCTAATCAAGCTTTTGAGATATTCAAAGTGAAGTTCACGTATAACTCCATACAAAAAATTTTGCTTAAGATAGAGCTTCTTTAGATTCGATAGTCGCCCAATACTCTCTGGAATGGTCCCGCTTACTTTGTTAAAACTTAGATCTAACTCTCTTAGAGATGCAAGCTCCACCAAATTGGCAGGAATAGAACCAAAAATCGAGTTTGATGAAAGATCAAGGTGCTCTAGTTCCTTGAATTCTCCAAATTGATTTGGTAGGTCACCACTAAAAAAATTGGTGGAAACATCAAAGATCTTCCACTTACTTTGGACGCAACCGAGACGACTATCTAAAATGCTGGAGATATTCCCATTGAAGTAGTTCATACTTAATTGTACCACTTGCAATTTGCAAAGACTGCTCAAGTTTTTTGGAAATCCACCTTGTAGCAAATTTTGAGACACATCAAAGAAGGCAAGCCTTTGATTATTCTCGATGATTGCCATGGGAAGAGGTCCTTCAGAAAGAAGGGTGGAAGACAAATCAATGTGTTCTAGCTTGCTCAAGTTATAGATCCATGGCGGGATAGAAGAATTTATATAATTATGACTTATATCAAGGAATCTAAGGGACGTGAAATTGGCTTGCAAAGAGCTAGAAATATCGTGCAAATCACAATTGCTCAATCCTAAAGATTGCAAAGATGAAAGCATGTTAATGGAACCGAACCAATCTTTGGCTTTCGAAAGGCCAACACCGGACATGTGCAAGTATTTCAAGGAAGATAATTTTGACACCCAACCAAGGTCGTCCGAGGTTAAATAATCCAAAAGGGAGTCAGTACTAAGATCCAAGTACTGTAACTTGGAAAGGTTATTGAACTGCTTAGGAATATCTCCGTTGAAGCCTGCATTTGAGAGGTTAAGACACTCCAGTTTCTGAAGAGAAGCAAAGAACATTGGGATTTTCTGGGTTGAAAAGTTGTTGAGACTGAGGTCTAGATACTTCAGATACTTCAATTCAATCAAAGAAGGAATTATGTTACCTCCGAGCATGCACATATCTGAAGGTATGAAGATGTCAATATAGATATCTTCAATACAGGGATTATGAAGATCCAGCTTGAGGACATGACCAGTCTTCTTGTTGCATTCGACCCCTTCCCACTTGCAACATTCCTCTCCCATCCACGACAATAAGCGTCTCGAAGGATCAGTGAGACCATGCTTGAACTTCAGAAGAGCTTCCCTCTCCATGCCAATACATGTTACATTGGTCAAAGCATTGGAATGACGGAATTCGATTACTTGGATGATAGAGATTGCCCATAAGAAGGTAGACACAAGGCCATCGTAAGACGCCATGGGTTCTTTAGGACCTGAGAATAAATGTTGCTTTCATAATGTGGATAATGTTGTTGGATTCACAAGAAAGGAGTCACTATAAATATTGTTGAGGTCATTTCTGATCACTCTCCATCATGACTTCCTGAAGGACAACGACTCCAACTTTCCAAGTCAATGCCTTCCAAGACCCGCCAAAGGGGTCAGCAAGCAACTTCTAGATTAGTAATCTATACTATGATAAAAAATCATTGGAGAAACTCGGTGAGGATTTTTTAGGTAACTGAATCTCTGCGTTTATTGTGCGAAGGTTTTTCATTTTTAAGAACATCTCTTTATTGGAATGACCAGTGAAATCACACACTCGTGTTGAAAAGCAAAAGGTTTTTATACGAATAGGAAGGAAAAACTTTGCACAATTAATTTGCTTTAGGAAATTAATTCAAATGGTTATTGCATCACATGACAATTTGAAAGTAACGTTTTTTTTTTTATTATCGTTTCTGTAAAAACTATTCCGGATGCCAAATATGAATGATTTTATTGTTCCAGAATGTATCCTAAGTTTTTGGCCAAGTTATGTTGGAACCTCTTAAATCTTTCATGTAATGCATCTCATGTATGCCTTTTGGACTAGATAACTAATCCCATATCTACTTTCAATTTTCCCCTATTCAAATGGCAACAAGAGGCCTTTAGACACCCGTAAGTATCAAAAAACTGTTGACAAAAAAAAAAAAGACGACTGTTTTTTCCCACGTAACATGTTAGTAATTTATCAAGATTTTTATGAAATTACCCATTCTTTTACAGTTTGCAAATTACCGATTTTTGTACTAACTAACCAACTTTATTTGTATAACTTACTGATGTTTCAAATTTACTAACTCTTACATGAAATTTTCAACCTAAATTAGAGCAATTTACCATCTTTGTTAAATTAAAATTTCAATTTATTTGTTCTTTTTTAATTTACTAAATTTTCTATTAAGTTATTAATTTTTATTTGCCTTGATTAGCTGTCCCTTAAATTTACTAACTCTTTTAAGATATCACCGGCCTCAGTTGGCATGACTTATCAACAGTTCTAGGTTTTTTTTGTTATCAACCCTCATTTCTAGTTTAGAGATTACAAAGTCGTTCTATTACCATCTAGTTTTTGTTTTCTTTTTTACAATTTACCAACTTTTCATATTGTTTACAAACTTTTTATGTATCTTTATTAGCAACTCCTTAAATTTACCAACTTTCTTAAAAACTTACCAACTTTAATTAGAGTGACTCACCAAGTTTTCATTATTTTTTGGGATATGTTCACTAAAAATCCTAAAAGTTGTTGCGAAAGTACAATCAAATCCTAAAACTTGTCAAATTGGTTCAATCAAGTCCTAAAGCTAACACCGTCAATTTGTCTAACGGCAAATATTGACGCAGCATTTTTAAATGAATTTCTCTCTCCTATGTGATATTTTTTATTATAAATTTATTAAAATATTATTTAAATTAAATTAAACAAGTAAAAAGGCTAAAAATAAAAATAAAAATAAAAAACAAAATTGGAAGAGAGAGAGAGAGAGAGAGAAGGAGCTTTGCTGTGGGACACTGCCACCTATCAATGGAGAGGCCGGCGAGATAGGGCCAGCTGAGGTCGCCAACCTTGGGCTAGGGTGGCCGACCCTCGCCAGTCTCGGGCGAGGGCCGACAACCCTCACTAGGCTAGGGTGAGGGCACCCAGATCTGGGCAACGCCGGCCCTCACCTGAGGTCAACGACCATTGCCCGCCTCACTAGGCTAGGGTGAGGGCACCCAGATCTAGGCAACGCCGGCCCTCACCTGAGGTCAACGACCATTGCCCGCCCTGGGTGAGGCCTCGCTAGCAACCCTTGCTAGGCTTGACACACACAAATTTGGGTTGAGGGCACCCAAATCTGGATGACGCTTGGCCTTCTCCTGGGGCTGGCAAGGCCTCGCCTGAGGCTAGCGAGGGCCAGCCCCCCTCGCCCAGGGCCAACAACCTCAGCTGGTCCCTTGGTGATGGGTGGTGGTGCCCCACGACAAAGCTCCTTCTCTTATTTTTTTTTTCAATTTTGTTTTTTTTTCTTTTTAGCCTTTGTAGTTTTTTTAATTTAATTTAAATAAGATTTGAATAAAATAATAATAATAATGCCACGTAGGAGAGAAAAATTCATTTAAAAATGTCACTCAGCATTTTCCATTAGACAATTTGATGATGTTAACTTTAGGACTTGATTGAACCAATTTGACAAGTTTTACAATTTGATTGTACTTTTTGAAAGTTTTAAGACTCAATTTAACTTTCGTAACAAATTTTAAAACTTCTAGTGAACATGTCCCTAATTTTTTTTGGTCAAACAAGTTTTCACATGTTTACCAATCACAATGTTGTTGCAGACTTGTTCTGATAACATATTGCCAACATGAAACAAAGTCACAAATTTTACCATACGGATCAGTAGACTCGTTCAATTTCAGCTCACGTAGTTGGCTCATTTTATAAACGTCTTATTTTATAGGACAAAAGCAAGAGATTATTTTATTGTTTTTTTTATAGCCAAATGGAAAGAAAGAGTAGTGTTGGAGAATAATGAGCACAACTTGTCTATTATTTGGAGCTTCAATAGCAATCTTCCGACATGAAGAAAAAACTGTGGATTCCGCAGCAATCGGACTGGCATTCGCCTTCAGAATTTAATAAGTCAATTTGTACTTCTTCCACAAATCAAGCCACCGTCTTTGGTGTTGGAAATCTTCCATCTAAATTTGTTATCACGCAAGCTTAGTACTTGCAAATTGCAGAAAATGCTCGAGTTTTTTAAAAGTTCACCTTCCAGCCTATTACCGGAGACATCAAGGAATCTAAGCCACCCACTATTTTCAAGGATGACAGTGGAGAATATGCCTTGGAGATCATTGTAACTTAAGTCAAGATGTTCGAGGTTTGCTGAAGTTTTCAAACCAAGGAGGAGTAAATGAATTTATGGAGTTTTGACGCAAATCAAGGAATCTAAGAGATGTGAAATTGACGTGCAGAGAGGCTAAAGCATCTTCCAAATGAAATCCCGTCAATAAGAAAAACTTTAGGGAGGAAAAGGCATGTGGACAGCAATTAACCCTTCTCTGGGGTTGAGAAGGACGTCCACAAGACAAGTTAGAAAATGTCCACACCCATCGGAGAACGAAGTCATGCCTTGCAAGACCCGTCAAATGGTCAAGACACCTGAAGCGACTTCTCTTCGTGTTGCGAGGGAAAAAGAAAACGGAAGGATTTATTAGCAATGTCGTGCAATTATTTTCTATTTTCCTTTTCCTCTGTCCGCTGCAATTTAGAAAAAAAGAAAGAAAACAAAAAAGAGAAAATGTTATGTTTGCCGCAAATGCACTGTCTTCTACATATGTTGCAATCACAGTGCAATGTGAGACTTTTCCTGAAGAGGAATCATGAATACAGATGGAATTATTCTCTAGACTAAACAAGAACGAACTGGCATCGATCTTTTTTGTCTGTTTTCACCCCAATTTGGAGCCACTGACTGTTATTGTTCTTTGTTTCATTAATTTGCTTGAGTGATCAATCAATTTTAGGAGGACCCGATACAAAGCCCCGGATCTTCACTGGTTGACATAGAATGTTGGGCTTGAGTTGTCTTGTTAAACTTTCCAACCTTCTAACTTTTGTAAGATTTTGATTAATGCAGAGGCTGTGACCGCTGGATCTCCATCTCATGATACTTGCTTGCTCTCATATAGTTAGCCGAATTCATTCCACATTAACAGGTTTTCATTACGAGAGTTTAGAAGAAGACTAAATTGTATTATGAGGGTAGTTTGTCCCCTGATATCTATTCATACCAGAGTTAACGTCGAAAAGCGATAAAGACACCTTAAAACCAAATCACGATTTTGTCCATGACTTGTTTGTTTATAATTACCTTTCAAGTCGTTACTCTTAGAAGAATTTAAACTAGATATGTTAGTACTTCTTTTCTGTATTGATTTTGGGTTGCATCCTCGAAAGTATACTCGAAAAACATGCCTTATCGTGCAAGGATGGAACTTCAATCAGTTTCCTTATATTGATATCATATTTGACAAAAAAAATCAGTGCTCAACTCCTTTGACTATAGAGCTTAGAAAGGATTGTTGTCGAATGACAGTTGAGGTTGTGACATCCCAAGTCCTACAGAATAAGGAGAGATCGTTGAGTGATACATATATGTGACTGCAAAAGGATTGTCATCACCAATGAGGTTAGTTTTGCAAAGTCACACCGGATGTAATTGCAGCATCTTTTTTTCATTAATTTGGGAAATGTTGCGTCTGATAATATTATAGAAGAGATCCAGCAATTCAATGTTAGCCAAAGAGTCGGGTAGCCAATCGGGAATTTCTCCCGAGATGCTTGCATATGACATGTCTAATGTTGAAATAGTTCTCCGTGTACGAAACCAATTTGGAAATTTTAGTCCCACTTTGCAACTGGACATGAGACTCTCGAGAAAGTGGAAAGGAGGAGCCCGAGAAGTGCTAACATTTATAACAACTTCATTAAGGAAAGCTGATAGCACGGGCAAGCTCTTGAGATTTGTAAAGTGGATTTGGCTTACAATACCATTCAAAAATCAATGTCCATCGATCACCTCCAGATTGGATAGTTGGCCAATATTTTCCGAAAAATGTTCCCGCTTAATTTGTTACCTTCGAGATGCAACTCGCTCGGAGATACAGCTCCCCCATTGTAGAGGGAATAGGACCAGAAATTGAGTTCCACGATAGATCAAAGAATCAATTTGAAATTTCCAATTTGAACAGGTAGTTGACCACCGAAATTGTCATTAGAGACGTCAATATAATTCAAGTTACTCCTTCCACAAACCAGGGCACTGTCTTTGGCGTAGAAATCCACCCACTTGAATAACAAAAAGTGCACACGAGAGCTTAGACTCTGAAAGCTAGTTTAGGACGACCTAGCTCTTCGCAATTACCCAATGGGTTTCGGTCATAGGAATCTCCTGGTCTTGATTCACAATTTGCAAGTCATGCCCTCCAAGACCCGTCCGTCAAGCCATCAAAGACGACGACACTTCGAAGTCTTCATCTGTTTTTTTTTTCTTTTCAGTTGAAAGCTTTCAACAATCTAACTACAACTTTTTGTATCTGCCAATGTAGAAAGTGTCTATTTGCATATATTTATTTTAGAGAATTGAAAAAAATTTGCATATATTTAAGCCTTGGATAATTTTCAACGATGGCAGTGGGGAACGTGCCTTGGAGAAGATTTTCAACCATGGTCGTCGACACCTCGCCGGATCAGAAGAGCTGTACTAACACAGCTTACACTAGTTGAAGCTTTGGATTGACAGACTTCCAGTGCTTTAATAACAAGAGGTGCACAATAAGAGCTTAGACTCAAACTGAAAGCCAGTGTAGAACCCCATAGTTCCACGCAAATTTCCCGACTGATCTCTTGGTCTTGATTCCCAGTGAAAAGGCACTAAGTCTTTTCCAAATCCTAAAGCATGATTCGAAATTTCCAAGTCGTGCCTTCCAAGACCCGTCCGGTCAAGCCATCAAAGACAACGAGACTTCACACTCATCCCTTTTTCTTTTTTTTCTTCTTTTGCTTTGTCGCGACCCTAAAAAATCTTGTCAATTTTCTCGGGCTAATGGATTATTAAGATTGAACTTAACTCGGGCCCTCCCAAGCCCTACCAATTCGCAACTTAGGGTTTAAGTTCTTAACATGCAATCATTTTCATTCTTAGAGTCGCCACTAATCAGTTTGTGGTAGGTCGATTAGAAACCTAAATAAAACATAGGGAGATATGTTTTATTTCTACGAACCAGAGATTCTAAGTCCGGGGACTTGATTACGCTAGATCTAGTCTAACGCCCTTTCGGTACCTTTTCATTTCAAAAATGTTTTTGGCATGCAGTTTGGATCCATTTTAGCTTAGGTACTAACATGTGAGGTGTTCATGCGGGTGCGCAAACCACCAATTTAACACCCAATAATCAAGGCATTAAATAAATTGCAAATTGGCGGAATTACTTACCTCGAGTCCATGCAGCATCTGCATTGTTAGCTAAAAAATCACATCAAACATCCTAATATGATTTCTAGTTAACAAACAATCAATCAATTTCTCTTTTTTGATTTTCACTTTAATTAAATGAAATCTAATCTATATGCAATGACGTGCAATTAATGACATGCGAATTAATGCAACCTAGCATGCAAACTATATGACATGCGACGACGTGACTTAATTCTAATGACGTGCAATGATGTATTTTTTGGTATTTTTCAATTGAAATTCGGAATTAAAAATATGCCTAAAATAATATGCAACCTAATGACTCTTTTTGGTATTTTCTAATGAAATTCGGAATAAAAATATGCCTAAATTAGCATGCAACCTATGATGATCTAATCTATTCTAACATAACTTATTTTTGGGATTTTTGATTAAAATTCGAAATTAAAAGATAACGTGAATAATCCATCGAGATTAAAAATAACACCTAATTTAAACTAGGAAAACATGTCATCTTAAGTCCTAATTTAAACTAGATAATTATCTCATTCTTTAGGATATATTCAAAACCTAAACATGCAAAAATCCTAATTTAAATAACAAAACAGATTTTTTTGGGTTTTCTTTTATTTGAAAAGGAAAACAATTTAAACAAAGAAGGATAACAATCGAACTCAAATCAGCCACGCAATCCGCCATATTCGCTTCAAACTCGGATTAGGCACAAGAATCAAATCATCGGTCATATCTAAAGGGTTATAGATATTAACGGATAATTAATGATTCAAATTTGGGAAGCAAATTAAAATCATTATCGTATTCAAATAGTTATGAATAGGATAATGATTCTCCGTACCGCCGCGTATCGGACTTTAGGGTCAAAGTCGGATAGTCGTCCCGATACGTTGCTAAATTAGGAAACGATTCCTAATTTGAATATTTCAAATATTGCGGGCATCAAACATTATCCTAAAGCAATCCAATATTCCGACATGATATTCATGGAATATTCAAACATGCAAATCAAATATCCACTAAATATCCATAGGATATTCCAAACATACCAATTAGGAAATTGAATATTTTGAAAAGTGCATCGGATAATTATCTTACCTAATTTGGATAATTACCAAATTCGAATTGGCTCGGGATCGGACTCGACTTGCGGATCGGGATCGGGATGGCGACGGCGACGCCGGCGAGGCTCACGGCAAGGGACTGTTCCGGGCGAGGCTCACGGCACCGGCGAGGACGTCCGACAAGTCTGGTGTGCTGTTCCAGCGATTCACCGGCAAGGACAGCGGCTATTCGGTGATCAGCGGGGGAAGCAGCAGCAACAGCGAAGCTTCTCGGCAAAAGCAGCGGTTCAACGTCAAAGCTGGGATGATTTTGTTGACTGATGGGCCCAGAACCAGCATCCAATGGCGTTGTCTTCGTGGAAGGCTGAGGAGGATGTTGATCGTGGAACAGCAGCAGCGGCTTCTCGGTTGACTGGGCGGTGGAAGCTCTTCTGTTGACCGGGGAATCTGACTTCGCTGCAGCTGCTGAGGACGTGGACTTCGACTGCTTTCCTCGAAGCCGTAAAGAACGCTGGACCCAGGAAGAAGCAGCAACAGAACCGTCGACTTGGGGGCTGATCTGGATCAGCGTGGGCGTGAGAAATTGGTCAACATGAGTGTCTTCAGTGGCTTCGCTGGACAGAGAAGAAACGAGCCGGGGCTGCCTCGTGAAGGTGGAAAGCAGCGACGGTGGCGCGGCTCCGGTGGTGACGCCACGTACGGCGCGCGAGGGAAGGGCGCGCGACGGTGGAGCGGTGGAGGGTGGTCGTCGGCTTTTCTCTCTCTCGAACGTGTGTTTCTCACGTCTAAAAAAATCTGATCAGAAAATTGTTCCTCCCTCCCCCTTTTCTGACCTAGTATTATGCATATATAGTACTAGTCTAGGTCAACTTAGATGGGTTCTAATCCTAGCGGGCTTAGGTTTAATTAAACCTAAATGGGCTGATTTAATTAATTAACATGATGGGATGAATTAACCTAAGTTTTAATTAATTAAACCAAACATATCAAATTGAGCCCAAATTAAATCAACCGCCCGTTTGACATTGAAATCCCCGGCCCTTGCATTCTCGAGCGATCCAATTTGTTCGACGAATTTTCAGCTCGCTCGCCATCGTCGGTCCGATGCAAAGTGCAATTAAATTAAAATGAACCTAAACTATACGTTATGCAATTTAAATATTTTTGTTTAGGGGTTAAAATTTTAATCCCTAATTTTCTATGCAAATTAACATTAAATGATGCGCCGAAATTTAGGTGTCAACAGCTGCCCCTCTTTGAGTGGAAGCTCGCAGAGGTTTCGCTCAAAGACTGAGACCTAAATTTAAACTATGCAAAATGATGAATGATTCTGATCTTTTGTTTTTTTTTTTTTTAAAAAATGCAATGATGCATGATATGCAAACAATAAGGAACGTATGTTAAGGCTTCTCACTTCATGCGGAGCGGTGAAAGAGACTTACATACGGATCGCACCAAAAAGCGTCTGAGTGACAGAATGCTTTATAATGCTTTCAATTCCCTCGATCTCCAAACTTCTGGTCAACTGGAAGTAAGGTTTTCGAGGTACTGGATTGCCTATCTGTTACCTGTAGTTTCCTACAAATGCGAAATAGCGCATGATATGAAGAAAGAATTGGATTAATTGGTGTGCTTCGTACTCCACTTAGCAACACCATGCCGCCGCGTACTCCACTTGGCGAACATGAAATGAGATGTGCTTCGTACTCCACTCAGCAACATCAATTGGGGTGTGCCGCGTACTCCACTTGACAACACCATGAAAAACCATGCCGCCGCGTACTCCACTTGGCGAACATGAAATGAGATGTGCTTCGTACTCCACTCAGCAACATCAATTGGGGTGTGCCGCGTACTCCACTTGGCAACACCATGAAAAACCATGCCGCCGCGTACTCCACTTGGCGAACATGAAATGAGATGTGCTTCGTACTCCACTCAGCAACATCAATTGGGGTGTGCCGCGTACTCCACTTGGCAACACCATGAAAAACCATGCCGCCGCGTACTCCACTTGGCGAACATGAAATGAGATGAAAATATGGTGCCTATTCTGCTAGGCGAACAAAAGATGGGGCGTGCCGCGTACTCCACTTGGCAACACCAGGTGAGAAATTGTATTTTGAAAAGAGAAACGACAAAGAATAAATAACAAGCTTACCTGAATTCTTCTTATGACGCAGCCAATGGCATCGCTCCTGTTCTTACCTGAGAAAATGTTAAAATACCACGTGCGCAGAGGCAGAGGAAACATAATTTATGAATCTGCTCGCATTACTAAGCTTCATCTGGGGAATTTATCAATTAAGAACAATCATTTCGTCCTTTTGACCATTTGATCACATTAGCATTACCAAGCTTCACTGAGGAATTTATCAATGAGAACAATCATTTTGTCCTTTTGACAATTTGATCACATTAAATGAGAGACCTTTAATCAGAAAGGACTTTCCACTCACTCTCAATGAAAGGCTTTTATCCCGACCTTTAATGTGGGTATAAGAATCACTCAAACTCTCTTCGTCGTGCTTGACAAGGGTTCGGATATTCTCAAAATCAGTATAACTTAGCCAATCTGAGAGGTCTTTATAAGGACTGAAACATGGGCTTGGTCAATGGCTTAGCAAAACAGACTCTTCGAGTCGAGGCTATTGAAAGAATTGATATCATCAGCTGTTCCGGGTTTACAAGTCAGGAATGCTGCAAATATGAGATAGAGAAATCTTGCTCGCACTTCTTCGAGCAACATTTATAAGCATTTGAAATTCTACGTTAACTCAAGTGCCCTATTCTGAAGAGACTTAGGTAATGGTTGTAACGTAGGTGCGGGTAGGCTTGAAATGAATGGCCTATTTTCATCAAAGGGGGTATTATAGAACATGGAGATTGGTGATCATCCAATTGATCTATCTCTTGCTATTGCTCCACAAATGAACCTTCAAATTGTCTTTTCCTTGAAGAATGATCTTGCATATCGACTCAATTATTGCTGAAGCTTTTCTTTCTCTCATTTTTCTCTCTCATTTCATTTTTTTTTTGAGAGAGAGGGATTTTCTTTTCGAGAGATTTCTTTTCGAGAGAGAGCACTTCGATTCATTGGAATCCTTTTGCGTCCTTTCTATTGAATTTTCTTTCGAGCTCCCACTTGCCCCAATTCATCTTGAACTTGCTTTGAGATGACTTCATTTGTTCATCGCAGGAATGATCACCAATAGGGTTGAAATGAATTCACCGCTCAAATTGGGTATGCAAAGGGTATAGTGTGTAAGGGTATAGAAAGGAATGCTCTTCGTCATATCTAAGGCACTCGAGCTAACACAAAATTTGCATGCAATAAATATACTTGAAGATTAATGCAAGTGAAAGCAAGAAAATTCTAGCCATTTTGAACTTTCTAAGAAATTGTCCCAGTATGGGATTATTTCTGACAGGGGTAAGAAATGAAACTCCGTTCAAAGGGGCTAAGCAAATGATAACCTGTAGTGTTTAGATAGAGGAAATGAATGCCTCTCATCATTTTGGTCGTTATACTTTTCGTGAGATAATCCTTTACCTTGTCAGCACGGAATTTTCACTCAACTCGCACTGAGGATTATTATTTAGGACGTGTATGGAAATGGTTTGCCTTTCGTCATCTTGAAGTCTCTCATGCAATATGATCACTTCATTAGAACAGAAACAAATTGCCAGATTAAAAGGCTTTCCTCAAACAAAGCTTGGCAATATCAACTGATTCATAAAATTCAGCTTGAAACTTGATTGAAACAATGTGAAAATGAGTACAAATCAAGTGTAATATTTTTTTACTGAATCAGAATTAACTGGACTGGAAAAAACACGACCGTCCATCTCGGCCAAAATTAAAGTACCTCCTGAAAGGACTTTCTTCACGACGTACGGACCGCCATAATTTAGAGCGAATTTTCCTTCTGCAAGAGGAACTATCAGCAATAACTTCCGTAGGACAAAGTCGCCTACCTGGAAATGTCGAGGCTTGACTTTCTTGTTGAAAGATTTAGCAACTCGATGTTGGTAGCACTGGCCATGACATAGAGCTCTAAGCCTTCTCTCATCAATCAGGTTCAACTGGTCCAACCTCTGCTGAATCCAATCTGCTTCTGACAATTGTACCTGTGAAAGAATACGCAATGAAGGGATTTCAATTTCAACAGGTAGAACTGCTTCCATACCGTACACAAGAGAATACGGAGTTGCCCCTGTAGATGTCCGGATAGAAGTCCGATACGCCATAAGCGCAAAAGGTAATCTCTCATGCCAATCACGATAATTTTCGGCTGTTTTAGCCAAAATCTTCTTGATGTTCTTGTTGGCTGCTTCGACCGCTCCATTCATCTGCGGACGATATGGAGAGGAATTCAAATCCTTGATCTTGAACTCCTTGAACAATTCATCCACCAACTTATTATTCAGATTCGATCCATTGTCAGTGATTATGGCCTCAGGTGCACCATATCGAGCAATGATGTCTCGACGAATGAATTTTACCACAACCCGGGCCGTCACTGTCGTGTAAGACATGGCTTCGATCCACTTCGAAAAGTAATCGATAGCGACCAAGATAAACCGATGCCCATTTGACGCTTTAGGATTAATTGGGCCAATCATATCAATGCCCCACATAGAAAATGGCCATGGTTCAGACAGTTGATGCAATTCATTTGGAGGAGTTTTGATCTTGTCACCATAGATCTGACATTTGTGACAACTTCGGACATGCTAAATGCAATCACTCTCCAAAGTAAGCCAGTAATAACCCATCCTCATTATTTTCCTTGCAAGCATATGACCATTCATGTGCGGACCACATACTCCTTCATGCACTTCTAGCATCAAATGAATAGCCTCGGTTGAATCAACACATCTTAATAAAACCGAGTCATAGGACCGCTTGTATAGACATTCTCCGCTCAAGAGGAACTTCGACGCCATTTTCCTGATATACTTTTGGTCAGATGCAGTACTTTTCTCAGGAAACTCCCGTGTTTGAAGATATGCCTTGATATCATGATACCATGGCTTGCCGTCAGGCTCTTCTGTTGTGGCCATGCAATAAGCTGGTTTCTGCAAGACCTCTATCTTCAAAGGTTCAACCTCTAGGCCACTTGTTACTTGTAGCATTGCCGATAACGTAGCCAGAGCGTCAGCAAAACTGTTTTGAGTCCTCGGCAAGTATTCGAACGAGATGTCTTCAAACTCTTCCACCAACTCCTCTAAATAGACGTGATAGGGCTGCAACTTGGCATCTCTAGTTTGCCACTTACCAACGGTCTGAAGAATAATAAGAGCTGAATCCCCGAACACCTTGAGTCGGGCTACTCCCATTTCGATTGCAGCTTGCAATCCGAGGATGCACGCTTCATATTCAGCAATATTGTTCGTGCAAGGAAATATCAGCTTCGCTGCAACTGGATAATGTTGTCCACCTGGGGATATTAGAACTGCCCCAATACCCGATCCTGACAGGTTTACAGCCCCGTCAAAATACATGGTCCATACATACTCATCAATTGGCATGACTCTATCCTCTAGCGGATCCAGATCATCATTTTTCCCAGGATTTTCGGCTAAGACATCAGCAATTACTCGTCCTTTGACTGATTTCTGAGACATGAATTGAACATTAAACTCAGAAATGAGAATCTGCCATTTCGCCAGTTTTCCGACCAAGGCGGGTTGATTGAGCAAGTATTTGATGAGATCACACTCTGTCACAAGCAATATTTGATAGTGCAAGGTGTATTGCCTCAATCTGTGCAGCACCCAGACTAGTGCTGCACACGTTCTTTCTGCTTCAGAATAGTTCATCTCTGATACGGTGAACTTCTTACTTAGATAATAGATCGCACGTTCCTTTCCATCCTCTTCACCCTTCTGGGCAAGCATGGCACCTAAGGACTCAATATGGATGGTAAGGTACAGGATCAGAGGTTGCCCCGGTGTTGGTGGAACAAGCACCGGCGGGTTCATCAAGTAGTGCTTAATCTTGTCGAACGCCAGTTCACACTCTTCATCCCATCTGACTAACGCATTCTTCTTGAGGAGTTTAAAGAAAGGCTTCGCTGTCTCAGATAGCTGAGAAATAAATCTGGCTATATAGTTTAGCCTACCCATTAAGCTACGAACTTCCTTTATCGAAGAGGGAGATTTTACTTCGCAAATGGCCTTCACTTTTGATGGGTCAATCTCAATCCCTTTGTTGCTGACAATGAAGCCAAGTAATTTGCCAGAGGCTGCCCCAAACACACATTTTGCCGGGTTGAGGCGTAGTTTGAACTTGCGAAGCCTGTCGAACAATTTCGTCAAGGTCTCTATGTGATCTTGTCCACGCCGAGTTTTTGCAATCATGTCATCAACATAGACTTCGATCTCATTATGCATCATGTCATGGAACAACGTGACCATTGCCCGCTGGTAAGTTGCCCCAGCATTTTTGAGACCAAAGGGCATCACCTTGTAATGAAATGTCCCCCAAGGAGTGGTAAACGCCGTTTTCAACTTATCATCCTCGTTCATCAAGATCTGGTTATATCCTGAGAAACCATCCATGAAGGAGAATAATTCAAACCCGGCTGTGCTGTCGACAAGCACGTCAATGTGTGGGAGTGGAAAATCATCTTTGGGACTAGCTTTGTTCAGATCTCGGTAGTCGACACATACTCGAACCCGACCGTCTTTCTTCATCACTGGGACTATATTGGCAACCCATTCTGAGTATTGGGTAGTCTCAATAAACCCCACATCAAGAAGCTTCATGACCTCTTCCTTGATCTTCTTTGCCAGTTCTGGTTTAGCTCTCCGCGGCCTTTGTTTCACAGGCTCAACCAAAGGATCAGTCGGTAGACAATGTTCGACGATCGATCGATCAAGACCCGGCATATCAGCATAAGACCAGGCGAAGATGTCTTGATAATCTTTCAACAACTGGGTCAAGCGTTTGGCCACATCTTCGAGAAGACATGCCCCAATCTTCACTTCTCTAGGATTCTCCGTGTCGCCAAGGTTGATCACCACGGTTTCTTCGGCAGTCAGGGGCTTGGATTTCTCGTGGATTTCCAAGTTTCGTCGTATCTCTTCATCATCCGGATTGGAATCATCTGAGTCATGGGATTGACTTGCATCACATATATGAGGATCCACGATTTCCGTCCCTTCGCATGCCTCTAAATTAGTACTGAAACATGAAAGAAAGGGATAAAAAAGACAAGACAGAGCTTAACTACAAGCAATTTTCACAAACTGATCCTTGTTTTTTTTTTGAAATTCATTTTGCTTTTGAAGACCTTGAAATGAGAATTCTTGAGAAGCCCAACCCTCAGTTCTTACCGTAGATGACAAATTTTTCAATCGTTGGTTATCGTCATCGGGTTGGTTTGATGTACCTCAACATGTCCTCAAAAATGAGAATAAAACTTGTAATTTCATTTATTCTTTCGAAATGAATTACATTTATTGAATGAAAACCGCGACAATCAAAACCTAGAAACGGAAATGAGAAGCAGCACCCGAAACGGGGCAGATCCTAAAAAAGCAGTAAAAATTCCCACGCAGAGGAATGTGCGAAAAATTAAAGGTGTTACTCTCGCGGGCCAGGGCCCATTCCTTCCGACGGTCCTTCCTCGATAGCTTCAATGAGCATGGTATTGAATAGAGCCGCGATCCCCTCCATCGCATCATCAGGATCTTCTGTCACTAGAGGTGTTAGATCATCCATACCTCCCCATCCATCAGGGACGATATCACGCGGGTCAATATAGAAGCTCGGGGGAGCTGAATATTTCACGTAGTAGTCGAACTTGCCGCTCGGTTGCCCTAGGGTGTCGATCACCTCCTTCTCTTCATGTATCATTCTTGCAGGACTCGGGGATGTAGTCTGGATGTCTGGAACTATGACAAGATCATCTCGGCCTTCGCAGAGCCACGAAGCACGAAATGTTGATGCCCCAGTATCTAAGAGGTCCTGAACCTCGTGCTTTAGATCGACGTCGTATGACCATGTAACCATCTTGTCACTTTCATAAGCGTAGGGCTGAGGTGATGCCAGGGTCAATACTTCCGGAGTGTAGGGTATAATGATCCCAAGATCATCGTCAGAGGCGTCTTCGAGAGTGGGCATGTCAGGATCCAACTTCACTTGTTCATCGGTGATCCTTGCAAGTTCTTCATTCCAGTCAATGATGACTTGGGATATAGTGGCCACTACCCCGAATTCATTCGCTGTCCCGATCATTCCCTTTTTCACTAAGTCATCCACTTTCTTTTCTATTTCACTGAGTGACAATACTTCACCAGCCGAAACATAACCAGCTCGGACTAGAGCATCAAAGATATCTTCAAGAGAGACCCTGAAGCCTCGAACCTGCTTGACTCCCGGACTAAGGACAACATTTACACTGTTCGAATGATCAGGGAGTGGATTGTTCTGCACATTGGGCTTACCAGCTGGCTGTAACGCAAACGCTCCAGCGTCAAGTAGATCCTGCACTCGATATTTGAGTATTTGGCAATCATCAGTCGAATGCCCTACCTCACCTCTATGGTAATCGCATTTCTTCGACGGGTCATACTTTGCATAGCCAGCGGCGTTAGCTCTTTGCGGTTCCGAGCCTAGCAAGTTCTTCTTTCTTAGGACTGCTAGTACTTGAGATAACGTCCCAGGAAGTGGGGTGAACTGGCGAAGTTTGCGCTGCGGGCGCGGATCCTGCTGGCCTTGTCGTCCATAAGAAGTTGTATGCTGGGTGCTGAATTGTAGCTTCGGGGTTTGAGCTGGCGGTTTCTGCAAATAAGTCATGTTGACTTCGGGGACAGGTTCTTTGTCCTTCTTATTAGTAAACCTCTTGGCCGATGAACCTGATTCACCGTACCATCCCTTCTTGAGCCCGGTCTCGATCTCTTCACCCATGGCTATCAGTTGGCCAAAAGATTGGGCGGCCGTCACTAACATTCGTGAACGAACCGGCTGTGGTAGGGTGGACACGAACAACTTCATTAGGTCACGTTCTGCGGGTTCCGGCATGATCTGCCCCGCCATGTTCCTCCAACGAGTGGCATACTCCTTTAGAGTCTCGCCCTTCTTCTGCTCAGCTCTCTCCAGATCTTCTCTTGTAATGGTGACATCGAGATTGAACTTGAAGTGTTTGATGAAAAGGTTTGCCACCGCTTCCCACGAGTCTTTCCGGTTGATCTGGTGGTTGGTATACCACCTCATTGCAGCATCCTTCAAGCTTGCTTGGAAGGTTTGGATCATCAAAGGTCCGTTAGAAACATATCTATTCATGAGCCCCTGGTACATATCAATGTGCTGAATCGGGTTGGAGGTGCCGTCGTACTTCTCGAAAGCTGGCATCTTGAACTTTTCGGGCACTTGGACTCGGGTAAAAACGGACAAATCGACAGCCGGAACACTTTGAGTTCCCTCCACTTCACGTAATCTCTGGTCGAGCTTAGCCAGCAACCTGGCATTCTCATCATTGGGGGGTGACTGAAGAGCAGGGACCGACGTAGAAGCACTGGTGTCAGTCAGAACAACATCATCCGGTTGAAGGGTTGGATTAGTGTTCACTACAAGAGATTTGTCAAGGCGGAGGCCTTGACGAGTTGGAGGTGGAATCTCCGGTCGAGAGGCAACATTGATCTGGTGCTGTTTGGCCATGAAATCACCCATCATTTTGGACATGGCAGCCGTGATTTGCTCATTGATTGCATTCATATGTTCCTTCAGCTTTTCGTCGATCATGGCTGCAATCTCGGCTTGATTGGCCATCCTTCTTTTGGTCACCGATCGAGTATTATGAGGATGAGGAGGATCCGTGGCAAATTACCTAATTTGAAATGAAATAGGCATACGTAAGTGTCAAGCAAAATCGCACGTCGATCCATGACATTGGTCTAACCGTCCCTTTTTGTTCCCATTTTTCATGACATTTTTCATTACTCCATGTATTTGTGAAAATGATGGCAAATTTCTTAGGAAATAATGAATTATGACAGACCTAGGAAAATAATTGAAAGTAATTTCTTTTCAAAGCTTTATTTTTCCTTTTTCTTTCCTTTTGAAAAAAAATCAATGAATTTTACTTTCAAAAATTCCAATCGACTTAGACCTGTCATGGATCGACCAAAATGTATGAAAAAGTAAGTAAATTGCAAAGCATGGGATTAGAAAACTTACTTCACCCGATAGAATGATGGCAATCACACAAACATGCGCATGAAATGTGAGGTTCGATTTCTACCTAGACTCTGGCTTGCAAAGTGGAGACGCGAGGATTACCGAGCTAAACCAAACATGGTGGTGGTTAGGCTAGGATTCCCCTGACTCCGGCTTAGTCAAAGAGCCGACCCGGGTTGAGTGGAATACAACCGTGGTGGGTACTCAATGACACCTTGAAAGAAAATTCGGGACCGAGGAGGGCGACCCGTACCAAATGGTTTTGGTCGGGGTATCCACTGTCTCAGTACCATCCTAAACCTATGCCGCCCAGGTCCGGCAGCGGGTAGTGTGTGCGGTGTAGTGAAAATGTGAGGCATGCACAACAGGTTATATCAAACAGCGCTTCGTGCAAAAATTTAAACCATACATTCAACCACCTCCCTACAAAACAAGGGTTAACAATCACGCCTCCCCTTATACCTCCCATACTGCAAGAACATTTAACACCTTAAGTGTTAGGGACGTACCTGGGATCCTCGCTGCCAAACAAAAATTATTTTTGAAATGAAAAATTGGCCTAAGTCCACTAAGAGTTTTAACTCAATGTCCCCAGCGGAGTCGCCAAGCTGTCGCGACCCTAAAAATAAAAATCGATGTTTTGATCTTAGGCTAATGGATTATTAAGATTGAACTTAACTCGGGCCCTCCCAAGCCCTACCAATTCGCAACTTAGGGTTTAAGTTCTTAACATGCAATCATTTTCATTCTTAGAGTCGCCACTAATCAGTTTGTGGTAGGTCGATTAGAAACCTAAATAAAACATAGGGAGATATGTTTTATTTCTACGAACCAGAGATTCTAAGTCCGGGGACTTGATTACGCTAGATCTAGTCTAACGCCCTTTCGGTACCTTTTCATTTCAAAAATGTTTTTGGCATGCAGTTTGGATCCATTTTAGCTTAGGTACTAACATGTGAGGTGTTCATGCGGGTGCGCAAACCACCAATTTAACACCCAATAATCAAGGCATTAAATAAATTGCAAATTGGCGGAATTACTTACCTCGAGTCCATGCAGCATCTGCATTGTTAGCTAGAAAATCACATCAAACATCCTAATATGATTTCTAGTTAACAAACAATCAATCAATTTCTCTTTTTTGATTTTCACTTTAATTAAATGAAATCTAATCTATATGCAATGACGTGCAATTAATGACATGCGAATTAATGCAACCTAGCATGCAAACTATATGACATGCGACGACGTGACTTAATTCTAATGACGTGCAATGATGTATTTTTTGGTATTTTTCAATTGAAATTCGGAATTAAAAATATGCCTAAAATAATATGCAACCTAATGACTCTTTTTGGTATTTTCTAATGAAATTCGGAATAAAAATATGCCTAAATTAGCATGCAACCTATGATGATCTAATCTATTCTAACATAACTTATTTTTGGGATTTTTGATTAAAATTCGAAATTAAAAGATAACGTGAATAATCCATCGAGATTAAAAATAACACCTAATTTAAACTAGGAAAACATGTCATCTTAAGTCCTAATTTAAACTAGATAATTATCTCATTCTTTAGGATATATTCAAAACCTAAACATGCAAAAATCCTAATTTAAATAACAAAACAGATTTTTTTGGGTTTTCTTTTATTTGAAAAGGAAAACAATTTAAACAAAGAAGGATAACAATCGAACTCAAATCAGCCACGCAATCCGCCATATTCGCTTCAAACTCGGATTAGGCACAAGAATCAAATCATCGGTCATATCTAAAGGGTTATAGATATTAACGGATAATTAATGATTCAAATTTGGGAAGCAAATTAAAATCATTATCGTATTCAAATAGTTATGAATAGGATAATGATTCTCCGTACCGCCGCGTATCGGACTTTAGGGTCAAAGTCGGATAGTCGTCCCGATACGTTGCTAAATTAGGAAACGATTCCTAATTTGAATATTTCAAATATTGCGGGCATCAAACATTATCCTAAAGCAATCCAATATTCCGACATGATATTCATGGAATATTCAAACATGCAAATCAAATATCCACTAAATATCCATAGGATATTCCAAACATACCAATTAGGAAATTGAATATTTTGAAAAGTGCATCGGATAATTATCTTACCTAATTTGGATAATTACCAAATTCGAATTGGCTCGGGATCGGACTCGACTTGCGGATCGGGATCGGGATGGCGACGGCGACGCCGGCGAGGCTCACGGCAAGGGACTGTTCCGGGCGAGGCTCACGGCACCGGCGAGGACGTCCGACAAGTCTGGTGTGCTGTTCCAGCGATTCACCGGCAAGGACAGCGGCTATTCGGTGATCAGCGGGGGAAGCAGCAGCAACAGCGAAGCTTCTCGGCAAAAGCAGCGGTTCAACGTCAAAGCTGGGATGATTTTGTTGACTGATGGGCCCAGAACCAGCATCCAATGGCGTTGTCTTCGTGGAAGGCTGAGGAGGATGTTGATCGTGGAACAGCAGCAGCGGCTTCTCGGTTGACTGGGCGGTGGAAGCTCTTCTGTTGACCGGGGAATCTGACTTCGCTGCAGCTGCTGAGGACGTGGACTTCGACTGCTTTCCTCGAAGCCGTAAAGAACGCTGGACCCAGGAAGAAGCAGCAACAGAACCGTCGACTTGGGGGCTGATCTGGATCAGCGTGGGCGTGAGAAATTGGTCAACATGAGTGTCTTCAGTGGCTTCGCTGGACAGAGAAGAAACGAGCCGGGGCTGCCTCGTGAAGGTGGAAAGCAGCGACGGTGGCGCGGCTCCGGTGGTGACGCCACGTACGGCGCGCGAGGGAAGGGCGCGCGACGGTGGAGCGGTGGAGGGTGGTCGTCGGCTTTTCTCTCTCTCGAACGTGTGTTTCTCACGTCTAAAAAAATCTGATCAGAAAATTGTTCCTCCCTCCCCCTTTTCTGACCTAGTATTATGCATATATAGTACTAGTCTAGGTCAACTTAGATGGGTTCTAATCCTAGCGGGCTTAGGTTTAATTAAACCTAAATGGGCTGATTTAATTAATTAACATGATGGGCTGAATTAACCTAAGTTTTAATTAATTAAACCAAACATATCAAATTGAGCCCAAATTAAATCAACCGCCCGTTTGACATTGAAATCCCCGGCCCTTGCATTCTCGAGCGATCCAATTTGTTCGACGAATTTTCAGCTCGCTCGCCATCGTCGGTCCGATGCAAAGTGCAATTAAATTAAAATGAACCTAAACTATACGTTATGCAATTTAAATATTTTTGTTTAGGGGTTAAAATTTTAATCCCTAATTTTCTATGCAAATTAACATTAAATGATGCGCCGAAATTTAGGTGTCAACATGCTTTAAAGCTTTCAACAATCTATCTACGACTTATTGTATCTGCCAATGTAGAGAATTAAAAAAAATTGTAAGTTGTACTTATTATTGCGCATAGTTATTATTGCGCATAGTCATGCTAGGACCAATGCCATCTGTGGGATATGTTAATGAGTGAGGATAACTTGATTTTCGCATGTAATACTCGATTCCTGGTGCTTATCCAAGAAAACCTTTTTCGGCCATACGCCATGTGTGTGAAAAAGAGCGAAAGAGCGCTTGCCGTGTGTGTGACTAAAAGAATAAATTAACTTCAATTATGTAAAGCATTTACTATTTACCGATTTGGCTAACTTTAACAAATAAAAGCAATTATTATCGAATGTCAAATGTTAATTAAATCCATATTTGAAATGTGAAGAATTAATCCATTGCACGTAAATTACCTTGAAAGTTTCAATTCAAGGTTCGTAGATAAGATAAAATGTTTATTACAATACCTATAGCAAGCATTGACCAATTCATGAAATTCTTGTGCAAAAGTGTATTGTCAAAATCCCCCCCCCCCTAAATTTTGCTTCACATATAACAGAGACAAGTTTTGGTACGTACCAATCAAATGTATTAATTAAAAGGGCAATTGATTGTCCATTAACCACGTTACAAAGAGAATAGCGAGAACATATATTGCTATGCAAGTAGCATTGGCGTCACTCCACTGGTGACCATGAAGGCGAAATTTCTCAAATATTAAAAGGACATTCTGTCTGTTTTGTTGACATCTAGTATTAGAGGGGCTTGAAACTCTCATCGTCTCGTATTACGAAAATTTTGGGTCGGGTGAAAAGATTCAAGTGAAATAGATATTGACGATGGTGATGAGTTGGTTCCAAAATATGTATGATGCATACGCCAGTTCATTCGATACCACGAGTTCCACCTCATGGACAGAGATGGAACCCCCAGCAAGCAGTGCCTAGAAATCTATCTGGTCTTTGCTTTTTAAAAAGAAAAAAATCCCCACAGCTTTTCGCTAGATCTTTGTCTTCATCTCCAATGAATAGGAGACTTACCAAGGAAACAGACTACTCCAAATACATTGATAGAGTTGGCGAAGATAACATCGATGTTCTAAAATGATGGAAGAGGAGAGCCACTAGTTTTCCGATTCTTTCCATCGTAGCTCATGATTTACTAATCCCATTGACGTATAGTATTATTGGAGTCTTGAAAAACAGTAGGTCTAGCTTGTCTGCGAAATATTTAGAAATGGCTATAACAAGGCATGATTGGTTTTTGTCAAATTTGATTCCAATGGAATGTGCCCAAAATCAACAAGAGGACACATTGTATCATCCGAATTATATTGAAGGACACCGCATCGAAGACTGCAAATTTATCAGACATTCTCTTTTGGTCTAAATTTGTGTGTAACCATTTTTTGCAATTTGTTTTATTTTTTCAAATTATGTCAAGTTCTACCTCTACTTTAATTTGGTTTAATTGAATGAGTGCTTTTCAATAGAAAATATTTGAAACAATAATTTGATTTTTTGAATACTTTTTATTTAGAAAATTTTAAATCAATTCTTAGAAAAACATGCCTTGTGTCCGCCACATGGGCCGGCGCGACCCCGGTGCCCAGCCCTACTGGTGTGTGGATTTCTATCTCCCCCAATTGTCTCTTCTCATAAATGATTCATTAGTTGTGCCGCAACCTCTCAAAGTAGTCCTTGTCCGCTGGGGAGCAGGTTTAGAGGTAATGTCAAGCAAGGATGGGTGGTCCCAAATTTAAGGTGCTCGCCCTCATTCGGCAAGGATTCTCCTAAACCCTAACCTCGCCTGACGTTGGAAAGCTCGATTGATTTAATTCATTTATGAAGTTCTATCCTATACAGGAGGCGCCACTAACCCTACTGAGGTTGGCTAAGAGCCAAGTAGTTTCACTTCTTATGCAATGAGAGATCTATATTTGGGGATATGATTACATTAATTATTCAATTAGTGCCGTTCTGGATCTTAACTTGATTGTTTATAAACTACAAGATTCATGAGGTCTTTGCCAATTTGTGAGTTCTTTTCCACTTTATGTCCATGCATGGTTGTTTTTATTTGTCAACTCCTAAAGTGTGATTTACCCACCAAAATTGGAGAAGTTCAAGCAAAGTTTCATTGACAGTTCAACTTCTCTTTAAGAAAATAAAAGAGACTTAGGCGTTTGAAGAAAACAAAGCCCGCATGCACATGTCAACCCTCCACCTAGAGTTCATCCATTGAATTTCCTTGTATTTTGCTTCCTTCTACATTTTAATTCCTATATTTTCCTCTTAGTATATTTTCATTTTAATATCCTTCAATTTCTTCACATGGCACTGAGATTCACATATTCGTCACTCCATCCATGTCTCATCCACGCAATCTATGCTCAAGTGTGGAATTGCAGGGCCATCTCAATTGTTCTTCAGTCGTCTGAAGCTTGAATCAACTTAGAATTCGTCGATTTTTGTCAACACTCGTTGTGGCATGCCCAAGAAAATCTATCTTCACTGACAGAGAGCATGCATTGTGTGCCATGAGTAATAGAAGAAGAAAATACAGAGAGAGAGAGAGAGAGAGAGAGAGAGAGAGAGAGAGAGAGAGAGATTTTTTACTTGCTACTAGTTTGGTGGGCACGTGCATTCTTTTATTGAAATTAACTTATTCAGGTTCATGGAAGGTACTATTATCGTGTAAGACATTTATTCTATAGAAGTTTATATAACATATCACTCTTTCTTACATAAAAGATAATGTCCCATGTTGTTATTTTACACAGCAATTATGGTATCAATAAGAAATTTAGTTCGCACGGGTTAGTGTCTAGCTTATATGATAACATTATCTGTACTATAGATAAAGTAAAGAGGACTTCTTACTTTTATGGGACCTCAATCATTTAATTTGCTTATCAACTTCCTCAATTACTTGTTTTACAAAAAATAACATTACTCTACTTAGTGTTGACCTTTTCCAAAAACTGCGGAAATCGTCCTAGAATACAGCTGCATTCCTGATTTCTTCATGTCATCGAACAATTTGAGAGCCTCGTCGCCATGGCATTGCACTGCGAGCCTGTTGATCGCCCTAGTCCAAGTTGACACATTCATCGACCAACCCGCACCTGCAGTACATGTCTATCAAAGCAGTCCCAATAGAAATCGTTCAACTCGAGCCATTTCTCTGAACGTAACAATCGACACACCTACCCAATTCCAAAGCCCCTAATCTGGCAATTGCCGAGATCCTGCATCTGTGCGATCAGGGCGTGAAGGCGGTGGCCCATCTCCCCAAGGCGAGAGCAGGACTTGAGGACGAAAGGGAAGGTGAAGTTATCCCGGCGAGATGCTGCAACGTATCATCTGAACGAAGAAAGAGTGGGAGCGAGGAGGAGAATAGTGGGTGTGGGATCTGATGATGGTGTTGTAAGCGACGGCATTGGGAGAGGAGATACCGGCGAAGAGAGAGCGTGCATGGGGCAAGCTCTCGGGGGCTGAGGCGGCGCACAATAGGAGGAGGCCGCCTCGTCTCGAAGGCCGGTCTTGCTGACGAGGGAGCGGAGCTTGTAGACATTGTTCATGGATGTTATCGCACAGCATTATCGGGTCAACGAAATCTGTTCAGGTCTTGTCATGTTAGCCCACTTTGATTTAGACATTGTTCATGGATGTTCAGGTCTTGTCAGGTTTTGCAATTGCACCCTTTTCCCGTCAATTGTATCGTGGTTAGTATAGAAAGAAAGGCCAGGAGAATAGAGATGTCAGTTAATCTTTGGAGCTGATCCTAGCATGATAAATGATAACAATTTCAAGGAAACAGGCATTCACATCCCTCGATAAAATCCGCTTCTATGGTGAGTAAAGAAAAGATAGTGACCAAAATATAAGCTTCAGGTAAAATATGTACAAAAGAAACTCATTTTATGCAAGAAATTATGAACCTAAATTATATATTGGATAAGCACCTGTATTGTCATCCTTGTGCTTAACACCAGCAGCAGTCAGTGATCTGCTAACAAGTTGAGCAACTGACTCATACTCGGGCTTCTTTATCAATGGGAAAACTGTACATTTGATAGGTGCAACATGTAGAGGGAAGCGGAACACATTCAGTTGTCCATCCCCCGTTTTGCCGAGCCTTGTATAGAAAGAATGCTAAAAAAGCAGCATATTATGCGTTCACTGCCAAAAGACGGTTCGATAACAGATGGTGTAAAAACCCTCTCGTGTTCCCTTATCTTCTGCTTAGAAATTTTGACCATGTTGTCAGTGATTTTTATCATCCTCCCCACTTTGCGCACAAGAAATCCGGCCTTCCCTTTGGATTCTAAAGGAGCCTTCTGTAACAGTCTGAATTTTCGATCATTTTCTCGGGATTTAGAAAATGAATATTGATCACTGCACTATAGTGAGATCTTGCTCGGAACTGTGTACTTTTGGGATGCTAACCTTAGGAGTAAGGTTAGCACGGGATTGAGTTCGCACGACCAAAGAACTCGACCTTGGTCTGATCTGCGATCATATTGATTGACGAGGGAATATTTTGAGCTAACAGAGATCGGTCTATTTGATTGATCGTGTCCAAAAAGAACTAGCGACAGACCCTCGTAATTATATGACAATCGAGGTTGTCTCGGTTCGAGTAAACTTAAACGTGATTTGACTTAGTGTTGGTCACGGGTAGAGAGTGCGTGATCCCAATGAGCCATTTGTTAGCCAAAGATAAGCTAAAGTCGCGATTGTTCGATTTTAGTCATTTTTTGGAATTCGGGTCTGGGAATCGAGAATTTTGAAAATGACAATTTTGGACTGCCGATGACGTTTTTGGCACGGCCAACCTTGGGGCCACCCCTTTCTGCAAAAAAAATGGATTTCGGTTCGGGACCGGAAAAATTACGGTTTTGCCCCTATGGACACCGATATTGGATTTTGAGGTCGTTTGAGATTATTTTTCAAGGCCGGTGTCATTTTAGGGTGGTCACGCATATTTGGAGTGGTTACGGTCAAAAATTGAAATTTTGGCTCACAAGTGAAAAATAATATTATTTTATTTTCAGGATTTTGCAGTCGATTTTCGAGGGATTAAGAAGCTATTTTCACGATTCTGACGCCATATTATGTTGGCCACACTCATTTAGAGTTGATTTGGACAAAAATTGAAATTTCGCCCTAGGATCGGAAAAATGACCATTTTGCCCCTGGGCCAGTTTCAGTTCCGAATTTTGAGAAAATTTTGGGGATAATTATTTGGATAATTCAGCTTAATTATTGGGGCCAAAGACCAAAATGCCCCTCAATTATTTGGATAAGATTAACCAAGATCGTTGGATTAAGGGCGTTTTAGGAAAATCTCCCGGATCGGCGACACGTGTCCCCCACCAGCCCATTTTTTTGACCGGTCTGATCTCTCTCTCTCTACTCACCTCCCATTTGGCCTCACCTCCCCACGATCAGCCCTTCCTCTCCCATTCTCTCTCTTCTCTCTCTCTCTCTCTCTCTCTCTCTCTCTCTCTCTCTCTCTCTCTCTCTCTCTCTCTCTCATTTCCTTGCCGTGACCATCATCACCGGTGCTGCTATTGCTACTGTTCCGGCCCCTTGCCTAGCCGGTTGCCCTGTTTTTCTTAGGTAAGTGACTTCTCCAATCGCCATTTAGGACCTCGGGTATTTCTAGGCTCTTTTAGGGTTCGGTTTAGGCGTTTTTCATGGCTATTTTGGACTGATTTAGTGACTGGTTTGCTTGGTGGTGCATTGTGACTGATTTCCGGCTAGGTTGCTGCTACGTCACCAGATTTTGCTATTTTTACTGTGACTTGTGTGGCCCGAATTTGAGAAAGTGTTCTTCACGAAAGTTGTTCCCAACATCTTGAAGTATAACATATTTTACTTTGGGAATTTTTGGAAATCATTTGAGGCCATTTGGAAGTCCATTTTTGGACCGAAATAAAACTGTCCGATTTACTGTTCACCCGACCTTCTGGTCTGTTCGAATTTTTATAAATTTTTCTGGACCTATTTTCAAAATACTTCTTTCACGGAAATTGTTAGGGGCACTTGTGGATATAACATATAAAAATTTCAAGGTTTTCCAAAATGATTTGGATACTGAATGAGTTGTATTTTGATGGCCTGAAGGGTTGTCCGAGTGAACCGGATTTCGTCTGACTTTGAGTGTCAAAACGAGGTGTTTATGGTTAGAACTGGATTTCGAGTTTTGATGGAAAATGTTCAGCGAGATGTTTGGTACAACATATCCAAATTTCAGAATTTTTAGAATTGATTTACTATTTATTTCAAATGGATTTCTGTCTCTGTGCAACTGCCAGTTTGGACTAGATTTAGGTGAAATTGTGGCTGTTTTGTAACTGTTTTTGGGACTGAATTAGGGGCTGGTGTTCGGGTTGTTGTGGGCTGAATTGGGTGATGAAATTCGAGGTTTAGAAATGTTGAGTTAGGGCTATGATATTGAGGATTGATCGGGAATTAAATGGGTGATTGATTGGAACTACTATAGCTAAATTGGGTTTAATTGATTGATTGTGTAGTTGTTGTTGCGGGCTGTTTTGGCATTTCTGTGGGCTGAATGTGGATTGGCCATGTGCCATGTGTGAATGGCCGTGTGGTGTGGTGTTGTGCCTTGTGTGAGTGGCCGTGAAGTATGATGGCATGGTAGTGTGTTTGTGCAATGAATTTGCGTATTAAATGTATATGGTTATGTGGTGTTCGTGTGACGGAAATGTGAAGTTGTGAAATGTGTGTGAGGTGTGTATGCTTGATCCGTGCATTTGTTGGTCATGTATAAGTGTGGTTTGAGTGGAACAAGGGTACGGAAATGTAAAATTTGTTGGAAATGTCCGTCTTGAGGTGTGTACGTTTACGCAGGATGATGCCGTCCCTGACGAGGTGACGATGCCCGGCCTGACGAGGTGTCGATGCCTGACGTGGTCAGAAGACCGTTGGCCTGATGCGTTTTACGCGGGCGCAGTACAAGGACAGTGTGTGTAGGATTCTGTCCTGAGGCGTCATCCTTTACGCGGGACGATGCCGTCCCTGACGAGGTGACGATGCTCGGCCCGACGGGATGTCGATGCCTGACGAGGTCAGAAGACCGTTGGCCTGATGCGTTTTACGCAGGCGCGGTAGTGGTGGAAGAGTTGAGAATGAACGGGAATTGACTTGAGGTGCGAGGTTTGAAAAAGTGACGCATGGTGTGAGTAGTGTGCGAGTGTGTTTATATCGCGTGATATGATGCTTAATTATGGGGTAGAAACTGCTAGGCACGGTATGGGACGTGCCCAAGTAGTTTCTGTCTTATAATTGAGGCACGCGCGCGTCTGTGATGTATTGCTGCGATGTGCTAGTTGTATTATTGTTTAACGTGCAGGAACCTGCATGATTGATTCCAGGTAGAGTCGTGTGTGGTTGTTAGTTTGATTGATTATGTGTGTTCTGCGTATTTTCGTCTGGCGGTACGTGAGTGCCTACGTAGGGTTTGGGATTATACACTTATTGAGATTCATCTCACGATTGTATAACCGCCACTTTTAGACCCCCAGCCGTAAACCCGAGGAGTTCACCTCCTCTTTTTGGAAGTTTGGGGAGTTGCCCATGGTGCTCGGTGGGTTCACAAGCGATGCCCAAGAGATTTCCAGAGGATCAAGCCAGATGATTTAGGAGTAGAATGGAAAGGGCGATCCTTAGGCTTTTCCTAGGGTATTTTAGGGGTTGTGTAAATCGGGTTGACCCATAGTGAAGCTAAGTTAACCATAACCTTAATCTTTTGTTAAGTCGGTAACTGCGAATGTTTATTTGTTAATTATGTCCATAATATGATGTTTGTATATTTTGTGTTGTATGAATGTTATTGTTGTTGTTTGATCATTATGGTGTTCTACTCCGTTGTCGTCATCTTTTGTCCGGGGTTTTTATATCCACTTCCGCATGTGGCTCTGATATTTGGGTTGGGTCGGCGACGTTCCTGGGACATCACATCTATTCGACCAGAGCAGTGGATGTCGCGAGCTTGAGGGGGGGTTCGGGCCGTGACACCTTCAACTGCAAAGCTTCCTCTTCACCCATTAACTGGTATTAACAAGACAAATGCAAGCATAAAGTAAAGGAACAGATTCCGAACATACTTAGCAAAAGAGCAAAAACCGAGGAACCTCGAGCATATACCGAAAGAGATTCGGTCACCATCATCTGATTTTCGTTGAAGGCAGGACCCAGTTCCTTCTCGTTTGGAGCAATTACCAGTTTCTGCATTGATACTTCAATTAGTTAATCATGATAAAAAAACTCAAGCATTCACAAATAAAGGTCAGAAACCTGCTCCACGTACTCCAAGAATAGCTAGCAAAATTAACTAATCTGAAGAGTTATCTCCACTTCTCTGGTTCAGCAAATTTTTCATGGGCAACAAGAGCAGCTCCACTTTTCTCCTGTCCAAATGACAACAATCATCACTCCAACTAGATGCCTCTATGATTAGCGGACCATATACATCTCTAAACTTTCTCTTATCCAGTTTTCAACCCCCTAAAAACGGGCCGGATAATGTTTTCCTTCAAACAATATATTAGACAAAAGAACACAAGTGTGCAACAACGGATAACATATGTCATCCATCAAAATGGTTGCCACACAAGACAGCTAAAATGAGAACCTATACAATGTAGCAAAACCACACCTTGCTGTACAGAGATCATTGAAGAAAGAAGTAATATGGATAAAATGAAAATAAACTATTATTAATTTCTTAGGCATGTTGGCAGCTGATGATTCACATTCCATAACTTTGCTTCTGCTACCTTAAAATTTGAAACAGGACGAAGAGTTCTGGAAGGATTTCAAAAAGACTCGAGAGGACCTTATGATAAAATCATTTCACTTATTGAGATAACGAAATGATGCAGCCGATTCTTTCAGTATTCCAAACCGTGCGCCTTCTCCAAAAAAAAAAATCCAAAACAAAACAAAACAAAACTACTTGAAAGAAGGCAACGTAACTCTTATCGTAAATTTCTGTAAATCGTATGCTGACCTATCTGCAATATCAACACACTCCATCCAACCATAGGAACACTCAATTTCAGCAGCCCAACAGTCTGCTGCATGGTGTCCTATTTCGTTCCCAAAACGTTGCCTAAACTGCAAGCAATCCTCGTCTATGCCGAGGCGAGTTAAAAACAGAAATGTTCCTCCTATGAAGTACCCGAGAGTCTCATGAGTAACAGTTCCCTAAAAATAAGCATCGAAACTGTGAGACTTAAAGTGAAAAAGTTAGGGGAAGAAAAATCAAGTCCAAAAGTTCATTCAAGCTAACCTTTGAAACTGCTTCACCAAGCCGAGTTTTATTAGGAGATTCGCCAGTTTGTCGTTCCCCGGGGAACATAAGCAATTCCAGATCTGCAACCTCAGAAAACTTTGGATGAGATTTATCTTCTGGATCGACAAAATGCTCGATCTCAACGACAGTGAACTCATGGACAATCAGAAGATGATTTTGAGGAGAAATCTACACACGTGAAAAGCATCAGAATGAAATCGCAGATTAAAATATAAGAGCCCTATGAAGATAACAAAAATATCTCTAACACAGCATTGGAAACCACGTTTTAAGCCCATTTTGACTAACAAGAAAACCAAATCTTACATGTAATGCAGTCTTAAGTTATGCTACGCAATGGTATCAGAGCAGAAATCATGCATACAACCCAAGCATGTGAACACCCACGATTTAGGATGATCAGAAAGAATGATGGCACAACCTCTTGTCTGAAAGTCCGACCAGTATGAGCAATAGCAAAGGGGAGCTAATTGTCATTAAACTCATCCACCCTTTTGAAATTGGCAAAAATGCCCGGCGCAATCTCAGGTCGGATGTACCACCTACAGCAGCAGATCGAGAGGGGAACAAAAGATTAAAGAAGAAACTACAGTAAATCTTAAAGGCGTAAAACCAAAAGCTAAAACAACATTCTCGAGAAAAGGAAGTTAGCGTGACATCCATTGGTGGTGGTTCTTACTCCAGTAAATAACCAGATGGGACTATGGAATCTTGAACCATCAAGGTGAACGGATGGGGATCGGAGAGAGCATTTTTGGTGCCTGGAGCTGTGATGCCGTACCCTCTTATCCTGGCACCCGATTCCTCAGCAGAGAGGAGATACAGAGTCGCAAGCAGGTGCTTGAGTTCCGCAGCCTTCTCCGCACCGATGCTCAGATCCTTTTGGAGCTTCTCGTGACAAAAATCTTCGAGCATATGGTGAGCTCGATACCAACAACCAGTTTCCTCATCCTTCACCATAAGGACGGTAGGGTCGTCCACAAGACCCGGCGCCTTGAAGAGAATTGCCGGAGGGGCATACGGGCACTCCACATCCCACATCTGCTCCTCGTCAACAAAATGCTAAGAACAGAAATGAAAGAACAGAAGATTCACACGCTCAGACCCGCAGAAAAGCTGATAGTCAAGCAAATCCAAACCGAACGTTTTAGAAGATCATCCTCCCATCGTCGCACGGCTAACCTGACGCCAGAACGCCAAGACGTTCAACTTGAGGTCGCGGCCAGACGGTCGTAGTGGTAGAGCCCGGCGCCAGAGACGGCGACTTGTAGCTGCCTCTCCATGCTGGCCTCGTCGATCTTGAGGTCGTTTAGGGCCGCGACGGCGGCGTCGATCTCCAGCTCCGGCGCCCCGCTGGTCTTGAGGGGCGCGGACGGCCTTTGCCCTGGGCGTCGACGGCCACTGCTTGTCGATGAGGGCCTTGCGGAGTGCGTCCTCGGCGGCGCGGCCCATCGCCGGGGGGCAGGGAGGAGGAGGTCCGGGGAGGAGGGAGGCGAGAGGAGATGGAGGAAAAGAGAGGGGCAAAGGGAAGTTGACGAGGAGCGAGGAAGAAGAAGAAGAAGAGGAGATGAGCGAGCGAGGAGTCCGTTTAGGGCTTTCGGAAAGGGGAGTGAATGAGTGAGTGAGAGTGAGTGGGGGATGTTTTCGGGATTCTCGTAGCGTGTTCTTATTATAGGGAACGCATTTTTTATTGTTTAAACCCACGAAAAGCTGCAAATTGACAGACAAAATTGATCCAAAATCCACTAAAACTTTAAAATTGATACATTTATAAAAGTTTATCACGAAAAATCATAAATCGATACACTTGATTTCGATTCGGTGCATCGATTAATTCTCATATGTTATTCAACTTAGTAATTCGACGGTAAAATTGAACGGAAACTAATGAAAGTTAAATTTATCACAAATGTATCGATTTGAATTTATTTTTAATATTAAGTCTATATCTTATGGAATTCTCGATTATATGAATTCGATCTCCCACTTTCTCAAAGTATAAATAATTTTCTTTTGGTCGGTCTATCCATTCGGATTTTTACTCGCCATCTTATATGATGATCTAAGAGATTAACGGGGATTTCGTAGGTCCAGGGATTTTTTTCCTGGGTCTCTAAAATAAAGTGGACTTTCTCGTCGTGGACGATGTCCTAGCACTTGATAATTAAGCTTTTTAAAATCGGGATTCTCGGCGGGAGGAGGATGAAGCTTTGCATCTCCGGGGAAGTGAGCTTTACTGCTCAGGAAAGCCGCATGCAAGAAGACGGAGGAGGGATGATGATGATACGTTTAGCTCCCGACAACAGAGCACTTTCGAAGCAAGGGAGGTATTATGTATTATCCTCCACGTTTAGAGATTAACAAATTTATCTTTTACTTAAGCCTAATGGAGACTTGATTCCGTCGTGTTATGCAAAGGAGTTCTCGGCAATATCGCTCATGAGCATTCCCCCAGTTCATGGTCAGAGCGTTCGGACTATACGAAAGTGAAATATCGAGCATGGCATTGTACTTCACGATTTAAATATATAACTCGACTGCTGAAAAATCTGGTTTGTGCAATATATTTCTTGATCTTCTCCCTCCATCGGCCTATGCCTTGTCAATCTAAGGTATTAGTCTGTACAAAAAAAAAAGGTAATCGTGAAATTTATGGTTAATGTATCCACAGTTGAAGGCACCTTAGTAAGATAGAGACTCATCTTCCATTTTCTCTTATTAATTTTATGCACTACTGGATACTATGAAGTTTTAGCATGGGCATGCTTGAATTGGTATTTTGTTTTTTTGATAACCCAGGGAACCCCCGCACGGCCGACAGACGGGAGGTAAACTCTGGGGGCAACACGTGCTAGCTACCACACACGTGCACCGGTTAAGTCACCCTACGGCATCCGAGATTCGAACACTCAACCTTTTACGAGAGGAAGAATGCCCTTCCCAGCAGCGCCACCCAGGCGGGTGGTTGAATTGGTATTTTGTCCAACACTAATCTTCCGAAAAAGGTAAATTCCAATTAGAAATATATGATCACACATCTTGTGGGTGTGGCATCTTTATGGTAATTGCCTGGAGGAGGCATTCGCACTTATCCCCCGCTCTACCCTTTCATTGATAGAAAGAGAAACAAAAAACTACATACATAACATGTGCCTATCATGCTAATATAAATTTGTTGTCAATTGTTAGGCAACGCAATATGATAGTCTAGGTCTAGTTCTAACTTTGTAAAGAGCCCAGGCACCGACGAACATAGTTGACCCTCAATATCGAATGGAAGGTGGCAACATTGCAGATGCTCTATCAGCGCGCTGTCTCTCAATATTCTTTTCTTCTTTTGGATTCTTTGTTTTTTGCTTTTCTTTTATTTTTGGGCTTTTTGCTGATAAGGCACTCACTTGGTGCCACAGCTCCTCAAATACCAAAAAAAAAAAAAAAGAAACAATCCTAAACACCAGTATGTCAACAATTTTTGTCACTCAAATTGGACAAGGTTGACAGGATTCTTTAATGGTTCTGCTTGTACAGTGTTTCAGAACTCCGCTTGCATTAAATAAAAGTTTTAGGACTTTAACGATGCTTTCAAAACAATTCTTAACTTATTTTTAAACAATAACACACTCCCACGTATACAAAACAAACCCAACTCTCTCTCTCTCTCACACACACACACGATGAGTACATCCGAGGTCTCCCAATGGAAGGGACTCCAAAAGCGGCGACAGATAGAGAGAGCGCTAGAGGCCGAGTGAGGCTTAAAAGAAGGAGAGATGGAGGAAGGGAGAGAGGTTTTCTGATGAGTGTCATAATGTTCACCCAAAAGTTTAAAGAGAGCCAGCAATCGGAGGCCGCACCCGATTAGGGATAGCGGAAACCATAACACACGGCATGCGAATTTTGATCCTTGAGAAATCATATTCCAATGGTAAATCTTACCTGCTCTTTTTTGCAAGAAACACAGACAATTAACACCCAAATCGAAGGTAGAACTACACGCTTGGATCTGTGACTCGTTTCAATATAAGCAGACCAATATATTTCCAAAGAGAGTTCGAAAGGCACATACCAAGCGCTTTCCTCTTCATTTGCTTCAATCGCCATGCTTGTATTCTTCAACTTGTTGAAAATCATAACTAGATGATCTCGCTATCTCGTCTCGTTGAGACAACGGTGTCAAAGACTGATAAGTCTGCATCGCTATTGGAGAGAGCTGTGCGTACTGGATCAGGTCCAGGTATGCTTAAAGGATATGGCATTGACGTTTTGTTCGGAGAATGACCTTAAATTGCTGCGCGTGCACACGTTCCTAACGATGCTAGTATTCGTGTTGCCTTGAAGCCGTCCGGGGAAATTGAGCTTGCCTTGGTGCCTTCGAATCTGAGGGCCTGAGCTTGGCCTTGGTACTTTTGAATCTAAGGGCCGCGTTGTCGTAGAGAGGACTGCTGCTTCGGCCCTGTCGAAAGTGCCAAGCCACACCCGAGCCGTTTTGTTCAGGTCTGGTATCTCAGCAGCCCATTTCCCTCAGTCTTTGCCTCACTCCTCTGAAGTGTCTCCTCATCATCCTGTTACTCTCTTCACAAACATAAGCAGACCAAAAAACGGAGGCTTGTTAATTAGGTTAAGAGTGCGACGTGAGAAAACTGAGATGGAAAAACATAAAAAAGAACAGTGGGAGGCTCAGTTCGCGCCCATACTTGTAATGCATTGTCCTCTTAAGAAATGACTGCTTATCATGAGCCATATTTTTTACCTACCAATCTTTGATGAGTCTTCAAAACATTTCTAAGTGTACATAATCGTTATACTTTGAAGACAAGCTTTATCAAAATAGATCTTGTTGTCGGAGGTGTGCAATCTCGGATTAAACCCGATTTTACGCAAACAATCAGGTGTCCTCACATTCATTCGTCCTTGCACGTGTGTGGTACACACAGACAGAGAACTGCTACGATGTTGTAAACAGCCCCAGTACCAATGTAGCGGGCACATAAATCGAACCAAATCACACATTTCCACCTTGAAGTCTCTGGGAAATGATCTCTAGCGAACGTAAATGCCCGTCAAGGTCCTATTTTCCCGTTACTTGACTCGGGTTTCCTCAGAACTCTCTCTAGACAATATGCATTTTGACAAATCACTTCACAAATAAAGTCAAAAGCATTAAACTCATAAATTCAAATTCGGCCAAGAAGAGAAAACTAAACTTTAACACCAATTTGCAACGGCAAACTATTAAGGCTAAAGCATCTAACACTTTTGGGATTCTCGCAATTTTTAATGGAAATTATGATTATTTCCATAGATGGATTGAACAGTTTTGCACAAGAATTTAATGTCTGGCTATCTTAGTAAGGAAAAAAAATAAAATAATATTTTTCATTTTTAACAAAGAATTCACGAGACCATGTGTGCTTGAGCTAAGAACTCTTGCATGTCGATAATTCACTAATACGTGTGTAAATTATTCGTTACGCCGCTAATGGATCTCATAAAAGACCAAAATTAAAATAACTTCAATCTATGTAAATATAGTATGCCATTCTTCTCTAAGTATTGCCTTTAAATTTGTCACTTAAGATTGCCGATTGCTAAAACAGAGGTATGTCCGATCATCAAATAATTGTAGCAAAAAACGTGAGGTTGTCTGAGTAGATTGTTTTGCGTGGGATTGGACAGGAGAAAACTAGGGATTAGTGTAGAAACATGACTCGCTTGGTTGATGGCTAATTGAAGCCTCAGGTTTCAATTTGGGTCAATTGAGGACTTTGGGTTTTAAAAAGGCCACAATCGGGTTTCCAGCTCGTTATATGTGAAATTCAGGCATCAGAAATGATACGTGACAAATGACTGAATATTTCACGTGGACGTCACGTAGGGTTTTCAAAGTTTGAATTCCACTGATGGCAAGTTCGAGACTTGATTGGAGCTTTTTTGATATCATAAGCTATTAATTTCTAAAATAAAGTCTTGAGACATGAATTGATGAATGTCCAAATCGTTAAGTTTGCTTCCGCATTTGTCCAGAGAAAGTTAGAATCACTAGTCAACATTTTGACCGCCGGTCATGTGTGGAAGTAAACAAGCATGAAATTGACATTCGTCCGCGATTGTAAATTTGTATGGTGGTTAGTAAGTTTCAAACTGTATTAAGAAATTTGGATCGGGAAATTATTTGACCGTTACAATTATTAGTTGGTCAAAATGACGAAGTAATGGGTTTATCTATGTCAAGTTCAACAACAGATTATCAACTGCATTGATAGTGAAATAAAATAAATATAATATTTACCTCTATTTAATTTATTGAGATAATAGATTATCATGAACCTTACTAGTATATAATTTTTTGTGAGACGAAAATTATCTTGAGGTAATTGTGTCATGGAATGCAAGTTCGAGATTTTTTGTGAGAAAGAAATTAATTTCGGATAAATGTGACATGGATACCAGTTTGACATTTTAATAGTATCAGTGTGAGATAATTTCAAATAACAAATTTAGCTTCGTGTTTATAGCAATAGAGTTTTATACCCGCAGAATCTTAGTTATGATCCAAAATGAAGCTAGGGATGTTAGTATTCTGGCACTTGCCCTCACGTTGATGCGTGAATATGGTCGATGCCTTTTACTTCTTAATGGCATCGTAAAAATATTCGCGAGTTGCTTGAAGATATGACCGGTGATACTAATGGCTCTTCTTTCCGTTTCGCTACTAAATCAAAGTGTTATTTACCGTGACAGCGCATTATGTGTGTATTGCACTTATTACACTCCCAAACCTTAGATTGCGTGAATTTCAAATTGAAGTTCATCAAACAAAAGGAAAATGTATCTTCCATAGTAGTTCCTTCTAAGTTGACCGGTCAACGCAACTCAACATAATCATCCTTCCACGTACCGAACAAAGACAAGAGAAGAAAACGATAAGCTGAATATTAAACACACATTCTGTTTATCCATCTCATAACACAAAACACATCTTCAAAGTTGGGCAAGTTTCTCCAGCCCTCAAGTTTTCTGTCACACACAGCCAAAAATAATCAATGATGGCTTCGACCAAGATAAGATGCAAGAAATTGGTTAGAAGGAAAGGGGCCAGTTTTACCTGCTGAACAAGCTCCTATTCCCGTTGTACAAACGTTCTCTTGAACCATAGCGTGGCGATCATCGTTGTCATTGAAAATTTCTCAATGGCCTTGTCCATCACTCGAAAGTAAGAGATCCTCCAAGATCGATTGAAGTGCAAGATGCTACAGAATCCCAAAAATCCCACTACAAAACCTGGTCCCAATCCCGCATAGAACCAATTGTGGATATCCAAATTGTCTCCACTGGAATTATCACCGTCATGCCCATCACTACTGGGTGGCTCATCTCCAGGACAAATCTTCAGAAGAGGAGCTCCACAGAGTTCGATGTTGCCACGATAAGTAGATTCATCATCCACGGTTCGTAGATGATTGCCAGATGGAATAGGGCCAGAGAGTCTATTGAAGGATAGATTGAGATGACTAAGGAAGTCCATGCTAGATATGCCCGAAGGGATGGTACCTGACAGTTTGTTTCTGGAAAGATCAAGAGATTCTAAGTTTTTCAGGTCACCGATGTTTGAGGGGATGTGTCCGCTCAAGTTATTCTGAGAGAGGTTTAGATTTTGAAGTGCGACGAGCCTAGTGAACTCTTCTGGTATCTGCCCATCCAACATGTTTGCAGAAAGATCGATCGAGAAGTAGAATGAAAGCACATCACCAAATATTTGGCTGGTTCCCTTTGTGTTAACCACGAAATTGAGACTGTTCATGCTCAAAAAAACCACAAAATACACAGAATCAACCATAGACGAGAAGCCGTCAATACAATTGGGAATGGGTCCAGAAATGTTATTCTGTGCCAGGCTCAAGAAACGGAGATTGCGAAGTTGGCAAAATTGTGGAGGAATGCCTCCAACAAGGCGATTTTTCTCTAAATTGATCACTGCCAAATATGGAGTACATTTCCCAAATGGAGGTAACCCACCCGTCAATTCATTGTCGCTAAGATCAATAACAAAAAGCGGTAGATTTGACAAACAGATTGGGATTTCTCCAGTAAAGCCATTCGTCCTTAGGCTAAGAGTGGTTAATTGCTGAAGATGGCAAAAGGATTTCGGAATCTGACCATTTAATTGGTTATCCCCAAATGCAAAAGCCCACAAATCTTGCAATGCTCCCCAACATCGAGGAAGTCTCCTAGACAGTTGGTTTTTTGAGAGATTAATTTCAAACAGCCTATTCAACTTACACAAAGAACTCGGAATGCCGCCGGTGAGATTATTACCCCAAAGTCTCAATACTCTTAATCGTGGCATCTTGTCTCCAATATCTCGGGGAACTTGGCCTCTAAGCATGTTGCTTGAGATATCTAAAGATTCAATGTTAGAGGAAATGTTGTAGAGCCAATCAGTAATGCCGCCTGAGATGCTCGCATTTGACATCGACAAAGTGGTAATGTTCCTCTGTGTTTGAAGCCATCTTGGAAATTCAGGTCCCACTTTGCAATCCGACAAATCTATGTCACGAGCTTGGAATGGTGGAACCCAAGCAGAGCTCACATTTAATATGAGCTTATTAGAGGAAATGTCTAAACTAATCAGGCTTTTGAGATTTTCAAAGTGAAGTTCACCAACATTTCCATAGAATAGATTATGCTCAAAATGGAGCTCCTTTAAATTCGATAGTTGCCCAATGCTCTCTGGAATGGTCCCGCTCAATTTGTTATTGCTTAGATACAAGTTTCTTAGAGATGATAGCTCCCCCAAATTAGTAGGAATAGAACCAGAAATCGAGTTCCCTGAAAGATCAAGGACCTCTAGTTCTTTGAAATCTCCGAATTGATTTGGTAGGTCACCGCTAAAATTATTGTCAAAAACACTGAAGATCTTCCACTTACTTTGTACGCAACCAAGAGCACCACCTAAAATGCTGGTGATATTCCCATCGAAGTGGTTAACATATAATCGTACCACTTGCAATTTGCAAAGACTGCTCAAGTTTTTTGGAAATTCGCCTTGTAGCAAATTTTGAGACACGTCAAAATAGGCAAGCCTTCGATTATTCTCGAAGATTGCCACAGAAAAGTGGCTTTTAAAAAGGAGGTTGAAAGCCAAATCAATATGTTCTAGCTGGCTCAAGTTATATATCTGTCACGCCCCAAACCCCCATTCGAGCTCGCGACATCCCGCTCCGGTCGAATTTGTTGCGACGTCCCAGGAACGTCGCCGACCCAACCCACACATCAGAGCCACGTGCGGAAGCGAATATAAAAACCCCGGACAAAAAAAATGACGACAACGGGGTAGAACACCACAACGGTCAACCAACAACATATCCATACAGCACCAAATATACAAACATCGTACTACAGACATAAATACAGACGAACATCCTCCGCCACCGTTTTAACAAAAGTTCAGGGGTTCGGTTATCTTAACTTCACTATTGGATAACCTAAGTTAAACAACCCCTAAAATATCCTAGGAAAAGCCTACTGGTTGTCCTCCTTTCCATCTGTTCCTGAGGATCACCTGCAGTTCCACTGGGCACCATGGGTAGCTCTTCAAACTCCAAAAAGAGGAGGTGGACCTCCTGGGTTTACGGCTAGGGGTCTGAAAGTGGCGGTTATACAACCGTGAGACGAATCTCAATAAGTGTACAACCCCAAACCCCACGTAGGCACTCACGTACCGCCAGACGAAAACATGCAGAACACACATAATCAATCAAACTAACAACCACACACGACCCTATCTGGAATCCATCATGCACGTTCCTGCACGTTACACAATAATACAACCAGCACATCGCAGCAATACATCACAGACGCGCACGTGCCTCAATTATAAGACAGAAACCACTTGGGCACGTCCCATACCGTGCCTAGCAGTTTCTACCCCATAATTAAGCATCACATCACGCGATACAAACACACTCGCACACTACTCACACCATGCGTCACTTTCTCAAACCTCGCACCTCAAGCCAATTCCTGCTCATTCTCAACCCTTCCACCACTACCGCGCCCGCGTAAAACGCATCAGGCCAACGGTCTTCTGACCTCGTCAGGCATCGTCACCCCGTCGGGCCGGGCATCGTCACCCCGTCGGGCCGGGCATCGTCACCTCGTCAGGGATGGCATCGTCCCGCGTAAACGTACACGCCTCAGGACGGAATCCTACACACATTTTCCTTCTACCGCGCCCGCGTAAAACGCATCAGGCCAACGGTCTTCTGACCACGTCAGGCATCGACACCTCGTCAGGCCGGGCATCGTCACCTCGTCAGGGACGGCATCGTCCCGCGTAAACGTACACGCCTCAGGACGGATCCTTTCCAACCAATCTCACATTTCCGCACGCTCGTTCCACTCAAACCACACTTATACACGACCAACAAACGCACGACCCAAACATACACACCTCACACACATTTCACAATTTCGTATTCTCACCACACGAACACGCCACCCAATCACACATTTAACACGCGAATCCAATGCGAACCAGCCACGCCACATTTCACGGCCACATTCACACGGCACATAGCCACACCATATTCAACTCAGCACACAATCCCGAACCAGCCCACCACAGCAATTAATACAATTAATCCAATAAATACAATCAAGCCAATATAATCCCAATCAATCACACACTTAACCCCCATCGGTCCACAACGTCACAGCCCTAACCGAGCCTCTTAAACCTCGAAATTCCATCTCCAAATCAGTCCACAGATCAGCCCACGACAACCAAACAATCAGTCACACAATTCAGCCCGAGAGAGAGAAAAACCTGGAATATACAAAATCGGGTCCAAACTGGCAGTTGCACAGTGACCGAAATCTATTTGAAATAAATAGTAAATCAATTCCAAAAATTCTGAAATTTGGATATGTTGTACAAAAAATCTCGATGAACATTTTTCATGAAGAACTCAAAACCCAATTCTAACCGTAAACACCTCGTTTTGACACTCAAAGTCAGACGAAATCCGGTTCGCTCAGACAGCCCCTCAGGCCATCAAAATACAACTCATTCGGTACCCAAATCATCTTGGAAAACCTTGAAATTTTTATATGTTATAACCACAAATGTCTCCAACAAGTTTTGTGAATGAAGTATTTTGAAAATAGGCCTGGAAAAATTTATAAAAATTCGAACAGACCCGAAGGTCGGGATGAACAGTAAATCGGGCAGTTTTATTTCGGTCCAAAAATGGACTTACGAATGGCATCAGATGATTTCCAAAAATTCCCAAATTAAAGTATGTTATACTTCAAGATGTTGGGAACAACTTTCGTGAAGAACACTTCCTCAAATTGGGGCCACACAAATCACAGTAAAAATAGAAAAAATCCAGCAACGCAGCAACCTTACCGGAAATCAAACAAACCCAGCACAACCCGCCACTAAATCAGTCCAAAACAGCCACGAAAAACACCCAAACCGAACTTTAAACGAGCCTAGAAATACCCGAGGTCCTAAGTGGTGATTGGGGAAGTCACTTACCTAAAAAGCGAGACAGAACGGGGTTGGAACGGTGCTGAACAGAACAGCAGCAGCAGCAGCAGCAGTGGCGGTGGGGGAAAATACAGATGAACACAGAGAGAGAGAGAGAAGGGGAGTTCTGATCTGTTCAGAACTGAAATGAGGGAGGAGAGAGAGAGGGGGCCAGTCCAAGTAGTCAAAGAAGGGGGCTGGTTGTGACAAGTGTCGCCCATCCCCGCAATTTCCCATTTTACCCTTCATCCGACGGCCTTCGTTGATCCTATCCAAATAATTTAGGGGCAATTCGGTCAAAATGCCAATAATTGGGGCTGAATAACAATAAAATAATCCCCACATTCAGTCCAAAATTCGGAATTCCCGGTACAGGGTCCAGGGGCAAAACTGTAATTTTTCCGTCCCGGATCGAAACTCCAATTTTCGCACGTACGTGTTCCATATGTGCGTGGCCAACATAATATGGCGTCGGAATCGCGAAAATAGCTCCTTAAGCCTTCGGAAATCGACTGCGAAGTTCCGAGAATAAAATATTATTATTTTTCACTTCCGAGCCAAATTTTCCAATTTTCGACCAGAACTACTCCAGATGGGCGTGGCCACTTCAAAATGACACTAGCCTTGAAAAATAACCTCAAAATCCAATATCGATGTCCTCAGAGGCAAAACCGTAATTTTCCCGGTCTCGAATTGAAATCCATTTTTTTTTGCAGAAATGGGTTGCCCCAAGGTTGGCCAAGCCAAAAACGTCATCGGGCGTCCAAAATTGTCACTTTCAAAATTCTCGATTCCCGGGCCCGAATTCCAAGAAATGACTAAAATCAAACAATCGCGACTTTAGCTTATCTCTGGCTAACGGGTGGCTAATTGAGATTACGCGCTCTCGACCCGTGATCGACACTAAGTCAAATCACGTTTAAGTTTACTCTACCCAGGACAACCTTGATTGTCATATAATTGCGAGGGTCTGTCGCTAGTTCCCTTTGGACACGATCAATCAAATAGACCGGTCTCTGTTGGCTCAAAACATTCCCTCGTCAATCAATATGATCGAAGATCGGACCAAGGTCGAGTTCTTTGGTCGTGCGAACTCAATCCCGTGCTAGCCTTACCCTTAAGGTCAGCATCCCGAAAGTGCACAGTTCCGGGCGAGATCTCACTATAATGCATTGATCAATATTCATTTCCTAAATCCTGGAAAAAGGATCGAAAATTCAGTCTGTTACAATATCCATGGCGGAATAGAGCTTATGCTATTATACCCAATGTCAAGGAATCTAAGAGAGGTGAAATTGGCTTGCGAAGAACTAGAAATATGTTGCAATTCACAGTTTCTCAATCCTAAAGATTGCAAAGATGGAAGCATGTTAATAGAACAGAACTAATCTTCAGCCTTCGAAAGGCCAACAGATGACATGTGCAAGAATTTCAAGGCAGATAATTTCGACACCCAATCAAGGTTGTTCGAGGTTATATAACCCAAGCCGAAATCACTACTAAGATCCAAGTATTGTAATTTGGAAAGGTTATTGAGTTGCCTAGGAATATGTCTATAGAAGCTTGCATATGAAAGGTTAAGATACTCCAATTTCTGAAGAGAAGCCAAAAACATTGGGATTTCCTGGGTTGAAAAGTTGTTGGCACTAAGATCCAGAGACTTCAGTTTAGTTAAAGAAGGAACTATGTTACCTCCTAGCATGCACTTATCTGAAGGTTCGAAGATGTCAGTATAGGTCTCTTCAGTACATGGATTATGAAGATCGAGCTTCAGGACATGGCCGGTCTTCTCATTGCATTCGACTCCTTCCCACTTGCAACATTCCTCTCCAGTCCACAACGACAGGCGTCTCGAAGGATCAGTGAGACCATGTTTGAACTTCAGAAGAGCTTCCCTCTCTGCACCAATGCAACTTACATTGGTTGAAGCAATGGAATGATCGAATTCGATTACTTGAATGACAAAGATTGCCAATAAGATGGCAAACACAAGGCTATCGTAAGTTGCCATAGGTTCTTTAGGACCTGAGAACAAGTATTTCTTTAATCAGGTGAATAATGGCCTTTGATTCACCAAGAAAAGAGTCACTATAATATATCGTTGAGGTCATTTTTTGATCACCGTCCATCATGACTTCCTAAGGGATAACTCCAACATTTCAAGGTCATTGAATTCCAAGACCTGCCAAACGGTCGACCCATCAAAATCAATCCAAAACGTGTCATCTTTAATCTCTGTAATAGGGGTCAAAGGAGGACAACAAAAAAATACGAAGAAAGAGGAATGCTGACAGCATTGCGTACCTCTAAAACTGGTCATTGCTAGTGTATGATGTATGATCTACAAAAATTGGTTATTGCTAGTATCGGCCCTCCACCGCACCCCAATTAATCTCGAAATGACCAGTATTATGAAAACTAAGCGGGTTAGCAACCTTCATTTTTTAACAGAAATAGGCAACCCTCCTCTTATTTGAGCAACATCTAGATTAGTAACCTATACCATGATAAAAATGGAGATAATTATCCAACAAAATCCTAAATCTATTATATGGATAATGATTTAGTCGTAATTTTTTCAATTTGGCAAATGCAATTTTAAACATTTTGACGATTTCTAATATAGTACATCTGGTCAATTTAAGCTGGAAATCGTTGATGTGACAGTTTGGTTAGCATCAACCATTCTACATGGCATGGTCGGCGGTTGATGTGGGGAGGCAATTAAATGCCATTGTTTTGCAAATTTTTTTAAAATTTTGTTTCTTTTTCCTTTTTCATTTTTTTCATGGTCTCCTTCAAGGTGGAGGATACAATGGCATGCCAAATCGTCTCTCTAGATCTAGGCTTTTTTGAAGTTCTATTTTTCCTTTAGATAATCTTCATTGTCTCCAATGCTCTATCAAGGTTGAGCCTAATGTCATCTCGCTCAATGGCCGGGACTTCCTTAAGGCTGATGCCGAGATCCACAATGACAGCAAGCTTCATGTCAATGTGAGGGAGTCCATTGTGTCGAGGCGGTCCCTTGGCTCCGGCTCCTTCTCCAAGTTGACCCCGAGGTTGTCGAACTTCACATGTGCCAAAACTTACACCTTGAGCTCATGCCGGAACCCATCTTGGAACTTCACTAGCTATGGGCGACGGTCGTCGGCCATCACCAACACGCTAACGCCCGTCGGTCCATGTCGGCAGAGGGAAGAAGATGAATAGAAGAGAAGAAAAGAATTGGGAAAAAAAAATAAAAATAAAAGAAACAAAATTGAGAAAATAAGTTCAAAACTACGTCGTTTCATTTAAGATAGACCACATCAAATGCTGATCATGCCATGTAGGATAGACAACGCTAATTGGATCGTTACGTCAGCGATTTCTAGCCTGAATTGGGTAGAAGGATTACATTGAAAAATCGTCAAAAAGTTTAGGATTACATTGACCAAATTAAAAAATTTAGGATTGAATTAAAATCCATATAATAAGTTTATGATTTTTTGGACAATTTTCTCATACAAATGCAAAGGAGAAATCCCGCAAGGGCCCTTACATAGGTGGGTCTCTGCGCTTGTTTTCGAAGGTTCTTCATTTTGAAGAAGAAAATCTCTCCATTTAAATGACCAGTGAAATAGCACAATCATGTGAAGGAAAATCTTTGCAAAATTAAAACGTCTTAGGAAATTGATTCACATGGTTATAGCATTATGTGACAATTTGATAAATTTAAGTTATGGTTTTGTTCATTATTCTTTCTGTAAAAGTTGTTTTGGATGCCAAATATGCATGATTTTATTGTTCTCGACTGTATCCTAATTTTTTGGCCAAATTACGTTGGAACAACCTCGTAGATCTTTCATGTACTGGATCTCATTATGCCTTTTGGACTAGATTTCTAATCTCATATCTACATTCAATTTTCCGCAATTAAATAGCAATGAGAGGCAGTTTTACATTGGTAAGTGTTAAAAAAATTATTGATGAAAAAAAATGATCGGTGACTTTTTTTTATTGGTATTTATTAAAAAATTCTTTGAATTACCAATTCTTTTACAATTTGCAAATTTATCGGATTTTGAAGTGACTTACCAACATTTATATGCATAACTTAATAAAAGTTTCGAATTTATGAACTCTTACATGAAACTTTTAGCCTAAATTAAAGTAATTTACCAACTTCTCTCAAATTGTCTTAACAACTTGTTTGGAGTCACCAACTTTCATTTGAGACCATGCTTCCGTCTCTTTATTAGTACAGCTTACATTGGTCAAAACTTTGGAATGACCGAATTCGATTACTCAAATGACAAAGATTGCCCATAAGAGGGTAGACACAAAACCACCGTAAGACGCCATAGTTTCTTTAGGACCTGAGAACAAGTATTGCTTCAATCACGGGTACAATGGTCTTGATTCAGCAAGAAAAGAGTTGCTATAAAACATTCTTCAGGTCAATTTCTGATCACCATCCACCATGACTTCCTGAAGGACAACTCCAACTTTCCAAGTCATGCCTTCCAAGAGCCACCAAACGGTCATCAACCCATCAAAATCAACCCCAAAATACACGTCAATCTCTATTCTGTAATAACGATCGAAGGAGGACGACAAACAAAAAAACAAGAAAAGAGAGGATTCTTACAGCACTGCGTACGTCTAAGACCGGCAATTGTCAAAGTATGTTCCCGTAAAATTTGTCATTTTCAGACGAAATGAAAGTGGAAGCTCGACTCAGAGAAAAGCCATGGGCATGAACAGACAAAGAATTGAAAACGAAGATGACAAAGTGGTTGACGTGCAATGCAAGGAGTTATTTGCGAATAGAAGTCGGTGTGCAGTCAAAGCAACCTGGTCGTCATAGAGGCAATGCGTCACGGATCAATCGGTTTGCCACCAAAATTGGAGAAATTTCAAGCAACGTGTCATTGACAGTTCAACTTCTCGTGAAGAACACGAGAGGCTTAGGCGTTAGGAGAAAACATAGCCCGCACGCACATATCAACACTCCCCCGAGAGTTCAACCATTTAATTTCCTTGTATTTTTGCTTCTTTGTACATTTTAATTCCTATAATTTCCTCGAAATATATTTTCATTTTAATATCCTTTTAACTTCTTCGCCGGTGGTGTGGAAAAAGTGCTGACCTTCCAGAAATTGGTTATTTCCAGAATTATTTTTTCCAATAATTCGAAATAGCATATGCCGACTACTAAGTATGTGGCAGACAAAAAAAAGTGGAAGCACGATTAAGAGAAAAGCAATGCGCATGAACATACAAAACGGTGGTGTGTGGAAAAAGTGCTGACCTTTCAAAAATTGGTTATTTTCAGAATTATTTTTTCCAATAATTCGAAATAGCATATGCTGACTGCCAAGTACGTGGCGGACAAAAGAAAGTGGAAGCACAATTAAGAGAAAATGGATGCGCATGGACATACAAAAAATTGAAAACCAATATGGCAAGTGGATGACTAGTGGTTGACAATGACATGCAATGCAAGAATTTATTGCAAACAGAGTCAGTGTGCAGTCGAAGCAGCCTGGTGGACATAGTCGCAACGTATGACGGGATCAAGCGGCTGCCCCCAAAATAGGAGGATTTCAAGAAAAGTGTCATAGACGTCTCTTTAAGAACATTAAAGAGGCTTAGGGGTCATAAGGATTTGTGCACACGTCTCTTTATCACTCCATCCATGTCTCATTTGTGCACTTTGTGCTCGTGTGTGGAACCATGGAACGATTTCGATCGCTCTCCAGTTGTCCGAAGTTCAAATGTCTTAGACTTCATCGATTTTTGTCCACAATTGCTTTCGCACGCCCAAGCAGATCTATTTTCACTGAGAGAGAGCAAGTGTTGTGTGCCATGAGTAATAGAAAAAAAATAGAGAGAGAGAGAGAGAGAGAGAGAGAGAGAGAGAGAGAGAGAGAGAGAGAGAGAGATCTACTTACTAATTAGTTTGGTGGGCACATGCGTTATTTTATTGAGATTGATGTATTCAGGTAACGTGAAATGTACTATCATCAGGTAAGACATTTATTACATACAAATTTAAGTAACATATCATTGTTTCTTGCGTAGATGATATTGTTCTATGTTATTTTTAATACTTTCTATTAAAATGAAATGGTACAAACTTTACATATTTACCTACGGACATTTGATGCTAATACTAAAATTAATTGCACATGTATAAGCGTAGGTTTTTTGACATTATACTTTACATTGTAAAGTTGGACTAGACAACTAATTTTGGGGACAATGTAATTTTCCTCTTAGCCAAGTTACTCTTTCTTCTTCACCGTAAGTTTCCATTTCACATGTAATTTAAGAAAAAGCTGATAAATTTAAATATTGATAGCCTTCGCCATATAAAGTCATACCTATTAAGATCTCACAAAAAAAAAATCCACGCATATGCATATGAATATATATTTAAAATAATCAGTTGAGAGATAGAAAAAAATCAAAGAAGTGAACTATTTAGGAGAGAAATTTAAATACTTGTCCGACTAGGGAAATTTGTATTCAATTTTGGAAATTAAAATATTTGTGGGAGAAGCTGGTAGTTAATTGACTCTATAACGGTTTTCACAATTTTGTTACAACACGTTATCATAAAGCATACTAACAACAAGCATGGGCTATTCAAAGAATTCTAGGAAAGTTTGTTGAGATAGGACATGCTATAGGATCGACCTATCATCATTCTCATAGTATTGTTTTATTTAAAATCTTATTATCTTAAATTTTCTTACATGAATGATCACTTATCTCATATTTTGAAGAGAATACTGTATTTTAATATTCAGATACGTTATAAGTGAAGTATCTCTATATATGATGTCCCAAGATAAAGTACCGAATTTTTCATAGTCGGTTGACATAGAATGATGGTGAGATTGCATCAATTGGCCCCTACTGCTTTCTCATCATTTCGAAAAGGCTACTTAGAATGGCCGTTGGGATTGAGTTGTCTCATTAAACTTTTGAACTTTCAAAAGATTTTGGATTAATCTAGAGGTTGTGACCATTGGGAGTTGATCTCATTGTACTTGCTTGTTCATGTATAATTAAGCAAACTTGTCTAAGTTAATCGAATAATACTCGCTGTAGATGACATGCAACATGATATCATCGATCCAACCAAATGTTTTAGCATTTTGTGATTCCCAAACATATGCTGAGAAGGATGGTGTTCAACTTATTTGGACGTCACCTTATAATTGAATCTTCTCGCATTTCAGACACTATGTGTAGTTTCTCTATGAATGTTTCATGTCATCATAGATTATGCTTACGTTTATGACTCTCTCAACTACTTTAAAATCTCAGGTTACATTTTACAATAAAAGATTATGACAACCAACAAATATTGCACAAAACTCCAAGAGAATCGCGAGCCCATATTTGATCAGTCGCGGAATGAGCATGGGACAAAGTAAACAATCTATGATCGATAGTGGACATACGCAACCAAGTTATAATCCCATGTTAAGAGAAACTCCTACAAACAGATAATCAAATCCAATCGTATTAGTCCAGCAAGCCCGAGACATCATGTGCCTGGGGCTTAGAGAGTCTTTGTTCGACACCGATCCGATCCCCACGCCATCAAATGCAAATATATTTACATTTGGCATAGCTGCTCGGGTTTTAACTCATATCTTATCTGGTCTATAAGATTGATGGAGAATTCTATTGGGCAGGAATTCACCTACTTAAAATGAGTTTTTTATCATTTAAAATTAGACGATGCTCTAATACCGAATCTACATACCACGTGTCGTCAGTATTACATAATATTTTCACTTAAGATTGGGATTCAGTGGAAGAATGAAGTGCTCTCTCTCTCTCTCTCTCTCTCTCTCTCTCTCTCTCTCTCTCTCTCTCTCTCTCTCAACTTTCAGTGGGCTTTGTTAGACTACGTGGCCCACTTGGACTTGCTTCCTGGGACAAGTGGGGTTAAGGCCCACGATACTTATGTGTGCAATGCGTGCATGCAAAAGACAGTGATGATGACGTAGCTATTAATTTACACATCTACCCACTAAATAGAATATTCATAAATTAACTCATTGACAATTTTTTTGGGGAAGAAAAAAATCATAATTCCTTAAAAGTAGAGTTTTTTTATATAATTATGTGAAATTATCCAATCAGTCCTAAACTTACTATATGAATATCAATTTAGTCTAAAACTTTACAATTTTATTAATTTAATCGTAAACCTTTACGTGAAACTCCAATATAGTCATTCAAATCAATTTATCGCTCGTAATCCGATTCCGAATGCTTAGTATTTGTTTATTGGTGTGTGAGATGATATATCCTCAACCATAGAGATATTAACTTTATTTACTTAGCCTAATAGACTTGATTCAGACGTATCATGCAAAAGAGTTTTCGACAATATCACTTATTGCATTCCCAAGTTCATGGTCAAGCTTACGATTTTTACTAAATGGTCTCATGGTTGACTTTTTACAAGCTGAGCATTTGACTTTCACCAACTCTTCCCTCTCGAAGCATTACAAGTTCAACCTATCAAAAGTAAAGTATCAAGTGCGGTGTCATACTTTCAACACCCCCAAAAAAAGGACGGTGTGATACTTCACGAGTCAACCAAAACTTGGCTTCGTGTGATATACCTCTTCCATTTCTTATTTTATGCACTATTGGAGGCTATAGAGTCATAGCTTGGGTGTAATTGATTTGGTATTGGTTCAACGTTAATAAGGTGAATGTCGAAATATGATCGCACATGTAGCGGGTGGGACTTTAGGGTAATGCCTGAAGGAAGCAATTGCGTTGATTGCCTCTCTCCATCCTTTTATTAATAAAAAGAACTACATAAATAATTTGTGCCTATCATGCGGACATGAATTTGTTTTCATTCATTATAATGGCCTAGTTCTAACTTTGTAAAGGGCCTGGGTCGCGATCAGCCTAGTTCTAAATTTGAATTTTGAAGAATCACTTCACAAATGTCATCAAACGATTCCCTTCGCCTAACTAACTAAACTAGGAGACAATCGAACGCATTAAATTCATAAATACAAATTCAGCCGAGAAGAGAAAACTAAAACCTTAGCACCAATTCGCAGCGACAAACTATTATCGGCTACAGCATCTGATACTATGTACACCAATTCAACTCAATTCCATGACTAACCTGACGCCAGAATGCTGGTGCAGCCGGGCGGGCTGTAGTCGTAGAGCTCGGAGACACCCGGCAGAACAGACGGCGCACAAGCATGTTGATGACGCCTTGGCGGAACGCCTCCCTAGTGACAGCACCGGAGACGGCGGCCTGGAGCTGCTTCTCGACGCTGGCCTTATCGATCTTGAGGCCATTGAGGGCTGCGGCAGCGGCGTCAATCTCCGGCTTCAGTGCCCTCCTGGCCCTGAGGGTGCGGACAGCACGGTGGCCTGCTTGTCCGCAAGGGCTTTGCGGAGCATGAAAAAACGACTCTAATTCGTCCATCGCGGGAGAGATCGGGGAAGGAGAGAGAGAGCGAGTGGAGAGACAAGTGGCGAGAGATGCAGAAATGAGAGCCATCGAAGAGTCGAAGGAAGTTGATGAGGCGAGTCTGGTGAGGAGTAAAGAAGATGGTGGTGGTGGCATGCAATCCCTCTCGGCGATGCCGAGGGAAAAAAATAACTGCTGTTTAGGGTTTTTGGAAAGGGAAGCGAGTGAGTTGGGCGATGTTTTTGGGATTATAGCGATTTTTACTGAAAATCATGATTAATTCCACGTAGGGATTGGACACTTACACACAAGCATTTAGTCAAGAAAAAAAAGAAGAAGACTATTATAGATTCGCCATTGAATATATTTGTTCGGGGAAAAATGAATGATTTGAAAAATATTTCCTAAAAATGATCACTTATATCGCATACAAAATAAATGAAGGAAAATATTTTCACTGTCCACAAAAATTTTTAGATATAAAATATTGTCGATAATGAAAAGAAAATTCATTGCTTAATTATTTCAAACGATACAAGTAATTATTTTTAGGAAAATATTTTTCAAATCATTCATTTCTTGTAAAATAAAGGGAGTCTTAGTGTAACAAAAAATTTACGTGTTCCCTGTTAAATGGGTGATATGTGTACTTGAACTTGGTTGTGTAGCGGAATGAGTCCACACGTTAATAGTTCAATGATGAGTGTGTAACTTATTTGTTACACTGACAATGAATCTAATAGGAGTCCAAAAATAAAATAACTTTAATCCATATGAATACATTATAGCAATCACTCTAAGTATCGCATTTAAGTTTATCACTTAAGATCGTCGATAGCTAGGGATCGCTAGAATGGTTTGATGCCCTAACCTAGCGATATGGTATGTCCAATTATCGTAGCCGTTGGAAAAAAGCTAGGTTGCCTGAGTGCATTGTTTTAGTGGTATTGGATTGGAGAAAATTAGGGATAAGTGTGAAAACAAAACTTACTTGGTTGATGGCCAATTGAGGACTGTGGTTTTAATTTTGGTCAATTGAGAACTTAAGGTTTAAAAAGGCCACGATCAGGTTTCATGGTCTATTTATTAAATTCAAGCATCAGAAATGATATGTGACAAATGACCAAATATTTCATGTGGAAGCATGTAGGGTTTTTAACTCTTGAACATAGATGGCGAGTTCGATATATGATTGGAGCTTTTTTTCAAATCTTCAGTTATTTATTTACTAAAATAAAATCTTAATATCTCAATTGATCAATGGTCAAATCCTTTAGTTTGTTTCGCATTTGTCCAGAGAAATCATTAATCAAAATATTGACTGACAATCATGTGTGGAAGTAAACAAGCAAGAAAAATCAAGAATACTGTGAAAAATGTAATCAATAACTGTGGTAAGTAAGTTTCAAATTGTGTTCAAAAAAATTGGATAGGCAAATTATTCGGCCATTTAATTATTAGAAAGTTAATACAGAAAAAATGAGTTTATCTATGTCAAGTTCAATAAAAGATAGTGATGAACAAATATATTTTACCTCTATTTAATTTGCCAAGATAGTACATTATTCTTAACTTTATCGGTTTAGGATTTTTTGTGTGAAAAAAATTAGTTTGAAATAAACGTGTCATGAGATGCAAGTTCGATATTTTTAGTGAAATGGATATTAATTTCAGATAAATGTGGCATAGGGTACCAGTTTGGCATATTAATGGTTAAGTGTGAGAACAATTCAGGTAACATAATTAGCATCATGTTTATAATGGTAGAGTTTTATAATCACACAATCCTTATTATAATGTAAAATGAACAAACATATAAATAAGCAAGGGAAGTTTGTATCCTAATAGTCGCACTCAAGTTGGTGCGTGAAAATCAATGATGCCTTTCACTTTTTTTTTTGGTGTAAAATGTCAGTATTATAGAGCGAATGAAGTACAACAGCTTAGGGATATCCTCCAGCATTATAAATGGTACTAATAGTTAGAGAAGATGGAGATATAAAGTCTCTACATAGTAGCCAATACAACATTTATCTAAGAAGGTTAATGCGCTCTACCTCTTACATTTTTATGCACGTTGGCCAAAATAATATGGACATCAATTGATTTGTTTTAAAACCGTTTTCGGTTGCGCTCCATCCATATGCCATAAATGGTTGCTAGAAAGGATACCTTAAGGAGTCTAGCCGTCAAATCTTTGCCCTTTGCTGCTCTAATCATCCATTGAAATTCCTCATTCCATCCCCAAAAGAGCACCTAATCCCCTGTTGTGCAATTGATATTGCCTTTCACTTTTTAATAGTATCGTTAAATGATTCACATGTCGCCCGAAGGAATTATCTATGATACTTATTGCTCTCTTTCCTTTTAGCTACTAATCAAACTATTGTTAAACGTGACATCGCATTATATCACTACCAAAAAATATGGATTTTGCCACGAAAATTTGCGATAGGGAATTTTTCGTCGCTAATTTGCGATGGAATTTGCCACGAAATAAAAATTCGTCCCAAATTAGCGACGGAAAAAAAATCCGTCATAAATTAGCGACAGAAAATAAATTCGTCGCAAATTTGCGACGGAAAAATAAATCCGTCGCAAGAAATAAAATCAGACGCAAATTTGCGACGAAAAAAAAAATCCGTCTCAAATTTGCGATGGAAAAATAAATCCGTCGCAAATTTGCGACGGAAAAAAAAATCCTTCGCAAATTTGCGACAAAAAAAAATCCGTCACAAAATAAGTCCGTCGCAAATTTGCGCCGGAAATAAAATCGGACACAGATTTGCAACGGAAAAAAAATCCATCGCAAATTTGTGAAGGAAAAAAAAATCCATCGTAAATTTGCAATGGAAAATAAATTGCGACAGAATAATAAATTCGTCGCAAATTAGCGATGGAAAAAAAAAATCCGTCACAAATTTGTGACGGAAAATAAGTCCATCGAAATTTGCTACGGAAAAAAAAATCCGACGCAAATTTGCTACAGAAAAAAAAAATCCTTCGCAAATTTGCGACGGAAAAAAAAATCAGTCGCAAATTTGTGACGGAAAATAAATCCGTCTCAAATTTTCACCGAAAATAAAATCGGACGCAAATTTGCGACGGAAAAAAAAAATCCGTCGCAAATTTGCGACGGAAAAATAAATCCGTCGCAAATTTTATGATGGAAAATAAGTCTGTCGCAAATTTGCTCCGAAAATAAAATCGGACGCAAATTTGCGGTAGAAAAAAAAATCCGTCACAAGAAATAAAATTAGATGCAAATTTGCGACGGAAAAAAAAACCCGTCACAAATTTGCAACGGAAAAATAAATCCGTTGCAAATTTGCGACGAATTTAGCGACAGAAAAAAAATAACATGACTCAATATAAAAATTGATATTAAAAAATTAGATTTAGCGACGAAAAAATCAAATAAATGTTAGTAATTAAGTAAAATAATAGTTAGTAATAGAAAATTAATTGGTATTAAATCGTAAAATGGGATTAGTAAGTCATGCAAAAAGAAGCATGACTCAATATAAAAATTGGTAAGTTAAAAAGCCAAATGGATAAGCAACTCAAATTGGAGTTGGCAATCCAAAACTAATTAGTAACTTAATTGGGCAAAAGTTAATGAGGCACACAAAAAAGTTGATATTTTCATGTAATAGAAGGTAAATTCAAAGCTGGTAGAAAATTAGAAATGTATTTTTGTTAGAGATAAGAAAAGTCGCTCATTTCAAAATAGAAAACCAAATAAACATTGGTAAGTAACTCAAATAAAAGAAGGTAACATAAAACTAGTTAGTAACTTAATCAAAAAAAGTTGGTAATCACTCTAATAAAAGTTAGTAATTTCTAAAAGAACCAGTAAATTTAAAAAGTTGGAAACCAATGCAAATAAAATTAGCAACTTAATAAAAAGCTAGTAAATTTGAGAAAATAACAAATAAATGCTAATAACTCAAATGAGATTTGGTAATCCAAAACTAATTGATTTGATTGGAGAAAATTTACCCAAATCACGCAAAGAAAGCTAGGCTGATAGTTTCATATAATACTCGGTAACTTTAAATTATTGGTAAGAAATGTAAATAAAAGTTCGTAAACAATGACAGAAGCTTTGTTTGGTTAGAGATTAGAGAAGTTGGTGTAGAAAAAAAATGAAAATAAACATTGGTAAGTAACTCAATTAGGAGTTGGTAATGCAATATGGTAAACTTGATAGAGGAGAAGTTAGTAATCTCTAAGGGTACATTTATTTTGCAGAAAACTTAATGATAAAAGGAAGTGTTTTCCAGGAAATCATTTTCCATGAATACGTTTAGTTTTTATTCGTTTGGTGATATACGATGGAAATCATTTTCTGATGTTGGGATGTTATTGGAAAATGATTTCAATCTCGTGACTTTATATTAGATAAAAATAAATAAAAGAATTTTTAAATATTTTTATTTAAAAAATTCGAATTTCTTAATTATTTTTTATTTCTCCTTTTTATTTTCTTTCTTTTTTTGTAAAAAATTTGAATTTTTTAATTATTCTTTAAAGGTCGTCGCTAAATCTGTCGCTAATTAGCCACGAACATAAAAATTCGTCGAAAAAATTTGCTCTTTCATAGGATCAATTAGACTGAAAATGTGTCACCAGAAATTTCTAGCAATTGCTTTCATGGCCTAAAGATATATAAGTGTTCTAAGTGCAATCCTTTTAATTTTGGATGCGAAATTTTGGCAATTGTAGGTATTTCACTTTCTTCTCTGGGCTTGTGGGACTTTGAGTATCGTATTGTATGTCAACAAGTGAATGTCACTTCTTTGGAGGAGATGATGAAGCACTTCATGCAAACGTTATAGAAGAAAGCAAAGTGGGCGCAAGATTGGAAGTATCTTTTCATACATATCGGGGATAAGCTTTGCTTCAGCAGTGCCAGAAGTGCAGTTGGCTTAATACGTTCCTGCCCTGAAAAGAATTGCCACGCTGAGGTTGCTTAAGCAAATACTTTAAACTGCTCAAGATTATTTATTCTCTCATTATGTGTACTATAAAGAAAAATATATATGTCATTCTTATGGAAAATGCAGATGAATGTATTTCATTTTCATATTATTATAATATTTTGATGTTATTAAGTGCTTAATCAATGTTAAATATAAATTGTAGGAATTAATTTTTCTGTTAATTAGATTTAAAATCGAAGTCGTCCCTAAACAATATTCGTTGCAGAGTTTGTCGCTAAAGAATTAATAAAAATTCGTCGCTAAATAATTAATAAAACTTCGTTGCTATTATTGACCCAAAAAAATTGGTAAATTAGAGATGAATTTTTTTTTGGTTGAAATTAACGACGAATTTTGCCACGAATAATTAGCGACGAATTTTGGGGCGAATTTTGCGAAGAAATTTGCGACGAATTTCGCCACGAATTTTCCGACGAATTTTGTGATGACATTTCCGACGAAATTTGCGACGAAATTTCCAACAAATTTTGCGACGGATAGTGTTTGTCGTAAATTTACAACGAATTTTGCGACGGATTGTATTCGTGGCTAATTTTCGACGAATTTATTTCCGTCGCAATTTTGAGACAAACTTTTAAATTTTCCGTGGCAAAATTTTGCGACGACCTAGTAGCGACGGAATTTTTTCCGTCACAAAATTCATCGCAAATCGAATTTGCGACGGATTTTTTCATATCTTTCTTCGCAAATTTCGTCGCTAATCCGGTGTTTATTTGTAGTATATGTGTATTGCACTAAAAAAGACTTCAAATGGAGTACATCAAACAAAAGGAGAATGTATCTTGCATAGTAGTTCTCAACATAATCGTCCTTCCACGTACTAAACAAACACCAGAAAAAGATAAGTTGAATACTAAAAAGACATTTTGTTTATCCATCTGAAAACACAAAGCACTTCTTAAAAGTTGGGCAAGTTTCTCCAGCTCTCCACTTTTCTGTTGCATATGCCAAATATAATCAATAATGGTTTCCACCCAGATAAGATGCAAGAAATGGATAGCAGGAAAGGGGCCAGTTTTACCAGCTGAACAAGCTCCTATTCTCGTTGTACAAACGTTCTCTTGAACCATAGCGTAGCGATCATCGTTGTCATTGAAAATTTCTCAATGGCCTTGTCCATCGCTTGAAAGTAAGAGATCCTCCAAGATCGATTGAAGTGCAAGATGCTACAGAATCCCAGCAATCCCACTGCAAAACCTGGTCCCAATCCTGCATAGAACCAATTGTGGATATCCAAATTGTCTTCGCTAGGCTTACCTCCACTGGAATTATCACCGTCACGCTCATCAATATCGGGTGGCTCGTCTCCAGGACAAATCTTCGGAAGAGGATCTCCACAGAGTCCGTCATTGCCGCGATAAACAGATTCATCGTCCACAGTGCGTAGATGGTCGCCGGACGGAACAGGGCCGGAGAGTCTATTGAAGGACAGATTCAAATGACTAAGGAAATCCATGTTGGATATGCCCGGAGGGATGGTACCTGAAAATTTATTTCTGGAAAGATCAAGAGATTCCAAATTTTTTAAGTCACCAATGTTTGAGGGGATGTGTCCACTCATATTATTTTGAGAGAGGTTCAGATTTTGAAGTTCGGCAAGCCTAGTGAACTCTTTTGGTATCTGCCCATCCAGCATGTTCGCCGAAAGATCGATTGAGCAGAAGTATACAAGCGTATCACCATACATTTGGCTGGTTCCCTTTGTGTCAACCATGACATTGACGACAATAGGCATCTGCCAACCCCCAAAATGACCCGCATAATCAACCATAGACAAGAACCCGTCGATACAATTGGGAATGGGTCCAGAAATATTATTCTGTGCTAGGCTCAAGAAACGGAGATAGCTAAGTTGGCAAAATTGTGGAGGAATGCCTCCAACGAGGTGATTTTTCTCTAAATTGATCATTGTGAATGATTGAGAATGTTTCCCAAATGGAGGTAACCTACCTGTGAATTCATTGTCGCTAAGATCCAGGAACAACATCGGTAGATTTGACAAGCAGCTTGGGATTACTCCACTAAAGCCATTCCTCTCTAGGCTAAGCACCAATAATTGCTGCAAATGGCACAAAGACTTCGGAATCTGACCATTTAACTTGTTATCTCCAAACATATATGACACTGTTGGCGATGCTCCCCAACATTGAGGAAGTCTCCCAGACAGTTGATTCTCTGAGAGATTAATTGTAGACAGCTTATTCAACTTGCACAAAGAATTTGGAATTCTGCCGGTGATATTATTACTCCAAAGTATCAGTTCCGTTAACCGTGGCATCTTGTCTCCAATATCTTGGGGAAGTTGGCCTCCAAGCATGTTACGTGCCATATCCAAAAATTTAATATTAGAGGAGATGTCGTAGAGCCAATCAGGAATGCTATCTGAGATGCTCGCATTTTTCATCGTCAACCAGGTAATGTTCCCCTGTGTTCGAAGCCATTTTGGAAATTCAGGTCCCACTTTACAATCTGATATATCTATCTTGCGAACTTGGAATGGTGGAACCCATGTAGAGCTCACATTTAGTATGAGCTCATTGGAGGAAATGTCTAAGCTAATCAAGCTTTTGAGATATTCAAAGTGAAGTTCACGTATAACTCCATACAAAAAATTCTGCTTAAGATAGAGCTCCTTTAGATTCGATAGTCGCCCAATACTCTCTGGAATGGTCCCGCTTACTTTGTTATAACTTAGATCCACCTCTCTTAGAGATGTAAGCTCCACCAAATTGGCAGGAATAGAACCAGAAATCGAGTTTGATGAAAGATCAAGGTGCTCTAGTTCCTTGAATTCTCCAAATTGATTTGGTAGGTCACCACTAAAAAAATTGGTGGAAACATCAAAGATCTTCCACTTACTTTGGACGCAACCGAGACGACTATCTAAAATGCTGGAGATATTCCCATTGAAGTAGTTCATACTTAATCGTACCACTTGCAATTTGCAAAGACTGCTCAAGTTTTTTGGAAATCCACCTTGTAGCGAATTTTGAGACACATCAAAGAAGGCAAGCCTTTGATTTTTCTCGATGATTGCCATGGGAAGAGGTCCTTCAGAAAGAAGGGTGGAAGACAAATCAATGTGTTCTAGCTTGCTCAAGTTATAGATCCATGGCGGGATAGAAGCATTTATATAATTATGACTTATATCAAGGAATCTAAGGGAGGTGAAATTGGCCTGCAAAGAGCTAGAAATATCGTGCAAATCACAATTGCTCAATCCTAAAGATTGCAAAGATGAAAGCATGTTAATGGAACCGAACCAATCTTTGGCTTTCGAAAGGCCAACACCGGACATGTGCAAGTATTTCAAGGAAGATAATTTTGACACCCAACCAAGGTCGTTCGAGGTTAAATAATCCGAAAGGGAGTCAGTACTAAGATCCAAGTACTGTAACTTGGAAAGGTTATTGAACTGCTTTGGAATATCTCCGTTGAAGCCTGCATTTGAGAGGTTAAGACACTCCAGGTTCTGAAGAGAAGCAAAGAACATTGGGATTTTCTGGGTTGAAAAGTTGTTGAGACTGAGGTCTAGATACTTTAGATACTTCAGTTCAATCAAAGAAGGAATTATGTTACCTCCGAGCATGCACATATCTGAAGGTAAGAAGATGTCAATATAGATATCTTCAATACAGGGATTATGAAGATCCAGCTTGAGGACATGACCGGTCTTCTTGTTGCATTCGACCCCTTCCCACTTGCAACATTCCTCTCCCGTCCACGACGATAAGCGTCTCGAAGGATCAGTGAGACCATGCTTGAACTTCAGAAGAGCTTCCCTCTCCACGCCAATACATGTTACATTGGTCGAAGCATTGGAATGACGGAATTCGATTACTTGGATGATAAAGATTGCCCATAAGAAGGTGGACACAAGGCCATCGTAAGACGCCATCGGTTCTTTAGGACCTGAGAATAAATGTTGCTTTCATCATGTGGATAATGTTGTTCGATTCACAAGAAAGGTGTCACTATAAATATTGTTGAGGTCATTTTCTGATCACTGTCCATTATGACTTCCTGAAGGACAACGACTCCAACTTTCCAAGTCAATGCCTTCCAAGACCCGCCAAAGGGGTCAACAAGCAACTTCTAGATTAGTAATCTATACCATGATAAAAATCATTGGAGAAACTCGGTGAGGATTTTTTAGGTAACTGAAGCTCTGCGTTTATTGCGCGAAGGTTTTTCATTTTTAAGATTTCGCGACCCTAAAAAAATTTATCAATTTTTTCGGGCTAATGGATTATTAAGACTGATCTTAACTCGGGCCCTCCCAAGCCCTACCAATTCGCAACTTAGGGTTTAAGTTCTTAACATGCAAATATTTTCATACTTTGGAGTCGCCATTAATTAATTTACGGTAGGCTGATTAGAGACCTAAATAAAACATAGGGAGATATGTTTTATTCCTACGAACCAGAGATTCTAAATCCGGGGACTTGATTACGCTAGATCTAGTCTAACGCCCTTTCGGTACCTTCTCTTTTCAAAAATATTTTGGCAGGCAGTTTGGATCCATTTTAACTTAATTACTAACATGTGAGGTGTTCATGCAAGTGCGCAAACCACCAATTTAACACCCAGGAAAGCATTAAATAAATTGCAAGCTTAAGAGAACAACTTACCTCGAACCAACGCAAGCATCTGCATTGTTAGTGAAAAATCATACAGACAATCCTAATATGATTTTTAATTAACAAGGCAATTCACTCAATTTTTTTTGGATTTTCATTTATTTAAATGAAACCTAGTCTATATGCAATGACGTGCAAAAATATGACATGCGAATTAATGCAACCTAGCATGCAAACTATATGTCATGCGACGACGTGACCTAATTCTAATGACGGATGCAATGATATATTTTTGGTATTTTTCTCATTGAAATTCGAAATTCAAAAATGTGCCTAAATTAACATGCAACCTAATGACTTCTCTTTTTGGTATTTTTTATTAAAATTCGGAATGACAAAATACCTAAAATAACGTGCAACTTATGATGACATAATCTACCCTAGAATGACTTATTTTTGGGATTTTTGTGTAAAATTCGGAATAATAAAATAGCCTAAATAATCTATTAAGATTAGAATATTACTTAATTTAAACTAGGAAATATATCATCTCAAGTCCTAATTTAAATTAAATAACTACTCTATCTTCTAGATATATTTAGGATTCCTAGACATGCAAAACTCTAATTCAAATCTAGCTAATATTTTTGAATTTTTCTGTTTTATTTAAAAAGGAAAACAATCAAACAAGTAAAGATAGCAACCGATTCAAATCAACAACACAATCCGCCAAATTTGTTTCAAACTCGGATTAGGCACAAAAATCAAACTATCGGTCATATCTATATGGTTATAGATATCGACGGAAAGTCGATCATTCAAATTTGGAAAGCTAATGAAATTCATTATCGTATCCAGTTGGTTATGGATAGGATAATAATTTCCCGTATCGCCGCGTATCGTACCTTAGGGATAAAGTCTTATAGTCGTCCAGATACGTTGCTAAATTAGGAAATTTTCCTAATTTTGAATATTTCAAAATATTGCGGATATCGTAAACATTATCCTAAGATATTTAAATATCCACGCGATATTCACAAAATATTCAAATCATGTAAATTAGGAAACTTAATATTCTGAAAATATATCAGATAATGACCGTTACCTAATTTACAGATAACTTCCGAATTTGAACTCGGATTGAGCTTGCGGATCGGGATCGGGACGATGGCGAGTGTGATGTCGACACCGACGAGGTCAATGGCGGTGTCGGGCGACGTCACGGGGAGGAGCACGTCCAGACAGCAGCTGTTGGTCCGACAACGGTGGCTTCGGTGTGGCTTGGCTCTCGATGAACCTGCAAAATTTAATTCAGTTTTTGCCTTAAGTATGGATACGTTTCAGCGAACTCGTCCGTCTTCCTCCCGATGGACTGAAGATAAGCCAAGGTTTGCTAATGAATGGCTCGGCTAGGTTGCCTCCTGATGATTGGTGGAACTTTTGGTGCAGGATGATTGTTGGTGCTATGGCTTTGCTTGAGGGACGCCAAAGGAGCTGACAGCAACAGCAAGGGTCCAGGGACGCTTCTGATTGATGCTTGCGTGTAGCCTTGAGCCAAAGAGCAGCCCCCTTTTCTTTTACTCTCTCCGTGTATCAAAAATTTCTGATATGAATTCTATCTCCTCCAAAAATCTGACCTAAACAATGTTTATATACTCTAATCCTAGGTCAATTAGGTGGGCTCTATAGTCCTAATGGGCTTAGGCTTGGGCTTAGGTTTAATTAAATTTAAATGGGCTGAATTAACTTCAAATTAAAACGACCGAGCCCGTTCATCTTGAAATTCCCGACCCTTGCATTCCCGAGCGAACCAAGTTTTGTTTGATGAAATTTAAGCTCATTCGCCACCGCCAATTTGATGTAAAAAATGCAATTAAATCTAAATGAACCTAAACTATATGTTATGCAATTTAAATATTTTTGTTTAGGGGTTAAAAATTAATCCCTAATTTTCTATGCAAATTACACTAAATGTTCGGTAAAATTTAGGTGTCAACATAAGAACATCTCTTTATTGGAATGACCAGTGAAATCACACACTCGTGTTGAAAAGCAAAAGGTTTTTATACGAATAGGAAGGAAAAACTTTGCACAATTAATTCGCTTTAGGAAATTAATTCAAATGGTTATTGCATCACATGACAATTTGAAAGTTACGTTTTTTTTATTATCGTTTCTGTAAAAACTATTCCGGATGCCAAATATGAATGATTTTATTGTTCCAGAATGTATCCTAAGTTTTTGGCCAAGTTATGTTGGAACAACCTCTTAGATCTTTCATGTAATGCATCTCATGTATGCCTTTTGGACTAGATAACTAATCTCATATCTACTTTCAATTTTCCCCTATTCAAATGGCAACAAGAGGCCTTTAGATACCCGTGTTGTTAACAGATGCGAAAAGTAGAAAACAGAACACAGGGATTTATGTGGTTCGATCACAAGGTGATCTACGTCCACGGGCGAGGCAAGACAAATTCCACTATAATCGAAGAAAGTACAATTTTCAGAAGTCAAAAAACGACGAAAAACTCACAGCTAACAAAACTCTCTATCACTCAATGAGAAAACCTAGCCACAGTACAAATTGGACCTATCGGCCCAACCCTTCGCGTTGCAAACCAAATCTCAATTTCCTTTCCACTTTCGGGTCGCACAAAAATATGTCGGGTCGGGTTATAAACCGGACCAAGTACATAAAATTCAAGACATATTTAACAACCCATAAGTATCAAAAAACTGTTGACAAAAAAAAAAGACGACTGTTTTTTCCCACGTAACATGTTAGTAATTTATCAAGATTTTTATGAAATTACCCATTCTTTTACAGTTTGCAAATTACCGATTTTTGTACTAACTAACCAACTTTATTTGTATAACTTACTGATGTTTCAAATTTACTAACTCTTACATGAAATTTTCAACCAAATTAGAGCAATTTACCATCTTTGTTAAATTAAAATTTCAATTTATTTGTTCTTTTTTAATTTCTAAATTTTCTATTAACTTATTAATTTTTATTTGCCTTGATTAGCTGTCCCTTAAATTTACTAACTCTTTTAATATATCACCGGCCTCAGTTGGCATGACTTATCAACGGTTCTAGTTTTTTTTGTTATCAACCCTCATTTCTAGTTTAGAGATTACTAAGTCGTTCTATTACCATCTAGTTTTTGTTTTTTTTTACAATTTACCAACTTTTCATATTGTTTACAAACTTTTTATGTATCTTTATTAATTAACAACTCCTTAAATTTACGAACTTTCTTAAAAACTTACCAACTTTAATTAGAGTGACTCACCAAGTTTTCATTATTTTTTGGGATATGTTCACTAAAAGTCTTAAAACTTGTTGCGAAAGTGCAATCAAATCCTAAAACTTGTCAAATTGGTTCAATCAAGTCCTAAAGTTAACACCGTCAATTTGTCTAACGGCAAATATTGACGCAGCATTTTTAAATGAATTTCTCTCTCCTATGTGATATTTTTTATTATAATTTTATTCAAATATTATTTAAATTAAATTAAACAAGTAAAAAGGCTAAAAATAAAAAAAACAAAAAAATTGGAAGAGAGAGAGAGAGAGAGAGAGAGAGAGAGAGAGAGAAGGAGCTTTGCTGTGGGATACTGCCACCCATCAATGGAGAGGCCGGCGACATAGGGGCTAGCTGAGGTCGCCGGCCTTGGGCTAGGGTGGTCGACCCTCGCCAATCCCGGGCGAGGTCTGACAACCCTCACTAGGCTAGGGTGAGGGCACCCAGATCTGGGCAACGCCGGCCCTCACCTGGGGTCAACAACCATTGCCCGCCCTGGGTGAGGCCTCACTGGCAACCCTTGCTAGGCTCGACACACGCAAATTTGGGTTGAGGGCACCCAAATCTGGGTGACACTTGGCCTTCTCCTGGGGCTGGCAAGGCCTCGCCCGAGGCTAGCGAGGGCCAGCCCCCCTCCCCCGGGGCCAACAACCTCAGCCGGTCCCTTGGTGATGGGCGGTGGTGCCCCACGACAAAGCTCCTTCTCTTATTTTTTTTTTTCAGTTTTGTTTTTTTTTCTTTTTAGCCTTTGTAGTTTTTTAAATTTAATTTAAATAAGATTTGAATAAAATAATAATAATAATGCCACGAATGAGAGAAAAATTCATTTAAAAATGTCACTCAGCATTTTCCATTAGACAATTTGATGATGTTAACTTTAGGACTTGATTGAACCAATTTGACAAGTTTTAGGATTTGATTGCACTTTTTGAAAGTTTTAAGACTCAATTGAACTTTCGTGACAAATTTTAAGACTTCTAGTGAATATGTCTCTAATTTTTTTTGGTCAAACAAGTTTTCACATGTTTACCAATCACAATGTTGTTGCAGACTTGTTCTGATAACATATTGCCAGCATGAAACAAAGTCACAAATTTTACCATACGGATCAGTAGACTCGTTCAATTTTGGCTCACATAGTCGGCTCATTTTATACACGTCTTATTTTATAGGACAAAAGCAAGAGATCATTTTCTTGTTTTTTTATAGCCAAATGGAAAGAAAGAGTAGTGTTGGAGAATAATGAGCACAACTTGTTTATTATTTGAAGCTTCAATAGCAATCTTTCAACATGAAGAAAAAACTGTGGATTCCGTAGCAATCGGACTGGCATTTGCCTTCAGAATTTATTAAGTCAATTTGTACTTCATCCACAAATCAAGCCACCGTCTTTCGTGCTGGAAATCTTCCATCTAAATTTGTTATCGCGCAAGCTTAGTACTTGCAAATTGCAGAAAATGCTCGAGTTTTTTAAAAGTTCACCTTCCAGCCTATTACCGGAGACATCAGGGAATCTAAGCCACCCACTGTTTTCAAGGATGACAGTGGGGAATATGCCTTGGAGATCATTATAACTTAAATCAAGATGTTCCGAAGTTTTGAAACCTTGCCGAAGTTTTGAAACCAAGGAGGAGTAAATGAATTTATGGAGTTATTGACGCAAATCAAGGAATCTAAGAGATGTGAAATTGACGTGCAGAGAGGCTAAAGCATCTTCCAAATGACATCTCGTCAATAAGAAAACTCTAGGGAGGAAAAAGCATGTGGACGGCAATTAGCCCTTCTCTGGGGTTGAGAAGGACGTCCATAAGACAAGTTAGAAAATGTCCACACCCATCGGAGAACGAAGTCATGCCTTGCAAGACCCGTCAAATGGTCAAGACACCTGAAGCGACTTCTCTTCGTGTTGCGAGGGAAAAAGAAAACGGAAGGATTACCACCTGCATGGGTGGCGTTGCTGGCGCGGGCACTCTTCCTCTCGTAAAAGGTTGAGTGTTCGAATCCCGGGCGCCGCAGGGTGACTTAACCGGTGGCACGTGTGTGGTGGCTAGCACGTGTCGCCCCCAGGGTTTACCTCTCAGCTGTCGGCCGTGCGGGGGTTCCCTGGATTATCAAAAACGGAAGGATTTATTAGCAATGTCGTGCAATTATTTTCTATTTTCCTTTTCCTCTGTCCGCTGCAATTTAGAAAAAAGAAAGAAAACAAAAAAGAGAAAATGTTGTGTTTGCCTCAAATGCACTGTCTTCTACATATGTTGCAATCACAGTGCAATGTGAGACTTTTCCTGAAGAGGAATCATGAATATAGATGGAATTATTCTCTAGACTAAAAAAGAACGAACTGGCATCGATCTTTTTTTGTCTGCTTTCACCCCCAATTTGGAGCCACCGACTGTTATTGTTCTTTGTTTAATTAATTTGCTTGAGTGATCAATCAATTTTAGGATGACCCGAGACAAAGCCCCGGATCTTCACTGGTTGACATAGAATGTTGGGCTTGAGTTGTCTTGTTAAACTTTTCAACCTTCTAACTTTTGTAAGATTTTGATTAATGCAGAGGTTGTGACCGCTGGGTCTCCATCTCATGATACTTGTTTGCTCTCATATAGTTAGCTGAATTCATTCCACAATGACAGGTTTTCATTACGAGAGTTTAGAAGACTAAATTGTATTATGAGGGTAGTTTGTCTCCTGATATCTATTCATACCGGAGTTAACGGCGAAAAGCGATAAAGACACCTTAAAACCAAATCACGATTTCGTCCATGACTTTTCTGTTTACAATTACCTTTCAAGTCCCTACTCTTAGAAGAATTAAAACTAGATATGTAGTACTTCTTTCCTGTATTGATTTTGGGTTGCATCCTCGAAAGTATACTTGAAAAACATGCCTTATCGTGCAAGGATGGAACTTCAATCAGTTTCCTTATATTGATATCATATTTTACAAAAAAAATCAGTGCCCAACTCCTTTGACTATAGAGCTTAGAAAGGATTGTTGTCGAATGACAATTGAGGTTGTGACATCCCAAGTCCTACATGAATACGGAGAGATCGTTGAGTGACACATATTTGTTACTGCAAAAGGATTGTCATCACCAATGAGGTTAGTTTCGCAAAGTCACACCGGATGTAATTGCGGCATCTTTTTTTCATTAATTTGGGAAATGCTGCCTCTGATAATATTATAGAACAGATCCAGCAATTCAATGTTAGCCAAAGAGTCGGGTAGCCAATCGGGAATTTCTCCTAAGATGCTTGCATACGACATGTCTAATGTTGAAATAGTTCTCTGTGTACAAAACCAGTTTGGAAATTTTAGTCCCACTTTGCAGCTGGACATGAGACTCTCTCGAAAGTGGAAAGGAGGAGCCCAAGAAGTGCTAACATTTATAACAACTTCATTAAGGAAAGCTGATAGCACGGGCGAGCTCTTGAGATTTGTAAATTGGATTTGGCTTACAATACCATTCAAAAATCAATGTCCATCGCCTCCAGATTGGATAGTCGGCCAATATTTTCCGAAAAATGTTCCTGCTTAATTTGTTACCTTCGAGATGCAACTCTCTTGGAGATACAGCTCCCCCATTGTAGACGGAATAGGACCAGAAATTGAGTTCCATGATAGATCAAAGAATCAATTTGAAATTTCCCATTTGAATAGGTAGGTGACCACCGAAATTGTCATTAGAGACGTCAATATTCTTCAAGTTACTCCGTCCACAAACCAGGGCACTGTCTTTGGCGTAGAAATCCACCCACTTGAATAACAAAAAGTGCACATGAGAGCTTAGACTCTGAAAACTAGTTTAGGACGACCTAGCTCTTCGCAATTACCCAATGGGTTTCGGTCATAGGAATCTCTTGGTCTTGATTCACAGTGGAAAGGCACTTAAATCTTTTTCCATATCCTAAATCATGATTCACAATTTCCGAGTCATGCCCTCCAAGACCCGTCCGTCAAGCCATCAAAGACGACGACACTTCGAAGTCTTTATCTGTTTTTTTTTTCTTTTCAGTTGAAAGCTTTCAACAATCTAACTACAACTTTTTGTATCTGCCAATGTAGAAAGTGTCTATTTGCATGTATTTATTTTAGAGAATTGAAAAAAATTTGCATATATTTAAGCCTTCGATAATTTTCAACGATGGCAGTGGGGAACGTGCCTCGGAGAAGATTTTCAACCATGGTCGTCGACACCTCGCCGGATCAGAAGAGCTGTACTAACACAGCTTACACTAGTTGAAGCTTTGGAATGACAGACTTCCAGTGCTTTAATGACAAGAAGTGCACAATAAGAGCTTAGACTCAAACTGAAAGCTAGTGTAGAACGCCATAGTTCTACGCAAATTTCCCAACTGATCTCTTGGTCTTGATTCCCAGTGAAAAGGCACTAAATCTTTTCCAAATCCTAAAGCATGATTCGAAATTTCCAAGTCGTGCCCTCCAAGACCCGTCCGGTCAAGCCATCAAAGACAACGAGACTTCACACTCATCACTTTTTCTTTTTTTTCTTCTTTTTACTTTAAAGCTTTCAACAATCTATCTACGACTTATTGTATCTGCCTATGTAGAGAATTAAAAAAAATTGTAAGTTGTACTTATTATTGCGCATAGTCATGCTAGGACCAACGCCATCTGTGGGATATGTTAATGAGTGAGGATAACTTGATTTTCACATGTATTACTCGATTCCTGGTGCTTATCCAAGAAAACCTTTTTCGGCCATACGCCATGTGTGTGAAAAAGAGCGAAAGAGCGCATGCCGTGTGTGTGACTAAAAGAATAAATTAACTTCAATTATGTAAAGAATTTACTATTTACGGATTTGACTAACTTTAACAAATAAAAGCAATTATTATCGAATGTCAAATGTTAATTAAATCCATATTTGGAATGTGAAGAATTAATCCATTGCACGTAAATTACCTTGAAAGTTTCAATTCAAGGTTCGTAGATAAGATAAAATGTTTATTACAATACCTATAGCAAGCATTGACCAATTCATGAAATTCTTGTGCAAAAGTGTATTGTCAAAATCCCCCCCCCCCTAAATTTTGCTTCACATATAACAGAGACAAGTTTTGGTACGTACCAATCAAATGCATTAATTAAAAGGGCAATTGATTGTCCATTAACCACGTTACAAAGAGAATCGCGAGAACATATATTGCTATGCAAGTAGCATTGGTGTCACTCCACTGGTGACCATGAAGGCGAAATTTCTCAAATATTAAAAGGACATTCTGTCTGTTTTGTTGACATCTAGTATTAGAGGGGCTTGAAACTCTCATCGTCTCGTATTACGAAAATTTTGGGTCGGGTGAAAAGATTCAAGTGAAATAGATATTGACGATGGTGATGAGTTGGTTCCAAAATATGTATGATGCATACGCCAGTTCATTCGATACCACGAGTTCCACCTCATGGACAGAGATGGAACCCCCAGCAAGCAGTGCCTAGAAATCTATCTGGTCTTTGCTTTTTAAAAAGAAAAAAACCCCCCACAGCTTTTCGCTAGATCTTTGTCTTCATCTCCAATGAATAGGAGACTTACCAAGGAAACAGACTACTCCAAATACATTGATAGAGTTGGCGAAGATAACATCGATGTTGTAAAATGATGGAAGAGGAGAGCCACTAGTTTTCCGATTCTTTCCATCCTAGCTCATGATTTACTAACCCCATTGACGTATAGTATTATTGGACTCTTGAAAAACAGTAGGTCTTGCTTGTCTGCGAAATATTTAGAAATGGCTATAACAAGGCATGATTGGTTTTTGTCAAATTTGATTCCAATGGAATGTGCCCAACATCAACAAGAGGACACATTGTATCATCCGAATTATATTGAAGGACACCGCATCGAAGACTGCAAATTTATCAGACATTCTCTTTTGGTCTAAATTTGTGTGTAACCATTATTTGCAATTTGTTTTATTTTTTCAAATTATGTCAAGTTCTACCTCTACTTTAATTTGGTTTAATTGAATGAGTGCTTTTCAATAGAAAATATTTGAAACAATAATTTGATTTTTTGAATACTTTTTATTTAGAAAATTTTAAATCAATTTCTTAGAAAAACATGCCTTGTGTCAGCCACATGGGCCGGCACGACCCCGATGCCCAGCCGTACTGGTGTGTGGATTTCTATCTCCCCCAATTGTCTCTTCTCATAAATGATTCATTAGTTGTGCCGCAACCTCTCGAAGTAGTCCTTGTCCGCTGGGGAGCAGGTTTAGAGGTAATGTCAAGCAAGGATGGGTGGTCCCAAATTTAAGGTGCTCGCCCTCATTCGGCGAGGATTCTCCTAAACCCTAACCTCGCCTGACGTTGGAAAGCTCGATTGATTTAATTCATCTATGAAGTTCTATCCTATACGGGAGGCGCCACTAACCCTACTGTGGTTGGCTAAGAGCCAAGTAGTTTCACTTCTTATGCAATGAGAGATCTATATTCGGGGATTTGATTACATTAATTATTCAATTAGTGCCATTCTGGATCTTAACTTGATTGTTTATAAACTACAAGATTCATGAGGTCTTTGCCAAATTGTGAGTTCTTTTCCACTATATGTCCATGCATGGTTGTTTTTATTTGTCAACTCCTAAAGTGTGATTTACCCACCAAAATTGGAGAAGTTCAAGCAAAGTTTCATTGACAGTTCAACTTCTCTTTAAGAAAATAAAAGAGGCTTAGGCGTTTGAAGAAAACAAAGCCCGCATGCACATGACAACTGTCACGCCCCGTACCCCACGAAGCGCGAACCTCTCACCTCTGGTCGATTATGGTGCAACGCTCCCAGGATTGCATTGCCGACCCAACCATCAAAGAATAAAACACATGTGGAAGACACGTATATATATAGACATATATATATACACCCGTACAAATATAATGACAACCAAGGATAGCACAACATCAAAACCTAGCACGATTAAAAACATATACATTTCTTGTCTACCCCGGATACATTTATAATAGCCAAAATGGGTTAACAACCACCCATCAAAAGAGGGTACGAGGCACGGCGGTCAAACACCATTTCTAGCCGGGGCTTCTCCCAAAAACGAATCGGCACACCTGCCATACTTAAAACTAGGGATCTGAAATGTTTAGTTTAAAAACCAATGAGAACACTTCTCAGTGAATACAACCCCTAAACCTAGGCTAGGCTAACGTACAATCTCCCGACCGGAAACAAGTAATTAAAGAAATAAAAACACAACACAACCATAATCATACAATTCTCTGATCCTGCAGGTTAAACAGTTCAATATATAAAAATCATGGCACATACGTGGCACACATAGTCACCCGTACGCCAAACACATGCTCATTCACCGAGTCTTACACACTCACATGCTAATCAGTGCGTGTTTATTTATGCAAATGTTATCGACATGTCATGCACATTCTTTCGGCCCACTGGCCCACACTGGCACACTTGCCCAAATTATTATTCTTATTACGACTCGAGTCATCACTTTTTCACGGCCCGGTGCGTCTAGCCTGCTTCAAAGTGCATGAGGCGCAGCAACCGATCTGGCCCAGTGTCTCTAGCCTACTTCAAAGTGCATGAGGCGCAACACTGTTCTCCTTGCGAACCAGAGCCTGCTTCAAAGTGCATGAGGATGGTCGCCTTCCGGACGTACCGGGCATCGTCTTGCTTCAAAGTGCATGAGGACGGTATCGACCCGAAGGTCACGACCCGAAGGTCCTTAGGTATTCACACAACTCATTATTATCTGAACCCAGCATATGACGCTTCGGGGTATTTTAGGTGATCACACCGCTCATGGCAGACACGCATTTTCGCACAAGTTCATCACATGCCCTACTCTCGGCATACACAATGCGTGTCCATGTTATGCAATGCAATGCACCATGAGCGCCAATTAAATTCAAACACTCCATATCACAACACGTGCTCGATTGGCCCAAAATTATATTTTATAATCGACAATAAATTCCATTAAATTCGCACGTGACGCGATTAACACGGCAATGTTGAGATTGGCCCCAAACAATATCAATCAACACCAAATCAGCCATTCTGGGCAATCTCAACCATGCAATTAGCCATTTTCGTGGTCTAATTAACCCCCGGTACTACCTCCAGTCCTATGAGTAATTGCCAACTCCTCAATTCGGACTCAATGAACATCCTATATAATCCTATTAATCTACTTAGGATTTCTGAATTTATAATAATCCACATTCTCACTCAAAGCCAGTACTGGAATAGCCTAACCCAGTCCCGAATACATCGAATCTACCTAAGCCGGTCTAGAAAAATGTACCGCCAGTCCTAATCAGGGTTTAGGAATTATACTCACCTAATCCAAGATCACGACGACGGGGAACGGCGGCCGATCACTGATGAACAGTGAAACCGGCGGCGGAATTCTCGGCGACGCGCACTGTTCATAGCGACACTGTTCACGGGGGTACTATTCACGAGGTACTGTTCACGGGGGTACTGTACGGACAGAGGGGAAACGGTGGCCGGCGAGACGCCGGTGACGGCTGCGACGGTCGAACGGGATGGCGGTGAACAGTGTTTCCGTACGGACGATGAACAGTAACCGTACGGACACTGTACGGACGGCGACGGCTGAGGTCGTACGGCGACGGGGGACGGCCCTGTGGCGACGGATCGGCTGGACGAGCTCTGGCGAAGGCCCGGGCGTCCAAAACCAGAACTGCCGAGAGAAAGAAAAAAGGGAAAAACGGCTGGAAAAAGGGGAAAAGCGGGGCTGTGCTGGGCCGGGGTTGCTGCTGGGGATTGGTGGTGGCGAGGGGGAGCTGCAGCGTCGCCGGCGGCGGTCCACGGCGGCCGGCGGAGCTCTGGCCAAGCTTTGGCCGAGAGAGAAGAGAGGGAGAAGAGGGAGTTCGGGAGAGAGAGAGAGAGAGAAGAGAGAGGCTGAACCAGATCTGAAATGGGGAGGAGAGAGAAGAAGCTGGTCCAAGGTGGTCAAATATGGGGGGTTCGGGCGCCACGTGTCGCCGATCGGTGCAATTTCCCATTTTATCCTTCGATCCGACGATCCGAAACCATTCAACCTTAATAATTTAGGGGCAAAGTGGTCAAAAGCCCCAATAATTGAGCTGATAGGCCTCACAAAATATCCCGAACGTTCACCTCGAAATTCGGACCTGAACCGGGCTAGGGGCAAAACTGTCCTTTTTCCGGCCCCGGGGCGAAATTCCAATTTTCGCACCTACGCGTTCCTTACATGCGTGGCCAACCTACTGTGGCGTCGGAATCGCGAAATTCATTTTCTAAGCCTCCGGAAATCGACTGCGAAGTTCCGGGAATAAAATAATATTATTTTCCAATTTTTGTCGAAATTCCTGTTTTGGTCCAAAACGACTCCCGGCATGCATGGCCACTCCAAAATGACGTCCGTTCTAAGAAATAACCTCTTATGGCCCCCGAATCCAAATCTGCCTCCCGATGGGCAAAACCGTAATTTTCTGACCCCGGACCAAAAATCCGATTTTTAACCCTACTTACTCAAAATGCGCGTGGCCAGCGTAATACTGCGTCAGATTTCCAAAATTTGTCTCTTAAGCCATAGAAAATCGATATCTAATTCCGGTCCCAATTCTGTGTTCAAAATTCGCTTGGTTTCAAAATTTAGGATCTCTCACTAACGGGTGGCTGTTTAGAATGTACGCATATCAATCTAGGGTTATCCGAATCACGACGGTTCCGTACTTTGAGAGAATGAGAATCAATCATTAACCCCAAGAATCACGATCATGCAGTTCAAGCTTAGGACTGGCTAACCACGTGTACTTTCGATCTTGCAGAATCACTTGCGATCCGATTGCACATCGTTGGCCTTGGTCAGACCCAGTCCGTTGCCTTTCCTAAGATCGGTTTATATCGGTTCATAGTAGTTTCTCATTACTTCTCAAGATCGGTATTTGATTCGCGATCGGGTCCCTGATCCACGTACCACTTCCTAATTAGCCAAACCCTAATGGTTAGTATCCCAAGAGTGATCAGCTCTGGACGAGATTCACTAAAAGGAAATATGGAATAATGTTAACTTCATTGATCCTAGAATTACATCAAAATTTGGGCTGTTACATCAACCCTCCACCTAGAGTTCATCCATTGAATTTCCTTGTATTTTGCTTCCTTCTACATTTTAATTCCTATATTTTCCTCTTAGTATATTTTCATTTTAATATCCTTCAATTTCTTCACATGGCACTGAGATTCACATATTCGTCACTCCATCCATGTCTCATCCACGCAATCTATGCTCGAGTGTGGAATTGCAGGGCCATCTCAATTGTTCTTCAGTCGTCTGAAGCTCGAATCAACTTAGAATTCGTCGATTTTTGTCAACACTCGTTTTGGCATGCCCAAGAAAATCTATCTTCACTGACAGAGAGCATGCATTGTGTGCCATGAGTAATAGAAGAAGAAAATACAGAGAGAGAGAGAGAGAGAGAGAGAGAGATTTTTTACTTGCTACTAGTTTGGTGGGCACGTGCATTCTTTTATTGAAATTAACTTATTCAGGTTCATGGAAGGTACTATTATCGTGTAAGACATTTATTCTATAGAAGTTTATATAACATATCACTCTTTCTTACATAAAAGATAATGTTCCATGTTGTTATTTTACACAGCAATTATGGTATCAATAAGAAATTTAGTTCGCACGGGTTAGTGTCTAGCTTATATGATAACATTATCTATACTATAGATAAAGTAAAGAGGACTTCTTACTTTTATGGGACCTCAATCATTTAATTTGCTTATCAACTTCCTCAATTACTTGTTTTACAAAAAATAACATTACTCTACTTAGTGTTGACCTTTTCCAAAAACTGCGGAAATCGTCCTAGAATACAGCTGCATTCCCGATTTCTTTATGTCATCGAACAATTTGAGAGCCTCGTCGCCATGGCATTGCACTGCGAGCCCGTTGATCGCCCTAGTCCAAGTTGACACATTCATCGACCGACCCGCACCTACAGTACATGTCTATCAAAGCAGTCCCAATAGAAATCGTCCAACTCGAGCCATTTCTCTAAACGTAACAATCGACACACCTACCCAATTCCAAAGCCCCTAAGCTGGCAATTGCTGAGATCCTGCATCTGTGCGATCAGGGCATGAAGGCGGTGGCCCATCTCCCCAAGGCGAGAGCTGGACTTGAGGACGAAAGGGAAGGTCAAGTTATCCAGGCGAGATGCTGCGACGTAGCATCTGAACGAAGAAAGAGTGGGAGCGAGGAGGAGAATAGTGGGCGTGGGATCTGATGATGGTGTTGTAAGCGACGGCATTGGGAGAGGAGATACCGGCAAAGAGAGAGCGTGCATGGGGCAAGCTCTCGGGGGCTGAGGCGGCGCACAATAGGAGGAGGCCGCCTCGTCTCGAAGGCCGGTCTTGCTGACGAGGGAGCGGAGCTTGTAGACATTGTTCATGGATGTTATCGCACAGCATTACCGGGTCAACGAAATCTGTTCAGGTCTTGTCATGTTAGCCCACTTTGATTTAGACATTGTTCATGGATGTTCAGGTCTTGTCAGGTTTTGCAATTGCACCCTTTTCCCGTCAATTGTATCATGGTTAGTATAGAAAGAAAAGGCCAGGAGAATAGAGATGTCAGTTAATCTTTGGAGCTGATCCTAGCATGATAAATGATAACAATTTCAAGGAAACAGGCATTCACATCCCTCGATAAAATCCGCTTCTATGGTGAGTAAAGAAAAGATAGTGACCAAAATATAAGCTTCAGGTAAAATATGTACAAAAGAAACTCATTTTATGCAAGAAATTAAGAACCTAAATTATATATTGGATAAGCACCTGTATTGTCATCCTTGTGCTTAACACCAGCAGCAGTCAGTGATCTGCTAACAAGTTGAGCAACTGACTCATATTCGGGCTTCTTTATCAATGGGAAAACTGTACATTTGATAGGTGCAACATGTAGAGGGAAGCGGAACACATTCAGTTGTCCATCCCCCGTTTTGCCAAGCCTTGTATAGAAAGAATGCTAAAAAAGCAGCATATTATGCGTTCACTGCCAAAAGACGGTTCGATAACAGATGGTGTAAAAACCCTCTCATGTTCCCTTATCTTCTGCTTAGAAATTTTAACCATATTGTCCGTGATTTTTATCATCCTCCCCACTTTGCGCACAAGAAATCCGGCCTTCCCTTTGGATTCTAAAGGAGCCTTCTGTAACAGTATGAATTTTCGATCATTTTCCCGGGATTTAGGAAATGAATATTGATCACTGCACTATAGTGAAATCTTGCCCGGAACTGTGCACTTTTGGGATGCTAACCTTAGGAGTAAGGCTAGCACGGGATTGAGTTCGCACGACCAAAGAACTCGACCTTGGTCTAATCTTCAATCATATTGATTGACGAGGGAATGTTTTGAGCCAACAGAGATCGGTCTATTTGATTGATCGTGTCCAAAGAGAACTAGTGATAGACCCTTGCAATTATATGACAATCGAGGTTGTCTCGGTTCGAGTAAACTTAAACGTGATTTGACTTAGTGTTGGTCACAGGCAGAGAGTGCGTAATCCCAATGAGCCACTTGTTAGCCAGAGATAAGATAAAGTCGCGATTGTTCGATTTTAGTCATTTCTTGGAATTCGGGCCTAGAAATCGAGAATTTTGAAAGTGACAATTTTGGACTGCCGATGACGTTTTTGGCGCGGCCAACCTTGGGGCCACCCATTTTTGCAAAAAAATGGATTTCGGTTCGGGACCGGAAAAATTACGGTTTTGCCCCTATGGACACCGGTATTGGATCTTGAGGTCGTTTGAGATTATTTTTCGAGGCCGGTGTCATTTTAGGGTGGTCACGCATATTTGGAGTGGTTACGGTCAAAAATTGGAATTTTGGCTCGGAAGTGAAAAATAATATTATTTTATTTCTAGGATTTTGCAGTCAATTTTCGAGAGCTTAAGAAGCTATTTTCACGATTCCGACGCCATATTATGTTGGCCACACTCATTTAGAGTTGATTTGGACAAAAATTGAAATTTCGCCCTGGGATCGGAAAAATGACCATTTTGCCCCTGGGCCAGTTTCAGTTCCGAATTTTGAGAAAATTTTGGGGATAATTATTTGGATAATTCAGCTTAATTATTAGGGCCAAAGACCAAAATGCCTCTCAATTATTTGGATAAGATCAACCAAGACCGTTGGATTAAGGGCGTTTTAGGCAAATCTCCCGGATCGGCGACACGTGTCCCCCACCAGCCCATTTTTTTGACCGGTCTGATCTCTCTCTCTACTCACCTCCCATTTGGCCTCACCTCCCCATGATCAGCCCCTCCTCTCCCATTTTCTCTCTCTCTCTCTCTCTCTCTCTCTCTCTCTCTCTCTCACATTCATTTCCTTGCCGTGACCATCATCACCGGTGCTGCTATTGCTGCTGTTTCGGCCCCTTGCCTAGCCGGTTGCCCTGTTTTTCTTAGGTAAGTGACTTCCCCAATCGCCACTTAGGACCTCGGGTATTTTTAGGCTCTTTTAGGGTTCGGTTTAGGCGTTTTTCATGGCTATTTTGGACTGATTTAGTGACTGGTTTGCTTGGTGGTGCGTTGTGACTGATTTCCGGCTAGGTTGCTGCTGCGTCACCAGATTTTGCTATTTTTACTGTGACTTGTGTGGCCCGAATTTGAGGAAGTGTTCTTCACGAAAGTTGTTCCCAACATCTTGAAGTATAACATATTTTACTTTGAGAATTTTTGGAAATCATTTGAGGCCATTCAGAAGTCCATTTTTGGACCGAAATAAAACTGTCCGATTTACTGTTCACCCGACCTTCTGGTCTGTTCAAATTTTTATAAATTTTTCCGGACCTATTTTCAAAATACTTCATTCACGGAAATTGTTAGGGGCACTTGTGGATATAACATATAAAAATTTCAAGGTTTTCCAAAATGATTTGGATACTGAATGAGTTGTATTTTGATGGCCTGAAAGGCTGTCCGAGCGAACCGGATTTCGTCTGACTTTGAGTGTCAAAACGAGGTGTTTATGGTTAGAACTGGATTTCGAGTTCTGATGGAAAATGGTCAGCGAGATGTTTGGTACAACATATCCAAATTTCAGAATTTTTAGAATTGATTTACTATTTATTTCAAATGGATTTCTGTCTCTGTGCAACTGCCAGTTTGGACTAGATTTAGGTGAAATTGTGGCTGTTTTGTGACTATTTTTGGGACTGAATTAGGGGCTGGTGTTTGGGTTGTTGTGGGCTGAATTGGGTGATGAAATTCGAGGTTTAGAAATGTTGAGTTAGGGCTATGATATTGAGGATTGATCGGGAATTAAATGGGTGATTGATTGGAATTACTATAGCTAAATTGGGTTTAATTGATTGATTGTGTAGTTGTTGTTGCGGGCTGTTTTGGCATTTCTGCGGGCTAAATGTGGATTGGCCATGTGCCATGTGTGAATGGCCGTGTGGTGTGGTGTTGTGCCTTGTGTGAGTGGCCGTGAAGTATGATGGCATGGTAGTGTGTTTGTGCAATGAATTTGCGTATTAAATGTGTATGGTTATGTGGTGTTCGTGTGACGGAAATGTGAAGTTGTGAAATGTGTGTGAGGTGTGTATGCTTGATCCGTGCATTTGTTGGTCATGTATAAGTGTGGTTTGAGTGGAACGAGGGTACGGAAATGTAAAATTTGTTGGAAAGGTCCGTCCTGAGGCGTGTACGTTTACGCGGGACGATGCCCGGCTTGACGAGGTGTCGATGCCTAACGTGGTCAGAAGACCGTTGGCCTGATGCGTTTTACGCGGGCGCGGTAGAAGGAAAGTGTGTGTAGGATTCCGTCCTGAGGCGTCATCCTTTACGCAGGACGATGCCGTCCCTGACGAGGTGACGATGCCCGGCCCGACGGGATGTCGATGCCTGACGAGGTCAGAAGACCGTTGGTCTGATGCGTTTTACGCGGGCGCGGTAGTGGTAGAAGAGTTGAGAATGAGCGGGAATTGACTTGAGGTGCGAGGTTTGAGAAAGTGACGCATGATGTGAGTAGTGTGCGAGTGTGTTTGTATCGCGTGATGTGATGCTTAATTATGGGGTAGAAACTACTAGGCACGGTATGGGACGTGCCCAAGTGATTTTTGTCTTATAATTGAGGCACGCGCGCGTCTGTGATGTATTGCTGCGATGTGCTGGTTGTATTATTGTTTAACGTGCAGGAACGTGCATGATGGATTCCAGGTAGGGTCGTGTGTGGTTGTTAGTTTGATTGATTATGTGTGTTCTGCGTGTTTTCGTCTGGCGGTACGTGAGTGCCTACGTAGGGTTTGGGGTTATACAATTATTGAGATTCGTCTCACGATTGTATAACCGCCACTTTCAGACCCCCAGCCGTAAACCCGGGGAGTTCACCTCCTCTTTTTGGAAGTTCGGGGAGTTGCCCATGGTGCCCGGTGGGTTCACAGGCGATGCCCAAGAGATTTCCGGAGGATCGAGCCAGATGATTTAGGAGCAGAATGGAAAGGGCGATCCTTAGGCTTTTCTTAGGGTATTTTAGGGGTTGTATAAATCGGGTTGACCCATAGTGAAGCTAGGTTAACCAGAACCTTGATATTCTGTTAAGTCGGTGACTACGAATGTTTATTTGTTAATTATGTCCATAATATGATGTTTGTATATTTTGTGTTGTATGAATGTTATTGTTGTTGTTTGATCATTATGGTGTTCTACGCCGTTGTCGTCATCTTTTGTCCGGGATTTTTATATCCACTTCCGCGTGTGGCTCTGATGTTTGGGTTGGGTCGGCGACGTTCCTGGGACATCACATCTATTCGACCGGAGCAGCGGATGTCGCGAGCTTGAGGGGGGTTCAGGGCGTGACACCTTCAACTGCAAAGCTTCCTCTTCACCCATTAACTGGTATTAACAAGACAAATGCAAGCATAAAGTAAAGGAACAGATTCCGAACATACTTAGCAAAAGAGCAAAAACCGAGGAACCTCGAGCATATGCCGAAAGAGATTCGGTCACCATCATCTGATTTTCGTTGAAGGCAGGACCCAGTTCCTTCTCGTTTGGAGCAATTACTAGTTTCTGCATTGATACTTCAATTAGTTAATCATGATAAAAAACTCAAGCATTCACAAATAAAGGTCAGAAACCTGCTCCACGTACTCCAAGAATAGCTAGCAAAATTAACTAAGCTGAAGAGTTATCTCCACTTCTCTGGTTCAGCAAATTTTTCATGGGCAACAAGAGCAGCTCCACTTTTCTCCTGTCCAAATGACAACAATCATCACTCCAACTAGATGCCTCTATGATTAGCGGACCATATACATCTCTAAACTTTCTCTTATCCAGTTTTCAACCCCCTAAAAACGGGCCGGATAATGTTTTCCTTCAAACAATATATTAGACAAAAGAACACAAGTGTGCAACAACGGATAACATATGTCATCCATCAAATGGTTGCCACACAAGACAGCTAAAATGAGAACCTATACAATGTAGCAAAACCACACCTTGCTGTACAGAGATCATTGAAGAAAGAAGTAATATGGATAAAATGAAAATAAACTATTATTAATTTCTTAGGCATGTTGGCAGCTTATGATTCACATTCCATAACTTTGCTTCTGCTACCTTAAAATTTGAAACAGGACGAAGAGTTCTGGAAGGATTTCAAAAAGACTCGAGAGGACCTTATGATAAAATCATTTCACTTATTGAGATAACGAAATGATGCAGCCGATTCTTTCAGTATTCCAGACCGTGCGCCTTCTCCAAAAAAAAAAAATCCAAAACAAAACATCTTGAAAGAAGGCAACGTAACTCTTATCGTAAATTTCTGTAAATCGTATGCTGACCTATCTGCAATATCAACACACTCCATCCAACCATAGGAACACTCAATTTCAGCAGCCCAACAGTCTGCTGCATGGTGTCCTATTTCGTTCCCAAAACGCTGCCTAAACTGCAAGCAATCCTTGTCTATGCCGAGGCGAGTTAAAAACAGAAATGTTCCTCCTATGAAGTACCCGAGAGTCTCAATTGTAACAGTTCCCTAAAAATAAGCATCGAAACTGTGAGACTTAAAGTGAAAAAGTTAGGGGAAGAAAAATCAAGTCCAAAAGTTCATTCAAGCTAACCTTTGAAACTGCTTCACCAAGCCGAGTTTTATTAGGAGATTCGCCAGTTTGTCGTTCCCCGGGGAACATAAGCAATTCCAGATCTGCAACCTCAGAAAACTTTGGATGAGATTTATCTTCTGGATCGACAAAATGCTCGATCTCAACGACAGTGAACTCATGGACAATCAGAAGACGATTTTGAGGAGAAATCTACACACGTGAAAAGCATCAGAATGCAATCGCAGATTAAAATATAAGAGCCCTATGAAGATAACAAAAATATTTCAAATACAGCATTGGAAACCACGTTTTAAGCCCATTTTGACTAACAAGAAAATCAAATCTTACATGTAATGCAGTCTTAAGTTATGCTACGCAATGGTATCAGAGCAGAAATCATGCATACAACCCAAGCACGTGAACACCCACGATTTAGGATGATCAGAAAGAATGATGGCACAACCTCTTGTCTGAAAGTCCGACCAGTATGAGCAATAGCAAAGGGGAGCTAATTGTCATTAAACTCATCCACCCTTTTGAAATTGGCAAAAATGCCCGGCGCAATCTCAGGTCGGATGTACCACCTACAGCAGCAGATCGAGAGGGGAACAAAAGATTAAAGAAGAAACTACGGTAAATCTCAAAGGCGTAAAACCAAAAGCTAAAACAACATTCTTGAGAAAAGGAAGTTAGCGTGACATCCATTGGTGGTGGTTCTTACTCCAGTAAATAACCAGATGGGACTATGGAATCTTGAACCATCAAGGTGAACGGATGGGGATCGGAGAGAGCATTTTTGGTGCCTGGAGCTGTGATGCCGTACCCTCTTATCCTGGCACCCGATTCCTCAGCAGAGAGGAGATACAGAGTCGCAAGCAGGTGCTTGAGTTCCGCAGCCTTCTCCGCACCGATGCTCAGATCCTTTTGGAGCTTCTCGTGACAAAAATCTTCGAGCATATGGTGAGCTCGATACCAACAACCAGTTTCCTCATCCTTCACCATAAGGACGGTAGGGTCGTCCACAAGACCCGGCGCCTTGAAGAGAATTGCCGGAGGGGCATACGGGCACTCCACATCCCACATCTGCTCCTCGTCAACAAAATGCTAAGAACAGAAATGAAATAACAGAAGATTCACACGCTCAGACCCGCAGAAAAGCTGATAGTCAAGCAAATCCAAACCGAACATTTTAGAAGATCATCCTCCCATCGTCGCACGGCTAACCTGACGCCAGAACGCCAAGACGTTCAACTTGAGGTCGTGGCCGGATGGGCCGTAGTGGTAGAACCCGGCGCCAGAGACGGCGACTTGGAGTTGCCTCTCCATGCCGGCCTCGTCGATCTTGAGGTCGTTTAGGGCCGCGACGGCAGCGTCGATCTCCGGCTCCGGCGCCCCGCTGGTCTCGAGGGGCGCGAACGGCCTTTTCCCTGGGCGTCAACGGCCACTGCTTGTCGATGAGGGCCTTGCAGAGTGTGTCCTCGGCGGCGTGGCCCATCGCCGGGGGGTAGGGAGGAGGAGGTCCGGGGAGGAGGGAGGCGAGAGGAGATGGAGGAAAAGAGAGGGGCATAGGGAAGTTGACGAGGAGCGAGGAAGAAGAAGAAGAAGAAGAGATGAGTGAGCCAGGAGTCTGTTTAGGGCTTTTGGAAAGGGAAGTGAATGAGTGAGTGAGAGTGAGTGGGCAATGATTTCGGGATTCTCGCAGCGTGTTCTTATCAGAGGGCACGCATTTTTTATTGTTTAAACCCACGAAAAGCTGCAAATCGACGGACAAAATTGATCCAAAATCCACTAAAACTTTCAAATCGATACATTTATAAAAATTTATCACGAAAAATTATAGATCGATATACTTGATCTTGATTCGGTACATCGGTCAATTCTCATATGTTATTCAACTCATCAATTTGATGTTAAAATTGAACAGAAACTAATGGAAGTTAAATTTTTCACAAATGTACTTACCGATTTGAGTTTATTCTTAATATTAAGTCTAAATCTTATGGAATTCTCAATTATACGGATTCGATCTCCCACTTTCTCAAAGTATAAATAATTTTATTTCGGTCGGTCTATCCATTCGGATTTTCACTCGCCATCTTATATGATGATCTAAGAGATTAACGGGGATTTCGTAGGTCCAGGGATTTTTTACCTTGGTCTCTAAAATAAAGTGGACTTTCTCGTCGTGGACGATGTCCTAGCACTTGATAATTAAGCTTTTTAAAATCGGGATTCTCGGCGGGAGAAGGATGAAGCTTTGCATCTCCGGGGAAGTGAGCTTTACTGCTCAGGAAAGCCGCATGCAAGAAGACGGAGGGGGGATGATGATGATACGTTTAGCGCCCGACAATAGAGCACTTTCGAAGCAAAGGAGGTATTATGTATTATCCTCCACGTTTAGAGATTAACAAATTTATCTTTTACTTAAGCCTAATGGAGACTTGATTCCGTCGTGTTATGCAAAGGAGTTCTCGGCAATATCGCTCATTAACATTCCCCCAGTTCATGATCAGAGCGTCCAGACTATACGAAAGTGAAATATCGAGCATGGCATCATACTTCACGATTTAAATATAACTTGACTGCTGAAAAATCTGGTTTGTGCAATATATTTCTTGATCTTCTCCCTCCATCGGCCTATGCCTTTTCAATCTAAGGTATTAGTCTGTACAAAAAAAAAGGTAATCGTGAAATTTATGGTTAATGTATCCACAGTTGGAGGTACCTTAGTAAGATAGAGACTCATCTTCCATTTTTTCTTATTAATTTTATGCACTACTGGAGACTATGAAGTCTTAGCATGGGCATGCTTGAATTGGTATTTTGTCCAACACTAGTCTTCCGAAAAAGGTAAATTCCAATTAGAAATATATGATCACACATCTTGTGGGTGTGGGATCTTTATGGTAATTGCCTGGAGGAGGCAGTCGCACTTATCCCCCTCTCTACCCTTTTATTGATAGAAAGAAAAAAAAAACTACAGACATAACATGTGCCTATCATGCTAATATAAATTTGTTGTCAATTGTTAGGCAACGCAATATGTTAGTCTAGGTCTAGTTCCAACTTTGTAAAGAGCCCAGGCACCGACGAACATAGTTGACCCTCAATATCGAATGGAAGGTGGCAACATCGCTGATGCTCTATCAGAGCGCTGTCTCTCAGTATTCTTTTCTTCTTTTGGATTCTTTGTTTTTTGCTTTTCTTTTATTTTTGGGCTTTTTGCTGATGAGGCACTCACTTGGCGCCACAGCTCCTCAAATACCAAAAAAAAAAAAAAAAGAAACAATCCTAAACACCAGTATGTCAACAATTTTTGTCACTCAAATTGGACAAGGTTGAGAGGATTCTTTAATGGTTCTGCTTGTACAATGTTTCAGAACACCGCTTGCATTAAATAAAGTTTTAGGACTTTAACGATGCTTTCAAAACATATCTTAACTTATTTTTAAACAATAACACACTCCCACGTACACAAAACAAACCCAACTCTCTCTCTCTCTCTCTCTCTCTCACACACACACACGATGAGTACATCCGAGGTCTCCCAATGGAAGCGACTCCAAAAGCGGCGACAGATAGAGAGAGCGCTAGAGGCCGAGTGAGGCTTAAAAGAAGGAGAGATGGAGGAAGGGAGAGAGGTTTTCTGATGAGTGTCATAATGTTCACCCAAAAGTTTAAAGAGAGCCAGCAATCGGAGGCCGCATCCGATTAGGGATAGCGGAAACCATAACACACCGCATGCGAATTTTGATCCTTGAGAAATCATGTTCCAATGGTATATCTTACCTGCTCTTTTTCGCAAGAAACACAGACAATTAACACCCAAATCGAAGGTAGAACTACACGCTTGGATCTGTGACTCGTTTCAATATAAGCAGACCAATATATTTCCAAAGAGAAAGTTCGAAAGGCACATACCAAAGCGCTTTCCTCTTCATTTGCTTCCGTCACCATGCTTGTATTCTTCAACTTGTTGAAAATCATAACTAGATGATCTCGCGTCTCATTGAGACAACGGTGTCAAAAACTGATAAGTCCGCATCGCTATTGGAGAGAAGCTGCGCATACTGGATCAGGTCCAGGTATGCTTAAAGGATATGCCATTGACGTTTTGTTCGGAGAATGACCTTAAATTGCTACGAGTGCACACGTTCCTAATGATGCTAGTATTCGTGTTGCCTTGAAGTCGTCCGGGGAAATTGAGCTTGCCTTGGTGCCTGTGAATCTGAGGGCCTGAGCTTGGCCTTGGTACTTTCGAATCTAAGGGCCGCGTTGTCGTAGAGAGGACTGCTGCTTCGGCCCTGTCGAAAGTGCCAAGCCACACCCGAGCCGCTTTGTTCAGGTCTGGTATCTCAGCAGCCCATTTCCCTCAGTCTTTGCCTCACTCCTCTGAAGTGTCTCCTCATCATCCTGTTACTCTCTTCACAAACATAAGCAGACCAAAAAACGGAAGCTTGTTAATTAGGTTAAGAGTGCGACGTGAGAAAGCTGAGATGGAAAAACATGAAAAAGAACAGTGGGAGGCTCAGTTCGCGCCCATACTCGTAATGCATTGTCCTCTTAAGAAATGACTGCTTATCATGAGCCATATTTTTTACCTACCAATCTTTGATGAGTCTTCAAAACATTTCTAAGTGTACATAATCGTTATACTTTGAAGACAAGCTTTATCAAAATAGATCTTGTTGTCAGAGGTGCGCAATCTCGGATTGAACCCAATTTTATGCAAACAATCAGTTGTCCTCACATTCATTCGTCCTTGCACGTGTGTGGTACACACAAACAGAGAATTGCTACGATATTGTAAACAGCCCCAGTACCAATGTAGTGGGCACATAAATCGAACCAAATCACACATTTCCACCTTGAAGTCTCTGGGAAATGATCTCTAGCGAACGTAAATGCCCGTCAAGGTCCTATTTTCCCGTTACTTGACTCGGTTTCCTCAGAACTCTCTCTAGACAATATGCATTTTGACAAATCACTTCACAAATAAAGTCAAAAGCATTAAACTCATAAATTCAAATTCGGCCAAGAAGAGAAAACTAAACTTTAACACCAATTTGCAACGGCAAACTATTAAGGCTAAAGCATCTAACACTTTTGGGATTCTCGCAATTTTTAATGGAAATTATGATTATTTCCATAGATGGATTAGACAGTTTTGCACAAGAATTTAGGGTGCGCATGGAATGCATTCCGGAATAAAAATTCTGTTCCGGAATGCATTCCGGAACAGAATGGCGTTTGTTAAAAAATTTCCGAAATGCATTCTGGAGCGATTTTTGCATTCTGGAATAAAAATGCGTTTGTTAAAAATACTTGATTCCAGAATGCATTCTTGATTCCAGAATGCGTTTTTTATTCCAGAATGAGTTTTTGGCAAGAAAAAGAGAAGCTACTTTTTGTAGCTTCTTGATTCCGGAATGCATTCTCCCTATTTTCTCATAATTTTTTTTTCAGAAAATGCATAAAAATTGAAAAATTCTAGAAAAATATATAAAAATTTCCGGAAAATAAAAAAAAGTCAGATTTCGGGAAAATATGAAATTTGGTGATTTTTTTTAAAAAAATAATAAAAAAATAAAAAACTTCAAAACTTCACAGAATAGCTTAAAACACATGTGGCCACCCACTTTGAGTGAAATTTAAATTTTTTGAGGTGTCCAAAAAAAATCAAAAATTTCAAAATTTCACAAAATGGCTTAAAATATCCATGGCCACCTACTTTGAGCGAAATTTAAATTTTTTGAGGTGGCAAAAAAAATAAAAAAATAAAAAAATGAAAATTTTCAAAACTTCACAAAATGGCTTAAAATACCTGTGGCCACCCACTTTGAGTGAAATTTAAATTTTTTGAGATGCCCAAAAAAAATAAAAATAAATAAAAAATTTCAAAACTTCATAGAATGGCTTAGAATACTTGTAGCCACCCACTTTGAGTAAAATTTAAATTTTTTAAGGTGCCCAAAAAAATAAAAAAATAATAAATAATAAATAATAAAAAAAGCTTCACAAAAAAGCTTAGAATACATGTGGCCACCCACTTTGAGTGAAATTTAAATTTTTTTAGGTGGCCAAAAAAAATTTTAAAAATAAAACATTTCAAAACTTTACAGAATGGCTTATAATGCCTGTGGCCACCCACTTTGAGTAAAATTTAAATTTTTTTAGGTGCAAAAAAAATAAAAAAATCAAAACAGATTTCTATTCCAGAAATCAATTTCTGGAGCAGAATTAGTCATGTTTTACCAAACAGATTTCTCCTCTAGAAATCAATTTCTGGCAAGAATTCCAGAAATCAATTTCTGGCAAGAATTTGATTTCTGGAGCAGAATGGTTACCATTCGCACCCTTAATGTCTGGCTATCTTAGTAAGGAAAAAAAATAAAATAATATTGTTCATTTTTAACAAAGAATTCACGAGACCATGTGTGCTTGAGCTAAGAACTCTTGCATGTCGATAATTCACTAATACGTGTGTAAATTATTCGTTACGCCGCTAATGGATCTCATAAAAGACCAAAATTAAAATAACTTCAATCTATGTAAATATAGTATGCCATTCTTCTCTAAGTATTGCCTTTAAATTTGTCACTTAAGATTGCCGATTGCTAAAACAGAGGTATGTCCGATCATCAAATAATTGTAGCAAAAAACGTGAGGTTGTCTGAGTAGATTGTTTTGCGTGGGATTGGATAGGAGAAAACTAGGGATTAGCGTAGAAACATGACTCGCTTGGTTGATGGCTAATTGAAGCCTCAGGTTTCAATTTGGGTCAATTGAGGACTTTGGGTTTTAAAAAGGGCACAATCGGGTTTCCAGCTCGTTATATGTGAAATTCAGGCATCAGAAATGATACGTGGCAAATGACTGAATATTTCACGTGGACGTCACGTAGGGTTTTCAAAGTTTGAATTCCACTGATGGCAAGTTCGAGACTTGATTGGAGCTTTTTTGATATCATAAGCTATTAATTTCTAAAATAAAGTCTTGAGACATGAATTGATGAATGTCCAAATCGTTAAGTTTGCTTCCGCATTTGTCCAGAGAAAGTTAGAATCACTAGTCAACATTTTGACCGCCGGTCATGTGTGGAAGTAAACAAGCATGAAATTGACATTCGTCCGCGATTGTAAATTTGTATGGTGGTTAGTAAGTTTCAAACAGTATTAAGAAATTTGGATCGGGAAATTATTTGACCGTTACAATTATTAGTTGGTCAAAATGACGAAGTAATGGGTTTATCTATGTCAAGTTCAACAACAGATTATCAACTGCATTGATAGTGAAATAAAATAAATATAATATTTACCTCTATTTAATTTATCGAGATAATAGATTATCATGAACTTTACTAGTATATAATTTTTTGTGAGACGAAAATTATCTTGAGGTAAGTGTGTCATGGAATGCAAGTTCGAGATTTTTTGTGAGACAGAAATTAATTTCGGATAAATGTGACATGGATACCAGTTTGAAATTTTAATAGTATTAGTGTGAGATAATTTCAAATAACAAATTTAGCATCGTGCTTATAGCAATAGTGTTTTATACCTGCACAATCTTAGTTATGATCCAAAATGAAGCTAGCGATGTTAGTATTCTGGCACTTGCCCTCAGGTTGATGCGTGAATATGGTCGATGCCTTTTACTTCTTAATGGCACCGTAAAAATATTCGCAAGTTGCTTGAAGATATGACCGGTGATACTAATGGCTCTTCTTTCCGTTTCACTACTAAATCAAAGTGTTGTTTACCGTGACGGTGCATTATGTGTGTATTGCACTTATTACACTCCCAAACCTTAGATTGTGTGAATTTCAAATTGAAGTTCATCAAACAAAAGGAAAATGTATCTTCCATAGTAGTTCCTTCTAAGTTGACCGGTCAACGCAACTCAGCATAATCATCCTTCCACATATTGAACAAAGACGAGAAGAAAACGATAAGCTGAATACTAAACACACATTCTGTTTATCCATCTCATAACACAAAGCACATCTTCAAAGTTGGGCAAGTTTCTCCGGCCCTCGAGTTTTCTGTCACACACAGCCAAAAATAATCAATGATGGCTTTGACCAAGATAAGATGCAAGAAATTGGTTAGAAGGAAAGGGGCCAGTTTTACCTGCTGAACAAGCTCCTATTCCCGTTGTACAAACGTTCTCTTGAACCATAGCGTGGCCATCATCGTTGTCATTGAAAATTTCTCAATGGCCTTGTCCATCACTCGAAAGTAAGAGATCCTCCAAGATCGATTGAAGTGCAAGATGCTACAGAATCCCAAAAATCCCACTACAAAACCTGGTCCCAATCCTGCATAGAACCAATTGTGGATATCCAAATTGTCTCCACTGGAATTATCACCGTCGTGCCTATCACTACTGGGTGGCTCATCTCCAGGACAAATCTTCGGAAGAGGAGCTCCACAGAGTTCGCTGTTGCCACGATAAGTAGATTCATCGTCCACGGTTCGTAGATGATTGCCGGACGGAATAGGGCCAGAGAGTCTATTGAAGGACAGATTGAGATGACTAAGAAAGTCCATGCTGGATATGCCCGAAGGGATGGTACCTGACAGTTTGTTTCTGGAAAGATCAAGAGATTCTAAGTGTTTCAAGTCACTGATATTTGAGGGGATGTGTCCGCTCAAGTTATTCTGAGAGAGGTTCAGATTTTGAAGTGCGACGAGCCTAGTGAACTCTTTTGGTATCTGCCCATCCAACATGTTTGCAGAAAGATCAATCGAGAAGTAGAATGAAAGCACATCGCCAAATATTTGGCTGGTTCCCTTTGTGTTAACCACGAAATTGAGAGTGCTTATGGTCAGAAAAATCACATAATACACAGAATCAACCATAGACGAGAAGCCGTCAATACAATTGGGAATGGGTCCAGAAATGTTATTCTGTGCTAGGCTCAAGAAATGGAGATTGCAAAGTTGGCAAAATTGTGGAGGAATGCCTCCAACGAGGCGATTTTTCTCTAAATTGATCACTGCCAAATATGGAGAATGTTTCCCAAATGGAGGTAACCTACCCGTGAATTCATTGTCGCTAAGATCAATAAAAAAAGCGGTAGTTTTGACAAACAGATTGGGATTTCTCCAGTAAAGCCATTCCTCCGTAGGCTAAGAATGGTTAATCGCTGAAGATGGCAAAAGGATTTCGGAATCTGACCATTTAATTGGTTATCCCCAAATGCAAAAGCCCACAAATCTTGCAATGCTCCCCAACATCGAGGAAGTCTCCCAGACAGTTGATTTTTTGAGAGATTAATTTCAAACAGCATATTCAACTTGCACAAAGAACTTGGAATGCCGCCGGTGAGATTATTACCCCAAAGTCTCAATACTCTTAATCGTGGCATCTTGTCTCCAATATCTCGGGGAACTTGGCCTCTAAGCATGTTGCTTGAGATATCTAAAGATTCAATGTTAGAGGAAATGTTGTAGAGCCAATCAGTAATGCTGCCTGAGATGCTCACATTTGACATCGACAAAGTGGTAATGTTCCTCTGTGTTTGAAGCCATCTTGGAAATTCAGGTCCCACTTTGCAATCCGACAAATCTATGTCACGAGCTTGGAATGGTGGAACCCAGGCAGAGCTCACATTTAATATGAGCTTATTAGAGGAAATGTCTAAACTGATCAGGCTTTTGAGATTTTCAAAGTGAAGTTCGCCAACAATTCCATATAATAGATTATGCTCAAAATGGAGCTCCTTTAAATTCGATAGTTGCCCAATGCTCTCTGGAATGGTCCCGCTCAATTTGTTATTGCTTAGATACAAGTTTCTTAGAGATGATAGCTCCCCCAAATTAGTAGGAATAGAACCAGAAATCGAGTTCCCTGAAAGATCAAGGACCTCTAGTTCTTTGAAATCTCCGAATTGATTTGGTAGGTCACCGCTAAAATTATTGTCAAAAACACTAAAGATCTTCCACTTACTTTGTACGCAACCAAGAGCACCACCTAAAATGCTAGTGATATTCCCATTGAAGTGGTTATCATATAATCGTGCCACTTGCAATTTGCAAAGACTGCTCAAGTTTTTTGGGAATTCGCCTTGTATCAAATTTAGAGACACGTCAAAATAGGCAAGCCTTCGATTATTCTCAAAGATTGCCATGGAAAGGCGGCTTTTAAAAAACTCATTGGAAGACAAATCAATATGTTCTAGATGGCTCAAGTTATAGATCCATGGCGGAATAGAGCTTATGCTATTATACCCAATGTCGAGGAATCTAAGAGAGGTGAAATTGGCTTGCGAAGAGCTAGAAATATGTTCCAATTCACAGTATCTCAATCCTAAAGATTGCAAAGATGGAAGCATGTTAATAGAACAGAACCAATCTTCAGCCTTCGAAAGGGCAGCATATGACATGTGCAAGAATTTCAAGCCAAATAATTTCGACACCTAATCAAGGTCGTTCGAGGTTATATAGCCCAAACCGAAATCACTACTAAGATCCAAGTATTGTAATTTGGAAAGGTTACTGAGTTGCCTAGGAATATGTCCGTGGAAGCCTGCATATGAAAGGTTAAGATACTCTAGTTTCTGAAGAGAAGCCAAAAACATTGGGATTTCCTGGGTTGAAAAGTTGTTGACACTAAGGTCCAGATACTTCAAATACTTCAGTTCAGTTAAAGAAGGAACTATGTTACCTCCTAGCATGCACTTCTCTGAAGGTTCAAAGATGTCAATATCGATCTCTTCAGTACATGGATTATGAAGATCGAGCTTCTGGACATGACCGGTCTTCTCATTGCATTCGACTCCTTCCCACTTACAATAGTCCTCTCCAGTCCACGACGACAGGCGTCTCGAAGGATCAGTGAGACCATGTTTGAACTTCAGAAGAGCTTCTCTCTCTGCACCAATACAACTTACATTGGTCGAAGCAATGGAATGACCGATTTCTTCAATGACAAAGATTGCCAATAAGACAGCAGACACAAGACCATCGTAAGATGCCATAGGTTCTTTAGGACCTGAGAATAGTCTTTGATTCACCAAGAAAAGAGTCACTATAATATATCGCTGAGGTCATTTTCTGATCACCGTCCGTCAGGACTTCCTAAGGACGACTCCAACTTTTCCAGGTCAACACCTTCCAAGACCTGCCCAAAGGGTTGACCCATCAAAATCAATCCAAAACGCGTGCCATCTTTAATCTCTGTAATAGCGGTCAAAGGAGGACGACAAAAAAAAGCGAAGAAAGAGGGATGCTGACAGCATTGCGTACCTCTAAAACTGGTCATTGTCAGTGTATGATGTATGACCTTCAAAAAGTGGTTATTGCCAGTGTCGGCCCTCCACCGCACCCCAAATTAATCTTGAAATGACCAGTATTATGAAAACTAAAGCGGGTTAGTAACCTTCATTTTTTTAACAGAAATAGGCAACCCTCCTATTATTTAAGCAACATCTAGATTAGTAACCTATACTACAATAAAAATAAAGAAAATTATCCGAAAAAATCCTAAATTTATTAAATGGATAATGATTCAGTCATAAATTTTTCAATTTGATAAATGTAGTCTTAAACCTTTTGACGATTTTCTAATATAGTACATCCGATCAATTTAAGCTGGAAATCGTTGACGTGGAAGTTCGGTTAACATTGACCATCCTACATGGCACGGTTAGCGGTTGCTATGGGGAGGTAATTTGAACACCATTGTTTTGCAAATTTTTTAAAATTTACTTTCTTTTTCATTTTTCATTTTTTTCATCGTCTCCTTCAAGGTGGAGGATACAATGGTACGCCAAATCGTCTCTCTAGATCTAGGCTTTTTTGAAATTCTATTTTTCCTTTAGATAATCTTCATTGTCTCCAATGCTCTATCAAGGTCGAGCTTGATGTCGTCTCGATCAATGGCTGGGACTTCCTTAAGGCTGATGTTGAGATCCACAATGATAGCAAGCTTCATATCACTGTGAAGAAGTCCATTGTGCCGAGGTAGTCCCTCAGCTCCAGCTCTTTCTCCGAGTTGACCCCGAGGTTGTCGAACTTCACATGTGCCAAAACTTACACCTTGAGCTCATCCCGGACCCCGTCTTGGAAGTTCATTGGCTATGGGCGAGGGTCGTCGGCCATCACCAACACGCTAACGACCCGACGGTCCATGTCGGCAGAGGGAAGAAGATGAATAGAAGAGAAGGAAAGAATTGGGAAAAATAAAAGAAAAATAAAAGAGACAAAATTGAGAAAATAAGTTCAAAACTACATTGTTTCATTTAAGATAGTCCACATCAAATGCCGATCATGCCATGTAGGATGGACGACGCTGATTAGACTACTACGTCAGCAATTTTTGGCCTGAATTGAGTAGATAGATTATATTGGAAAATTGTCAAAAAATTTAGGATTACATTGGTCAAATTAAAAAATTTAGGACTGAATTAAAATCCGTAAAATAAGTTTATGAATATTTGGGCAATTTTCCCATAGAAATGCAAAGGAGAAATCCCGTGAGTGCCTTTACATAGGTGGGTCTCTAGCCTTGTTTTCGAAGGTTCTTCATTTTGAAGCAGAAAATCTCTCCATTTGAATGACCAGTGAAATAGCATAATCATTTGAAGGAAAATCTTTGCAAAATTAAAACGTCTTAGGAAATTGATTCAAATGGTTATAGCATTATGTGACAATTTGATAAATTTAAGTTATGGTTTTGTTCATTATTCTTTCTGTAAAAGTTATTTTGTATGCCAAACATGAATGATTTTCTTGTTCTCGAATGTACCCTAATTTTTTGGCCAAATTACGTTGGAAGAACCTCGTAGATCTTTCATGTAGTGGATCTCATTATGCCTTGTGGACTAGATTTCTAATCTCATATCTACATTCAATTTTCAGCAATTAAATAGCAATGAGAGGCAGTTTTACATTGGTAAGTGTCAAGAAATTATTGATGAAAAAAAACTATCGGTGACTTTATTTTATTGGTATTTATTAAAAAATTCTTTGAATTACCAATTCTTTTACAATTTGCAAATTATCAGATTTTGAAGTGACTTACCAACATTTATATGCATAACTTAATAAAAGTTTCGAATTTATTAACTCTTACATGAAACTTTTAACCTAAATTAAAGTAATTTACCAACTTCTCTCAAATTGTATTAACAACTTATTTGGAGTTACCAACTTTCATTTGAGACCATGCTTGAACTTAGAGCTTCCCTCTCTGTATCAGTACAACTTACATTGGCCGAAGCTTTGGAATGACCGAATTCGATTACTCGAATGACAAAGTTTGCCCATAAGAGGGCAGACACAAAACCACCATAAGATGCCATAGGTTCTTTAGGATCTGAGAACAAGTATTGCTTCAATCACGTGTACAATGGTCTTGATTCAGCAAGAAAAGAGTCGCTATAGAACATTCTTCAGGTCGTTTTCTGATCACTGTCCACCATGACTTCCTGAAAGATGATTCCAACTTTTGAAGTCGTGCCTTCCAAGACCCGCCAAACGGTCATCAACCCATCAAAATCAACCCCAAAATACATGTCAATCTCTATTATGTAATAACGATTGAAGGAGGACGACAAACCAAAAAACAAGAAAAGAGAGGATGCTTACAGCACTGCGTACGTCTAAGACCGGCAATTGTCAGGGTATGTTCCCATAAAATTTGTCATTTTCAGACCGGCAATTGTCAGGGTTGTAAAGGTTCTCTCTACCGAAGTACTTTTTAATTTGGAGACGGGATGTTATTTCTGTCCAACAGTCGGTCAAATTATATGGCATGCTCTTTATATGATGAAAGTGTGATTACCTTTTCATCTTTGCTGAGTCGAATAGCACAGCAGTTACGTTTTGGTCGTTTTCATCTTTGGTCAAGATAATTCTTATGTTTGATGAAATAGGTAGAAGGCATATGTTTTTTATGTTCTAGTTTATGTGATTCGTTTTCAATCTTTTATTGAGATGGTAGTACATTATGTTGAATGTTTTAGCTCATTGAGGGGAGCTTTTTCTTGAAGTGAATATTGAGTGAAGCTTTGTTATTACGTAGAGAATGAGCTTTGTCATTCCAAACAAAAGAGCACGCTCCAGAAGTAGGAAGACGTTATTGAGATAAGGGAAAATACTATAAAAACCCTAAATTATGCCCATTATAACATCAATACTTCAAACTTTTTTTTGTGTCATCAAAACCTACAAACATGTACCAGTGTGATAAAAATACCCACTGTCAAACATTAAGGACATCAATACTCCAATTTATGACCCGTTCACAATAGCTTATTCGTAGTTTCTGCTGAACTCCTTGGACAAGGGACATTCTCACTAAGAAAAATATCTACTTGATTGCCCGTTCGTTCTCGTATCTTAAATAACATCTACTTGTGTTGACACCTAAATTTCGGCACATCATTTAGTAGTTAATTACATAGAATATTAGGAATTAAATTTTAACCCCTAAACAAAAATATTAAAATTGCATAGCATATAATTTAGGTTCATTTAAATTAATTGCATTCCACATCAGATTGACGGTGACAAGCAAGCTTAAAATTCATCACATAAATCGAGCTCGGATATCGAATGAGACTCGGCTCACTCGGAAGGCAAGGGCCAAATATTACAAGTCAGAAGGGCTCGGTTATTTTAATTTGAGCTTAAATTAGCCCATTAAGCTTAATTTAATAAAAACACACATTAATTCAGCCCACTTAAAATTACATGATAATTAAAGCCTAAATCCAAGCCTAAGCCCATTAGGACTAGAAAGCCTGACTAATTGACCTAGGTTTACATTATAAATACATCGTTATGTGTCATAATCAATGGGGAGAGGTCTCATAATTTTAGATAAGAATTTTCAGAGAAAAAGTGAGAGAAAGAGGGAAAGAGAGAGAGGGAGAGAGAGACTAGCCGCGCCGCGCCGCCATCGCTGCTCCCCGCGACACTGCTCCGCGAAGACTGTCGCATTGCCGCCCAGAGACCACCACACACCGCTGCCCGGAGCCTCTTAAACGCCACTGCTCAGCCACCACTTCGGACGTCGTTCAGCCACCAATAACACCGCCTGCTCACGTTGTTTCCTGCCTTAGCTTGCGCCCATCAATGTAGCTGGTCTATCCCACAACAACCTACTGCTCCCTCTTGCCACAGTCAAGCTCGACGACGTTCTGCTGTGCTGAGCTCCACCTGTCGTCAACCATGACTCTTGCTGCTTCTCTGATCCGTCACCATCGTTGTTGCATAGCAACTTGCCGAGACACGATCCACACGATTCCAGCAGCTCTTGCGCACGTCCACAGATTGGGAAAAGAGGAGAGTTGCACCGGACTCTCTAAAGACTATCTCCCCATGCAGAAAACGCCAAAAGGAGAAGACGTGCATGAAACCTTCTTCGTCCAACGCCAGCAGCAAACTTCCAGCCAGCCACCACAACGACTTTGCTGATTTGCCGAGTTCTGCACTACATGAAGACCTGTTGCCTTGTCAAGCAAGTGATCTGTGACGATAACCAAACTGGTTCCAGCTGTGATCGTGTCAAGCACTACCACGACACCAACGACACAGTCGGTCCTGACCAAGAAGCCTCCGATGACTAGCCGTGCTGCCTCATGCCATTAACTGTCCCAGCAAATATATGGTTTTGCAGGTGTTCTGTGGACCATTCAGCTGCATCAAAGATAGCTTTTGCCTAGCGAAGTGCTCGGTCCAGTGAATTCCAGACGTTCTCCACGAGAACCAAAGCCGTCAAAGCTCCAGATCAGCAAGCTTCAAGCATTCTCTGCCCCTGCCTAGACGGTCCAGTCGCTCCAGTTGCATCGGAGGACTCCAGCAGCCGCTTTGGTGTGTCACGGTCCCTTGTCACCGAAGAAGTTGACGCCTCACCCGTCACCGGATCACGGGAGACTTGTCCCGCCGCCATGCCTCTCGTCACCGGATCACAGGAGACTTGTCTCGCCGCCGCACCACCATGTCCACCGCCGTTGCCTCGACACCGTATTCACCGACTCTAGACGTACGCTACCGTCATGCATCACCGGCCACTGTCTCGTTCCGATCTGCCGGTGATTTAAATTTGGAAACAAATCTTTAAATCAGGTAATTATCTTATCCTGATTTGTTTTGAATATTTTGTTGCTTAATTTGTGCTTATCATTATCTAATTTTGCATATTTAGATAATAGGCAATATTTCAATTAGGATTTATTTCTTTTTTTTTTAAATCTTGGATATCTGTTGCTTATCAAATTTGAATAGAATTTAAATCTTTCAAAATCTTTTAGATATCAAAATTTTTCAAGATGAGATCGATTAGGAAAATTTCCTAATCCGCAACCTCACACTTGTAAATAAATCTATCTATCAGGCTTTAGATAGAATTATTTCCATAGCAGGTATTTCGAATTTTAGGATCGATCTGTCAGGCTTCAGATCGAAACTTAACTCGAAAGATTAAGCGGTTATATTTTTTACTTGATTTTAATTTCGAATTTTCATAAAAAAATACCAAAAAGATTGCGCTAGATTAGGTTAATTTCTTTAGTTTAAAATTGCATGTTTAAATAATCGGCATTTTTAATTCCGAATTTCATTTAAAAAAATACGAAAAAATAATAATATGCCTGTCATTAGAAATAGGTCACGTCGTCGCATGACGTATAGTTTGCATGTTAGGTTGCATTAATCACTTATCAATTTTTGCACGTCATTACATATAGGTTAGCTTTCATTTAAAAAAAAGTAAAAAAATCAAAAAATTTCTGCACCTTTGAACTTTAAGTCAGGATTTATCAAAATTGTCAAATTAAGTATTTTTCTTGAAATTGGTACCGAAAGGGCGTTAAGGAATTTAGCGTAACCAAGTCCCCGAATCTATAATTTCTGGTTTGCAGGAATAAAATAGTACTCCCGCTATTTTATTTAGGTTTCTAATCAATCTATCTTAAATGATTAGTGGCGACTCCTATTGAAAATATTTGCATGCTCACAATTGGACCTAAGTTGCGATTTGGTAGAGTTTGGGAGAACTCGAGCTAGGTTAGTTAATTTAATTGATCTAGTAATCCATTAACCTAAGATCGAAAACCCGATTTTTTTTAGGTCGCGACAACTTGCAGGTTTGGATGTATTTCCCCCCACCAACTATGTAGATCTTTGAACTTCTGATGGCCATATTGACATAGTAATTTTAGCATTTCACTATGCTTGGAGAATTTGCTGTTTTTGGTACTTTGGATCCTATTCCCGTGGCTCTCCCCTTTATATATATGGAAGTCGCCTCATAGGTATGACTATTGATTTCGAGGTCAAAAACTACATGAAATTGTCTCTGCACCAGCTTTAATGAAGCAGCAAAGAAGATTATTGCGCTAAAATGCTCTGTTGCAGTGTAATTTCAAATAATCCTAGCAACATTGAGAAAGACTCTAGCAGCGCATAAACAAATAACCAACAAACCAGAGAGAGAGAGAGAGAGAGAGCTGGCGATTAAGGTAGAGTTGCTTTTTCATCTCATTGCGCTGGTGCTTTGTCTGTGTCGAATTTCTAGGAAAAAGATTTAACATACAAGGAAAACATGATTGACAGATCTTGAACTGTCGAGGTATGCAAGAACCAAGATAAAATTAAATCACACAGTTTAATACCTAACCAACAAAACTGAAGATGGTATATATCTGTCATACAGAGGATTCTCACGAGGCAGTGGGTAGTTCTAGCTCAGGCTCAGATACAAGTGGAGAGACACAAAAGTCGACCATCTCCTTGGTTACTTCTTCCAAACTTGGAGGATCCCACTGTACATTATTTGAAAAACCCACAATAATTTCTGTCATGTAAATTGAGAAAATGTGTAAGGTTGGAAAAATTGGGACTTAATTTTACCTTTAGAGAGAAGTCCTTATCCACTAACCATGCCCGAACACCCTACATATGGCAAAGAGCACTATTAACAAGCACATAAACTATATATTTGCAACCCCACAGATGGCAAAGAGTACAATCATTTGATGATAAGGAGAGAGAGAAAAAAAAAACCCACAAGATTCAATCATATAATTGCAGTGGATGTCCAAGATTTGTGTACCTCACAAAAGTCTTTGGAAACTTCTCCAGAGATTCCACGAAGGGATATTCGGTATTCCCAAGTTAAACATTGATCAAGAGTCTGGAATCTGCCTTCACGAATCTGAAAGTAATAATTATAACCAACTCAATGTCTGAGAGAAGGAATCTCTGTCCAACGAAGAAAATCAAAAGAATGGTAACTCACAGATCTTAAGATGACTTTTAAGCTCAATGGAGAAGCTTCCCTTAGTTTCTTGAGGGTCATTGCACACCATTCATCATAAGAGTCAGCTGCTTCAATTTCCCAAGCAATACCAATTTAATAAGATGGTAATAATAGAACATCTAGGATATTAACTACGCTGACTCATTGCATTTCTCAGTTGATTAGTCCCAATTCTACTATCATGTCATCTGGCAAAATAAAACGTCAGTCACACCATCTCAAAAACCAGTATGATGTCAAGCATTATGGCCTTTGCAACGATAAGCATAAGAGTCCTTTTCAAGGTCTCTTGTCCAACTTACCAGTGCATGAATAATTTCCTCGACGATGTCATGGCTAAAGCATTTATCGATCACTTCAATCCTGAGTCAACACTAAAATATTGTAAGAGAACAAGACAAAGATACTCCGTTTAAAAAATTATTCGATACACACTTCAATAACTGCAACAAATAAAACTGAACAGATTAGAGAACAAAAGAAATTCTGGCACTAAGCAAAACAAAATGTGCAGGTTCATTCTTTAGTAAAGGAGAGAAGGAATATAATTGCACAGAGAAGGAAGAAACTGTTTACCATAAAAGCAGCAATCACTATGCTATCTGGAATATTTACTTGTCCCTTGCACAGTTCTAATATGCACAACAACTAATAATATGTCATAACTAATAACTTATCATGTAGATTTTAAGTGTTTAGAATGACTGATTCATAGTTCTACTCGGGTTTGGATAAAACAGAATCAACCACAGAAAAGTGTGAAAATAGCTAGCACAAAAATTCTAAGCTTATAAAACCTCTCTTTGCCTTATAGCCAACTGCACCAAAAAGTAAGAAAGCTATAGTTATGTGTGGTAGAACGCAATCAACTCACAATGTACATCACTTATTAGCTACTGACAAACTTCTCTAGTCTGTTCCCCCAGACAGGTGTATAACGTAAAGTTATACCGTATAGATCCAAAAGCATACAGTCATTCATTCAGAGGAGGATAAAAGTAAAAAATCTTGCCACAAAGATCCCAGAAGCTGTAGACTAAAGTTGAAAATTACTTATGAATGATAATACTCCTGTCGGGATAAACAAGATCGCCATATTGTGAAAGGGATGTCTCTATAACATACGGATCGTCAGTAGTCAGTCTACCAAGACGCTCTTCAATCAAAGCCAATCTCTGTCAAGGTCATTATTCATAACTCGGAAGAGATTATTGAGGTATGTGGTGTAAAAAAAACACCGAAGTAGCAGTCAAAGGTGCATTGAAAACAAACCGCATTTAGTGAATAATGAGTAGCCAAGAGGCAGGCAACCATTTCCACACCATTAAGCTTATCCCCTGTGAGAGCCTGGTATTCCCCAGGAAGAAGAAGGCCACACATTCTAAGACAGTATCCTAACGCTAGTTATTGACGGATTCAAAGAGGAAGAGTAGTAAACCGTGCAAAGAAAATACTATGGAAACTATATGAGCTTTACATTACAAACAGAAGGACAAGACATCTATATGATCTCTTCATGGTTTCAATAATTAAGTATATTGCAAATAAAGGCTTCCCTTTGGCACAATGCATTGGATGGTCTTCGACATAATTTTTGCATGCCAAAAGGGAACTAATGGATACAATAAAAGAAGTGAAATTAACGTGCAGAGAGGGATAGGCTGAAGCATCTTCCAAATGACATCCCGTCAATACGAAAAACTCCAGGGAGGAAAGCGTGTGGATAGCAATTAACCCTTCTCTGGGGTTGAGAAGGACGTCCATAAGACAAGATAGAAAATGTCCATACCCATCGGAGGTTCTCTTGTTTAGAATGAAGTCATTCCTTGCGGGACCCGTCATATGGTCAAGACACCAAAGCGACTTTTCTTCGTGTTGCGAGGGAAAAAGAACACGGAAGGATTTATGAGCAATGTCGTACAATTATTTTCTATTTTCCTTTCCCTCTATCCGCTGCAATTTAGAAAAAAGAAAGAAAACAAAAACGGAAAATGTTAAGTTTGCCGCAAGTGCACTGTCTTCTCCATACGCAGCAATCCCAGTGCAATCTGAGACTTTTCCTCAACAGGCACCATGAATACAGATGCAATTATTTTCTAGACTAAACAAGAACGAACTGGCATTGATCATTTGCCTGTTATTATTCTTTGTTTATTTGCTTGAATGATCAATCAGTTTTATGATGACCCTAGACAAAGCCTCGGATCTTCACTAGTTGACATATAATGTTGGGCTTGAGTTGCCTTGTTAAACTGTCAACCTTCTAACTTCTATAAGATTTTGATTAATGCAGAGGTTGTGACCGTTGGGACTCCATCTCATGATACTTGTTCGTTCTCATATAGTTAGCTGAATTCTCTCCGCATTAACAGGTTTTCATTACGAGAGTTCAGAAGACGAAATTGTATTATGAGGGCAGTCTGTCACTTGAAATCTATTCATACCAGAGTTAACATCAAAAAGTGATAAAGACACCTTAAGACCAAATCACGATTTCGTCCATGACTTTTGTATTTACAATTACCTTTCAAGTCCTTACTCTTAGAAGAGACTAGATATGTAGTACTTCTTTTCTGTGTTGATTTTGGGTTGCATCCTCGAAAATATACTCGAAAAACATGCCTTATCTTGCAAGGATGGAACTTCAATCAGTTTCCTTATATTGATATCATATTTTACACAAAAAAAAAAATCAGTGCCCAACTCCTTTGACTATGGAGCTTAGAAAGGATTGTTGTTGAATGACAATTGAGGTTGTGACATCCCAAGTCCTACATTAATAAGGAGAGATCGTTGAGTGATACATAAATGTGACTGCAAAAGGATTGTTGTCACCAATGAGGTTATTTTCGCAAAGTCACACCGGATGTAATTGCGGAATCTTTTTTTCATCAATTTGGGAAATGTTGCCTCTGATAATATTATAGAAGAGATCCAGCACTTCAATGTTAGCCAAAGAGTCGGGTAGCCAATAGGGAATTTCTCCTGAGATGCTTGCATATGACATGTCTAATGTCGAAATAGTTTTGTGTGTTTGAAACCAGTTTGGAAATTTTAGTCCCACTTTGCAACTGGACATGAGACTCTCTTGAAAGTGGAAAGGAGGAGCCCGAGAGGTGCTAACATTTATAACAACTTCATTAAGGAAAACTGACAGCACGGGCAAGCTCCTGAGATTTGTCAAGTGGATTTGGCTTACAATGCCATTGAAAAATCAATGTCCATCGCCTCCAGATTGGATAGTCGGCCAATATATTCCGAAATTGTTCCCGCTTAATTCATTACCTTCGAGATGAAACTCTCTCAGAGATACAGCTCACCCACTGTAGAGGGAATAGGACCAGAAATTGAGTTCCTCGACGGATCAAAGAATCAAGTTGAAATTTCCAATTTGAACAGGTAGGTGACCACCAAAATTGTTATTAGAGATATCAATATACTTCAAGTTTCTCCGTCCACAAACCAGGGCACTGCCTTTGGCGTAGAAATCCACCCACTTGAATAACAAAAATTGCACATAAGAGCTTAGGCTCCGAAAACTAGTTTAGGACGGCCTAGCTCTTCGCAATTTCCCAATGGGTTTCGGTCAAAGGAATCTCTTGGTCTTGATTCACAATGGAAAGGCACTAAATCTTTTCCAATATCCTAAAGCATGATTCACAATTTCCAAGTCATGCCCTCCAAGACCCGTCCGTCAAGCCATCAAAGACAACGACACTTCAAAGTCTTCATCTGTTTTTTTTTTTTTCAGTTTAAAGCTTTCAACAATCTAACTACAACTTATTGTATCTGCCAATGTAGAAAGTTTCTATCTGCGTATGTTTCTTTTAGAGAATTGAAAACAATTTGCATATATTTAAGCCTTGGATTATTTTCAACGATGGCAGTGGGGAATGTGCCTTGGAGAAAATTTTCAACCATGGTTGTCGACACCTTGCCTGATCAGAAGAGCTCCCTTCCTGTACTAACACAGCTTACACTAGTTGAAGCTTTGGAATGGCTAGACCTATCAAAATAGGTCATAAACTCATTTCTTAACCCATGTATAAGTAATTGGGTCATAATATATTAGTGGGGAAAAGCCATCAAAAACTCTAAACTTTGCCCCCTGTGACACATTTATCCAAAACTTTTTTTTTTGTAACACCAAAAACCCTAAACTTTACTTTTTGTGACACATTTATCCCAATGTATTTAGCCCATGGGCATTTTCATCTTTTTTGCTTTTTCTTTTTTTTTTCTTTTCGGCGAGGGAGGCCCTTGCCGGCGTCGAGTGAGGGCGGCCCTCGCCCGATCTGGCGAGGGCTACTCTTGCCGGTGTCGGGCGAGCCCTCGCCTGCGTCGAGCGAGGTTCGCCCTCGCCTGGGCGAGCGAAGGCGGCCCTCGCCCGACGCCGGTGAGGGTCGCCCTCGCCTGAGTCAGGCGAGGGCAAACCTCGCCCAACGCAGGCGAGGGCCGCCCTCGCCCGACGCTAGCAAGGGCCCCCCTCGCCGGAAAGAAAAAAAAAAGAAAAAGCAGAAAAGACGAAAATGTCCATGGACTAAAAACATTGGGGTAAATGTGTCACAAAAAGCAAAGTTTGGGGTTTTTGGTGTCACAAAAAAAGTTCGGGGTAAATATATCACAGGGGGCAAAGTTTGGCGTTTTGGTGGCTTTTTCCCTATATTAGTTATATTCAGTAAATGGGTCATAAATTAGTATAAACATAATATAGGTGTTAAATGGGTTGTAAATGAATTTACAATTGATTTAAGCCCAACTCATCTCTCTCGCCTTCACTCATTCCGCATTCTCATTTCAGTTTGGGTATGAATTTTCTTAAATTGAGTTAAATATGGAAGTATTTTAAAAATATGTGTCGGGTCGGGTATGGGCCATTAGAATTGCATTACATGAAAATGGATTAAAATGGGTCAATTAGTCTATTTGGGTCGAACAATTTTTGACCTGACCCAAATCAGATTTGACCCACCGATTTAATAGGCCTAGAAATGACTGAATTCCAGTGCTTGGATAACATGAAGTGCACAATAAGAGCTTAGACTCGAACTGAAAGCTAGTGTAGAACGCCATAGTTCTTCGCAAATTTCCCAATTGATCTCTTGGTCTTGATTCCCAATGAAACGGCACTAAATCTTTTCCAAATCCTAAAAGCATGATTCGAAATTTCCAAGTCGTGCCCTCCAAGACCCGTCCGGTCAAGCCATCAAAGACAACGAGACTTCACAGTCTTTATTCGTTCTTTTTTTCTTCTTTTTTCTGTAAAGCTTTCAACATTCTATCAACGACTTATTGTATCTGCTAATGTAGAGAATTGAAAACAATTTGTAAGTTGTACTCTCTTCTTGCGCATAGTCATGCTAGGACTAATGCCATCTGTGGCATATGTTAATGAGTGATGATCACTTGATTTCATATGTTTCACTCGATTCACGGCGCTTGTCCAAGAAAACCTTTTTCGACCGTACGCCATGTGTGTGAAAAAGAGCGAAAGAGCGCACGTTGTGTGTGTGACTAAAAGAATAAAATAACTTCAATTATGTAAAGAATTTACTATATTAAGGGATTTGACTAACTTTAACAAATAAAAGCAAATTATTATTGAATGTAAAATGTTAATTAAATCCAAATTTGGAATGTGAAGAATGTATTGATAGCAATTAAATTACCTTGAAAGTTTCAATTCAAGGTTTGTGGATAAGATCAAATGTTTATTACAATACATATAGCAAGCATTGACCAATTCATGAATTCTTGTGCAATAGTGTATTGTTGAAATCACCCCCCCACCTAAATTTTGCTTCATATAACAGCGATAAGTTTAGGTAAGTGCCATTCAAATGTATCAATTAAAAAGGGTAATTGATTGTCCATTAACCACGTTACAACGAGAATAGCGAGAACATATTTTGGTATGCAAGTAGCATTGGGGTCACTCCACTGGTGACCATGAAGGCGAAATTTCTCAAATATTAAAAGGACATTATGCCTGTTGTGCTGACATCCAATATTGGAGGGGCTTGAAACTCTCATTGTCTCATATTACGAAAATTTTGGGGTGGGTGAGGAGATTCAAGTGAAATAGATATTGAAGATGGTGATGAGTTGGTTTCGAAATATGGATGTTGCATATGCCAGTTCATTCGATACCGCGAGTTCCACCTCATGGACAAAGATGGAATGCTTAGTAAGTAGTGTCTAGAAATCTGTCTGGTTTTTGCTAGATCTTTGTCTTCATCTACCACTGAATAGGAGATGTACCTAGGAAACAAACTACTCTAATTACATTGATAGAGTTGGCGAAGTTAACATCCATGTTTTAAAAATGATGGAAGAGGAGAGCCACTAGTTTTCCGATTCTTTGCTTCATAGCTCTTGAATTACTAACCCCATCGACTTACAATATTATTGGAGTGTTAGAAAACAATAGGTCCAGCTTGTCTGCGAAAAATTTAAAAACGGCAGTCATAGGGCATGATCGGTTTTTGTCAAAAATTAATTCTAAAGGAATGTGCCCCACACGAACAAGAGGACACATTGTATCATCCGAATTATATTGAGGGACACTGCATGCAAGACAGCAAATTTATCAGACATTCTCTTTTGGTCTAATTGAATGAGTGAAACCATTACTTGTAAAAACAATTTTCAAATTATGTCAAGTTCTACTTCAATTTTAATTTGGTTCATGTTGACACCTAAATTTCGATCGACCATTTAGTCGTAATTTAGATAGAAAATTAGGGATTAAATTTTAACCCTTAAACAAAAATATTAAAGTTGCAAAACATATAGTTTAGGTTCATTTTAGAATGATTGCATTTTTGCATCAAATTGGCAGTAGCAAATGAGCTTAAATTTCATCGAACGAGACCCGGCTCGCTCGGAATGCAAGGGCTAGGAATTACAAGTCAAACGGGTTCGGTTGTTTTAATTTGAGCTTAATTCAGCCCATTATACTTAATTAATTAAAAGCTCAAATTAATTCAGCCCATTTAAATTAAATTAGAGCCTAAACCCAAGCCTAAGCCCATTAGAATTAGAGAGCCCATCTAATTGACCTAGATTAGTGTTATATATACATCATTAGGTCAGATTTTTAGAGAGAGAGCGACACAATTTCAGATCTGATTTTTTTATAGACACGAGTGAAACACGTGAGAGAGTGAGGGAGAGAGAGACCGGCAACCACCCTTTGTACGCGCCGCACACCGCCACACCTGCCTCGCCGGACTGCCATGTCCTGCAAGCCGTCACCGCGCCTCGAAGCGCCGTGCTGCCTCCCGCCACGCCGAAGCCATTCCGCCGCTGCTGCCTCGGTAGAACAGCAACGCCGGAGCCGCTCGTTGCTGCCTTGCTGTCCCGGAGCCGTACGTCCCTCCGCCGTGCACTGCCTCCTCCCTGCCGCGCCACTGTCTGATCGTGCAACACCACCGCCACAGCCTTGCCGACGTCGCCGGTGAAGCCACCGCCTCTGCCCGTCTGCTACCGCGCTGGACACCTTGCCGGACGTCCTCACCGCGCCGGGAGGCTGCCTGTCATCACTGAAGCCATCGTCCGCCTCAGTCCGCCATGCGTAACTGGAACCTAGCTCAGCCACTGCCGCGCCACCGCCGTAGCTGTAGCTCCACCTGCCGCAAGTTGTCGCACCGGAGTCGTGAACCACCACCCTGCCGAACGCCCTTGCCGGAGTCCACAACAGCCACCGACGCACCGGAGCCTCACCGTCGTCTCCCTTGCCAGCGTCCATGGTCAACCGCCGCATCGCTACTGCCCCGCTGTCATCACCACCGCCGTGAGCCTCGCCGGTGCAACCACACCGTCACTGTTGCTAGAACAGCACTCGGAGAAGCTGCCGCCCCCTTGTTATGACGCCGCCGTCGTCGGAGACCTCCCTGTCCCGTGCATCATCATTGCCTGTCGCCGGTCGTCGCGATCCCGATCCGCAAAATCGATCTCGATCTCGAGTCGATTCAAATTTGGGAATTATCTGCAAATTAGGTAATGGTATTATTCGGTAAATTTTCAGAATGTTTAATTTCCTAATTTGAATGTTTTGAATATTTTATGAATATCATGTGGATAATTAGATATCTTAGGATAATGTTCGATATATCCGCAATGTTTGAAATATTCAAAATTAGGAAAATTTCCTAATTTAGCAACGTATCTGGACGACTATCCGACCTTATCCCTAAGGTACGATATGCGGCGATACGGAAAATTATTATCTTATCCATAATCACTTGAATATGATAATGATTTTTATCTGCTTTCCAAATTTGAATGATCAACTTTCCGTCAATATCTATAACCCTATAGATATGACCGATAGTTCGATTTTTGTGCCTAATCCTAGTTTGAAACAAATCTGGCGGATCACGTGGTTGTTTTGAATGTGGATGTTATCTCTATTTAAATTGCTTCCTTTTAAAAAAAAGAAAATTCAAAAAATATCAGTTAGGATTTGAATTAGAGTTTTGCATGTTTAGGAAATCCTAAATATATCTAGAAGATAGAGTAATTATTTAATTTAAATTAGGACTTGAGATAATCTATTTCCTAGTTTAAATTAAGTAATATTCTAATCTTAATAGATTATTTAGGTTATTTTTTAATTTTGAATTTTCACAAAAATCCCAAAAATAAGTCATGTTAGGATATTAAATCATCATAGGTTGCATGTTAATTTAGGCATATTTTTTATTCCGAATTTCATTAGAAAATACCAAAAATAAATCATTTACCTGTTATTAGAATTAGGTCACGTCGTCGCATGACATATAGCTTGCATGTTAGGTTGCATTAATCGCATGTCATTTTTGCACGTCATTGCGTATAGATTAACTTTTGTTGACACCTATTTTTAATTTGCCCAAAATCAATTATATAAAAATTTAGGAGTTAATTTCTTTAATTCCTAAAATAAAAAAATTTCAATTTTACATGCATTACATATAGAAATTAGGCATATTTGTTTTAATAGGCTTTATTAAAATAAAATTTAAAAAAAAGAAGAAAAAATCGCGTTGGGCCGGGTCGGAGCCGGGCCGACCCGGCCCATTTTCCTTTTCTCTTTTCCCCCCGCCGCGGGCCCTCGGCCCTTTCTCTTTTCTTTTTCTTTTTTCCTCCGCGCAGGCCCAGCCCAGCCTCACTTCTCTTCCCCTCCGCGCATCTGGGCCCGCCGCAGCCCGCTTCTCCTTTTCTTCTTTTCCCCCTGCGCAAGCCCAGCCCGCCTCGCCTTTCCTCTTTTCCCCTCCGCCCGGCCTAGCCTTCTTTCTCTTCCACCTTCCCCGGTCGAGACCTCCCCCTGTTCTCCTCTGCTTCGCAAGTCACGCTGACGCACGGCGGCGTTGCTCCTCGCCGTCGCCATCAACGCTAGAGGAAGCCTGGATGAGAACGCCAACAGGATTGGCCTTAATGGCCAGTCCCGTCTTCCTCGATTCCCGGCTCCCCCTTTGATCCCTTCTTCCCTCTCAGCTCCCTGTTCCCGCTGTCTTGCTCTGCCCCGGCCTGCAAATGGCCACGAAAGTCGTAGGGGTGACGACGGCCGATGTAGGCCGTCGTCACGCAGACGTAGAGGAACAGAGGGCCCATTGTCGCCGTCGTCTATAAAAGCCAACCAGTGAGAGAGAGCTGAGGTCGGCCGGCGAAACAAGGAGAGATAGAGAGAGACAGAGAGAGAGAAACCAAGAGAGATAGAGAGAGAATCGGTGAGAAATAGAAAAGGGAGAAGAGCCTCGGAGGGCCTTGAGGTCCCAGTCAGCATCGCTGTTTCCGACAAGCTGGCCGGCAACCCCCCTAAGAGAGCCTCGGTCGGCGGTTTTGAGGAGAAACAGGGAAATAGAGAGAGAGAAACAAAGAATAGGGAGAGAGAGAGAGAGAGAGAACCGAGGTTGCGCCGGAGCTAGGAGGAGAGCCCACAGCCTCATCGTCGCCGCCACAGCCGTCGGAAGGGCGTCCCAAGCGTCGTCAACCGGTGAGCTCTCTCCAGGGCCGGGAATCCCCTGTTTTCCCCTATTTTCCCCTGTTTTTCTGTCACAGTCGGGCTAGGACTCGCGTCGATGGTGTTGTACGATTCCCGGCCCATACCATTGCCGATCCCGGTCCCCAGCCTCAGTCGGGAACGAGACACAACCGCCGGAGCTGACCGGTTCGTCGGAGGAGGTCAAAAACTCCCGTTTTTCCTTGCGCACGCCACCTGCTCGACAAAATGCCTCAACCGGGTTGATTTTTGTTTTGTCGCCGGTCGGCGAGCGGCGGTCCGACGGTGGCCCAGGTAAGTAATACGGCCTTGTGGTGGTTCTGTAGAGCCGGTTTGGGGGTGGCGCCGCCATGGGTAGGCCGACGGATGGCCAATTTTGGCCTCGCCGGCATTCCCTGTTTTCACGGGTCTGTGAACCCGGGTCTGCCCGACCCGGATCAGCCGACCCGACCCGGGTCAACGCCTTAGTCGGATCTGTTGACCCGGGTTGGATCCGACCGGCCCGGATCAACCGACCCGACCCGGGTGAACGCCCGGGTCGGGTTCGTTGGCCGGGGTCAGATCCGACCAGCCCGAATTAGCCGATCCGACCCGAGTCAACCCCGACCCAGTTAGCCCGATTTTTTTAAAATAAAAAATATATATTATTTTCTTTTCCTTTTTTTTTTTAAAATAAAAAAAATTTAAAAAAATTCCGTCTTATATTTTATTTAATTTCTTTTTTAAAAAAAATTAAAAAAAAATTGGTACGTTTGAATGTTTTTATTTTATTATGCATGTTTTATTTAATCGCATAGGTTGCACGTTTAATTAGATAAGCGTATTTTGGTGTTGTTATTATGCATATTTTTAATACAATTGCACGAGCTGTTGTGTTTCGAATGTCATCTGACTTAGTTAGAATCTTAGGTTGCATGCCTACTTTGATTGCTAATCGTTTCTGATTATGCACTCGTTTGATCACCTCACATGTTAGGAGAAAGGTCTTAAAATCAATCCAAATTGCCTGACAAATGTTTTAAAAAATGAACAGGATAGAAAGGTACCGAAAGGGCATTAGTTATACAACTAGTGTAACCAAGTCCCCGGATCTAGTTAATCTCTGGTTTGTAGGAATAGGGTGATCCTCCCATCACCCTATTTGGGTTTCTAATCGGCCTACCCCAAATCGATTAGTGACGACTCCTGCATGTAAACCACTTGCATGTTAAGAACTTAAAACCCTAAGTTGCGATATGGTATGGGCTTGGGAGAGCCCGAGTTAAGTCTCAAACCTAGACTTAGCACTAACAAGCTGAGACCTCTCCCGATAGAGGTCGGTCGCGACAACTTTCATTTAAATAAGCGAAAATCCAAAAAATATTGAGTGAATTGCTTGTTAATTAGAAATCATATTAGGGTTATTGATGCGATTTTCTAGCTAACAATGCAGATGCTTACGTTGCACTCAGGTAAGTAATTCTTCCAATCTTGCAATCTATTTAATGCTTTCTTGAGTGTTAAATGGGTGGTTTGCGCACCCGCATGAACACCTCACATGTTAGTGATTAAGTTGAAATGGATCCAAACTGCCTGCCAAAACATTTTTTTTAAAAGAAAAGGTACCGAAAGGGCGTTAGACTAGATCTAGCGTAATCAAGTCCCCGGGCTTAGAATCTCTGATTCGTAAAAATATAACATATCTCCCTATGTTTTATTTAAGTTTCTAATCGACCTATCATAAATTAATTAGTGGCGACTTCAAGCATGAAAACATTTGCATGTTAAATGTTAAAAACTTAAACCCTAAGTTGCGAATTGGTAGGGCTTAGGAGGGCCCGAGTTAAGTTTAGTCTTAATAATCCATTAGCCCGAAAAAGAATTAATTTTTCAGGTCGCGACGGTTCAATTGAATGAGTGGTTTTCTTTAGAAAATATTTGAAAGGAATAATTTCATTTTTTTGAATACTTTTTATATAGAAAATTTTAAATTAATTTTTTTAGAAAAACATGGCTTGTATCTGCCACATGGGCCAGCACGACCCCGGTGCCCAGCCCTACTCGTGTGTGGATTTCTATCACCTCCAATTGTCTCTTCTCATAAATGATTCATTAGTTGTGCCGCAACCCTCTAGAAGCGGTCCTTGTCCGTTGGGGAACAGGTTTAGAGGTAATAACCCTTATTTGGCACGGATTCTCCTAAACTCTTACCTCGCTTGTCATTGGGAAGCTCGATTTATTTGATTCGTCTATGAAGTTCTATCCTATAAGGGAGTCACTGCTAGCCTACTGGGGTTGGCTAAAAGCCAAGTAGAACACGGGAGGATGTTCCACTTCTTATGCAACTAGAGATCTATGTTCGGGGATTTGATTACACTAATGATTCAATTAGTGCACTTTCGGTACCTGAACTCAATTGCTTATCAACTAAGTGATTCATGAGGTCTTTGCCAAATTATGAGTTCTTTTCCACTATATGTCCATGCACGGTTGTTTTTTATTTTTCAACTCCTAAAGTGTGATTTACCCATCAAATGAAGATAAACGAATCATAACACAAAAGAAATATAAGGAAATCAAAACGACACATCAAAAATAGTTATAAAGGGCAATTAAGAATAAAAATGCAAAAAGTAACCCACTATGAGTCCGGCTACATGACCTTGTTATTGAGCCCCGAGATATGATCCCCACGAGTTAAAATTGAAACCTCAAATGACTCGAAAGCAATGAAGAAAAGATGCAAAATAAAATGTGGGAAAGTAACCCAATATGAGTCGAGCAAAGAATACATACTGCCTTACTATTAAGCCGAGTTAATGAACTCTCAAGAGCTAATTCTTAGAATTGAGATTGGCGTCTAATTTCAACTAAAGGATATTATCTACTAAACCAAAAATCACTAAAGGATATTAAAATGGAGAAGAACTAGCTTACCCTAAAAGTAATCCTAATATAAATGACAAATGATTTTTTTTAATCTTTTTTAGTTTTTTTATATTTTTCGACATTCTCTGCATTTCAATTTTTATTTTTGTCCATTACCTCATCTAGAGAAAAACCATCTAATATTCAAATAACCCTAAATATCATGAAACGAAACTTCCTAAACTATATGAGCATGAACTCAATGAAATTCAACTAAATCTATTCTTAAGACCTAACTACCTAATTGAGGCCAGCATTTTCCAACCTTTTTTCAATATTATTTTATTTTATTTTTATTTCTCCTTCGGTCCTTCTTCGTTCTTTCACCTGAAGCTTCACTGGAATCCTTTCATTCCAGAAGACGAAATTTTGCTTTAAATCTCTCTTCGCTTCTGTCTTTCTTAATCTACTCTCAAATGCTTTGAACTCTTAGCTCATCTTAGAGAACAGCACAATCAGAGAATAACAAACATATTTAGAGGATAACAAGTCTCGATAATTTTCAACAGAGAGCAAAGCACGGCTTCTTCATTCAAAGAACAACATACACATTCTCCACTCCACCATGATCATCTCCGACGATTAACTCTGACCACCTCAAGATCATCACCACTTGATGGCGTGATTACCTGTGATGAACTACCATCAAACTAGCAATAGGAGGTTCTGGAAGTGTCTCTCTAGTGAGTATCGACACCGTCGAAGGAGCTTCCACTGAGAATGAAATGCTTTGAGCTACTCGGCCAAATAAAACAGTAGAATAGAGCACAATCGGTGTGACTTTGAAACAGAGTCCGGCGGTGATAAGTGGCACCGGGCAACTTTCGAAGGTAGCGGCGAGGACCTGAGGACCAGAAAAATCTTCAATCCAGAGGAATTTTTAACGATCGTGTGAGTGTGGTGAAGGATGCTCTGCTCTTTGTTCTCTGGTTTAGTTGCGACCTACCCTATGTTGGCTAGCGATGGAGGTTCAACAGTGGCTTTTGGATGGACTGGAGTTGACTGAGGCGAGCGTGGGTGGTACAAGATGTTGGGATTTTGGCATCCAAATCCCATAGAATTGAATGAAAAGTGTGTGGATGAAAGTATCTCACATAGGATAGAAGAGGTGATGGGAGAGGGTTTATTTTGAGGAGCCTCTTAAATGGGTTTGGGCCTCAAGGGGTACCCCACTTTTGTGGATGGGAGAGGACCTACCCTACGCCAATCTAGGTTGGTCCCCGCCGCCGCCGTCCGTCCGGCCGGTTCGGTTCGGTTCGGTTCCGGGTCCATTTAGTTCGGAAGGTGACACTTCGTGGTGAGATAAGGAACAAGAGAGCTTTCAGGTTAGTTTTCCCGATATTTGATTTCAATTTCTGATATACGAACTTAGCCGACAACAATCTTAAGACGATTTTTCTTCGGTTCTGTTCGTATATTCTTATGTGTTGTTCATTGAGTTTTTTCTATCAAATATCTAGATTGCCGTTACAATTTTATTCGGTTCTTATGCGTTGTTCATACATTCTGTTCCTGTTACAATTTTTTTTTTCAATTCTGCTCATGAACAAATTTTTCGTTTCTGTTCATATTAGAAATTTTCAACTCTGTTCATGACCAAACTATTCTGTTCGTAGTCATATATTTCCGATTGTGTTCATGAATATGTTCTGTTTTTATATTTCAGAAATGGCTTCGACTTCGACTCCGGTCAACCCTATTTCGAATCACGGAGAAAAGCTAGAAAAGTTCAATGGTACGAATTTTAAGAGATGGCAACAAAAGATGTTCTATCTCACGACCTTGAACTTGGCTAGATTCCTCAATGAGGATGATCTTAAATTGGACGTTGGAGAGACAAATAAAGAAAAGGTTGCTGCTGTGGATGCATGGAAGCATTTTGACTTCCTGTGTCGCAACTATGTCCTCAACGGTCTAGACAATACTCTCTATAACGTCTATAGTCCGCTGAAAACAGCTAAGGAGTTATGGGGTAGTCTAGACAAGAAGTACAAAACCGAAGATGCCGTATTGAAGAAATTCATTGTTGGTAAATTTCTGGACTTCAAGATGGTTGATTCAAAGACCATCTTAAGTTAGGTTCAAGAGTTTCGAGTGATTATGCATGATATTCATGCTAAAGGAATAATTCTAAGTGAGACATTTCAAGTGGCTGCCTTCATTGAAAAACTGCCACATCCTAGAGAGATTTCAAAAATTATCTCAAACACAAGAGAAAGAAGTTGTCACTTGAAGACTTGATTGTTCGGTTGAGGATTGAGGAAGACAATAGGCTCTCTGAGAAGAAAGTTGGGAAGAACCTAGAGGTTTCAAAGGCCAATGTTGTTGAAGAAGGATTGAAACTCAACAAGAAGAGGAAAATGCCTAGTAAGTCTGCAGAGGGATTCACCCATGGCTTGAAGAAGTTCGTTGGCAAGTGCTTCAACTATGGCAAGTCTGGACATCGAGCCAAAGATTGCAGAGCCAAGACAAGACAGAAAACTCAGGCTAATGTGGTTGAAGAGATTTCCAATGGTGTTGATGATATCAATCTGACTGCTATGATATCCGAGTGTAATATGGTGGGAAACCCTAAGGAGTGGTGGATTAATACTGGAGCAACTCGTCATATCTGTGCAAACATATCGAGGTTCTTGTCCTACACAACGGTGAGAGGTGATGAAAAACTTTATATGGGCAATTCATCAACCTCTAAGGTTGAAGGTGTTGGAAAGATTGCTCTGAAGATGACATCTGGAAAGATTGTGACACTAAATAATGTTCTGCATGTGCCGGATGTTCGCAAAAATTTAGTGTTTGGATCTCTCCTTAGCAAGAATGGCTTCAAGTTGGTTTTTGTATATAATAAGTTTGTACTCTCCAAAAAATGAGATGTATGTAGGAAAGGGTTATCTAAATGATGGTTTGTTCAAGCTGAATGTAATGATTGTTGTAACCAAGGATGATTTGAATAAAGTTGCTTCTTTTTATGTGGTTGAGTCTTTCTAATATTTGGCATGCTAGACTAGGACACGTTAACTATAAGTCGATAAAGAAATTAATGAATATGCGACTGTTGCCGAAGTTTGATTGCCCAAGTGAGAAATGCCAAGTGTGTGTTGAATTTAAATTTTCTAAGTCTTCTTTCCATTCTGTAGACAGTAGAATTACAGAACCTTTAGATTTAATACACACAAATATATGCGATATGAAATCAATACCGTCAAGAGGTGGTAATAAGTATTTTATCACATTTATAGATGATTGTTCAAGGTATTGTTATGTTTATTTGCTTAATAGCAAAGATGAGGCTGTGAATGCTTTTAGAACTTATAAATTTGAAGTTGAAACTCAGTTAAATAAGAAAATTAATGATAAGAAGTGATAGAGGAGGGGAATATGAATTTCCTTTTGAGAAAATTTGTACTGAGTTTGGTATCGTTCACCAAATAACTGCTCTTTATATACAACAATCAAATGGTATGATGGAAAGGAAAAATTGATCCCTAAAGGAAACAATGAATGCATTGTTGAATAGTTATGGTTTATCGTAGAATTTGTGGGGGGAAGCTGTCTTAACAGCAAATTTTATTTTAAATAGAGTATTCTACAAGAAGACACAACAAACTCCTTATGAGAAATGGAAAGATAGAATGCCTAACTTGAATTATCTCAAAGTGTGGGGGTGTTTGGCTAAGGTTGCGGTTCCTAAGCCTAAAAAGGTTAAGATATGACCAAAGACTGTTGACTGTGTTTTTATCGGATATGCTCATAATAGCAATGCATATCGTTTTCTTGTTCACAAGTCAGAGATCCCAAATATACATGTTAATACGATAATTGAATCAAGGGATGCTTCGTTCTTTGAAAATATATTTCCTTATAACATAGTATATGAGCCAATTGATAATAATAAGAGGCCTCGAGAAATTATATCTAGAAGTGATCCAATGGAGAATGAACCTAGACGTAGTAAAAGACAAAGGACTTCTACGTCTTTTGGTCCTGATTTCTTAACGTATCTGTTAGAGAATGAGCCTCGGACATTCAAAAAAGCTGTGACATTGCCAAAAGCCCCGTTTTGGAAAGTATCTATCGATAATGAAATTGAATCCATCTTGTCAAACCATATTTGGGAATTGGTTGACCTTCCTCCTAGTAATAAGCCACTACAAAGTAAGTGGATATTTAAGAGGAAAATGAAAACAGATGGTTTTATTGATAAATATAAGGCTAGGCTTGTGGTAAAAGGATACAAGTAACGAGAAGGCCTGGATTATTTTGATACTTACTCACCCGTTACTAGAATTACATCTATAAGGATGTTCATTGCCATAGCAGCGATGTATAGGCTTGAAATCCATCAAATGGATGTTAAAACAGCTTTCTTAAACGGGGATTTGGAAGAAGAAATATATTTGGAACAACCCGACAGGTTTATTGTTCCAGGACAATAGAAGAAAGTTTGTTGACTTATTAAGTCACTCTATGGCTTAAAACAAGCGCCAAAACAATGGCATGCCAAATTCGACCAAGCCATGTTGTTGAATGGTTTTAAGATTAATGAGAGTGATAAATGTGTATATGTTAAGAACACTCATAATGATTTTGCCATTTTGTGCTTATATGTAGACGGCATGCTTATAATGGACAGTGATAGTGAGGTTGTTAAAGCAACCAAACGCATGCTTACAATTAAATTTGATATGAAAGATATGGGGGTTGCAGATGTTATTTTATGAATTAAAATCCATAAGACATATGGAGGATTAGCTCTATCACAGTTCCATTATATTGAGACAATTCTTGGAAAGTGCAAGAATTTAGATATTATACCAGTAAAGATTCCGATAGATGTTAATTTACATCTTTCAAAGAATACTGGTGAAAACAAAGCTCAAAATGAGTATGCTAATATACTAGGCAGTTTAATGTATGTAATGAACTGTACTAGACCGGACATAGCTTGTGCTGTGAGCAAGCTAAGTCGATTTATAGTTAGTCCAAATGAAAATCATTGGAAAGTTATGAAACGTTTATTGGGCTATTTAAAGCATATTTAAGATTATGCTTTGCATTACACAGAATATCCAGTTGTACTTAAAGGATATTGTGATGCAAATTGGATAACCGACACTAAAGACACAAAATCGACAAGTGGATATGTATTCACACTTGGTGGGGCAGCAATGTCTTGGAAATCATCCAAACAAACTTGTATTGCTAGATTTATTATGGAATTAGAATTTATTGCTTTGGATAAAGCCGGTGAAGAAGTAGAGTGGCTTCAAAATTTCTTGGAAGATATTCCTAATTGGCTTAAACCAGTGCTCGCTGTTTGCATACATTATGATAGTCAAGCGACAATAGAAAGGGCAAGGAATGTCATGTATAACGGTAAGTCTCGACACATACGTCGAAGACATGACACAGTAAGACAATTTCTTTCTAGTGGATTATTACCATTGACTATGTGAAGTCAAAAGATAATATTGCGGATCCATTAACAAAAGGCCTAACTAGAGAGATGGTTGCGAAAACATCAAGAGGAATGGGTTTAAGGCCTATAAACAAGTCATCATAGCGGAAACCTTACCTAGTTGACTGGAGATCCCAAGATCTAGGTTCAAAGGGACAACTAAGTTATGAAGACAGTGTAGAGTACTGTCAAACTTTTGACTCATTCCCGGATGAAGACAGTACTAATATGTGAAGGTTAAACAAAAGCTTTTAATGATTTTGAATTGAGTATGTGATATACTATATGTTCAGAAATCACCTATGTGAGTGTGAAGTGAGGGCCGCTTCTGTGAGAATTGAAAAAAGGTCGAATTCTCTAAAACACTCATGAGACCAGGCGGTGTTCATGGCCAAAACGAACACAACAGTGAGAACCAATTTTGTTCAAGAAATAGTTGTGTGATTTCTATTATCTAGACTTACACCAAAGGTCGACTGTTCAAAGACATCAAGTCTACTGATTGATCGAGTAAGTCAAATAGGTTTCACTAAGGAAAGTTCAAAGTCTCAGACTACTTATCTTGATACAACGTTTTCTCATGGAATAATTGCACTTTGCATCTCATGCATACATGAAAAGTCAAGATATCATAACTTTTCATTCATGTGGGGGATTGTTGGGATTTTGGCATCCAAATCCCATAGAATTGAATGAAAAGTGTGTGGATGAAAGTGTCCCACATAGGATAGAAGAGGTGATGGAAGAGGGTTTATTTTGAGGAGTCTCTCAAATGGATTTGGGCCTCCAGAGGTACCCCACTTTTGTGGAAGGGAGAGGACTTACGCCAAGCTAGGTCGATCCCCCCCCCCCCGTGAGCACGTCGCCATCTGTTCGGTTCGGTTCGATTTTTTATTTTCTCCGAATAGACATGTTGTTAGAAATTAATTAATTATTATTTTTTTTAACAAACAAACATGTATGTTCGTGAGGTTCTGTTCGCCCGAACAAAAACTGCTTCAATTCAAGCGAACCTTTGCGACTGTTCACGAGCCGAACCGGTTCAAGTGAACCTTCGCTACTGTTCATGAACCGAATGGGAACCGCCAGTGAGCTTTCATTACTCGCAACTCTTCAATTTTCGCCATATGCATATATCCGAACGGGTTTAGTTCGGAAGGTGATATTTCGTGGCATTTTATATTCCCGCGAGACATTTTCCCAACGCACTCGAGAAATTTATCACTTCATCATTATCATTTTGCGCGATTATTCTACGAAATTGCGTTCGAACGAGTCCTCTAAATACGTATCACTTCAGAGGAACGAGATCCGTTCTATCTTGGGAGACGATTGTCCAATATCCTCGGGTACTGATTGAGGGGCCAAATTCGTCTTAAGAACACGACGTTACTTCGTTAGGCTCAGATCAACATTCTGCTTATTTATTTATACTACTTTCAAGTTAGTTTTCTCGATATTTGATTTCAATTTCTGATATACAAACTTAGCCGACAACACAAGAAAGATACTAAGAATCAGCTCAATTGATTGAATCAAAATTGGAATCCAGAGAAGGAGAGAGAACTTAGCTTCACTTTCATTTCAGTCCTTCGGAGAAATGACGGATCTGATCTCCATCGAGCTTCAATCACGGTTGTTCTTCTCGCGATGAAGTTCTCTGTTCATTTTTTTATCAGTGTCGTCCTGGAAAATTGAATCGGCCTGTGTGGAGAGCTTGAGGAGGTGCATCGGCAGACAGGCTGCGATGGAACTGGCGGCACAGCAGCGTACGGTGGTTGAGGTGAGACGCAATGTTGTAAGATCATTATGGAGGAGGGAGAGCCAAAGAAGAATCTAGAGAGAAGATTTTGTATATAGATTCATAGTTGTACGTTGTACACATACAATATTCTATTTTTAATGAAAGGGAGCCGTGAACTTCACGATCGACTTGCGATATGTGTAGTGGCTTCAATAAACAACCGGTGATATCAGCCGATGATCAAGCAAATCATTGCATAGCTAAATGATTAGGAGCGTCACAAGAATTGATTAGGGAATACTTATTTTTAGAGTTTTTCAAATATTTTAACCTCGATAGTGATAGGATAATTTAGCTAATACATTGGATATTCTTTCAAACGAGCGTGTTTTACGCTGTTTCCCTGAGAAAAAAATTCAGATAATATATCTAGCGTCATGTTCATAACAACAACGATTCATACCCGCGCAATCATAATTAAAATTTGAAATGAAGATACTATCTAAACAAACTAGGGAAGTATGTATCCTAATACGCCCTCAAGTTGGTGTGGGAAAATCGATTCTGCTTTTTACTTCTGTAATGGCAACTCGAAGAAATTATCGCATGACACATATCCAGAGTAGTTCCTGTCAAGTTGACTGGTCCACGCAACTCCATATAATCATATTTCACGTACTACAAATTGACAAGAGGAAAAAGAAAAGTCGAAGGCTTAAAACACATTCTATTTATTGCTCTAAACGGACTTTCTTCTATCCATCTGGTAACACGAAGCAGTTCTTCAAAGTAGGGCAAGTTCCACCGGTTCTCTAACTCTTCTGTTACACATGCCAAAAATAATCAATAATGGCTTCAGCCAAGATAAGATGCAAGAAATTGGCTAGCAAGAAAGGGGCCAGGCTTACCTGCTAAACAAGCTCCTATTCGCGTTGTCGAAATGTTCTCTTGAACCAAAGCATGGTGATCATCGTTGTCATTGAGAATTTCTCGATGGCCCTGTCCAATGCTCGAAAGTAAGAGACCCTCCAAGATCGCTTGAAGTGCAAGATGCTATAGAATCCCAGAAATCGCACCGTAAAACCAGGTCCTAGTCCCACATAGAACCAGTTGTGGATGTCCAAACCGTGTTCGCTAGGCTTATCTCCGTTGGAATTATCACTGTGGTGCCCATCACTACCAGGTGGCTCGTCTCCGGTACAAATCTTCAAAAGAGGAGCTCCACAGAGTTCGTTGTTGCCGCGATAAACAGATTCATCATCCACGGTACGCAGATGGTTGCCGGATGGAATAAGGCCGGACAGTCTATTGAAAGACAGATTCAAATGACTAAGGAAGTCAATGTCGGATATGCTCGGAGGGATTGTACCTGACAGTTTGTTTTTGGAAAGATCGAGTGATTCTAATTTTTTCAAGTCACCAATGTTTGAGGGGATGTGTCCACTCAAATTATTCTGAGAGAGGTTCAGATTTTGAAGTCCGAGAAGCCTAGTGAACTCTTCTGGTATCTGCCCATCCAACATGTTTGCAGAAAGATCGATCGAGAAATAAGATGAAAGCACATCTCCATAATTTTGGCTGGTTCCCTTTGTGTTAACCATGAAATTGAGACTGTTCATGCTCAGCAAAACCAACAAATACGCAGAATCAACCGTAGACGAGAAGCCGTCAATACAATTGGGAATGGGTCCAGAAATGTTATTCTGTGCTAGGCTCAAGAAACGGAGATTGCGAAGTTGGCAAAATTGTGGAGGAATGCCTCCAACAAATCGATTTTTCTCTAAATTGATCAATGCCAATGATGGAGAATGTTTCCCAAATGGAGGTAACCTACCCGTGAATTCATTGTCGCTAAGATCAATAAGAAAAATCGGTAGATTTGACAAACAGATTGGGATTTCTCCAGTAAAGCCATTCCTCCTTAGGCTAAGAGTGGATAATTGCTGAAGACGGCATAAGGATTTCGGAATTTGACCATTTAATTGGTTATCCCCAAATACAAGAAAGCTCAAATCTTGCGATGCTCCCAAACATCGAGGAAATCTCCCAGACAGTTGGTTATTTGAGAGATTAATTTGAATCAGCCTTTTCAACTTACACAAAGAACTCGGAATGCCGCCAGTGAGATTATTACCCCAAAGTCTCAATACTATTAATCGTGGCATCTTGTCTCCAATATCTCGGGGAACTTGGCCTCTAAGCATGTTGCTTGAGATATCTAAAGATTCAATGTTAGAGGAAATGTTGGAGAGCCAATTAGTAATGCTGCCCGAGATGCTCACATTTGACATCGACAAAGTGGAAATATTCCTCTGTGTTTGAAGCCATCTTGGAAATTTAGGTCCCACTTTGCAATCCGACAAATCTATGTCACGAGCTTGGAATGGTGGAACCCAGGCAGAGCTCACATTTAATATGAGCTTATTAGAGGAAATGTCTAAACTGGTCAAGCTTTTGAGATTTTCAAAGTGAAGTTCACCAACAACTCCATACAATAAATTATGTGCAAAATGGAGCTCCTTTAAATTTGATAGTCGCCCAATGCTCTCTGGAATGGTCCCGTTCAATTTGTTACACCCTAGAAACAAGTTTCTTAGAGATGATAGCTCCACCAAATTGACTGGAAGAAAACCAAAAAACGAGTTTCCCGAAAGATCAAGGAGCGCTAGTTCTTTGAAATCTCCAAATTGATTTGGTAGGTCACCGCTAAAATCATTGTTGTAAACCTCAAAGATCTTCCACCTACTTTGTATGCAACCAAGAGCACCACCTAAAATGCTAGTGATATTCCCATTGAAGTGGTTATCATATAATCATACCACTTGCAATTTGCAAAGACTGCTTAAGTTTTCTGGAAATTCACCTTGTATCAAATTTAGAGACACGTCAAAATAGGCAAGCCTTCGATTATTCTTGAAGATTGCCATGGAAAGGCGGATTTTCGAAAAATCATTGGAAGAGAAATCAATATGTTCTAGATGGCTCAAGTTATAGATCCGTGGCGGAATAGAGCTTATGCTATTAAACCCAATGTCGAGGAATCTAAGAGAGGTGAAATTGGCTTGCGAAGAGCTAGAAATATGTTGCAATTCACAATTTCTCAATCCTAAAGATTGCAAAGATGGAAGCATATTAATAGAACAGAACCAATCTTCAACCTTCGAAAGGCCAACACCGGACATGTGCAAGAATTTCAAGGCAGATAATTTTGACACCCAATCAAGGTCGTTCGAGGTTATATAACCCAAATTGAAATCACCACTAAGATCCAAGTATTGTAATTTGGAAAGGTTATTGAGTTGCCTAGGAATATGTCCGCAGAAGCCTGCATATGAAAGGTTAAGATACTCCAGTTTCTGAAGAGAAGCAAAAAACGCTGGGATTTCTTGGGTTGAAAAGTTGTTGACACTAAAATCCAGATACTTCAAATACTTTAGTTCAGTTAAAGAATGAACTATGTTACCTCCTAGCATGCACTCATATGAAGGTACCAAGATGTCAATATCTATCTCTTCAGTACATGGATTATGAAGATCGAGCTTCAGGACATGGCCGGTCTTCTCACTGCATTCGACTCCTTCCCACTTGCAACATTCCTCTCCGATCCACGACGACAGGTGTCTTGAAGGATCAATGAGACCATGTTTGAACTTCAGAAGAGCTTCTCTCTCTGCACCAATACAACTTACATTGGTCGAAGCAATGGAATGACCGAATTCGATTACTTGAATGACAAAGATTGCCAATAAGACGGCAGACACAAGGCCATCGTAAGATGCCATAGGTTCTTTAGGACCTGAGAACAAGTATTTCTTTAATCAGGTGAATAATGGCCTTTGATTTACCAAGAAAAGAGTCACTATAATATATCGTTGAGGTCATTTTTTTTATCACCGTCCATCATGACTTCCTAAGGGATAACTCCAACTTTTCCAGGGCATTGCCTTCCAAGACCTGCCAAACGGTCGACCCATCAAAATCAATCCAAAACGTGTGTCATCTTTAATCTCTGTAATAGGGGTCAAACGAGGACGACAAAAAAATACGAAGAAAGAGGAATGCTGACAGCATTGCGTACCTCTAAAACTGATCATTGTCAGTGTATGATGTATGATCTTCAAAAATTGGTTATTGCCAGTGTCGGCCCTCCACCGCACCCCAATTAATCTCGAAATGACCAGTATTATGAAAACTAAGCGGGTTAGCAACCTTCATTTTTTAACAGAAATAGGCAACCCTCCTCTTATTTAAGCAACATCTAGATTATTAACCCATACCACGATAAAAATGGAGATAATTATCCAACAAAATCCTAAATCTATTATATGGATAATGATTTAGTCGTAAATTTTTTAATTTGGCAAATGCAATCTTAAACATTTTAACGATTTCTAATATAGTACATCCGATCAATTTAGGCTGGAAATCGTTGATGTGGCAGTTCGGTTAGCATCAACCATTCTACATGGCACGGTCGGCAGTTGATGTGGGGAGGTAATTTGAATGCCATTATTTTGCAAATTTTTTAAAATTTTCTTTCTTTTTCCTTTTTCATTTCTTTCATGGTCTCCTTCAAGGTGGAGGATACAATGGTACGCTAAATCGTCTCTCTAGATCTAGGCTTTTTTGAAGTTCTATTTTTCCTTTAGATAATCTTCATTGTCTCCAATGCTCTATCAAAGTCGAGCCTGATGTCATCTCGCTCAATGGCCTGGACTTCCTTAAGGCTGATGCTGAGATCCACAATGATAGCAAGCTTCATGTCAATGTGAGGAAGTCCATTGTGTCGAGGTGGTCCCTCAGCTCCGGCTCCTTCTCCAAGTTGACCCCGAGGTTGTCGAACTTCACGTGTGCCAAAACTTACACTTTAAGCTCACGCCGGAACCCGTCTTGGAACTTCACTAGCTATGGGCGAGGGTCGTCGGCCATCACCAACACGCTAACGCCCGTCGGTCCATGTTGGCAGAGGGAAGAAGATGAATAGAAGAGAAGAAAAGAATTGGGAAAAAAAAGAAAAATAAAAGAAACAAAATTGAGAAAATAAGTTCAAAACTACGTCGTTTCGTATAAGATAGTCCACATCAAATATTGATCGTGCCATGTAGGATGGACAACGCTAATTGGATCGCTATGTCAGCGATTTCTAGCCTGAATTAGGTAGATGGATTATATTGAAAAATCGTCAAAAAGTTTAGGATTATATTGGCCAAATTAAAAAATTTAGGATTGAATTAAAATTCATATAATAAGTTTATAACTTTTTGGACAATTTTCTCATATAAATGCAAAGGAGAAATCCAGCAAGGGCCCTTACATAGGTGGGTCTCTGCGCTTGTTTTCGAAGGTTCTTCATTTTGAAGAAGAAAATCTCTCCATTTAAATGACTAGTGAAATAGCACAATCATGTGAAGGAAAATCTTTGCAAAATTAAAACATCTTAGGAAATTGATTCAAATGGTTATAGCATTATGTGACAATTTGATAAATTTAAGTTATGGTTTTGTTCATTATTCTTTCTGTAAAAGTTGTTTTGGATGCCAAATATGCATGATTTTATTGTTCTCGACTGTATCCTAATTTTTTGGCCAAATTACGTTGGAACAACCTCGTAGATCTTTCATGTACTGGATCTCATTATGCCTTTTGGACTAGATTTCTAATCTCATATCTACATTCAATTTTCCGCAATTAAATAGCAATGAGAGGCAGTTTTACATAGGTAAGTGTTAAAAAAATTATTGATGAAAAAAAATGATCGGTGACTTTTTTTTATTGGTATTTATTAAAAAATTCTTTGAATTACCAATTCTTTTACAATTTGCAATTTATCGGATTTTGAAGTGACTTACCAACATTTATATGCATAGCTTAATAAAAGTTTCGAATTTATGAACTCTTACATGAAACTTTTAACCTAAAACTTTTAACCTAAATTAAAGTAATTTACCAACTTCTCTCAAATTGTCTTAACAACTTGTTTGGAGTTACCAACTTTCATTTGAGACCATGCTTGAACTTAGAGCTTCCGTCTCTTTATTAGTACAGCTTACATTGGTCAAAACTTTGGAATGACCGAATTCGATTACTCAAATGACAAAGATTGCCCATAAGAGGGTAGACACAAAACCACCGTAAGACGCCATAGTTTCTTTAGGACCTAAGAACAAGTATTGCTTCAATCACGGGTACAATGGTCTTGATTCAGCAAGAAAAGAGTTGCTATAAAACATTCTTCAGGTCAATTTCTGATCACCATCCACCATGACTTCCTGAAGGACAACTCCAACTTTCCAAGTCATGCCTTCCAAGACCCACCAAACGGTCATCAACCCATCAAAATCAACCCCAAAATACACGTCAATCTCTATTCTGTAATAACGATCGAAGGAGGACGACAAACAAAAAAACAAGAAAAGAGAGGATGCTTACACATCACTGCGTACGTCTAAGAACGGCAATTGTCAAGGTATCTTCCCGTAAAATTTGTCATTTTCAGACGAAATGAAAGTGGAAGCTCGACTCAGAGAAAAGCAATGGGCATGAACAGACAAAGAATTGAAAACGAAGATGACAAAGTGGTTGACGTGCAATGCAAGGAGTTATTTGCAAATAGAAGTCGGTGTGCAGTCGAAGCGACCTGGTCATCATAGAGACAATGCGTCACGGATCAATCGGTTTGCCACCAAAATTGGAGAATTTCAAGCAACGTGTCATTGACAGTTCAACTTCTCGTGAAGAACACGAGAGGCTTAGGCGTTTGGAGAAAACAAAGCCCGCACGCACATATCAACGCTCCCCGAGAGTTCATCCATTCAATTTCCTTGTATTTTCGCTTCTTTGTACATTTTAATTCCTATAATTTCCTCGAAATATATTTTCATTTTAATATCCTTTTAACTTCTTCACCGGTGGTGTGGAAAAAGTGCTGACCTTCCAGAAATTGGTTATTTCCATAATTATTTTTTCCAATAATTCGAAATAGCATATGCCGACTGCTAAGTATGTGGTAGATAAAAAAAAGTGGAAGCACGATTAAGAGAAAAGCAATGCGCATGAACATACAAAATGGTGGTGTGTGGAAAAAGTGCTGACCTTCCAGAAATTGTTTATTTCCAGAATTATTTTTTCCAATAATTCGAAATAGCATATGCTGACTTCTGTTGACACCTATTTTTAATTTGCCCAAAATCAATTATATAAAAATTTAGGAGTTAATTTCTTTAATTCCTAAAACAAAAAAAAATTAATTTTAAATGCATTGCATATAGACATTAGGCATTTGTACAAATAGGGTTTATTAATTTTATTTAAAAAAAGAAAAAAAGAAAGAAAAAATCGCGTTGGGCCGGGTCGGAGCCGAGCCAACCCGGCCCATTTTCTTTTTCTTCTTCCTTTCTTTTCCCCCTACGCATGCCCCGGCCCAGCCTCTCCTTTTCTTTTTCTTTTTCTTCCCTCGCGTGGGCCCAACCCGCCTCACCTCTCCACCTTCCGCGCGGGCCCGGCCCGGCCTGTCCTTCCTTTTTCCCCCACGCGGCAGAGGGCCAGCCCAGCCCAACCCAGCTTCCTTCCTCCTCCCCTCCGCCGAGTGTCGCTTTCCTTCTCCCCTGTGTGCGACCGAAGCATGACGCACGGCGGCGCCGCTCGTCGTCGTCGTCATCTGGCCAGGGGAAGCCCGAGGTAGCACGCCACAGAGACTGGCCATTAATGGCCAGTCCCGTCTCCCTCCTTTCCCGAGGTGCCCTTATCTTCTTCTCCCTCTCTTCCCCCTATTTGTTTGTTTTCTTCCTCAGCTGCAGACTGACGCCCCCCTCTGCACTTACCTATGGCCGCGGAATTCGCGGGGCATAGGCCAGTGCAGGCCGTCGTCATTGCCAACGCAACGAAGCCGGGGACGCCGTCGGCTATATATAGCCAGAGAGAGAAGCAGCGCGGTTGGGCACTGTAGAGAGCAAACAGAACAGAGAGAGCAAACAGAGACTGAGAGAGAGAGGTAGAGGAATAGAGAGAGATTAGAGAGACAGAGGTCGACCCGATAGTCCGCCAGAGTCGGAGGAGTGTCCAGCAGCCTCACCGTCGGCGGTTCTGAGAGAAAACAGAGCAGACAGAGACTGAGAGAGAGAAGACAGAACAGAGAGAGAGAGAGACAGAGGAACAGAGAGAGATTAGAGAGAAAGAGGAAGGGCTGAGAGTTCGCCGGAGCCAGAGGGAAGCCAACCCGTCGTCGCCGTCGTCCCCCAAGCCAGCCGGAAGCCCCTTGGAGGTCAAAGAACCGGTGAGACCTCTCGGCCGACGCAACCCCTCCTATTTTGCTCTGTTTTTTGACACGGTTTGGCTGGGACTCGCGCCGGCCGTTTTGCGCGAATCCGGGCCCATACCGTCGTCCCTCGCCGCTCACACGCCGCCGTCGAAGGCAGGGTAGGTTGTCGGAGTGCGCCGAATCCTCGAGGTAGGTCAAAAATTGCCCTTTTTTGTCACGCTCGCCATCTGTTTGATGTTTTGCCTCAATGAGGCCGAGTTTGTTTTGTTTGTCGGCCGGCGAGGAGGTGGCCGGACGGCGAGCCCAGGTCGCGGCGTGACCTACTGGCAGCCCAGTCCGGCGGTTTGAGGGTGGCGGTAGCCCGGGTCGGCCGGCGGACGACCAATTTTGGCCCCGCCGGCACTCTCCCCGCAGGCCCGTCAATCCGGGTCAAACCGACCCAGTTCAGCCAACCCGACCCGGGTCAACGCCTGGGCCGGATCCGTTGACCCGAGTCGGTTCCGACCCGATCCGGATCAGCTGATCCGACCCGATCAACTCCGGGTCGGATCCGTTGACCCGGGTCGATTTCGACCCGGTTCGCCCGGCCCATTTTTAATTAAAATATTATTTTTAATTTTAATTTTTTTCTTCCGTCTTTTATTCTGTTTTATTTTAAAAAATTTTAAAAAGGTGTTTTAGATTTTCGTTTTTATTTTATTTATTTTTTAAAAAAAAATTTTAAATTTTTTTTTTAAAAAAATTAAATTATATGGTATGTTTGAATATTTTTATTTATCATGCATGTTTTAATTAAGCGCATAGGTTGCATATTTAATTAGACAAGCCTGCTGTTATGTTATGCATGTTCTTTTTAATACAATTGCATGAGCTGTTGTGTTTCGAATGTCATCTGACTTAGTTAGAGCCTTAGGTTGCATGCCTGCATTGATTGCTAATCGTTTCTGATTATGCACTCGTTTGATCACCTCACATGTTAGGAGAAAGGTCCTAAAATCAATTTAAATTGCCTGACAAATGTTTTCAAAAAAAATGAATAGGATAGAAAGGTACCGAAAGGGCATTAGTTATACAACTAGTGTAACCAAGTCCCCGAATCTAGTTAATCTCTGGTTTGTAGGAATAGGGTGATTCTCCCATCACCCTATTTGGGTTTCTAATCGGCCTACCCCAAATCGATTAGTGGCGACTCCTGCATGTAAACCACCTGCATGTTAAGAACTTAAACCCTAAGTCGTGATATGGTATGGGCTTGGGAGAGCTCGAGTTAAGTCCCGAATCTAGACTTAGCACTTACCAGGTCGAGACCTCTCCCGAGGAGGAAGTCGGTCGCGACAGACTGGCAACTCCGCTGGGGACTTGTAAAAGCGGACTTAGGCCGAAAATTTTATCCCGTTCAAAATAATTTTTATTTGGCAGCAGGGACTTCAGGTACGATCCTGACATTAAGGTATTATTTGTTTTGCAGGTTCGAATTGATTGTTTATAAGTTGTTGTGCGTGCTTTAAATTTAGCACTACACTATTACACACACAACCATGCTGCTGGACCTGGGCCGCAATAGGGCACCCTAAGATGGTGTTAAGAAAGATACGACCTCGAACGCGAGCCCGCGATGTAGAGGTTGCCTTTCTTTTCCTCGAAATTCATTTCTAAAAATTGTAAAGAAATATTTTTAGCCGCTATTTGCGTGACTATAAAATATTTGTTTAGATTTGGCCGAGGTTAAAAGGACTTGACACCAACGCGAGACTGCGACGGTCAGGCCCCCTTTTAATTTCATTTTGCTGAGCCAGTCTAATTAGAAATCGAACCTCACTTCTCATGTGTATGTCGTTGTGATTGGCATAGTTTAAGAAAAGGTATATATTCTATCCCTTCTCTTTTTATTGAATAGTTTACTTATTCATTTAATTTGTTGTTGATAGGCCACCTGTTGATCGCATTCTACACACGATGGGAAGAGCCGACGTCCAATTCGTCCCCACTCCTAAGTCGAAACTCCTGGCGTGGTGGGACCAACTAGATCAAAACGGTCAATATTATGTCAAGACCAGAATCGGCCGTTTACTTCCACTTCTCAAAATTAACATCCATTCCGGTATGATGCAGGCACTAGCACATTTTTTGTGCCCACAAACATCCACATTCGTATTTGGTAGGTTCGAGATGACCCTCACTTTGGAAGAATATAGTATAGCCATTGAAAAGCCTTTGGGATCTCAGCTTGTCAAACCACTTTTGGGTATGGCCCCTCTATCTGAATTATCCCAGTTTTTGAGAACCAAAGGTGATACTGTGAAGAGAGTCATTAAAGCCCACTGTAATGCATGTCCCTGGTTTTTCCTAAATGAATGTTTTATGAGCCAGCCCATGAGCCAAAAAACTAAGATTTTTATCCTCGCTTTTATAGGGTGTGTTCTTTTTCCCCATCGCCGAAATTCGATAAATCCCTCGATTGCATATGTGGCCAAACAAATTTGCGCTGATTTGAATTATGTTAATTTGGTTTTGGCAGAAACATTTTTGTCTTTAAATCGTTTTAAACAAAATGATGACAAAATTATGCGGGTCGCCCCAGAAATTTTGCAAATCTAGTTTTTGTCCCGTCTAAGAAGATTTGGACATCTCATGTAGCTTTTCTAAATTGATGACTTCACACACCCGATCCAAAGGTTTGAGGTTTTGAAAAGTCATTCCCCCGATAAGGATTATAATACTTGGATAAACTTTTTGAAAGACCCCGATCCCAAGGCATTCTTATGGCATGCTAAATGGTTCCATGAGAGTCAGGCTTGTTATGCCCACCAGTTCCACAACCCCGTTCCGTTGCTCGGTCTATCTGGCATCACTTCATATTACCCCTACCGAGTAGCCCGTCAGTACAGGGCCCTCCAAGAAATTCCCCCGCCACTCAAGGCTGATCTATTCCGAGTTCGATTCACCCGCTCGAACTACAATTATGCCGATGAAATTCGAACAACCCAAGGACTGTGGACCAAGTGCTTACCTAAGGGCATTCTTGTGCCCAGACTTCTCAAGGGGCAAGAAAAAACCCACCATGCTTCCTTGTTTTACATCTTGCATCATCAAATTCCGATGGAACTACAGCCAAAGGTTCCGAATATAACCAACAAGCCCAGTCGTCAAGCACAAATCGACCGTCTCGAAAGGACTGTGGGGACGAGGAATACGCTTATTGCGGAGCTTGTCCGTGAAAATAAGCGGCTTCGGGACACTGTAGCTTCTCCAGCGTTTGTAAAATGAGTATTCGGGGGGAGCATTTTTGTAAAAACCGCTATTTCTTTTAATGTATTTTATAGTTTTTCTTGTTTAGGGGTTCTGTTTATCCTTTTAATGTTGTTTATGGGTTGTATTAATGTTAATGAAGTTCGGGCCGTTTTTATGCTTTATATGAATTTTTTGGGGCGAAGATGACACCACCGCGGCCTTTGGCCCAGTAGTACCCGGGATGTAAGCGTCACGGTCTGAGGCGTCCGGGGTTCGAATCCCGGAAACGCCACTTGCAATGTTGATATTAATAAAACCCCTTTTTGCTTTATTTTTCCTTGCAAATAAAGTAAATACACGACAATATTATGATCAGGTCATAAAATCATTCTTTTATGAACATCATAATCATTTATTTTAGCGTTTTCACAGGTAGTTAGAAAAATGGCCGAAGAAAGCGCCCGCCTTAATAACATGGAAAGCGAAATGAAGATGGTTTTCAATGCACTTGAAAGCATCACCAAGCAAATTGAATCTATCAATAGCAAGCTCACACCTATGCCTGCAGCAATTGAGGTGGTGTTACCACCTTCGTCTACTGGGAAAGAAAAAGCTTCCGCCAGTGATAGCAAAATGCCCCTGCTAGAGGATGAATCGCTTCCCCTTGCTGTCAAGAAGCCTGAACTCAAAGCTGCGCCAATGACGGAATAGGACAAACGCCTCGCAAAGGTCGAGGAGATGCTGAAGCAACTGCAAGGCCCACAAAATGCTGTCCCGCTTGACCTCTCTATATACAAACGGGTCAAAGTGCCAGAAAAGTTCAAAATGCCGGAGTTCGAGAAATATGATGGCACATCTTGTCCCAGACATCATCTGCACATGTATCACGTACGGATGACTCAATATGTCGACAACGAGCCCCTCATGATTCAGACTTTTCAAGCAAGCCTGACAGGACCTGCCCTGACCTGGTACATGTCAAAGGATATCGATACTTTTAAATCGTGGGATGATGCTGCCGACGCATTTCTCAAGCAGTATCAATTTAATCTTGATGTCACTTTCACTCGTGACGACTTGGAGCGTACTGAAAAGAAGAAGAGCGAGTCCTTCAAGGAGTATGCCACCAGGTGGAGAAATTTGGCTGCCCAGGTTACCCCACAACTTACTGATCATGAGCAAGTAAAGTTATTCATCAAGTCTCTTCCGTATGAATACAAACACCGTCTGGTTGGCGCCACTGCTGAGTCCCTTAATCGTCTTGTTCCTGTTGGCGAACGAATTGAAATGGGATTGCGTGACGGATGGTTCACGGACCCCACTTCCACCAGCAAGAAACTCAACCCGAGAAAAGAGAAAGAACCCCTGTCACATGGGAACATTGCATACGCCCAAACTGTTCACCCTCCTCGGATAGTCCAGATGAACATTGAATCGCAGCCGACCTCAAGTCAGCAGCCTCCGAGACAATATAAGAAAAGGCAATTCACTCTATTGCCTGGATCCCCTTCTCAAGTTCTGGCTATTTTCCGGAAGAAAAATCTACTGTCTACCGGACTAAAGTGTCCCAACGCAGAGAGTTTCTCGAGTTATGATCCGTTCAAGAAGTGTGACTATCACATGGGCGAAGTGGGGCATTCGACAGATGACTGTTATACCCTTAAACATCGAATCCAAAACTTGCTCGACACCAAAGCCTTTTCATTTCAGACATTCAGCCCAAATGTGCAAAACAACCCCCTCCCTGAGCATGAAAGTAGAGTCAATGCCATATCAACTCTTGATACCAGTAGAGTTAAAAATGAGAGAGTATGCACTCTGGACGTTTATACCGCCCTAGTGAAGGCAGGGTATTTTCCTGCTGGCGAGGTATTGTCGTTGTCTCTAATGAAAGAAAGAGTCGTCAGTAAGGCAAAGGCAGGTTTGATTGTGTATGCCTACTGCACCGGAGTAGTGGCTACCATCTTCGAGATCATTATCGATTGGGACAAAGAAATTTCAGCGCTGAATGCCGAAATAAACAAATCCACCCCTGCACCTGTAAATGAACCCTTGTTTAACGACCCAAAACTTGAGAAGGACTTGACGATTGAGGTGCCCCTGTCCAAAAGACCACATAGTGATTGGCATACCTCAGCCTTACGAATACAAGAATGACAAAGCTGTCCCGTGGTCCTACGAGTTGGACGTTGACCTAGTTACCAGGTCAGGACGGACATACGCTCAAGTTGAAGCACAACCTCCGAAGCCTGTCACCGATGAAGAGGCCAAAGAATTCCTGGCCATTGTCAAAGCTAGTGAGTACAATGTGGTGGACCAATTGCGCAAATCGCCCGCCCAGATTTCCTTATTGGAGCTACTCCAAACGTCCGTAAAGCATCAAAAGTTGCTCATGAAGGTACTTAGCGAGGTAAATGTTCCCGAGACAATCCAGCACAATAAATTAGAAGCGTTTGTGGGGTCCATCCTCTTGAAGGACCAAATATCATTCTCGGAAGATGAATTTCCTCCTGAAGGCAGGGGACATACCAAAGGCCTCTACATTTCCGTCAAATGCAGAGACTCCCATGTGGCAAGAGTTCTGATAGACAATGGGTCTACGTTAAATATTCACCCGCTGGCAACCTTGCACCGTCCCAAGGTAGATACGTCTAAGCTTCGTACCTCCAAGACATCCGTCCGGGCGTTCGATGGAATGAAAAAAGATACTGTTGGTAAAATCGATCTCGATGTGCAAATCGGCCCAACAATTTTTAGTATCCTGTTCCAAGTAATGGATATTCCCATTGCGTTTAGTTTTCTGCTGGGCCGCCCCTGGATTCACTCTGCTGGAGCTGTACCTTCAAGCCTTCACCAAAGTGTTAAGTTTGTAGATCAAGGGAAGCTGATAACGGTCCTAGGAGAAAAGGACCATCGAATTTACCAAGAAACGGCCATTCCGTACGTTGAACTGAGTGGCAAGGTAGAATCTAGCTACCAGTCGATCGAACTTGTGTCAGTTGTACACGCATGTCGAGGAGTTTCTCCCCTTATCCCTGATATGTCGAAGGCTTCAATCATGGCTGGGAAGGTTATGGTTGGAAACGGTTTCTCCCCAGGTCAAGGACTCGGCAGAGGAGGCTGGGGCATCCGAGAGCCTATTCGAGCCATCAAGAATCATCGTACAACTAGTTTAGGGTATCATGGAGGAAGCCCACAGGTCAACAAGGGATACATAAAGGGTCAAGTCGGTGTATTACCTCCCCATATCAAAGAGACTTTCCCGCCACCTGCTAAACTGTTACAAGACGAGAAAATTTATCTTGACTTCTCAGGGGAATCTGAAAAGGGGTGTAAACATCCAGCTGAATGTTCGAATCGCTCGAGTGCCTCGAAACTTTCTGTGAACCTTGCTGTTGACCTACATCAGAGCTCAGACCAGCTGTCAACTGAAAAAGATTGTGGAGGAGAAGAAACACTGGAAAATGTGGTCACCCTGTTTGACGACATCTTTATAGGGGCCATACAAGAGGATTCAACTGAAGAAACGAGTGCAAGCCCGCCTGATTTGTCCGCGCGATTGTTGTCCCAGTTAAATGAACTACGAGATTTGCTCACATCCTTGTTGGATGCCATTAACCAAATCTCGGATGTATTACAGCCGTTGCCCAATCAAAAGCAGTTGACTTAGGAAAATTGTTCAGAGGAAAGCCCGCCAACAGGAGTCCTCCCTGACGTGATGTGGCAAGATATTCAACTTTTGCAGTGGCAGGGTAATGTACGACAATACTCGCCGTTCCCTAAAATCATGGATGTGATATTCCCTATCCTTTTACGAAAGGAGTTAATTGTGAGGAAGCCGAAGCACCCTACTCCTGAATATTTCATTAATTATGATCCCTCCAAATCCCGTGACTATCATTCGGGGGAGGTCGGGCACTCGTTGGATGATTGCGATGCTTTGAAAAACAGAATTCAAAATCTGTTGGATGCCAGGGCATTCACTTTTTGTGCCCTGTGGCTGTGTCATGGTGAAGATGATCTTTTGGTGGTGCCTAGCCTTCGCGCCGCTGCACCTAAACTTTCTGATAAAGGACGTAGAGGGAGGCCGATTATGGATACTCTAGGTGAGCCCAGTGGTAAGTTCGACTTCTATGTTGACTACCAGATGCCATCAAGCTTTTTATGAAGATGAACAAGACAGCACTCCTAGTGGATGGGAGGAAATGGAAATGCTGACACCAATGAAGAGAAGAGCTGAGGAGCTAGATCCCTGGAACGATAGTTTTGAAGATTTCTTTGTTGCTGCAATAGATAAAGGACCGGTGGAGGGAATGGGCGCAAGCCCGCTTGAGTAGAATTCCTCTTCCCTCTCTTTTGCATAAATCCCTGGAAAAGGAGCTATCATTGTATTTTGGCCTTTTGTCGTCGTTTCTGTTAGAAGAAACGTCTTTTTGAACTCTACCATTTTGAGCTTGTAAATCTATGTATTGTAAAATAAATAATGTTTTGAGGGCATGAGGCAGTATCCCAAACCGGTCCGTTGATGATATCCAGCTATAGAAAGGAAAGTATTCTGAGGCCCGGGCTATCTCATGCTTCCTCGTTTCCAAAAGCTTTTTCGAAAACCAAAAATATTTTATTATGTTTTCAAAAATTTTGGGAAAGGAAAAGACGAAAAACCTGTATTCCCCTTTTGTTTTTCTGACCAATTTACTTTATGTTTCAGGCAAAATTTTGCGACTTGCGAGGGAGTTAGTACGGTCCATCCTGATGATGAAGATGCTAACAGCAGCAGTTCTGATGATTCAAATGATGACCCCGCTGAAATCCGCAGAAGTTAGGAGCAATACGAACAAATCAAGCCCCTTACTATTGAAGATACAGTTACCATCAATTTGGGCGATGCTCAGGATCCAAAAGAAGTGAAGATTGGGGCCAACCTGCCTGAAGAGAAAGCTTCACGTTTAATCGCTCTCCTTAAGGATTATCAGGACATCTTCGCATGGTCTTATTCCGATATGCCAGGGTTGGATCCTCGAATTGTTGAGCACAGTTTGCCTACCAATCCCGACATACCCCCGAGAAAGCAAAGGTTACGAAGAACCAAACCGGAGTTGTCGAAAAAGATCGAGGAGAAAGTCATGAAACTGTTAAAGGTGGGGTTCATCGAGGTTTCACAATACCCGGATTGGGTAGCGAATATTGTGCCTGTGAAGAAGAAAGACGGACGGATTCGAGTTTGTGTGGATTATCGCGACTTGAACAAAGCCAGTCCAAAAGACGACTTTCCACTCCCCCACATCGATGTTCTCGTGGATAGCACTGCTGGATTCGAATTATTTTCTTTCATGGATGGATTTTCGGGGTACAACCAGATAAAGATGAATGATGAAGACAAGGAGAAGACGGCATTCATCACTCCATGGGGAACTTTTCACTATAAAGTTATGCCTTTTGGTCTGAAGAATACCGAGGCAACTTATCATCGTGCTATGGTCACTCTCTTCCATGACTTGATGCATAAGAAAATTGAAGTCTATGTCGATGATATGATTGCCAAGACCAGATGCGAAGAAGACCATATGGGAGCTTTGAAGAAATTATTTATCCGGTTACGTGAGTTCAAATTGCGCTTGAATCCTGCAAAGTGTGTGTTTGGGGCGACCTCTGGTAAGTTACTCGGATTTATCGTAAGTAGCAAGGGGATCGAGGTCGATCCCTTAAAAGTTACAGCAATATGCGAATTGCAGCCCCCGTCTACGGTAAAAGAGGTCAGAAGCCTTTTAGGAAGGCTGAATTACATTGCTCGGTTCATCTCCCAACTCTCTGAGACAGCACGACCTTTCTTCAAACTTCTTAAGAAAGGTGCCCAGATTAATTGGGATGAAGATTGTCGGGAAGCATTTGAAAAGTTGAAGCAGTATTTGATGAATCCTCCGGTGCTAGTTCCACCAGTCCCAGGGTATCCACTAACTCTCTATTTTAACGATTCACAGTGAATCGTTAGGAGCCCTGTTGGCCCAAATCCACCCAAACGATAGAAAAGAACGAGCCATCTATTATTTAAGCAAGAAATTCACTGTCTCAGAACAGAATTATTCTGAATCAGAAAAGACATGCGTCGCATTGGTATGGGTGTTGCAAAGGCTTCGACAATATACCTTGCACCACCAAACATTCCTTATGACTGAGAACGACCCTATTCGGTATTTACTTAATCGACCGGCTTTAGACGGAAAATTAGCCAAATGGCAGGTTATAATCTCGAAATTTGATATACAAACATTAGCTCAAAAATCAGTGAAGGGCCGAGTAATCGCCGATATGTTGGCTGAATGCCTTGGAGAAATGCATGAGGATGATCTCCTAGATGATCGTATTTTATCAACGGAGGAGCAGGCATGGACAATGTTCTTTGATGGAGCAGTAAACTTGTCTAGTTCTAGCACTGGAGCGGTCCTGATATCCCCGGATGGGCAGCACTATCCTATAGCTGCTAAATTGGTGTTTCCTTGCACCAACAATATAGCCGAGTATGAAGCATGTATTCTCGGTCTACAAGCAGCGATTGATATGAAAATAGCTAAACTGAAAGTATTTGGCGACTCTGCTTTAATTATCCTCCAAACAGTGGGTGAATGGAAGACTAGGGATACTAAACCGGTACCCTATCATGACTATCTGGAAAAATTGGTTTCAGAATTTGATAAGATCTTGTTCGACTACTTATCTAGATCTCATAATCAATTCGCTGATGTACTGGCTATGCTGTCATCCATATTACAAGTTACCAATGGTTTTGAAGTAGAGCCTCTAAGAATTGAAGTACTAACCAAGCCTGCCCATTGCATGACCGTGACTGCTGAACCTGATGGTAAGTCATGGTATTACGATATCATGACCTATATCAAGGAACAACAGTTCCCCGAAGGGATCAGCCCCGTAGACAGAAGATACATAATGAAAATGGCAACAAAATTCTTCATTGATGGCGAGAATTTGTACAAAAGGTCCTATGACTCTGTTTTGTTGAGATGCGTGGGCGCAGCTGAAGCAACACGAATCATGCAGGAATTACATGAAGGAGTATGCGGTCCACACATGAATAGACATATGTTGGCCAGGAAAATAATCAGATTAGGTTATTACTGGCTTTCCTTAGAGGGTGATTGCATCCGACATGCTAGAAATTGTTACCGTTGTCAGATCCATGGCGACAAGATAAACACCCTCCAACTGAACTGCACCAGTTGTCTGAGTCGTGGCCATTCTCAATGTGGGGCATTGATGTGATTGGCCCAATTAATCCAAAAGCATCAAATGGGCATCGCTTTATCTTGGTTGCAATTAATTATTTTTCCAAGTGGATCGAGGCCGCGTCATATGCCAATGTCACTGCTCGGAATGTGATGAAGTTCATCAAGCGAGATATAATTGCCCATTATGGCGTCCCTGAAGCCATCGTTATAGATAACGGGACAAATTTGAATAACAAAATTGTTGACGATCTACTTAGTGAATTTAAGATCCGACATCTAAACTCGTCCCCTTATCGTCCTCAAATGAATGGAGCTGTTGAAGCTACTAACAAAAACATCAAGAAGATCTTAGCCAAAACTGCCAAAAACTATCGAAACTAGAACGAAAGATTGCCCTTTGTGCTAATGGCGTATCGAACGTCAATCCGAACATCCACCGGGGCAACCCCTTTTTCCTGGTGTATGGCATGGAGGCCGTCCTGCCTGTTGAGGTAGAGATCCCGTCGCTGCGGGTTTTGTCTCAAGTAAAGCTGTCTGATGCAGAGTGGAAGCAACGAAGATTGGAGCAGCTGAATATGATTGATGAAAAGCGTCTAAAGGCCCTTTGTCATGGGTAATGTTACCAACAAAGGGTAGCCCGATCATTCAACCAAAAGGTACGCCCAAGGCATTTCGAAGCAGGCGATCATGTTTTGAGAAAGGTGCTGCCATTGCCCCCGGAGCTTGGAGGCAAGTTCGCTCCAAATTACAGAGGTCCTTATGTCATGAAAAAGACACTCCTTGGAGGGGCTTTGATTCTAACTGAGATGGATGGACGTCAATTCTCTAACCCGGTCAACACCGACGCTGTGAAGAAGTACTACCCTTGAAGTGATCTCTATGTTCCTATTGATAACAAGGGAATTGACAGAAAAGTTATCACTAAAAACACTCCTGGTTGCAAGTCCAACTGAAAAGTGTTTCGTACGCAACGAAATCGCATCGAGGCTGATCCTGGCAACCACAGAAGCTGTTGACAGTAGTCAGGTCCACATCTGTTGAAGACCTTCAAAGTAAAGATTAGCTTTGCTGCGAGGATTCCCATGCAAACGATTGCCAAATGTCTTATGCATTCAAGAATCAGAGAACAAGTCAGGTACCGCATCGAAACAACATACGCCGACAACAGGATGTTCTAGCCCGGGGTACCTCTAATTATAGAGGATTTCATTCAACCTTCGTGCTCACTCATGAGATGAGAAAAGACTCTACTAGCTTTGAAGGCAAAGTAGAAGAAGGATAATCTCCATCGAAGGCCCACATCTGTCGAAGACCTTCAAAGTAGAGATTAGCTTTGCTGCGAAGATTCCCACACAAGCAATGACCAAATGTCTTGTGCATTCAGGAATCAAAGAACAGGTCGGGCCTGCATTGATGTAGCGTCCGCCAACAGCAAGATTTTCCAGCCAGGAGTACCTCTAATTATAGAGGATTTCATTCAAGCTTCGTGCCCAATTATGAGAGGAGAAAGAACTCTCCAAGTTTTGAAGATAAAGTGGAAGAAGGGTAACCTATATCGTTCTCATTTTACCCTCCATCGTTTTGTTTCTAAATGTATGTTCTTGCTTTTGTCAGAAAGAAATCATTGATAGAGAAGGCTGAACAAAGTAAAGAGGAGAAAAGACGCTGCTAGCTTAGAAGGCAAAATCAAAGAGGGGTAGTCTGTATCGTTTCCAAGTCCTATCCCTCAAAGAGCTGTTTATTAACACGGTTTCTCTTATTACTTTATAGGATTGCCTTACCACTGCAGCATAGGTAGGTATTCCTTTCCTCAAAAACATCCCTTGTAATAATGCAAGACAATAAGGATAAGAAGAGGCATGTTATACCAAATAAATGCATGATTCTCTTCAAGTGCATTACTTGAAAAGTAATTTTGCATGGTAATTTTGCCTGTTTAATTCACCAATTCCCCGTAAGAATTTTGACAATCCGACGAAAGGTATCGAACTACTCCAATATGTTGAACGAGGTGCGTCAGAATGATGAAAGGCAACCCTTGATCCACACACATCCTTACATACCAAATTTTTGCAGAATGAGCGATAAGGTTTCATTTCTACAAGGTAAATGGATTTCTCGCATGAGGTACGGTAGCCAAAATGACGAGAGGCAATTCATTTCTCTCCCCTATACATTACCATTAATCCTTTGCTTGACCATCTTCGAGCCCATACACTTAGAGGTTTTTTCTAAGTCACCCCTATAAAAAACCACCCTACATTGGGGCAGCTTGAGATGAATCAGCATCACATGATGGATTCAAACTCAGAGGAAACAAGAAAAACATCCTTTTTTCTGATCACCTTTCCCCGTATCTTCAGCCTCGGCATCTTTACGGACCCAACGGCCCCTAACGCAGTCCTCCAAGGCAAGCACACCATCGATGACAAATCAGTTAAGGCTAAAAGGGCTTTGTCAAGAGAGGAGCAGCAAACTAAAGTCTGCTCACCATGTTAATATCTTATTGATAACAGCGATGTTTTCACCTAGGAAGAGGAGTTTGTAATATCTAAAATTCTCTTTGATCATCGGCTGCAACAGCTCAAACAAGGTGAAAAAGATGAGTAAAAGTTTTCTTGCTCTCACTCGCATTAATCTTTGAGTGTTTTTATTGCAGATGAACTCTCACGATGATTTAAGTACCTTAGGATGACGAAGAGCAGTTCTTCTTCTATCCCACACACTTATATCCCTTGCTAGCCCAATTGAGCCAGCGATTTCATTTCATATGAACCCAGTTGATGATCATTCCTTACACTGGGGTAAGGCAAAGTCACCACAATTCGAGCGTCAGACTCCAAGATATCGAATCAAGATGAGGACTCCGAAAGCCTAATAACATGGCTCTGTTCAACTTTGTTTAGGTAAGTCCTGACAACATCAGAAGAGCAGCAAAAAATGCTGGAAACTAGGGGCATGAAAAAGTAGTGTGCCTGGTAAAAGCAAGGCCAATGCCTATGAAACAACAACAACAAAGAAAAGAAAAAGAAGAAGAAGAAAAACGATGAAAAGATCAAGAGACAAGAATCCCTAATTCCTAGGTAACTGCTTGTGGAAAGCGATGAGGTTTCATACGAGGAGTTCTTTGAACATGATGAAAGTGCTCTTAAATACCTCAAAGTTGTTAAACAGGTGTAGGATAGATAACCCCAAAAGGGTTCAAACTTGAGTTCTTCTTCGATACAAATTTCCATTTCGAGAACATAGTCTTGACAAAGATCTGTCACATGACAGACGAAGACAAACATGTAGAAGCTTGATAGAGATAGAATGGTATACAGGAAAATGCTTGACACAGAAGCTTCTTAAGAAAGAAGTTGTCAAAGAAGCTAAACATGTGATTACCCAGGGAGTTTGCCAGGAAATGCAAACGGTGGAGAAGAAGACTGGTGACAACGCTAGATGATCACCAATTCTCTCCCTTACACACATTTTTGAGCCTAACGATCATTTTGTTCATCAACCTGTGAACCAAACCCCCGTTACATCCCTCATGAAGTCTCTTCTGACTAGGGCACTTGAATTAACGTGGAATTTCAAATGTTTATAAACAACGCTCGAGGAAGTGCGAGCAGGATTATTTTTATCTCTTTTTGCAGAGGTCTTTGACTTGTAAACCAGGAGATAATTGCAGAATATCTTCTTTCATAATCTTGACTTGAATAGTCACCTTTGTCAAGCCATTGACCAAGCCAACATTACAACCCTGAAGAAGACCTCTCAGATTGGCAATTTCATACTGCTTGCGAGAAAACTTAGACCCTTGCAGATGTGACAACGACCAGATTGAGTGACTTTGATGTTCCCGCATTAATGGATGGGACAGATAGCTCTTTTCAGTGAGAGTGAGCGGAAAGTCCTTTCTGACTGAAAGTCTCTCGTTCAGCTTCTCGAGAAAACCACCTCGCGAGCGAAAATTGTCTTAATTGACCCTCGGTGGATGTTTGATGATGTAAATGTGGCAAAATCATCATGCATGAACTTTCAAATACGCATCCTGGAATAGCCTAGCTTGTCTATCTCTGATGAATGCATGCATGTTTGAGCTAATCGTCTTTGACAACTCAGATTTTCAATCCCCAGTGATAGGACACAAAAGTTCAGGTGCTGTAGAAGCCCTCCTTATCATTCCAAGGGAGACGTCCTGAAAAAAGATCGGTTATTCAGCAGATGATTCATTACACTTCTAAGTAAGAAACCCGAGATATTTCATCTGATTTCTTTTCAAATTACCCGGAAGGTAAGCCAGGTTCTTTTGAAAAAGAAATGCACTTTGACTTTCAGTCAAGAAATTTCATATGATATTTTGAAATAGCTTTAGTTGTCTATTTCTCCCATGAATTCATGCGTCATTGTACAAGAGAATTTGTCTGACAAGAGACATGCCCTTAAGAGACAGGAACATGGCCAGTTGCTCATCGTTCGAGTCTTTTCAAGACTTGATGGCAAGGACCCACCAGGCAAAACAACAAATCCTCGAGCGAGGACCCCTAGTTGCTCATCGTTTGAGCCTTTCCAAGACCTGCTGGCGAGGACCCACCAGGTAAACCATCAAATCCTCGAGCGAGGACCCCCAGGTACTTTGTCAAGACGACCGAAGAAAAGTTCGAGTTCTGGCAAAGCAAAATCCAGACAGTCAAGGTGATCGAAGAAAGGTTCGGTTACCTAAACAAATGAAATCTAGCTGGCGACCGAAGATAGGTTCGGGCCTGTGCAAGTGATTTCCCTAGTCGAAGTAATCAAAAGAAGGTTCGATTACCGATACAAATGAAATCTAGTTGAGGCTACTGAAGATAGGTTCGGGTCTTAGACTAGTGATTTCCCCAATCAAGGCGACCGAAAAAAGGTTCGGGTCCTAGACAGACGAAATCCAGTCAAGGCGACCAAAGATAAGTTTGGGTCCTAGGCGAGCGATTTCCCCCAGTCAAGGTGACCGAAGATAGGTTCGGGTCCTAGACAAACCATTCCTCCCGTCGAGATGACTAAAGATAGGTTCGAGTCCTCGACACGCACTATCAACTATCTGGAATTACTCTACCCTTAGGCAAGGTAAGTAACCCCAGGTATGTTTTTATTTGCTTTAGCATGCATCATCTTTTATCGCATCAAAAATGGGACTACTGTCTCGCAAAAATAACATTCATTGAGCATGCATGGGCCAAATTTAGGTGTTGTTTTGTCTTTGAACGTAACCTCTATGATCTCAATCTCTACGAGCTCACCTTCAAAGAGGCAGCTGTTGACACATATTTTTAATTTGCCTAAAATCAATTATATAAAAATTTAGGAGTTAATTTCTTTAATTCCTAAAACAAAAAAAAATTTAATTTTAAATGCATTGCATATAGACATTAGGCATTTGTACAAATATGGTTTTTTAATTTTATTTAAAAAAAGAAAAAAAAGAAAGAAAAAATCGCGTCGGGCCGGGTCGGAGCCGGGCCGACCCGGCCCATTTTCTTTTTCTTCTTCCTTTCTTTTCCCCCTGCACATGCCCCGGCCTAGCCTCTCCTTTTCTTTTTCTTTTTCGTCCCTCGCGTGGGCCTAGCCCGCCTCACCTCTCCCCCTTCCGCGCGGGCCCAGCTCGGCCTGTCCTTCCTTTTTCCCCCGCGTGGTAGAGGGCCAGCCCAGCCCAGCTCAGCTTCCTTCCTCCTCCCCTCCGCCGAGTGTCGCTTTCCTTCTCCCCTGTTCTCCCCTGTGTGCGACCAAAGCATGACGCACAGCGGCGCCGCTCGTCGTCGTCGTCATTTGGCCAGGGGAAGCCCGGGGCAGCACGCCATAGGAACTGGCCATTAATGGCTAGTCCCGTCTCCCTCCTTTCCCGGGGTGCCCTTATCTTTTTCTCCCTCTCTTCCCCCTGTTTGTTTGTTTTCTTTCTCAGCTACAGACTGACGCCCCCCTCTGCACTAACCTATGGCCGCGGAATTCGCAGGGCATAGGCCAGTGCAGGCCGTCGTCATTGCCAACGCAACGAAGCCGGGGACGCCGTCGGCTATATATAGCCAGAGAGAGAGAAGCAGCGCGGTTGGGCACTGTAGAGAGCGAACAGAACAGAGAGAGCAAACAGAGACTGAGAGAGAGTGAGACTAGAGAGAGAGGTAGAGGAATAGAGAGAGATTAGAGAGACAGAGGCGGAGCCGATAGTCCGCCGGAGTCGGAGGAGTGTCCAGCAGCCTCACCGTCGACGGTTCTAAGAGAAAACAGAGCAGACAGAGACTGAGAGAGAGAAGACAAAACAGAGAGAGAGACAGAGGAAAAGAGAGAGATTAGAGAGAAAGAGGAAGGGCTGAGAGTTCGCCGGAGCCAGAGGGAAGCCAGCCCGTCGTCGTCGTCGTCCCCTAAGCCAGCCGGAAACCCCCCGGAGGTCAATGAACCGGTGAGGCCTCTCGGCCGACACAACCCCCCTGTTTTGCTCAGTTTTTTGACACGGTTTGGCTGGGACTCGCGCCGGCCGTTTTGCGCGAATCCCGGCCCATACCGTCGTCCCCCGCCGCTTACACGTTGCTGTCGAAGGCACGGTAGGTTGTCGGAGTGCGCCGGATCCCCGAAGTAGGTAAAAAACTGCCCTTTTCTGTCACGCCCGCCACCTGTTTGATGTTTTGCCTCAATGAGGCCGGGTTTGTTTTGTTCGCCGGCCGGCGAGGAGGTGGCCGGACGGCGAGCCCAGGTCGCGGCGTGACCTACTGGCGACCCCAGTCCGGCGGTTTGAGGGCGGCGGTAACCCGGGTCGGCCGGCGGATGGCCAATTTTGGCCCTGCCGGCACTCTCCCCGCGGGCCCGTCAATACAGGTCAAACCGACCCGGTTCAGCCGACCCGACTCGGGTCAACGCTCGGGCCGGATCCGTTGACCCGGGTTGGTTCCGACCCGATCCGAATCAGCTGATCCGACCCGATCAACTCCGGGTCGAATCCGTTGACCCGGGTCAGTTCCGACCTGATCCGGATCAGCTGATTCGATCCGATCAACTCCGGGTCGAATCCGTTGACCCGGGTCGGATCCGTTGACTCGGGTCGGTTTCGACCCGGTCCGCCCGGCCCATTTTTAATTAAAATATTATTTTTTATTTTTTTTTTAAAAAATTAAAAATTTTAAAAAAAATTAATTTTTTTTTCTTCCGTCTTTTATTCTGTTTTATTTTTTAAAAAATTAAAAAAAATTAAATTATATGGTATGTTTGAATATTTTTATTTATCATGCATGTTTTATTTAAGCGCATAGGTTGCATGTTTAATTAGACAAGCCTGCTGTTATGTTATGCATGTTCTTTTTAATACAATTGCATGAGCTGTTGTGTTTCGAATGTCATCTGAATTAGTTAGAGCCTTAGGTTGCATGCCTGCATTGATTGCTAATCGTTTCTGATTATGTAGTTGTTTAATCACCTCACATGTTAGGAGAAAGGTCCTAAAATCAATCCAAATTGCCTGACAAATGTTTTCAAAAAAAAATGAACAGGATAGAAAGGTACCGAAAGGGCATTAGTTATACAACTAGTGTAACCAAGTCCCCGAATCTAGTTAATCTCTGGTTCGTAGGAATAGGGTGATTCTCCCATCACCCTATTTGGGTTTTTAATCGGCCTACCCCAAATCGATTAGTGGCGACTCCTGCATGTAAACCACCTGCATGTTAAGAATTTAAACCCTAAGTCGTGATATGGTATGGGCTTGGGAGAGCCCGAGTTAAGTCCCGAACCTAGACTTAGCACTTACCAGGTCGAGACCTCTCCCGAGGAGGAAGTCGGTCGCGACAACTGCTAAGTATGTGGCATATAAAAGAAAGTGGAAGCATGATTAAGAGAAAAGCAATGCGCATGAACATACAAAACGGTGGTGTGGAAAAAGTGCTGACATTCTAGAAATTGGTTATTTCTAGAATTATTTTTTCCAAGAATTCGAAATAGCATATGCTGACTGCTAAGTACGTGGCAGACAAAAGAAAGTGGAAGCACAATTAAGGGAAAACCAATGCGCATGAACATACAAAAAATTGAAAACCAATATGACAAGTGGATGACAAGTGGTTGACAACATGCAATGCAAGAATTTATTGCAAAACAGAAGTCAGTGTGCAGTCGAAGCAACCTGGTGGACATCGTTGCAATGTATCACGGGATCTAGCGGTTGCCCCCAAAATAGGACGATTTCAAGAAAAGTGTCATAGAGGTCTCTTTAAGAACATTAAAGAGGCTTAGGGGTCATAAGGATTTGTGCGCGCGTCTCTTTATCACTCCATCCATGTCTCATTTGTGCACTTTGTGCTCGTGTGTGGAACCATGGAACGATTTCGACCGCTCTCCAGTTGTCTCAAGTTCAAATGTCTTAGACTTCATCGATTTTTGTCCACAATTGTTTTCGCACGCCCAAGCAGATCTATTTTCACTGAGAGAGAGCACGTGTTGTGTGCCATGAGTAATAGAAAAAAAATAGAGAGAGAGAGAGATCTACTTACTAATTAGTTTGGTGGGCACATGCATTATTTTATTGAGATTAATGTATTCAGGTAACGTGAAATGTACTATCTTCATGTAAGACATTTATTACATACAAATTTAAGTAACATATCATTGTTTCTTGCGTAGATGATATTGTTCTATGTTATTTTTAATACTTTCTATTAAAATGAAATGGTACAAACTTTACATATTTACCTACGGACATTTGATGCTAATACTAAAATTAATTGCACATGTATAAGCGTAGGTTTTTTGACATTATACTTTACATTGTAAAGTTGGACTAGACAACTAATTTTGGGGACAATGTAATTTTCCTCTTAGCCAAGTTACTCTTTCTTCTTCACCGTAAGTTTCCATTTCACATGTAATTTAAGAAAAAGCTGATAAATTTAAATATTGATAGCCTTCGCCATATAAAGTCATACCTATTAAGATCTCACAAAAAAAAAATCCACGCATATGCATATGAATATATATTTAAAATAATCAGTTGAGAGATAGAAAAAATCAAAGAAGTGAACTATTTAGGAGAGAAATTTAAATACTTGTCCGACTAGGGAAATTTGTATTCAATTTTGGAAATTAAAATATTTGTGAGAGAAGCTGGTAGTTAATTGACTCTATAACAGTTTTCACAATTTTGTTACAACACGTTATCATAAAGCATACTAACAACAAGCATGGGCTATTCAAAGAATTCTAGGAAAGTTTGTTGAGATAGGACATGCTATAGGATCGACCTATCATCATTCTCATAGTATTGTTTTATTTAAAATCTTATTATCTTAAATTTTCTTACATGAATGATCACTTATCTCATATTTTGAATAGAATACTGTATTTTAATATTCAGATACGTTATAAGTGAAGTATCTCTATATATGATGTCCCAAGGTAAAGTACCGAATTTTTCATAGTCGGTTGACATAGAATGATGGTGAGATTGCATCGATTGGCCCCTACTGCTTTCTCATCATTTCGAAAAGGCTACTTAGAATGGCCGTTGGGATTGAGTTGTCTCATTAAACTTTTGAACTTTCAAAAGATTTTGGATTAATCTAGAGGTTGTGACCATTGGGAGTCGATCTCATTGTACTTGCTTGTTCATGTATAATTAAGCAAACTTGTCTAAGTTAATCGAATAATACTCACTGTAGATGACATGCAACATGATATCATCGATCCAACCAAATGTTTTAGCATTTTGTGATTCCCAAACATATGCTGAGAAGGATGGTGTTCAACTTATTTGGACGTCACCTGATAATTGAATCTTCTCGCATTTCAGACACTGTGTAGTTTCTCTATGAATGTTTCATGTCATCATAGATTATGCTTACGTTTATGACTCTCTCAACTACTTTAAAATCTCAGGTTACATTTTACAATAAAAAGATTATGACAACCAACAAATATTGCACAAAACTCCAAGAGAATCGTGAGCCCATATTTGATCAGTCGCGGAATGAGCATGGGACAAAGTAAACAATCTATGATCGATATATAGTGGACATACGCAACCAAGTTATAATCCCATGTTAAGAGAAACTCCTACAAACAGATAATCAAATCCAATCGTATTAGTCCAGCAAGCCCGAGACATCATGTGCCTGGGGCTTAGAGAGTCTTTGTTCGACACCGATCCGATCCCCATGCCATCAAATGCAAATATATTTACATTTGGCATAGCTGCTCGAGTTTTAACTCATATCTTATCTGGTCTATAAGATTGATGGATAATTCTATTGGGCAGGAATTCACCTACTTAAAATGAGTTTCTTATCATTTAAAATTAGATGATGCTCTAATACCGAATCTGCATACCACGTGTCGTCAGTATTACATAATATTTTTACTTAAGATTGGGATTCAGTGGAAGAATGAAGTGCTCTCTCTCTCTCTCTCTCTCTCTCTCTCTCTCTCTCTCTCTCTCTCTCTCTCTCTCTCTCTCTCTCTCTCGACTTTCAGTGGGCTTTGTTAGACTACGTGGCCCACTTGGACTTGCTTCCTGGGACAAGTGGGGTTAAGGCCCACGATACTTATGTGTGCAATGCGTGCATGCAAAAGACAGTGATGATGACGTAGCTATTAATTTACACATCTGCCCGCTAAATAGAATATTCATAAATTTAACTCATTGACAATTTTTTTTGGGGAAGAAAAAAATCGTAATTCCTTAAAAGTAGAGTTTTTTTTTATATAATTATGGGAAATTATCTAATCAGTCCTAAACTTACTATACGAATATCAATTTAGTCTAAAACTTTACAATTTTATTAATTTAATCGTAAACCTTTACGTGAAACTCCAATATAGTCATTCCAATCAATTTATCGCTCATAATCCGATTCCGAATGCTTAGTATTTGTTTATTGGTGTGTGAGATGATATATCCTCAACCATAGAGATATTAACTTTATTTACTTAACCTAATAGACTTGATTCAGACGTATCATGCAAAAGAGTTTTCGACAATATCACTTATTGCATTCCCCAGTTCATGGTCAAGCTTACGATTTTTACTAAATGGTCTCATGGTTGACTTTTTACAAGCTGAGCATTTGACTTTCACCAACTCTTCCTTCTCGAAGCATTCCAAGTTCAACCTATCAAAAGTAAAGTATCAAGTGCGGTGTCATACTTTCAACCCCCCCAAAAAAAGGACGGTGTGATACTTCACGAGTCAACCAAAACTTGGCTTCGTGTGATATACCTCTTCCATTTCTTATTTTATGCACTATTGGAGGCTATAGAGTCATAGCTTGGGTGTAATTGATTTGGTATTGGTTCAACGTTAATAAGGTGAATGTCGAAATATGATCGCATATGTCGCGGGTGGGATTTTAGGGTAATGCCTGAAGGAAGCAATTGCGTTGATTGCCTCTCTCCATCCTTTTATTAATAAAAAGAACTGCATAAATAATTTGTGCCTATCATGCGGACATGAATTTGTTTTCATTCATTATAATGGCCTAGTTCTAACTTTGTAAAGGGCCTGCGTCGCGATCAGCCTAGTTCTAAATTTGAATTTTGAAGAATCACTTCACAAATGTCATCAAACGATTCCCTTCGCCTAACTAACTAAACTAGGAGACAATCGAACGCATTAAATTCATAAATACAAATTCGGCCGAGAAGAGAAAACTAAAACCTTAACACCAATTCGCAGCGACAAACTATTATCGGCTAAAGCATCTGATACTATGTACACCAATTCAACTCAATTCCATGACTAAACTGACGCCAGAATGCTGGCGCAGCCGGGTGGGCTGTAGTCGTAGAGCTCGGAGACACCCGGTGTAGAACAGATGGCGCTCGAGCATGTTGATGACGCCTTGACGGAACGCCTCCCTAGTGACAGCACCGGAGACGGCGGCCTGGAGCTGCTTCTCGATGCTGGCCTTATCGATCTTGAGGTCATTGAGGGCTGCGACAGCGGCGTCAATCTCCGGCTTCAGTGCCCTCCTGGCCCTGAGGGTGCGGACAGCACGGTGGCCTGCTTGTCCGCAAGGGCTTTGCGGAGCGTGAAAAAACGACTCTAATTCGTCCATCGCGGGAGAGATCGGGGAAGGAGAGAGAGAGCGAGTGGAGAGACAAGTGGCGAGAGATGCAGAAATGAGAGCCATCGAAGAATCGAAGGAAGTTGATGAGGCGAGTCTGGTGAGGAGTAAAGAAGGTGGTGGCGGCATGCAATTCCTCTCGGCGATGCCGAGGGAAAAAAATAACTGCTGTTTAGGGTTTTTGGAAAGGGAAGCGAGTGAGTTGGGCGATGTTTTTGGGATTGTAGCGATTTTTACTGAAAATCATGATTAATTCCACGTAGGGATTGGACACTTACACACAAGCATTTAGTCAAGAAAAAAAAGAAGAAGACTATTATAGATTCGCCGTTGAATATATTTGTTCGGGGAAAAATGAATGATTTGAAAAATATTTCCTAAAAATGATCACTTATATCGCATACAAAATAAATGAAGGAAAAATATTTTCACCGTCCACAAAAATTTTTAGATATAAAATATTGTCGATAATGAAAAGAGAATTCATTGCTTAATTATTTCAAACGATACAAGTAATTATTTTTAGGAAAATATTTTTCAAATCATTCATTTCTTGCAAAACAAAGGGAGTCTTAGTGTAACAAAAAATTTACGTGTTCCCTGTTAAATGGGTGATATGTGTACTTGAACTTGGTTGTGTAGCGGAATGAGTCCACACGTTAATAGTTCAATGATGAGTGTGTAACTTATTTGTTACACTGACAATGAATCTAATAGGAGTCCAAAAATAAAATAACTTTAATCCATATGAATACATTATAGCAATCACTCTAAGTATCGCATTTAAGTTTATCACTTAAGATCGTCGATCGCTAGGGATCGCTAGAATGGTTTGATGCCCTAACCTAGCGATATGGTATGTCCAATTATCATAGCAGTTGGAAAAAAGCTAGGTTGCCTGAGTGCATTGTTTTAGTGGTATTGGATTGGAGAAAATTAGGGATAAGTGTGAAAACAAAACTTACTTGGTTGATGGCCAATTGAGGACCGTGGTTTTAATTTTGGTCAATTGAGAACTTAGGGTTTAAAAAGGCCACGATCAGGTTTCATGGTCTATTTATTAAATTCAAGCATCAGAAATGATATGTGACAAATGACCAAATATTTCATGTGGAAGCATGTAGGGTTTTTAACTCTTGAACATAGATGGCGAGTTCGATATATGATTGGAGCTTTTTTTCAAATCTTCAGTTATTTATTTACTAAAATAAAATCTTAATATCTCAATTGATCAATGGTCAAATCCTTTAGTTTGTTTCGCATTTGTCCAGAGAAATCATTAATCAAAATATTGACTGACAATCATGCGTGGAAGTAAACAAGCAAGAAAAATCAAGAATACTGTGAAAAATGTAATCAATAACTGTGGTAAGTAAGTTTCAAATTGTGTTCAAAAAAATTGGATAGGCAAATTATTCGGCCATTTAATTATTAGAAAGTTAATACAGAAAAAAATGAGTTTATCTATGTCAAGTTCAATAAAAGATAGTGATGAACAAATATATTTTACCTCTATTTAATTTGCCAAGATAGTACATTATTCTTAACTTTATCGGTTTGGGATTTTTTGTGTGAAAAAAATTAGTTTGAAATAAACGTGTCATGAGATGCAAGTTCATTATTTTTAGTGAAATGGATATTAATTTCAGATAAATGTGGCATAGGGTACCAGTTTGGCATATTGATGGTTAAGTGTGAGAACAATTCAGGTAACATAATTAGCATCATGTTTATAACGGTAGAGTTTTATAACCACACAATCCTCATTATAATGTAAAATGAACAAACATATAAATAAGCAAGGAAAGTTTGTATCCTAATAGCCGCACTCAAGTTGGTGCGTGAAAATCAATGATGCCTTTCACTTTTTTTTTTGGTGTAAAATGTCAGTATTATAGAGCGAATGAAGTACAACAGCTTAGGGATATCCTCCAGCATTATAAATGGTACTAATAGTTCGAGAAGATGGAGATATGAAGTCTCTACATAGTAGCCAATATAACATTTATCTAAGAAGGTTAATGCGCTCTACCTCTTACATTTTTATGCACGTTGGCCAAAATAATATGGACGTCAATTGATTTGTTTTAAAACCGTTTTCGGTTGTGCTCCATCCATATGCCATAAATGGTTACTAGAAAGGATACCTTAAGGAGTCTAGCCGTCAAATCTTTACCCTTTGCTGCCCTAATCATCCATTGAAATTCCTCATTCCATCTCCAAAAGGACACCTAATCCCCTGTTGTGCAAGGATATTGCCTTTCACTTCTTAATAGTATCGTTAAATGATTCACATGTCGCCCGAAGGAATTATCTATGATACTTATTGCTCTCTTTCCTTTTAGCTACTAATCAAACTATTGTTAAACGTGACATCGCATTATATCACTACCAAAAAATATGGATTTTGCCACGAAAATTTGCGACGGGGAATTTTTCGTCGCTAATTTGCAACAAAATTTGCGACGGATTTTTTTTCTCATCGCAAATTAGCGACGAAAATTATTCATCGCTAATTTGCGACGGAATTTGCCACGAAATAAAAATTCGTCGCAAATTAGCGACGGAAAAAAAATCCGTCGCAAATTAGCGACAGAAAATAAATTCGTTGCAAATTTGCGACGGAAAAAAAAATCCGTCTCAAATTTGCGATGGAAAAATAAATCCGTCGCAAATTTGCGACGAAAAAATTGCGACGGAAAAAAAAATCCTACACAAATTTGCGACAAAAAAAAAGTCACAAAATAAGTTCGTCGCAAATTTGCACTGGAAATAAAATCGGACGCAGATTTGCAACGGAAAAAAAATCCTTCGCAAATTTGTGAAGGAAAAAAAAATCCGTCGCAAATTTGCGATGGAAAATAAATTGCAATGGAAAAAAAAAATCGGTCTCAAATTAGCGATGGAAAAAAAAATCCGTCACAAATTTGTGACGGAAAATAAGTCCATCGAAATTTGCGACGGAAAAAAAAATCCGACGCCAATTTGCTACTGAAAAAAAAAATCCTTCGCAAATTTGCGACGGAAAAAAAAATCCGTCGCAAATTTGTGACAGAAAATAAGTCCGTCTCAAATTTGCACTGAAAATAAAATCAGACGCAAATTTGCGACGGAAAAAAAATCCGTCGCAAAATTTGCGATGGAAAAATAAATCCGTCTCAAGTTTGCGACGGAAAAAAAAATCCGTCGCAAATTTGCGACGGAAAAATAAATCCATCCCAAATTTTGTGATGGAAAATAAGTCCGTCGCAAATTTGCTCCGAAAATAAAATCAGGCGCAAATTTGCGACGGAAAAAAAAATCCGTCACAAGAAATAAAATTAGATTCAAATTTGCGATGGAAAAAAAAATCCGTCACAAATTTACGAAGGAAAAATAAATTCGTTGCAAATTTGCGAGGAATTTAGCGACGGAAAAAAAATAACATGACTCAATATAAAAATTGATATTAAAAAAATTAGATTTAGCGACGAAAAAATCAAATAAATGTTAGTAATTAAGTAAAATAATAGTTAGTAATAGAAAATTAATTGGTATTAAATCGTAAAATGGGATTAGTAAGTCATGCAAAAAGAAGCATGACTCAATATAAAAATTGGTAAGTTAAAAAGCCAAATGGATAAGCAACTCAAATTAGAGTTGGCAATCCAAAACTAATTAGTAACTTAATTGGGCAGAAGTTAATGAGGCACACAAAAAAGTTGATATTTTCATGTAATAGAAGGTAAATTCAAAGCTGGTAGAAAATTAGAAATGTATTTTTGTTAGAGATAAGAAAAGTCGCTCATTTCAAAATAGAAAACCAAATAAACATTGGTAAGTAATTCAAATAAAAGAAGGTAACATAAAACTAGTTAGTAACTTAATCGAAAAAAGTTGGTAATCACTCTAATAAAAGTTAGTAATTTCTAAAAGAGCCAGTAAATTTAAAAAGTTGGAAACCAATGCAAATAAAAGTAGCAACTTAATGAAAAGCTAGTAAATTTGAGAAAATAACAAATAAATGCTAATAACTCAAATGAGATTTGGTAATCCAAAACTAATTGATTTGATTGGAGAAAATTTACCCAAATCACTCAAAGAAAGCTAGACTGATAGTTTCATATAATACTCGGTAAATTTAAATTATTGGTAAGAAATGTAAATAAAAGTTCGTAAACAATGACAGAAGCTTTGTTTGGTTAGAGATTAGAGAAGTTGGTGTAGAAAAAAAATGAAAATAAACATTGGTAAGTAACTCAATTAGGAGTTGGTAATGCAATATGGTAAACTTGATAGAGGAGAAGTTGGTAATCTCTAAGGGTACATTTGTTTTGCAGAAAACTTAATGATAAAAGGAAGTGTTTTCCAGAAAATCATTTTCCATGAATACGTTTAGTTTTTATTCGTTTGGTGATATACGATGGAAATCATTTTATGATGTTTGGATGTTATTGGAAAATGATTTCAATCTCGTGACTTTATTTTAGATAAAAAAAATAAAAGAATTTTTAAATATATTTATTTTAAAAAATTTGAATTTCTTAATTATTTTTTATTTCTATTTTTTATTTTCTTTCTTTTTTTGGTAAAAAATTTAAATTTTTTAATTATTCTTTAAAAAGTCGTCGCTAATTAGCCACGAACATAAAAGTTCGTCGAAAAGATTTGCGACAAACTATAAGGTTCGTCGCAAAAATAATTAAAAAAAGAGCGCCCCAAATCCCCGCCCTCACTCCCAATTTCTCTCTCTCTCTCACTATTCTCCCTCTCTCCCCCCCTCTTTCTCGATCATATCAGATTTGCTTCCGCCTCTCCTTCTTCTTCTTGCTGCTGCTTCTTCCCTCTCCCCCCACACCCCCAAACCTCTTGCGCTCGCTAGGGTTTTTGGTACCCCCTTATCCCCGCGCTTTCTCCCGCGACTCCTCCTCAGCCATGGCGTCCGAAGCCGTAGAGGCCGCGGAGCCCGAAGGGGCGGCGGCTCCTCCTCCCCGTCGAGGGCAAGGAGGAGCTCCCTGAGAAATTAAAGGCAGAGGAGGCGGAGCAAGACGATCGAGAGATCGCCGCTCCAGAGGAGGAGGCTGAGGCTTCCGACGAGGAGGCTTTGCTGGTCGCCACCGAGGCCCCACCGGCTGCGTCGCCTCCGAGAGGCCATGCTCGTGATGTCCATATCCTGAGTTGTGGGTTCCTGCTCATCTTCTCGGCCTACGGTGCTTCTCAGAATCTCGAGAGCACCATGAGTTTTCCGAGTCGATTTCGTTGGAATTTTGGGTAAATTGAGAGAAGAAATCAACGGTCGTGAGATGAAAACCCAGAGGCAGATTTTGCACTTCTGGGTCTGAGGTTGCTTGTAGGAATGTTTTTTTGGTTCGTTTGACATTGCGTTTTGGTTTGATGAGTTTCTTGATTTTTGTTGCAGGCGGATAATTTGGGCACGACAGGCAACGCAAGTAAAGAAGAAAGGCAGACAGGCAACGCAACAAAGAGATATAGAATCTACAGTAGAGAACATTAGTGCTTTGGAGGATGATCAAAGCCATCGTGTGGGCAAGTCGCTTTTACACTCAGTGAAGTGGGAGCGCATTATTTTGGATGAGGTGAGTGAATTGGAGTATCTTGCGGTGATATGAGTGCTAACATAGTTCAATGCTTTGCAACCGATATAGAGATTTCGATATATCCATGCTGGCAACACGTGATTCGTTATTTTCTTTGGCTGGGTGAAGCCACGCATGAATGCGTTAATTTGCTCTTGGCAAGACAAATTTCTGTGAGATTAGGCCTTTCGATTGAAGGTTTGATTACTTTTAGGGACCTGTATATGCATGTTCTTTTCCACAATTTATCAAAAAAAACTTCTATCCGGGATCTCTTAGTATGATTTGCTTCGTGATCTTTGAACATTCATCTGCATGTACATTTCCCACTTATGCCTATGCAATTTTATTCAATGTAGGCTCACTTTGTCAAAGATAGGCGATGTAATACTGCAAAAGCAGTTCCGAACTGGAGTCTTCATACATATGGGCTTTAAGTGGAACACCTCTTCAAAATCGTGTTAGGGAGCTCTACTCTCTTGTAAGTTTCTATTTATACGAGTGGTTAATTGTTATTCACCTTCTGTAGTCAATCACATTGTCCTGCAATAAACTTTTCGGGTCCGTTTTCTTCGAATTGTGCCGTATTCATCTACTCATGTCAAGATTGTGATTGCAGAACACTTGATTATAGGTATGTAAAGTTTCAATCACAAGATAATCGGGTTATATTTTCCCATGGGTGGTTTTTGGTATAACAGGCAATCTCAGCCTGTAGGTCCGTAGTCGTTCATGTTGACACAAAATGGTTAGAGGCAACTACACGTGCAAAAAGACCGGTTTAGCGACTTGGTATACCAAATAATGTGGCAATCTTTGCATAGATATTTAAAGAAGCAGTGCATGTGCCATTCTTTGCAAGAATACTTAGCGTCTCTATGAATGGTAAAGTACAAGTTAAATCCATTTAATCTTTGCTGCTCGGTATTACCAAATAATTCGGCATGTCGAAGATTTTCAACTCAAATCCACCGCTTCCTGCTCTCTTCACTTTCCCTGCAGGTTACTTTGAGGCAGGATACACTGGACATTAGAGAAGAGGATTATTACACATCATTATACAATGAGAGCCAATCTAACCTTGTGCGGTGTGCATATTGATTGGCAGGTCCGTTAATCTAGGCTTCTTAATTTGCTCTTTCATAGGATCAATTAGACTGAAAATATGTCACCGGAAATTTCTAGCAATTGCTTTCACGGCCTAAAGATATATAAGTGTTCTAAGTGCAATCCTTTTAATTTTGGATGCGAAATTTTGGCAATTGTAGGTATTTCACTTTCTTCTCTGAGCTTGTGGGACTTTGAGTATCGCATTGTATGTCAACAAAGTGAATGTCACTTCTTTGGAGGAGGTGATGAAGCACTTCATGCAAACCTTATAGAAGAAAGCAAAGTGGACGCAAGATTGGAAGTATCTTTTTATACATATCAGGGATAAGCTTTGCTTCAGCAGTGCCAGAAGTGCAGTTGGCTTAATACGTTCCTACCCTGAAAAGAATTGCCACCCTGAGGTTGCTTAAGCAAATACTTTAAACTGATCAAGATTATTTAATCTCTCATTATGTGTACTACAAAAAAATAAATATATGTCATTCTTATGGAAAATGCAGATGAATGTATTTCATTTTCATATTATTATAATATTTTGATGTTATTAAGTGCTTAATCAATGTTAAATATAAATTGTAGGAATTAATTTTTCTGTTAATTAGATTTAAAATCGAAGTCATCCCTAAACAACATTTGTCGCAGAGTTCGTCGCTAAAGAATTAATGAAAATTCGTCGTTAAATAATTAATAAAACTTCGTTGCTATTATTGACCCAAAAAAAATAACGAACCCAAAAAAAATTGGTAAATTAGAGATGAATTTTTTTTTTGGTTGAAATTAACGACGAATTTTGCCACGAATAATTAGCGACGAATTTTGCGAAGAAATTTGCGACAAATTTTGCAACGAATTTTCCGACGAATTTTGTGATGACATTTCCGACGAAATTTCCAACGAATTTTGCGACGGTTAGTGTTTGTCGTAAATTTGCGACGAATTGTATTCGTGGCTAATTTGCGACGAATTTATTTCCGTCGCAATTTTGCGATAAACTTTTAAATTTTCCGTGGCAAAATTTTGCGACGACCTAGTAGCGACGGAATTTTTTCCGTCGCAAAATTCATCGCAAATCGAATTTGCGACGGATTTTTTCATATCTTTCATTGCAAATTTCGTCGCTAATCCGGTGTTTATTTGTAGTATATGTGTATTGCACTAAAAAAGAATTCAAATGGAGTACATCAAACAAAAGGAGAACGTATCTTGCATAGTAGTTCTCAACATAATCGTCCTTCCACGTACTAAACAAACACCAGAAAAAGATAAGTTGAATACTAAAAAGACATTTTGTTTATCCATCTGAAAACACAAAGCACTTCTTAAAAGTTGGGCAAGTTTCTCCAGCTCTCCACTTTCCTGTTGCAGATGCCAAATATAATCAATAATGGTTTCCACCCAGATAAGATGCAAGAAATGGATAGCAGGAAAGGGGCCAGTTTTACCAGCTGAACAAGCTCCTATTCTCGTTGTACAAATGTTCTCTTGAACCATAGCGTGGCGACCATCGTTGTTATTGAAAATTTCTCAATGGCCTTGTCCATCGCTTGAAAGTAAGAGATCCTCCAACATCGATTGAAGTGCAAGATGCTACAAAATCCCAGCAATCCCACTGCAAAACCTGGTCCCAATCCTGCATAGAACCAATTGTGGATGTCCAAATTGTCTTCGCTAGGCTTACCTCCACTGGAATTATCACTGTCGTGCTCATCAATATCGGGTGGCTCATCTCCAGGACAAATCTTCGGAAGAGGATCTCCACAGAGTCCGTCGTTGCCACGATAAACAGATTCATCGTCCACAGTGCGTAGATGGTCGCTAGACGGAACAGGGCCGGAGAGTCTATTGAAGGACAAATTCAGATGACTAAGGAAGTCCATGTTGGATATGCCCGGAGGTATGGTACCTGAAAGTTTGTTTCTGGAAAGATCAAGAGATTCCAAATTTTTTAAGTCACCAATGTTTGAGGGGATGTGTCCACTCAAATTATTTTGAGAGAGGTTCAGATTTTGAAGTTCGGCAAGCCTAGTGAGCTCTTCTGGTATCTGCCCATCCAGCATGTTCGCCGAAAGATCAATTGAGCAGAAGTATACAAGCGTATCACGATACATTTGGCTGGTTCCCTTTGTGTCGACCATGACATTGACGGCAATAGGCATCTGCCAACCCCCAAAATGACCCGTAAAGTTAACCATAGACAAGAACCCGTCGATACAATTGGGAATGGGTCCAGAAATATTATTCTGTGCTAGGCTCAAGATACGGAGATAGCTAAGTTGGCAAAATTGTGGAGGAATGCCTCCAACGAGGCGATTTTTCTCTAAATTGATCATTGCGAATGATTGAGAATGTTTCCCAAATGGAGGTAACCTACCTGTGAATTCATTGTCGCTAAGATCAAGGAACAACATCGGTAGATTTGACAAGCAGCTTGGGATTACTCCACTGAGGCCATTCCTCTCTAGGCTAAGCAGCAATAATTGCTGCAAATGGCACAAAGACTTCGGAATCTGACCATTTAACTTGTTATCTCCAAACATAAATGCCACTGTTGGCGATGCTCCCCAACATTGAGGAAGTCTCCCAGACAGTTGATTATCTGAGAGATTAATTGTAGACAGCTTATTCAACTTGCACAAAGAATTTGGAATGCTGCCGGTGATATTATTACTCCAAAGTATCAGTTCCGTTAACCGTGGCATCTTGTCTCCAATATCTTGGGGAAGTTGGCCTCCAAGCATGTTACTTGCCATATCCAAAAATTTAATATTAGAGGAGATGTCGTAGAGCCAATCAGGAATGCTATCTGAGATGCTCGCATTTTTCATCGTCAACCAGGTAATGTTCCCCTGTGTTCGAAGCCATTTTGGAAATTCAGGTCCCACTTTACAATCTGATAAATCTATCTTGCGAACTTGGAATGGTGGAACCCATGTAGAGCTCACATTTAGTATGAGCTCATTGGAGGAAATGTCTAAGCTAATCAAGCTTTTGAGATATTCAAAGTGAAGTTCACGTATAACTCCATACAAAAAATTCTGCTTAAGATAGAGCTCCTTTAGATTCGATAGTCGCCCAATACTCTCTGGAATGGTCCCGCTTACTTTGTTAAAACTTAGATCCAACTCTCTTAGAGATGCAAGCTCCACCAAATTGGTAGGAATAGAACTAGAAATCGAGTTTGATGAAAGATCAAGGTGCTCTAGTTCCTTGAATTCTCCAAATTGATTTGGTAGGTCACCACTAAAAAAATTCGTGGAAACATCAAAGATCTTCCACTTACTTTGGACGCAACCGAGACGACTATCTAAAATGCTGGAGATATTCCCATTGAAGTAGTTCATACTTAATCGTACCACTTGCAATTTGCAAAGACTGCTCAAGTTTTTTGGAAATCCACCTTGTAGCAAATTTTGAGACACATCAAAGAAGGCAAGCCTTTGATTATTCTCGGTGATTGCCATGGGAAGAGGTCCTTCAGAAAGAAGGGTGGAAGACAAATCAATGTGTTCTAGCTTGCTCAAGTTATAGATCCATGGCGGGATAGAAGAATTTATATAATTATGACTTACATCAAGGAATCTAAGGGAGGTGAAATTGGCCTGCAAAGAGCTAGAAATATCGTGCAAATCACAATTGCTCAATCCTAGAGATTGCAAAGATGAAAGCATGTTAATGGAACTAAACCAATCTTTGGCTTTCGAAAGGCCAACACCGGACATGTGCAAGTATTTCAAGGAAGATAATTTTGACACCCAACCAAGGTCGTCCGAGGTTAAATAATCCAAAAGGGAGTCAGTACTCACATCCAAGTACTGTAGCTTGGAAAGGTTATTGAACTGCTTAGGAATATCTCCGTTGAAGCCTGCATTTGAGAGGTTAAGACACTCCAGTTTCTGAAGAGAAGCAAAGAACATTGGGATTTTTTGGGTTGAAAAGTTGTTGAGACTGAGGTCTAGATACTTCAGATACTTCAGTTCAACCAAAGAAGGAATTATGTTACCTCCGAGCATGCACATATCTGAAGGTAAGAAGATGTCAATATAGATATCTTCAATGCAAGGATTATGAAGATCCAGCTTGAGGACATGACCGGTCTTCTTGTTGCATTCGACCCCTTCCCACTTGCAACATTCCTCTCCCGTCCACGACGATAAGCGTCTCGAAGGATCAATGAGACCATGCTTGAACTTCAGAAGAGCTTCCCTCTCCATGCCAATACATGTTACATTGGTCAAAGCATTGGAATGACGGAATTCGATTACTTGGATGATAAAGATTGCCCATAAGAAGGTAGACACAAGGCCATCGCAAGACGCCATAGGTTCTTTAGGACCTGAGAATAAATGTTGCTTTCATAATGTGGTTAATGTTGTTGGATTCACAAGAAAGGAGTCACTATAAATATTGTTGAGGTCATTTCTGATCACTGTCCATCATGACTTCCTGAAGGACAACGACTCCAACTTTCCAAGTCAATGCCTTTCAAGACCCGCCAAAGGGGTCAACAAGCAACTTCTAGATTAGTAATCTATACTATGATAAAAATCATTGGAGAAACTCGGTGAGGATTTTTTAGGTAACTGAATCTCTGCATTTATTGTGCGAAGGTTTTTCATTTTTAAGAACATCTCTTTATTGGAATGACCAGTGAAATCACACACTCGTGTTGAAAAGCAAAAGGTTTTTATACGAATAGGAAGGAAAAACTTTGCACAATTAATTCGCTTTAGGAAATTAATTCAAATGGTTATTGCATCACATGACAATTTGAAAGTTACGTTTTTTTTTATTATCGTTTCTGTAAAAACTATTCCGGATGCCAAATATGAATGATTTTATTGTTCCAGAATGTATCCTAAGTTTTTGGCCAAGTTATGTTGGAACCTCTTAAATCTTTCATGTAATGCATCTCATGTATGCCTTTTGGACTAGATAACTAATCCCATATCTACTTTCAATTTTCCCCTATTCAAATGGCAACAAGAGGCCTTTAGATACCCGTAAGTATCAAAAAACTGTTGACAAAAAAAAAAAAAGACGACTGTTTTTTCCCACGTAACATGTTAGTAATTTATCAAGATTTTTATGAAATTACCCATTCTTTTACAGTTTGCAAATTACCGATTTTTGTACTAACTAACCAACTTCATTTGTATAACTTACTGATGTTTCAAATTTACTAAATCTTACATGAAATTTTCAACCTAAATTAGAGCAATTTACCATCTTTGTTAAATTAAAATTTCAATTTATTTGTTCTTTTTTAATTTACTAAATTTTCTATTAAGTTATTAATTTTTATTTGCCTTGATTAGCTGTCCCTTAAATTTACTAACTCTTTTAAGATATCACCGGCCTCAGTTGGCATGACTTATCAACAGTTCTAGTTTTTTTTGTTATCAACCCTCATTTCTAGTTTAGAGATTACTAAGTCGTTCTATTACCATCTAGTTTTTGTTTTCTTTTTTACAATTTACCAACTTTTCATATTGTTTACAAACTTTTTATGTATCTTTATTAGCAACTCCTTAAATTTACCAACTTTCTTAAAAACTTACCAACTTTAATTAGCGTGACTCACCAAGTTTTCATTATTTTTTGGGATATGTTCACTAAAAGTCCTAAAACTTGTTGCGAAAGTGCAATCAAATCCTAAAACTTGTCAAATTGGTTCAATCAAGTCCTAAAGTTAACACCGTCAATTTGTCTAACGGGAAATATTGACGCAGTATTTTTAAATGAATTTCTCTCTCCTATGTGATATTGTTTTATTATAATTTTATTAAAATATTATTTAAATTAAATTAAACAAGTAAAAAGGCTAAAAATAAAAATAAAAAAAAATTGGAAGAGAGAGAGAGAGAGAAGGAGCTTTGCTGTGGGACACTGCCACCCATCAATGGAGAGGCCGGCGACATAGGGGCCAGCTGAGGTCGCCGACCTTGGGCTAGGGTGGCCGACCCTCGCCAATCTCGAGCGAGGGCCAACAACCCTCACTAGGCTAGGGTGAGGGCACCCAGATCTGGGGAACGCCGGCCCTCACCTGAGGTCAACGACCATTGCCCGCCTCACTAGGCTAGGGTGAGGGCACCCAGATCTGGGCAACGCCGACCCTCACCTGAGGTCAACGACCATTGCCCGCCCTGGGTGAGGCCTTGCTAGCAACCCTTGCTAGGCTCAACACACACAAATTTGGGTTGAGGGCACCCAAATCTAGGTGACGCTTGGCCTTCTCCTGGGGCTGGCAAGGCCTCGCCTAAGGCTAGCGAGGGCCAGCCCCCCTCGCCCAGGGCCAACAACCTCAGCCGGTCCCTTGGTGATTGCGGTGGTACCCCACGACAAAGCTCCTTCTCTTTTTTTTTTCAGTTTTGTTTTTTTTTTCTTTTTAGCCTTTGTAGTCTTTTAATTTAATTTAAATAAGATTTGAATAAAATAATAATAATGTCATGTAGGAGAGAAAAATTCATTTAAAAATGTCACTCAGCATTTTCCATTAGACAATTTGATGATGTTAACTTTAGGACTTGATTGAATCAATTTGACAAGTTTTACAATTTGATTGTACTTTTTGAAAGTTTTAAGACTCAATTTAACTTTCGTAACAAATTTTAAGACTTCTAATGAACATGTCCCTAATTTTTTTTGGTCAAACAAGTTTTCACATGTTTACCAATCACAATGCTGTTGCAGACTTGTTCTGATAACATATTGCCAACATGAAACAAAGTTACAAATTTTACCATACGGATCAGTAGACTTGTTCAATTTCAGCTCACATAGTTGGCTCATTTTATAAACGTCTTATTTTATAGGACAAAAGCAAGAGATTATTTTATTATTTTTTTTATAGCCAAATGGAAAGAAAGAGTAGTGTTGGAGAATAATGAGCACAACTTGTCTATTATTTGGAGCTTCAATAGCAATCTTCCGACATGAAGAAAAAACTGTGGATTCCGTAGCAATCGGACTGGCATTCGCCTTCAGAATTTAATAAGTCAATTTGTACTTCTTCCACAAATCAAGCCACCGTCTTTGGTGTTGGAAATCTTCCATCTAAATTTGTTATCACGCAAGCTTAGTACTTGCAAATTGCAGAAAATGCTCGAGTTTTTTAAAAGTTCACCTTCCAGCCTATTACCGGAGACATCAAGGAATCTAAGCCACCCACTATTTTCAAGGATGACAGTGGAGAATATGCCTTGGAGATCATTATAACTTAAATCAAGATGTTCGAGGTTTGCTGAAGTTTTGAAACCAAGGAGGAGTAAATGAATTTATGGAGTTTTGACTCAAATCAAGGAATCTAAGAGATGTGAAATTGACGTGCAGAGAGGCTAAAGCACCTTCCAAATGACATCCCGTCATTAAGAAAAACTCCAGGGAGGAAAAAGCATGTGGACAGCAATTAACCCTTCTCTGGGGTTGAGAAGGACGTCCATAAGACAAGTTAGAAAATGTCCACACCCATCGGAGAACGAAGTCATGCCTTGTGATGGGTTTTAGTAAATAAATGGGCCGCCCATGTTGGACTAAACCCAGCCCATAAACCTTGATTGAGCCCATGAAAGAAATAACCGCACATGGCAGTTATTTTGTGGGTAAGAGAAACATACGTGAAGTGTGTGTTGTGTTATAAGCACAAAAATCATCAGAAAACACTTGAACAAAATAGAGACAAAAAAGTAGAAGAAGCTTTGTTCTACGATCGAAAGATTGTTCTCTCTCAAGTCTGCAATAGCGGCATTTAATCTGTGGCAAAGAGGTATGTTCGTTTTTATGTAATATGCTTCGAACGATCAGTGATTCAAGTCAAGAATGGGCACGTTTTCCGCATTTTAGTATTATGAATTAGGAATGTGTTTCCGTCAATTTTTTCCGCAATTTCAAGGAATTTGTTTCCATCATTGGTATCAGAGCATGTGTTCTTGTTTCCTGATTGTTTGATGTGTTTATAAAACGAATTGTTGGCCGGAATTCGTGAAACGGCGCCGACGAACGCTCGGGTACGAAAAACCGACACCCGGCCGTACTGTTCGGGGTCATTTCTCGATTTCCGTGCGTCAAAATTCATTTTTGAAAGTGCAAGGTCGTAGTGCTCGTCGATACGAGCAAAACGAGTGGTAGCACGCCCCGGGAGGAGGCCGGACGCGCCGCCACGCGCCGCCGCAAGCGGCGGCTTCGCCGGCACGTGCGTTGCACGTGCGCAGCAGTTGCCGCACGCATGTGCCGCGCACGTGCCAGCGCGCGCGCGCGTGGCTGACGTCACGCTGACGTCAGCCACGCCTATTTTTTAATTTATTAATTATTTAATTGTTTATTTCTTTTCTTTGTGGGCCGAAGGCCCGGCCCGGAACCCGACCCGTCTGACCCGTGACCCGACCCGTTTGACCCGTTGACCTGACCCGGTCATCCGTTGACCTGACCCGGTCATCCGTTGACCGTTGACCGGCGTTGACCACCGTTGACCGGCGTTGACCACCGTTGACCGGCCCAAAAAAAAAAAAAAGGAAGGGGTTGCAGAATGTGTTTCTTGCAATATAGTATCATGATTTAAAAATGTAATAATTTTTTTTTCTGCATTTGTTGCAGGAAAAATGGTACGAAGATATCGAACCCCTATTATCCCTAGAACGGCGGTTCAAAAGGAGAGGCTTGAGAAACTAAGAATCAAGCTGGCTCTTTACCGGTGGGACGCTAATGATGACATGATGACACACATCATCAAGGTCAACCAAATGATACAAGATATCATTTAGAACGGTTTCGCAATGCCAGGGTATGTGATGGTCGGAGCCCTTAAATGCACCATTCCTGATGAGTTTGGAAGAATGATTGATAGGGTTTGGGATACCTTAGAAGGTCCGAGCTATAAGATGATTGTGGAGCAATTCATGAAAGAGTACATACGGGTCGGGACAAGAAGGATGTCAACCCTTACATTGAATCGGTCTCGGCGCAATACGTTGCCCGAATCTAGGGGTTTTCCGGGTGCCTCCATTTGGATGCCAAAGAAAATAAAATTTCCTAAGGATTTTTATGAATCTTTCCCTGTCTATATGAAATTAATAGACGGCTGATTTTCTTTCATTTTAGTTCGGTTTTAAGATATCCTAGGTGGATAGTACTGTTGATGTTGGTATTCATGTTTTTCCTTTTCTATGCTGGATTCGTTCCTTATGTACATATTTTTTTTATGAATATATGTTGATGGATATTTTCTATTATGAATAGTTTATGGTTCTATTCTATTATAATATCTGTCTTATTGGTATTATCTGGTTGAGTGGGAGTTCTAAAAGTTTTAGTAACTTTAAAGAACGTAATTTTACCTTAATGATTACATTAACGGTAATTTCACATTAGGATTTTTTGATGATGATTGGGAACATAGTGAACTTTCGAATCTAAAGCTTATGTGAAATTATTCGTTAATATAATCAGTTTGTGTAAAATTAATGCATAAATAAGTGGCATTAACAATTCGTGCTTATCTGTCTGATATGTTCAGATTCAATGGCTTCAGCATCAAAGAATATAGTTGCCGAACTAAACAAAGGAGAGAAGCTTAACGGTGATAACTATGAAATTTGGCATATGAAAATCCAATATGTGCTGGAAGAGCAAGAGGCTCTTGAAGCTCTTAACCTGATTATGGAAGAGCCTGAAGACGGAAACACTGCACAACATAAGAGAGATAAGGATGCATTTGCTGTATGGAAAAGGAAGAACTCCCTTGCTCGCATCACGTTGCTGAGTAGCATGGATAATGATGTCATGCGAGAGTTTAGGCGTTTTGAAAATGCTAAGGAGATGTGGGGAGCATTGGCAGCAAGGTTTGGTCATACATCTGTAACCAAGCTTAGACAGCTCACTATAAGATTTGACTCATATAAGAAGCCACATGGTCAGTCCATGAAACAACATTTAAGGAAAATGTCAAATATGATTAATGAGCTGAAGGATGCTGGCCATGTTCTGACTGATGAACAGCAAGTGCAAGCAGTGATTCGTTCTTTGCCTCAAAGTTGGGAGCATATGAAGTTGCACCTAACTCACAATGAGAACATCAAAACCTTTGAGGATGCGGTGCGCCACTTAGAGCTAGAGGAGGACCGTCTCCTGGCGGATAAGCCGGTAATTGACATTTACTATGCTGGTTCTAGCTCACAAGAACCTTCGAGCTCTAAGCGCAAGCGTCCTGATTCGTTCAGAAGGTGGAGAGGTAAGAGAACGAGTTCTTCGAGGAAGAAACCAAGAGATGAACAACACCAAAGAGGAAAGCGTCCTCATGAGAAAAAGATGTCGAGGGTGAAATGCTACAACTGTAGCAAGAAGGGCCATTTCGCTCGCGATTGCGGCGAGCCAAAGAAGGTAAACTCCCATTGCATTCTTGAGAACTTTGCCTATGTGTCAAGTTCTATATTTTTAACTGACTCTAATCCTTTGTGGACTGTAGATTCGGGAGCAACAGACCATGTAGCGAAGGACAGAGATGCCTTCGTGGAGTTCCGACGAGTTCTAACGGGAACTAAATGGATTTATGTAGGGAACAACTCCAGAGCTGAGGTTAAAGGAATTGGCACCTGCCAGTTAATTATGCGTGGTGGACGCACTTTGTTCCTACATGATGTATTATATGCTCCGGAAATTCGTCGGAACTTAGTGTCTGTTTTAGTGTTGATTCGTCTTGGTTTTAATTTGAACTTCCATAACAATGGTGTAGACTTGTATTTAGGTACGAGCTATTATGGTTGTGGTTATTTTATAGATGGTTTCATTGTACTGGATGTTGATTCTGTAAATGTCAATGTTTGTTATTCCCACTTCACGTCTTCTACTTCGTGTGATAATGATGTGAACGTATGGCATGCTAGGCTTGGTCATATTGGCCAACAACGAATGCAAAGATTAGCCAAAGAGGGCCTATTAGGCAATATTGAAAAAGTTGATTTGCCTATTTGTGAGCATTGCCTGGCGGGAAAAACAACAAGGAAACCATTTGGAAAGGGTAAAAAAGCTGATTTTCCTTTGCAACTTATCCATTCTGACATCTGTGGTCCAATGAATGTAAGAGCAAGGCATGGGGCTGTGTATTTCATCACATTCATAGATGATTATACTCGATTTGGATATGTCTATTTGATTTCTCATAAATCTGAGGCATTAAGTTGCTTCAAGAAATTTATGAATTTAGTAGAAAATCAATTAGATAAGAAAATAAAGACGTTTAGATCCGATCGAGGACGAGAGTATTTATCTGATGAGTTCAGAAATTTATGTGATGAAAAAGGAATAGAAAGACAGTTGTCTATTCCATATACTCCTCAACAAAATGGTGTTGCCGAGAGGAGAAACAGAACCCTATTGGAAATGGTTAGGTCTATGATGGCACAAGCTAATTTACCTATCACCTTTTGGGGTGATGTTTTATTAACTGCTGCCTATGTACTTAACCGTGTGCCTTCTAAATCAGTTACTTCCACTCCATATGAGTTATGGACAGGTAGAAAACCCGAGTTAAGTTTTCTTAAACCTTGGGGTTGTGCTGCTTATACTCACGAGCCCTCTCACAAGTATGGGAAGTTGGGTCCTAGAGGCAAAAAGAGTATTTTTATTAGATACTCTGAGCACTCGAAAGGATATGTGTTTATAGGTGAGCAAGAAAGTGGGAGTATTACTGATTTTGAATCACGAGATGTCACATTCTTAGAGAATGAGTTTCCTAAGAAGGGCGAAATAGGTGAGGATAACTCACTTTTTGAAACCTTGGATCATGATAATGAAATTGAATAAGATCGTCCAAGTGGAAGTAATGTGAGAAATGAGGAATTAAATTCGACTCAATCTCAATTACAACCGTTTGAAGAGACGATACCGTCATTGTCTAATCCAAGTGGGAGCGTAATGGAGAATGATGTGCCACGTGTACAATCTCCTGTACGACGAACAAGTCGCAAAAGTGTTCCCCGACGACGTTTTGACATTGAAGGGGAAACTTTCATAGTCGCTCCACAAGATGAAGATGAGCCAAGAAATATAAATGAGGCTCTAAGTTGCCCTAATAAGAAAAAATGGATAGATGCAATGGAAGAAGAAATGGAGTCAATGGAGTCAAACCATGTTTGGAAACTGGTTGATCTTCCAAAAGGACGCAAAGCTATTGGGAACAAATGGGTTCTCAAAATAAAACGTAAATCCGATGGCTCAATAGAAAGATATAAGGCTCGCCTCGTGGCGAAAAGGTATAATCAACAGGAAGGAATTGATTATGAAGAAACTTTTTCTCCTGTTGTGAGATTTACCTCAATTCGCCTTATTCTGGCAATAGTGGCAAGTATGGATCTTGAATTACATCAAATGGATGTAAAGACTGCTTTTCTAAACGGAGAACTAGACGAAGAAATTTACATGGAGCAACCTGTTAGCTTCATTATAAAAGGCCAAGAACAAAAAGTATGTCGACTTTTGAGATCGATATATGGCCTTAAGCAGTCTTCAAGACAATGGTATACACGTTTTCATAATGCCATAGTGGCCTATGATTTTACAATGATTGATGAAGATCATTGCGTATATATCAAAGGATCCAAAGATCAATTTGTGATCTTATCATTGTATGTTGATGATATACTGATTGCTGGAAGCAATATGGAGTTGGTTAATACTGTTAAGAGTTGGTTGTCGTCCAATTTTGAGATGAAAGATATGGGTGAAGCTGCATATATTCTTGGAGTTAAGATTTCAAGAGATCGTTCCAAGAGATTATTGTCTCTTTCGCAAGAGACTTATATCAACAAAATTCTTGAACGATTTTGTATGCATGATTGTAAACCCATGGATACTCCTATTGCAAAAGGTGAAGGATTGAGCCGTAGGTTGTGTCCTAAGACTCCACAAGAGAAGGAACAAATGAAACGAGTTCCTTATGCCAGTGCTGTTGGGAGTTTGATGTACGCTATGATGTGTACAAGACCTGACATATGTTTTGCAGTTGGAATGGTAAGCAGATACCAATCCAATCCAGGTCAAGTACATTGGAAAGCCGTCAAAAGAATCATGAGGTATCTAAAGGGTACTGCTGATTATTCTCTGAGTTATCAAGGAAAGGATCTGCGACTTGAAGGCTACTCGGATGCTGACTGGGGAGGAGATTTAGATGAAAGGAAATCTACCTCTGGATTTGCATTCTTACTGAATAATGGCGCCATATCTTGGAGCAGTAAGAAACAAACATGTATAGCATTATCCACCATGGAAGCCGAGTTCGTGGCGTTGTCAGCAGCAGTACAAGAGGGAGTTTGGCTTAAGAGATTTTTAGATCATTTAAGTGTTGTTGAACATGCTGCAAGCTCATTGTTAGTCAATTGTGATAGCCAAGCAGCAATAGCATACACGAAAGATCCAAAATATCATGGCAAGACCAAACATATAGATACCAAGTACAATTTTGTTAAAGACATGGTAGCACGAAAAGATGTGAACTTGCAGTACATATCTACGCATAGAATGGTAGCAGATCCTATGACGAAGCCAATTCCTAGAGATGTTTTCATTGGTCATGTAAAATCTCTAGGACTGCGTAGATGATGATGTACTGAATATTGTAATTTCCCTGGATGTTCACATTTAAATGAAATTATTAATGCCTATGAATTTTTATATTTATGCATCTTAATACTTAGTGTATTATGTCAAGCAAGTATGTCGGACAGATAAGATTAACTCACTCGCACGAGTAATCGCCTCTATTTACTGTGTGATAAGTAGAGATGAGACAATTTTTAGGCTTATTATCTAGGTGATAATCGAGAGCTCAAGCTTAAAATATAAATGTCGCCTTAGTTGAGTGCTAAGATGAGGACATAACATTTATTATGTCCAAAAGTAAAATAGTGCACATATTTTACTTTATCTGTCTTTGATGCCAGATATGAGTTCTAATGGATTCTTGAGGAGAGTAGATACGTGAACTCAAGTTTAGACATTCAGTATGTCTGAACTATCATCTGTACGGTATTGAATGTAAAGACATACGCTCACTGGGAAAGGAGTTAATACCGTAATACGTATTTCATACTACGTATGCATATGTCGACCGATAAGAGTGGCAAAAGTTTTTGATCTCAACTTTATGCCGTGTGAGACTCTTGAGGATATGAGTTCCTCATTTAGTGCCCTTACGACTCTAACTTATTCTCAAAATTTCTATTCAGTGTTCGCTATCTTAGGGTGTTGCCAATGGTCATGAATGATTCGATCTAATGGAGCATTTCTAGAAAAGCGAACTGGACTGAAATAGAGAGGTTTAAGGAAAGAGGAAGATCAATTTGTTAATGATGTCACATCCTATTTTTGTATTCACAGGTCGACCAATTATGATTTTGAGTAAATCATAGTTGTGAATACAATATACGAGATTCTAAAAGAGATCGAAAGAGATATAAACGTGAATGATTGATCTAGGGTACTGCATACTTTATCTGCTCGAAAACGTTAATGCCCAATTTGAGCTGCTATGTATTCCTAACAGATGCATAGCAACGAGCTCTCGCAGTATGCTGGTCGCACGGATTATTTGCTGGTATGGATATTGCAAAGAAGAGAGAGTTATGTTTAGCCCACCATGTGCGAGTGGGAGATGATGGGTTTTAGTAAATAAATGGGCCGCCCATGTTGGACTAAACCCAGCCCATAAACCTTGATTGAGCCCATGAAAGAAATAACCGCACATGGCAGTTATTTTGTGGGTAAGAGAAACATACGTGAAGTGTGTGTTGTGTTATAAGCACAAGAATCATCAGAAAACACTTGAACAAAATAGAGACAAAAAAGTAGAAGAAGCTTTGTTCTACGATCGAAAGATTGTTCTCTCTCAAGTTTGCAATAGCGGCATTTAATCTGTGGCAAAGAGGTATGTTCGTTTTTATGTAATATGCTTCGAACGATCAGTGATTCAAGTCAAGAATGGGCACGTTTTCCGCATTTTAGTATTATGAATTAGGAATGTGTTTCCGTCAATTTTTTCCGCAATTTCAAGGAATTTGTTTCCATCACCTTGCAAGACCCGTCAAATGGTCAAGACACCTGAAGTGACTTCTTATCGTGTTGCGAGGGAAAAAGAAAACGGAAGGATTTATTAGCAATGTCGTGCAATTATTTTCTATTTTCCTTTTCCTCTGTCCGCTGCAATTTAGAAAAAAAAAAGAAAACAAAAAAGAGAAAATGTTATGTTTGCCGCAAATGCACTGTCTTCTACATATGTTGCAATCACAGTGCAATGTGAGACTTCCTGAAGAGGAATCATGAATACAGATGCAATTATTCTCTAGACTAAACAAGAACGAACTGGCATCGATCTTTTTTTGTCTGTTTTCACCCCAATTTGGAGCCACTGACTGTTATTGTTCTTTGTTTAATTAATTTGCTTGAGTGATCAATCAATTTTAGGATTACCCGAGACAAAGCCCCCGATCTTCACTGGTTGACATAGAATGTTGGGCTTGAGTTGTCTTGTTAAACTTTTCAACCTTCTAACTTTTGTAAGATTTTGATTAATGCAGAGGTTGTGACCACTGGGTCTCCATCTCATGATACTTGTTCGCTCTCATATAGTTAGCTGAATTCATTCCACATTGACAGGTTTTCATTACGAGAGTTTAGAAGACTAATTGTATTATGAGGGTAGTTTGTCTCCTGATATCTATTCATACCGGAGTTAACGTCGAAAAGCGATAAAGACACCTTAAAACCAAATCACGATTTCGTCCATAACTTTTCTGTTTACAATTACCTTTCAAGTCCTTACTCTTAGAAGAATTAAAACTAGATATGTAGTACTTCTTTTCTGTATTGATTTTGGGTTGCATCCTCGAGAGGATACTTGAAAAACATGCCTTATCGTGCGAGGATGGAACTTCAATCAGTTTCCTTATATTGATATCATATTTTACAAAAAAAATCAGCGCCCGACTCCTTTGACTATAGAGCTTAGAAAGGATTGTTGTCGAATGACAATTGAGGTTGTGACATCCCAAATCCTACATGAATACGGAGAGATCGTTGAGTGATACATATTTGTGACTGCAAAAGGATTGTCATCACCAATAAGGTTAGTTTCGCAAAGTCACACCGGATGTAATTGCGGCATCTTTTTTTCATTAATTTGGGAAATGTTGCCTCTGATAATATTATAGAAGAGATCCAGCAATTCAATGTTAGCCAAAGAGTCGGGTAGCCAATCGGGAATTTCTCCTGAGATGCTTGCATATGACATGTCTAATGTTGAAATAGTTCTCTGTGTACGAAACCAGTTTGGAAATTTTAGTCCCGCTTTGCAACTGGACATGAGACTCTCTCGAAAGTGGAAAGGAGGAGCCCAAGAAGTGCTAACATTTATAAGAACTTCATTAAGGAAAGCTGATAGCACGGGCGAGCTCTTGAGATTTGTAAAGTGGATTTGGCTTACAATACCATTCAAAAATCAATGTCCATCGCCTCCAGATTGGATAGTCGGCCAATATTTTCCGAAAAATGTTCCTGCTTAATTTGTTACCTTCGAGATGCAACTCTCTCGGAGATACAGCTCCCCCATTGTAGAGGGAATAGGACCAGAAATTGAGTTCCATGATAGATCAAAGAATCAATTTGAAATTTCCAATTTGAATAGATAGGTGACCACCGAAATTGTCATTAGAGATGTCAATATTCTTCAAGTTACTCCGTCCACAAACCAGGGCACTGTCTTTGGCGTAGAAATCCACCCAGTTGAATAACAAAAAGTGCACATGAGAGCTTAGACTCTGAAAGCTAGTTTAGGACGACCTAGCTCTTCGCAATTACCCAATGGGTTTCGGTCATAGGAATCTCTTGGTCTTGATTCACAGTGGAAAGGCACTTAAATCTTTTTCCATATCCTAAAGCATGATTCACAATTTCCGAGTCATGCCCTCCAAGACCCGTCCGTCAAGCCATCAAAGACGACGACACTTCGAAGTCTTTATCTGTTTTTTTTTCTTTTCAGTTGAAAACTTTCAACAATCTAACTGCAACTTTTTGTATCTGCCAATGTAGAAAGTGTCTATTTGCTTATATTTATTTTAGATAATTGAAAAAAATTTGCATATATTTAAGCCTTGGATAATTTTCAACGATGGCAGTGGGGAACGTGCCTTGGAGAAGATTTTCAACCATGGTCGTCGACACCTCGCCGGATCAGAAGAGCTGTACTAACACAGCTTACACTAGTTGAAGCTTTGGATTGACAGACTTCCAGTGCTTTAATAACAAGAAGTGCACAATAAGAGCTTAGACTCAAACTGAAAGCTAGTGTAGAACCCCATAGTTCCACGCAAATTTCCCAACTGATCTCTTGGTCTTGATTCCCAGTGAAAAGGCACTAAATCTTTTCCAAATCCTAAAGCATGATTCGAAATTTCCAAGTCGTGCCCTCCAAGACCCGTCCGGTCAAGCCATCAAAGACAACGAGACTTCACACTCATCCCTTTTTCTTTTTTTTCTTCTTTTACTTTAAAGCTTTCAACAATCTATCTACGACTTATTGTATCTGCCAATGTAGAGAATTAAAAAAAATTGTAAGTTGTACTTATTATTGCGCATAGTCATGCTAGGACCAATGCCATCTGTGGGATATGTTAATGAGTGAGGATAACTTGATTTTCACATGTATTACTCGATTCCTGGTGCTTATCCAAGAAAACCTTTTTCGGCCATACGCCATGTGTGTGAAAAAGAGCGAAAGAGCGCATGCCGTGTGTGTAACTTCAATTATGTAAAGCATTTACTATTTACGGATTTGGCTAACTTTAACAAATAAAAGCAATTATTATCGAATGTCAAATGTTACTTAAATCCATATTTGAAATGTGAAGAATGAATCCATTGCACGTAAATTACCTTGAAAGTTTCAATTCAAGGTTCGTCGATAAGATAAAATGTTTATTACAATACCTATAGCAAGCATTGACCAATTCATGAAATTCTTGTGCAAAAGTGTATTGTCAAAATCCCCCCCCCCCTAAATTTTGCTTCACATATAACAGAGACAAGTTTTGGTACGTACCAATCAAATGCATTAATTAAAAGGGCAATTGATTGACCATTAACCACGTTACAAAGAGAATAGCGAGAACATATATTGCTATGCAAGTAGCATTGGTGTCACTCCACTGGTGACCATGAAGACGAAATTTCTCAAATATTAAAAGGACATTCTGTCAGTTTTGTTGACATCTAGTATTAGAGGGGCTTGAAACTCTCATTGTCTCGTATTACGAAAATTTTGGGTCGGGTGAAAAGATTCAAGTGAAATAGATATTGACGATGGTGATGAGTTGGTTCCAAAATATGTATGATGCATACGCCAGTTCATTCGATACCACAAGTTCCACCTCATGGACAGAGATGGAACCCCCAGCAAGCAGTCCCTAGAAATCTATCTGGTCTTTGCTTTTTAAAAAGAAAAAAACCCCCCACAGCTTTTCGCTAGATCTTTGTCTTCATCTTTAATGAATAGGAGACTTACCAAGGAAACAGACTACTCCAAATACATTAATAGAGTTGGCAAAGACAACATCGATGTTCTAAAATGATGGAAGAGGAGAGCCACTAGTTTTCCAATTCTTTCCATCGTAGCTCATGATTTACTAAGCCCATTGACGTATAGTATTATTGGAGTCTTGAAAAACAGTAGGTCTAGCTTGTCTGCGAAATATTTAGAAATGGCTATAACAAGGCATGATTGGTTTTTGTCAAATTTGATTCCAAAGGAATGTGCCCAACATCAACAAGAGGACACATTGTATCATCCGAATTATATTGAGGGACACCGCATCGAAGACTGCAAATTTATCAGACATTCTCTTTTGGTCTAAATTTGTGTGTAACCATTATTTGCAATTTGTTTTATTTTTTCAAATTATGTCAAGTTCTACCTCTACTTTAATTTGGTTTGATTGAATAAGTGCTTTTCAAAGGAAAATATTTGAAACAATAATTTGATTTTTTGAATACTTTTTATTTAGAAAATTTTAAATCAATTTCTTAGAAAAACATTCCTTGTGTCCGCCACATGGGCGGCACGACCCCGGTGGCCAGCCCTACTGGTGTGTGGATTTCTATCTCCCCCAATTGTCTCTTCTCATAAATAAATCATTAGTTGTGCCGCAACCTCTCGAAGTAGTCCTTGTCCACTGGGGAGCAGGTTTAGAGGTAATGTCAAGCAAGGATGGATGGTCCCCAAATTTAAGGTGATCGCCCTCATTCGGCGAGGATTCTCCTAAATCCTAACCTCGCCTCACGTTGGAAAGCTCGATTGATTTAATTCATCTATGAAGTTCTATCCTATACGGGAGGCGCCATTAACCCTATTGAGGTTGGCTATGAGCCAAGTAGTTTCACTTCTTATGCAATGAGAGATCTATATTCGGGAATTTGATTACACTAATTATTCAATTAGTGTCGTTCTGGATCTTAACTTGATTGTTTATAAACTACGTGATTCATGAGGTCGTGGCCGGACGGGCCATAGTGGTAGAGCCCGGCGCCAGAGACGGCAACTTGGAGCTGCCTCTCCATGCCAGCCTCGTCGATCTTGAGGTTGTTCAGGGCCGCGACGGCGGCGTCGATCTCTGGCTCCGGTGCCCCGCTGGTCTTGAGGGCCGTGGACGGCCTTTGCCTTGGGCGTCGACGGCTGCCTGCTTGTCGACGAGGGCCTTGCGGAGCGCGTCCTTGGCAGCTCGGCCCATCGCCAGGGGGTAGGGAGGAGGAGGTCCGGGGAGGAGGGAGGTAAGAGGAGATGGAGGAAAAGAGAGGGGCAAAGGGAAGTTGACGAAGAAGAAGAAGAAGAAGAAGAAGAAGAGATGAGTGAGCGAGGAGTCTGTTTAGGGCTTTTGGAAAGGGCGGTGAATGAGTGAGTGAGAGTGAGTGGGGGATGTTTTCGGGATTCTCGCAGCGTGTTCTTATTGGAGGGCACGCATTTTTTATTGTTTAAACCCACGAAAAGCTGCAAATTGACGGACAAAATTGATCCAAAATCCACTAAAAATTTCAAATTAATACATTTATAAAAATTTATCACAAAAAATCATAAATCAAAACACTTGATCTCGATTCGGTACATTGGTCAATTCTTATATGTTATTCAACTCAGCAATTCGACGGAAAAATTGAACAGAAACTAATTAAAATTAAATTTATCACAAATATACCGATTTGAGTTTATTCTTAATATTAAGTCTAAATCTTATGGAATTCTTGATTATAAAGATTCGATCTCCCACTTTCTCAAAGTATAAATAATTTTATTTTGGTTGGTCTATCCATTCGGATTTTCACTCGCCATCTTATATGATCTAAGAGATTAATGGGAATTTCGTAGGTCCGGGGATTTTTTACCTGGGTCTATAAAATAAAGTGGACTTTCTCGTCGTGGACGATGTCCTAGTACTTGATAATTGAGCTTTTTAAAATCGGGATTCTCGGCGGGAGAAGGATGAAGCTTTGCATCTCCGGGGAAGTGAGCTTTACTGCTCAGGAAAGCCGCATGCAAGAAGACGGAGGGGGGATGATGATGATACGTTTAGCTCCCGACAATAGAGCACTTTCGAAGCAAAGGAGGTATTATGTATTATCCTCCACGTTTAGAGATTAACAAATTTATCTTTTACTTAAGCCTAATGGAGACTTGATTCCGTCGTGTTATGCAAAGGAGTTCTCGGCAATATCGCTCATTGGCATTCCCCCAGTTTATGGTCAGAGCATTTGGACTATACGAAAGTGAACTATCGAGCATGGCATCGTACTTCACGATTTAAATATAACTCGACTGCTGAAAAATCTGGTTTGTGCAATATATTTCTTGATCTTCTCCCTCCATCGGCCTATGCCTTATCAATCTAAGGTATTAGTCTGTACAAAAAAAAAAGGTAATCGTGAAATTTATGGCTAATGTATCCACAGTTGGAGGCACCTTAGTAAGATCGAGACTCCTCTTCCATTTTTTCTTATTAATTTTATGCACTACTGGAGACTATGAAGTCTTAGCATGGGCATGCTTGAATTGGTATTTTGTCCAACACAAGTCTTCCGAAAAAGGTAAATTCCAATTAGAAATATATGATCACACATCTTGTGGGTGTGGGATCTTTATGGTAATTGCCTGGAGGAGGCATTCGCACTTATCCCCCTCTCTACCCTTTCATTGATAGAAAGAAAAAAAAAAACTACAGACATAACATGTGCCTATCATGCTAATATAAATTTGTTGTCAATTGTTAGGCGACACAATATGTTAGTCTAGGTCTAGTTCCAACTTTGTAAAGATTCCAGGCACCGGCGAACATAGTTGACCCTCAATATCGAATGGAAGGTGGCAACATCGCTGATGCTCTATCAGCGCGCTGTCTCTCAATATTCTTTTCTTCTTTTGGATTCTTTGTTTTTTGCTTTTCTTTTATTTTTGGGCTTTTTGCTGATGAGGCACTCACTTGGCGCCACAGCTCCTCAAATACCAAAAAAAAAAAAAAAAGAAACAATCCTAAACACCAGTATGTCAACAATTTTTGTCACTCAAATTGGACAAGGTTGAGAGGATTCTTTAATGGTTCTGCTTGTACAATGTTTCAGAACACCGCTTGCATTAAATAAAAGTTTTAGGACTTTAACGATGCTTTCAAAACAATTCTTAACTTATTTTTAAACAATAACACACTCCCACGTACACAAAACAAACCCAACTCTCTCTCTCTCTCTCTCTCTCTCTCTCTCTCTCTCTCTCTCTCTCTCTCTCTCTCTCTCTCTCTCTCTCTCTCTCTCTCTCTCTCTCACACACACACACACACACACGATGAGTACATCCGAGGTCTCCCAATGGAAGGGACTCCAAAAGCGGCGACAGATAGAGAGAGCGCTAGAGGCCGAGTGAGGCTTAAAAGAAGGAGAGATGAAGGGAGAGAGGTTTTCTGATGAGTGTCATAATGTTCACCCAAAAGTTTAAAGAGAGCCAGCAATCGGAGGCCGCACCCGATTAGGGATAGCGGAAACCATAACACACCGCATGCGAATTTTGATCCTCGAGAAATCATATTCCAATGGTAAATCTTACCTACTCTTTTTCGCAAGAAACACAGACAATTAACACCCAAATCGAAGGTAAAACTACACGCTTGGATCTGTGACTCGTTTCAATATAAGCAGACCAATATATTTCCAAAGAGAAAGTTCGAAAGGCACATACCAAAGCGCTTTCCTCTTCATTTGCTTCGGTCACCATGCTTGTATTCTTCAACTTGTTGAAAATCATAACTAGATGATCTCGCTATCTCGTCTCGTTGAGACAACAGTGTCAAAGACTGATAAGTCCGCATCGCTATTGGAGAGAAGCTGCGCATACTGGATCAGGTCCAGGTATGCCTAAAGGATATGCCATTGACGTTTTGTTCGGAGAATGACCTTGAATTGCTACGAGTGCACACGTTCCTAAGGATGCTAGTATTCGTGTTGCCTTGAAGTCGTCCGGGGAAATTGAGCTTGCCTTGGTGCCTGTGAATCTGAGGGCCTGAGCTTGGCCTTGGTACTTTCGAATCTAAGGGCCGCGTTGTCGTAGAGAGGACTGCTGCTTCGGCCCTGTCGAAAGTGCCAAGCCACACCCGAGCCGCTTTGTTCAGGTCTGGTATCTCAGCCGCCCATTTCCCTCAGTCTTTGCCTCACTCCTCTGAAGTGTCTCCTCATCATCCTGTTACCCTCTTCAAAAACATAAGCAGACCAAAAAACGGAGGCTTGTTAATTAGGTTAAGAGTGCGACGTGAGAAAGCTGAGATGGAAAAACATGAAAAAGAACAGTGGGAGGCTCAGTTCGCGCCCATACTTGTAATGCACTGTCCTCTTAAGAAATGACTGATTATCATGAACCATATTTTTTACCTACCAATCTTTGATGAGTCTTCAAAACATTTCTAAGTGTACATAATCGTTATGCTTTGAAGACAAGCTTTATCAAAATAGATCTTGTTGTCGGAGGTGTGCAATCTCGGATTAAACCCGATTTTACGCAAACAATCAGGTGTCCTCACATTCATTCGTCCTTGCACGTGTGTGGTACACACAGACAGAGAACTGCTACGATGCTGTAAACAGGCCCAGTACCAATGTAGCGGGCACATAAATCGAACCAAATCACACATTTCCACCTTGAAGTCTCTGGGAAATGATCTCTAGCGAACGTAAATGCCCGTCAAGGTCCTATTTTCCTGTTATTTCACTCGGGTTCTCCTCAGAACTCTCTCTAGACAATATGCATTTTGACAAATCACTTCACAAATAAAGTCAAAAGCATTAAACTCATAAATTCAAATTCGGTCAAGAAGAGAAAACTAAAACTTTAACACCAATTTGCAACGGCCAACTATTAAGGCTAAAACATCTAATCCTTTTGGGATTCTCGCAATTTTTAATGGAAATTATGATTATTTCCATAGACGGATTGGACAGTTTCGCACAAGAATTTAATGTCCGGCTATCTTAGTAAGGAAAAAAATAAAATAATATTGTTCATTTTTAACAAAGAATTCATGCGACCATGTGTCCTTGAGCTAAGAACTCTTGCATGTCGATAATTCACTAATACGTGTGTAAATTATTTGTTATGCCGCTAATGGATCTCATAAAACCCCAAAATTAAAATAACTTCAATCTATGTAAATATGTTATACCAATCTTCTCTAAGTATTGCCTTTAGATTTGTCCCTTAAGATTGCCGATTGCTAAAACAGGGGTATGTCCAATCATCAAATAATTGTAGCAAAAAACGTGAGGTTGTCTGAGTATATTGTTTTGTGTGGGATTGGATAGGAGAAAACTAGGGATTAGTGTAGAAACATGACTCGCTTGGTTGATGGCTAATTGAAGCCTTAGGTCTCAATTTGGGTCAATTGAGGACTTTGGGTTTTAAAAAGGCCACGGTCGGGTTTCAAGCTCGTTATATGTGAAATTCAAGCATCAGAAATGATACATGACAAATGACTGAATATTTCACGTGGAAGTCACGTAGGGTTTTCAAAGTTTGAATTCCACTGATGGCGAGTTCGAGACTTGATTGGACCTTTTTTGATATCTTAAGTTATTAATTGTCTAAAAGAAAGTCTCGAGACATCAATTGATGAATGTCCAAATCGGTAAGTTTGTTTCCGCATTTGTCCAGAGAAAGTTAGAATCACTAGTCAACATTTTGACCGACAGTCATGTGTGGAAGTAAACAAGCATGAAATTGACATTCGTCCGCGATTGTAAATTTGTATGGTGGTTAGTAAGTTTCAAACTGTATTAAGAAATTTGGATCGGGAAATTATTTGACCGTTCAATTGTTAGTTGGTCAAAATGACGAAGTAATGGGTTTATCTATGTCAAGTTCAACAACAGATTATCAACTGCATTGATAGTGAAATAAAATAAATATAATATTTACCTCTATTTAATTTATCGAGATAATAGATTATCATGAACTTTACTAGTATATAATTTTTTGTGAGACGAAAATTATCTTGAGGTAATTGTGTCATGGAATGCAAGTTCGAGATTTTTTGTTAGACGGAAATTAGTTTCGGATAAATGTGACATGGATACCAGTTTGACATTTTAATAGTATTAGTGTGAGATAATTTCAAATAACAAATTTAGCATCATGTTTATAGCAATAGGGTTTTATACCCGCACAATCTTAGTTATGATCCAAAATGAAGCTAGCAATGTTAGTATTCTGGCACTCGCCCTCAGGTTGATGCGTGAATATGGTCGATGCCTTTTACTTCTTAATGGCACCGTAAAAATATTCGCGAGTTGCTTGAAGATATGACCGGTGATATTAATGGCTTTTCTTTCCGTTTCGCTACTAAATCAAAGTGTTGTTTACCGTGACGGCGCATTATGTGTGTATTGCACTTATTACACTCCCAAACCTTAGATTGTGTGAATTTCAAATTGAAATTCATCAAACAAAAGGAAAATGTATCTTCCATAGTAGTTCCTTCTAAGTTGACCGGTCAACGCAACTCAACATAATCATCCTTCCACATACCGAACAAAGACAAGAGAAGAAAACGATAAGCTGAATACTAAACACACATTCTGTTTATCCATCTCATAACACAAAGCACATCTTCAAAGTTGGGCAAGTTTCTCCAGCCCTCAAGTTTTCTGTCACACACAGCCAAAAATAATCAATGATGGCTTCGACCAAGATAAGATGCAAGAAATTGGTTAGAAGGAAAGAGGCCAGTTTTACCTGCTGAACAAGCTCCTATTCCCGTTGTACAAACGTTCTCTTGAACCATAGCGTGGCGATCATCGTTGTCATTGAAAATTTCTCAATGGCCTTGTCCATCACTCGAAAGTAAGAGATCCTCCAAGATCGATTGAAGTGCAAGATGCTACAGAATCCCAAAAATCCCACTACAAAACCTGGTCCCAATCCTGCATAGAACCAATTGTGGATATCCAAATTGTCTCCACTGGAATTATCACCGTCGTGCCCATCACTACTAGGTGGCTCATCTCCAGGACAAATCTTCGGAAGAGGAGCTCCACAGAGTTCGCTGTTGCCACGATAAGTAGATTCATCGTCCACGGTTCGTAGATGATTGCCAGATGGAATAGGGCCAGAGAGTCTATTGAAGGATAGATTGAGATGACTAAGGAAGTCCATGCTGGATATGCCCGAAGGGATGGTACCTGACAGTTTGTTTCTAGAAAGATCAAGAGATTCTAAGTTTTTCAGGTCACCGATGTTTGAGGGGATGTGTCCGCTCAAGTTATTCTGAGAGAGGTTTAGATTTTGAAGTGCGACGAGCCTAGTGAACTCTTCTGGTATCTGCCCATCCAACATGTTTGCAGAAAGATCGATCGAGGAGTAGAATGAAAGCACATCGCCAAATATTTGGCTGGTTCCCTTTGTGTTAACCACGAAATTGAGAGTGCTTATGGTCAGAAAAATCACATAATACACAGAATCAACCATAGACGAGAAGCCGTCAATACAATTGGGAATGGGTCCAGAAATGTTATTATGTGCTAGGCTCAAGAAATGGAGATTGCGAAGTTGGCAAAATTGTGGAGGAATGCCTCCAACAAGGCAATTTTTCTCTAAATTGATCACTGCCAAATATGGAGAATGTTTCCCAAATGGAGGTAACCTACCCGTGAATTCATTGTCGCTAAGATCAATAAAAAAAGCGGTAGTTTTGACAAACAGATTGGGATTTCTCCAGTAAAGCCATTCCTCCGTAGGCTAAGAATGGTTAATCGCTGAAGATGGCAAAAGGATTTCGGAATCTAACCATTTAATTGGTTATCCCCAAATGCAAAAGCCCACAAATCTTGCAATGCTCCCCAACATCGAGGAAGTCTCCCAGACAGTTGATTTTTTGAGAGATTAATTTCAAACAGCATATTCAACTTGCACAAAGAACTCGGAATGCCGCCGGTGAGATTATTACCCCAAAGTCTCAATACTCTTAATCGTGGCATCTTGTCTCCAATATCTCGGGGAACTTGGCCTCTAAGCATGTTGCTTGAGATATCTAAAGATTCAATGTTAGAGGAAATGTTGTAGAGCCAATCAGTAATGCTGCCTGAGATGCTCACATTTGACATCGACAAAGTGGTAATGTTCCTCTGTGTTTGAAGCCATCTTGGAAATTCAGGTCCCACTTTGCAATCCGACAAATCTATGTCACGAGCTTGGAATGGTGGAACCCAGGCAGAGCTCACATTTAATATGAGCTTATTAGAGGAAATGTCTAAACTGGTCAGGCTTTTGAGATTTTCAAAGTGAAGTTCGCCAACAATTCCATAGAATAGATTATGCTCAAAATGGAGCTCCTTTAAATTCGATAGTTGCCCAATGCTCTCTGGAATGGTCCCGCTCAATTTGTTATTGCTTAGATACAAGTTTCTTAGAGATGATAGCTCCCCCAAATTAGTAGGAATAGAACTAGAAATCGAGTTCCCTGAAAGATCAAGGACCTCTAGTTCTTTGAAATCTCCGAATTGATTTGGTAGGTCACCGCTAAAATTATTGTCAAAAACACTGAAGATCTTCCACTTACTTTGTACGCAACCAAGAGCACCACCTAAAATGCTGGTGATATTCCCATTGAAGCAGTTAACATATAATCGTACCACTTGCAATTTGCAAAGACTGCTCAAGTTTTTTGGAAATTCGCCTTGTAGCATATTTTGAGACACGTCAAAATAGGCAAGCCTTCGATTATTCTCGAAGATTGCCATGGAAAAGTGGCTTTTATAAAGGAGGTTGAAAGCCAAATCAATATGTTCTAGCTGGCTCAAGTTATATATCCATGGCGGAATAGAGCTTATGTTATTATACCCAATGTCAAGGAATCTAAGAGAGGTGAAATTGGCTTGCGAAGAACTAGAAATATGTTGCAATTCACAGTTTCTCAATCCTAAAGATTGCAAAGATGGAAGCATGTTAATAGAACAGAACCAATCTTCAGCCTTCGAAAGGCCAACAGATGACATGTGCAAGAATTTCAAGGCAGATAATTTCGACACCCAATCAAGGTTGTTCGAGGTTATATAACCCAAGCCGAAATCACTACTAAGATCCAAGTATTGTAATTTGGAAAGGTTATTGAGTTGCCTAGGAATATGTCCATAGAAGCCTGCATATGAAAGGTTAAGATACTCCAGTTTCTGAAGAGAAGCCAAAAACATTGGGATTTCCTGGGATGAAAAGTTGTTGGCACTAAGGTCCAGATACTTCAGATACTTCAGTTCAGTTAAAGAAGGAACTATGTTACCTCCTAGCATGCACTTATCTGAAGGTTCGAAGATGTCAGTATAGGTCTCTTCAGTACATGGATTATGAAGATCGAGCTTCAGGACATGGCCGGTCTTCTCATTGCATTCGACTCCTTCCCACTTGCAACATTCCTCTCCAGTCCACGACGACAGGCGTCTCAAAGGATCAGTGAGACCATGTTTGAACTTCAGAAGAGCTTCTCTCTCTGCACCAATGCAACTTACATTGGTTGAAGCAATGGAATGATCGAATTCGATTACTTGAATGACAAAGATTGCCAATAAGATGGCAAACACAAGGCTATCGTAAGTTGCCATAGGTTCTTTAGGACTTGAGAACAAGTATTTCTTTAATCAGGGGAATAATGGCCTTTGATTCACCAAGAAAAGAGTCACTATAATATATCGTTGAGGACATTTTTTTATCACCGTCCATCATGACTTCCTAAGGGATAATTCCAACTTTTCCAGGTCATTGCCTTCCAAGACCTGCCAAACGGTCGACCTATCAAAATCAATCCAAAACGTGTCATCTTTAATCTCTGTAATAGTGGTCAAAGGAGGACAACAAAAAAAATACTAAGAAAGAGGAATGCTGACAGCATTGCGTACCTCTAAAACTGGTCATTGTCAGTGTATGATGTATGATCTCCAAAAGTTGGTTATTGCCAGTGTCGGCCCTCCACCGCACCCCAATTAATCCCGAAATGACCGGTATTATGAAAACTAAGCGGGTTAGTAACCTTCATTTTTTAACAGAAATAGGCAACCCTCCTCTTATTTAAGCAACATCTAGATTAGTAACCTATACCACGATAAAAATGGAGATAATTATCCAACAAAATCCTAAATCTATTATATGGATAATGATTCAGTCATAAATTTTTCAATTCGGCAAATGCAGTCTTAAACATTTTGACGATTTCTAATATAATACATCGGGTCAATTTAGGGGGAAATCGTTGATGTGGCTGTTCAGTTAGCATCGACCATTCTACATGACACAGCCGGCGGTTGATGTGGGGAGGTAATTTGAATGCCATTGTTTTGCAAATTTTTTAAAATTTTCTTTCTTTTTCCTTTTTCATTTTTTTCATGGTCTCCTTCAAGGTGGAGGATACAATGGTACGCCAAATTGTCTCTCTAGATCTAGGCTTTTTTGAAGTTCTATTTTTCCTTTAGATAATCTTCATTGTCTCCAATGCTCTATCAAGGTCGAGCCTGATGTCATCTCGCTCAATGGTCGGGACTTCCTTAAGGCTAATGCCGAGATCCACAATGAGAGCAAGCTTCATGTCAATGTGAGGAAGTCCATTGTGTCAAGGCGGTCCCTCGGCTCCGGCTCCTTCTCCGAGTTGAACCCAAGGTTGTCGAACTTCATGTGTGCCAAAACTTACACCTTGAGCTCATTCCGGAACCAGTCTTGGAACTTCACTGGCTATGGGCGAGGGTCATCGACCATCACCAACACGCTAACGACCCGTCGGTCCTTGTCGGCAGAGGGAAGAAGATGAATAGAAGAGAAGAAAAGAATTATTTAGCAAAAAAAAAAAAGAGAAGAAAAGAATTGGGAAAAAAAAGAAAAATAAAAGAAACAAAATTGAGAAAATAAGATCAAAACTATGTCGTTTCATTTAAGATAGTCCACATCAAATGCTGATCGTGCCATATAGGATGGACAACGCTAATTGGATCGCTACATCAGCGATTTCTAGCCTGAATTGGGTAGATGGATTACATTGAAAAATCATCAAAAAGTTTAGGATTACATTGGCCAAATTAAAAAATTTAGGAATGAATTAAAATTCATATAATAAGTTTATGACTTTTTGGACAATTTTCTCATATAAAAGCAAAGGAGAAATCCCGCGAGGGCCCTTACATAGGTGGGTCTCTGCACTTGTTTTCGAAGGGTCTTTATTTTGAAGAAGAAAATCTCTCCATTTAAATGACCAGTGAAATAGCACAATCATGTGAAGGAAAATCTTTGCAAAATTAAAACGTCGTAGGAAATTGATTCAAATGGTTATAGCATTATGTGACAATTTGATAAATTTAAGTTATGGTTTTGTTCATTATTCTTTCTGTAAAAGTTGTTTTGGATGCCAAATATGCATGATTTTATTGTTCTCGACTGTATCCTAATTTTTTGGCCAAATTACGTTGGAACAACCTCGTAGATCTTTCATGTACTGGATCTCATTATGCCTTTTGGACTAGATTTCTAATCTCATATCTACATTCAATTTTCCGCAATTAAATAGCAATGAGAGGCAGGTTTACATTGGTAAGTGTTAAAAAAATTATTGATGAAAAAAAATGATCAGTGACTTTTTTTTATTGGTATTTATTAAAAAATTCTTTGAATTACCAATTCTTTTACAATTTGCAAATTATCGGACTTTGAAGTGACTTACCAGCATTTATATGCATAACTTAATAAAAGTTTGGAATTTATGAACTCTTACATGAAACTTTTAACCTAAATTAAAGTAATTTACCAACTTCTTTCAAATTATCTTAACAACTTGTTTGGAGTTACCAACTTTCATTTGAGACCATGCTTGAACTTAGAGCTTCCGTCTCTTTATTAGTACAGCTTACATTGGTCAAAACTTTGGAATGACCGAATTCGATTACTCAAATGACAAAGATTGCCCATAAGAGGGTAGACACAAAACCACCGTAAGACGCCATAGTTTCTTTAGGACCTGAGAACAAGTATTGCTTCAATCACTGGTACAATGGTCTTGATTCAGCAAGAAAAGAGTTGCTATAAAAAATTCTTCAGCTCAATTTCTGATCACCATCCACCATGACTTCCTGAAGGACAACTCCAACAACTTCCAAGTCATGCCTTCCAAGAGCCACCAAACGGTCATCAACCCATCAAAATCAACCCCAAAATACACGTCAATCTCTATTCTGTAATAACGATCGAAGGAGGACGACAAACAAAAAAACAAGAAAAGAGAGGATGCTTACATCACTGCGTACGTCTAAGAACGGCAATTGTCAAGGTATGTTCCCGTAAAATTTGTCATTTTCAGACGAAATGAAAGTGGAAGCTCGACTCAGAGAAAAGCAATGGGCATGAACAGACAAAGAATTGAAAACGAAGATGACAAAGTGGTTGACGTGCAATGCAAGGAGTTATTTGCAAATAGAAGTCCGTGTGCAGTCGAAGCGACCTGGTCATCATAGAGACAATGCGTGTCACGGATCAATCGGTTTGCCACCAAAATTGGAGAATTTCAAGCAACGTGTCATTGACAGTCCAACTTCTTGTGAAGAACACGAGAGGCTTAGGCGTTTGGAGAAACAAAGCCCGCACGCACATATCAACACTCCCCCGAGAGTTCATCCATTCAATTTCCTTGTATTTTCGCTTCCTTGGACATTTTAATTCCTATAATTTCCTCGAAATATATTTTCATTTTAATATCCTTTTAACTTCTTTGCCGGTGGTGTGGAAAAAGTGCTGACCTTCCAGAAATTGGTTATTTCCAGAATTATTTTTTCCAATAATTCGAAATAGCATATGCTGACTGCTAAGTACGTGACAGACAAAAGAAAGTGGAAGCACGATTAAGAGAAGCAATGCGCATGAACATACAAAACGGTGGTGTGAAAAAAGTGCTGACCTTCTAGAAATTGGTTATTTTCATAATTATTTTTTTTAATAATTCGAAATAGCGTATGCTGATTCTAAGTACGTGGCAGAAAAAAGAAAGTTGAAGCACAGTTAAGAGAAAATCAATGCGCATGAACATACAAAAAATTGAAAACCAATATGACAAGTGGATGACAAGTGGTTGACAATGACATGCAATGCAAGAATTTAATGCAAACAGAAGTCAGTGTACAGTCGAAGCAACCTGGTGGACATAGTTGCGACGTATGACGGGATCAAGCGGCTGCCCCCAAAATAGGAGTATTTCAAGAAAAGTGTCGTAGACGTCTCTTTAAGAACATTAAAGAGGCTTAGGGGTCATAAGGATTTGTGGACACGTCTCTTCGTCACTCCATCCATGTCTCATTTGTGCACTTTGTGCTCGTGTGTGGAACCATGGAATGATTTCGATTGCTCTCCAATCGCAAATAAAATCCGTCGCAAATTAAATCCATCGCAAATTTACGACGAATTTAGCGACGGAAAAAAAAATAACATGACTCAATATAAAAATTGGTATTAAAAAAATTAGATTTAGCGACGAAAAAATCAAATAATTGTTAGTAATTAAGTAAAATAATAGTTAGTAATAGAAAATTAATTGGTATTAAATCGTAAAATGGGATTAGTAATTCATGCAAAAAGAAGCATGACTCAATATAAAAATTGGTAAGTTAAAAAGCCAAATGGATAAGCAACTCAAATTATAGTTGGCAATCCAAAACTAATTAGTAACTTAATTGGGCAAAAGTTAATGAGGCACACAAAAAAGTTGATATTTTCATGTAATAGAAGGTAAATTCAAAGCCGGTAGAAAATTAGAAATGTATTTTTGTTAGAGATAAGAAAAGTCGCTCATTTCAAAATAGAATGTCAAATAAACATTGGTAAGTAACTCAAATAAAAGAAGGTAACATAAAACTAGTCAGTAACTTGATCGAAAAAAGTTGGTAATCACTCTAATAAAAGTTAGTAATTTCTAAAAGAGCCATTAAATTTAAAAAGTTGGAAACCAATGCAAATAAAAGTAGCAACTTAATAAAAAGCTAGTAAATTTGAGAAAATAACAAATAAATGCTAATAACTCAAATGAGATTTGGTAATCCAAAACTAATTGATTTGATTGGAGAAAATTTACCCAAATCACGCAAAGAAAGCTAGGCTGATAGTTTCATATAATACTCGGTAAATTTAAATTATTGGTAAGAAATGTAAATAAAAGTTCGTAAACAATGACAGAAGCTTTGTTTGGTTAGAGATTAGAGAAGTTGGTGTAGAAAAAAAACGAAAATAAACATTAGTAAGTAACTCAATTAGGAGTTGGTAATGCAATATGGTAAACTTGATAGAGGAGAAGTTGGTAATCTCTAAGGGTACGTTTGTTTTGCAGAAAACTTAATGATAAAGGGGAGTGTTTTCCGGAAAATCATTTTCCATGAATACGTTTAGTTTTTATTCGTTTGGTAATATACGATGGAAATCATTTTCTGATGTTTAGATGTTATTGGAAAATGATTTCAATCTCATGACTTTATTTTAGATAAAAAAAAATAAAAGAATTTTTAAATATTTTTTATTTTTATTTTTTATTTTGTAAAAAATTTAATTTTTTTTAATTATTCTTTGAAAGGTCGTCGCTAAATCCGTCACTAATTAGCCACGAACATAAAATTTCGTCGAAAATATTTGCGACGAGCCTGCAAAAATAATTAAAAAAAAGAACGGCCCAAAGCCCCGTCCTCACCCCCAATTTCTCTCTCTTTCTCTCGCTCACTGTTCTCCCTCTCTCTCCCTCTTTCTCGATCATATCATATCTACTTTCGCCTCTCCTTCTTCTTCTCGCTTCTGCTTCTTCCCTCTCCCCCCACACCCCCAAACCTCTTGAGCTCGCTAGGGTTTTCGGTACCCCCGCGCTTCCTCCCGCGACTCCTCCTCGGCCATGGCCTCCGAAGCCGTAGAAGCCGCGGGGCCCGAAGGGGCGGCGGCTCCTCCCCCCGTCGAGGGCAAGGAGGAGCTCCCCGAGAAATTAAAGGCGGAGGAGGCAGAGCAAGAAGATCGAGAGATCGCCGCTCCGGAGGAGGTGGCCGAGGCTTCCGATGAGGAGGCTCTGCTGGTCGCCGCCGAGGCCCCGCCAGCTGCGTCGCCTCCGAGAGGCCATGCTCGTGATGTCCACATCCTGAGTTGTGGGTTCCTGCTCATCTTCTCGGCCTACGGTGCTTCTCAGAATCTCGAGAGCACCGTGAGTTTTCCGAGTCGATTTCGTTGGAATTTTGGGTAAATTGAGAGAAGAAATCAACGGTCGTGAGATGAAAACCCAGAGGCAGATTTTGCACTTCTGGGTCTGAGGTTGCTTGTAGGAATGTTTTTTTGGTTCGTTTGACGTTGCGTTTTGGTTTGATGAGTTTCTTGATTTTTGTTGCAGGCGGATAATTTGGGCACAACAGGCAACGCAAGTAAAGAAGAAAGGCAGACAGGCAACGCAACAAAGAGATATAGAATCTACAGTAGAGAACATTAGTGCTTTGGAGGATGATCAAAGCCATCGTGTGGGGAAGTCGCTTTTACACTCAGTGAAGTGGGAGCGCATTATTTTGGATGAGGTGAGTGAATTGGAGTATCTTGCGGTGATATGAGTGCTAACATAGTTCAATGCTTTGTAACCGATATAAAGATTTTGATATGTCCATGCTGGCAACACGTGATTCGTTATTTTCTTTGGCTGGGTGAAGCCACGCATGAATGCGTTAATTTGCTCTTGGCAAGACAAATTTCTGTAAGATTAGGCCTTTTGATTGAAGGTTTGATTACTTTTAGGGACCTGTATATGCATGTTCTTTTCCACAATTTATCAAAAAAAACTTCTATCCGGGATCTCTTAGTATGATTTGCTTCGTGATCTTTGAACATTCATCTGCATGTACATTTCCCACTTATGCCTATGCAATTTTATTCAATGTAGGCTCACTTTGTCAAAGATAGGTGATGTAATACTGCAAAAGCAGTTCTCGAACTGGAGTCTTCATACAGATGGGCTTTAAGTGGAACACCTCTTCAAAATCGTGTTGGGGAGCTCTACTCTCTTGTAAGTTTCTATTTATACGAGTGGTTAATTGTTATTCACCTTCTGTAGTCAATCACATTGTCCTGCAATAAACTTTTCGGGTCCGTTTTCTTCGAATTGTGCCGTATTCATCTACTTATGTCAAGATTGTGATTGCAGAACACTTGATTATAGGTATGTAAAGTTTCAATCACAAGATAGTCGGGTTATATTTTCCCATGGGTGGTTTTTGGTATAACAGGCAATCTCAGCCTGTAACACCGTAGTCGTTCATGTTGACACAAAATGGTTAGAGGCAACTACACGTGCAAAAAGACTGGTTTAGCGACTTGGTATACCAAATAATGTGGCAATCTTTGCATAGATATTTAAAGAAGCAGTGCATGTGCCATTCTTTGCAAGAATACTTAGCGTCTCTATGAATGGTAAAGTACAAGTTAAATCCATTTAATCTTTGCTGCTCGGTATTACCAAATAATTTGGCATGTCGAAGATTTTCAACTTAAATCCACCGCTTCCTGCTCTCTTCACTTTCGCTGCAGGTTACTTTGAGGCAGGATACACTGGATATTAGAGAAGAAGATTATTACACATCATTATACAATGAGAGCCAATCTAACCTTGTGCGGTGTGCATATTGATTGGCAGGTCCGTTAATCTAGGCTTCTTAATTTGCTCTTTCATAGGATCAATTAGACTGAAAATGTGTCACCGGAAATTTCTAGCAATTGCTTTCATGGCCTAAAGATATATAAGTGTTCTAAGTGCAATCCTTTTTAATTTTGGATGCGAAATTTTGGCAATTGTAGGTATTTCACTTTCTTCTCTGGGCTTGTGGGACTTTGAGTATCGCATTGTATGTCAACAAGTGAATGTCACTTCTTTGGAGGAGGTGATGAAGCACTTCATGCAAACCTTATAGGAAAAAGCAAAGTGGGCGCAAGATTGGAAGTATCTTTTCCTACATATCGGGGATAAGCTTTGCTTCAGCAGTGCCAGAAGTGCAGTTGGCTTAATACGTTCCTGCCCTGAAAAGAATTGCCACCCTGAGGTTGCTTAAGCAAATACTTTAAACTGCTCAAGATTATTTATTCTCTCATTATGTGTACTATAAAGAAAAATATATATGTCATTCTTATGGAAAATGCAGATGAATGTATTTCATTTTCATATTATTATAATATTTTGATGTTATTAAGTGCTTAATCAATGTTAAATATAAATTGTAGGAATTAATTTTTCTGTTAATTAGATTTAAAATCGAAGTCATCCCTAAACAATATTCGTCGCAGAGTTTGTCGCTAAAGAATTAATAAAAATTCGTCGCTAAATAATTAATAAAACTTTGTTGCTATTATTGACCCAAAAAAAAATTGGTAAATTAGAGATGAATTTTTTTTTGGTTGAAATTAACGACGAATTTTGCCACGAATAATTAGCGACGAATTTTGGGGCGAATTTTGCGAAGAAATTTGCGACGAATTTCATCACGAATTTTCCGACGAATTTTGTGATGACATTTCCAATGAAATTTGCGATGAAATTTCCAACGAATTTTACGACGAATAGTGTTTGTCGTAAATTTGCGACGAATTTTGCGACAAATTGTATTCGTGGCTAATTTGCGACGAATTTATTTCCGTCGCAATTTTGCGACGAACTTTTAAATTTTCCGTGGCAAAATTTTGCGACGACCTAGTAGCGACGGAATTTTTTCCGTCACAAAATTCATCACAAATTGAATTTGCGACGGATTTTTTCATATCTTTCTTCGCAAATTTCGTCGCTAATCCGGTGTTTATTTGTAGTATATGTGTATTGCACTAAAAAAGACTTCAAATGGAGTACATCAAACAAAAGGAGAATGTATCTTGCGTAGTAGTTCTCAACATAATCGTCCTTCCACGTACTAAACAAACACCAGAAAAAGATAAGTTGAATACTAAAAAGACATTTTGTTTATCCATCTGAAAACACAAAGCACTTCTTAATAGTTGGGCAAGTTTCTCCAGCTCTCCACTTTTCTGTTGCAGATGCCAAATATAATCAATAATGGTTTCCACCTAGATAAGATGCAAGAAATGGATAGCAGGAAAGGGGCCAGTTTTACCAGCTGAACAAGCTCCTATTCTCGTTGTACAAACGTTCTCTTGAACCATAGCGTAGCGATCATCGTTGTCATTGAAAATTTCTCAATGGCCTTGTCCATCGCTTGAAAGTAAGAGATCCTCCAAGATTGATTGAAGTGCAAGATGCTACAGAATCCTAGCAATCCCACTGCAAAACCTGGTCCCAATCCTGCATAGAACCAATTGTGGATATCCAAATTGTCTTCGCTAGGCTTACCTCCACTGGAATTATCACCGTCACGCTCATCAATATCGGGTGGCTCGTCTCCAGGACAAATCTTCGGAAGAGGATCTCCACAGAGTCCGTCATTGCCGCGATAAACAGATTCATCGTCCACAGTGCGTAGATGGTCGCCGAACAAAATAGGGCCGGAGAGTCTATTGAAGGACAGATTCAGATGACTAAGGAAGTCCATGTTGGATATGCCCGGAGGGATGGTACCTGAAAATTTATTTCTAGAAAGATCAAGAGATTCCAAATTTTTTAAGTCACCAATGTTTGAGGGGATGTGTCCACTCATATTATTTTGAGAGAGGTTCAGATTTTGAAGTTCGGCAAGCCTAGTGAACTCTTTTGGTATCTGCCCATCCAGCATGTTCGCCGAAAGATCGATTGAGCAGAAGTATACAAGCGTATCACCATACATTTGGCTGGTTCCCTTTCTGTCAACCATGACATTGACGACAATAGGCATCTGCCAACCCCCAAAATGACCCGCATAATCAACCATAGACAAGAACCCGTCGATACAATTGGGAATGGGTCCAGAAATATTATTCTGTGCTAGGCTCAAGAAACGGAGATAGCTAAGTTGGCAAAATTGTGGAGGAATGCCTCCAACAAGGCGATTTTTCTCCAAATTGATCATTGTGAATGATTGAGAATGTTTCCCAAATGGAGGTAACCTACCTGTGAATTCATTGTCGCTAAGATCAAGGAACAACATCGGTAGATTTGACAAGCAGCTTGGGATTACTCCACTAAAGCCATTCCTCTCTAGGCTAAGCACCAATAATTGCTGCAAATGGCACAAAGACTTCGGAATCTGACCATTTAACTTGTTATCTCCAAACATATATGACACTGTTGGCGATGCTCCCCAACATTGAGGAAGTCTCCCAGACAGTTGATTCTCTGAGAGATTAATTGTAGACAGCTTATTCAACTTGCACAAAGAATTTGGAATGCTGCCGGTGATATTATTACTCCAAAGTATCGGTTCCATTAACCGTGGCATCTTGTCTCCAATATCTTGGGGAAGTTGGCCTCCAAGCATGTTTCTTGCCATATCCAAAAATTTAATATTAGAGGAGATGTCGTAGAGCCAATCAGGAATGCTATCTGAGATGCTCGCATTTTTCATCGTCAACCAGGTAATGTTCCCCTGTGTTCGAAGCCATTTTGGAAATCCAGGTCCCACTTTACAATCTGATATATCTATCTTGCGAACTTGGAATGGTGGAACCCATGTAGAGCTCACATTTAGTATGAGCTCATTGGAGGAAATGTCTAAGCTAATCAAGCTTTTGAGAAATTCAAAGTGAAGTTCACGTATAACTCCATACAAAAAATTCTGCTTAAGATAGAGCTCCTTTAGATTCGATAGTCGCCCAATACTCTCTGGAATGGTCCCGCTTACTTTGTTATAACTTAGATCCAACTCTCTTAGAGATGTAAGCTCCACCAAATTGGCGGGAATAGAACCAGAAATCGAGTTTGATGAAAGATCAAGGTGCTCTAGTTCCTTGAATTCTCCAAATTGATTTGGTAGGTCACCACTAAAAAAATTGGTGGAAACATCAAAGATCTTCCACTTACTTTGGACGCAACCGAGACGACTATCTAAAATGCTGGAGATATTCCCATTGAAGTAGTTCATACTTAATCGTACCACTTGCAATTTGCAAAGACTGCTCAAGTTTTTTGGAAATCCACCTTGTAGCGAATTTTGAGACACATCAAAGAAGGCAAGCCTTTGATTATTCTCGATGATTGCCATGGGAAGAGGTCCTTCATAAAGAAGGGTGGAAGACAAATCAATGTGTTCTAGCTTGCTCAAGTTATAGATCCATGGCGGGATAGAAGCATTTATATAATTATGACTTATATCAAGGAATCTAAGGGAGGTGAAATTGGCCTGCAAAGAGCTAGAAATATCATGCAAATCACAATTGCTCAGTCCTAAAGATTGCAAAGATGAAAGCATGTTAATGGAACCGAACCAATCTTTGGCTTTCGAAAGGCCAACACCGGACATGTGCAAGTATTTCAAGGAAGATAATTTTGACACCCAACCAAGGTCGTTCGAGGTTAAATAATCCGAAAGGGAGTCAGTACTAAGATCCAAGTACTGTAACTTGGAAAGGTTATGGAACTGCTTTGGAATATCTCCGTTGAAGCCTGCATTTGAGAGGTTAAGACACTCCAGGTTCTGAAGAGAAGCAAAGAACATTGGGATTTTCTGGGTTGAAAAGTTGTTGAGACTGAGGTCTAGATACTTCAAATACTTCAGTTCAATCAAAGAAGGAATTATGTTACCTCCGAGCATGCACATATCTGAAGGTAAGAAGATGTCAATATAGATATCTTCAATACAGGGATTATGAAGATCCAGCTTGAGGACATGACCGGTCTTCTTGTTGCATTCGACCCCTTCCCACTTGCAACATTCCTCTCCCGTCCACGACAATAAGCGTCTCGAAGGATTAGTGAGACCATGCTTGAACTTCAGAAGAGCTTCCCTCTCCACGCCAATACATGTTACATTGGTCGAAGCATTGGAATGATGGAATTCAATTACTTGGATGATAAAGATTGCCCATAAGAAGGTAGACACAAGGCCATCGTAAGACGCCATCGGTTCTTTAGGACCTGAGAATAAATGTTGCTTTCATCATGTGGATAATGTTGTTCGATTCACAAGAAAGGTGTCACTATAAATAATGTTGAGGTCATTTTCTGATCACTGTCCATCATGACTTCCTGAAGGACAACGACTCCAACTTTCCAAGTCAATGCCTTCCAAGACCCGCCAAAGGGGTCAACAAGCAAAACTTCTAGATTAGTAATCTATACTATGATAAAAATCATTGGAGAAACTCGGTGAGGACTTTTTAGGTAACTGAAGCTCTGCGTTTATTGCGCGAAGGTTTTTCATTTTTAAGAACATCTCTTTATTGGAATGACCAGTGAAATCACACACTTGTGTTGAAAAGCAAAAGGTTTTTATACGAATAGGAAGGAAAAACTTTGCACAATTAATTCGCTTTAGGAAATTAATTCAAATGGTTATTGCATGACATGACAATTTGAAAGTTACGTTTTTTTTTATTATCGTTTCTGTAAAAACTATTCCGGATGCCAAATATGAATGATTTTATTGTTCCAGAATGTATCCTAAGTTTTTGGCCAAGTTATGTTGGAACAACCTCTTAGATCTTTCATGTAATGCATCTCATGTATGCCTTTTGGACTAGATAACTAATCTCATATCTACTTTCAATTTTCCCCTATTCAAATGGCAACAAGAGGCCTTTAGATACCCGTAAGTATCAAAAAACTGTTGACAAAAAAAAAAGACGACTGTTTTTTCCAACGTAACATGTTAGTAATTTATCAAGATTTTTATGAAATTACCCATTCTTTTACAGTTTGCAAATTACCGATTTTTGTACTAACTAACCAACTTCATTTGTATAACTTACTGATGTTTCAAATTTACTAACTCTTACATGAAATTTTCAACCTAAATTAGAGCAATTTACCATCTTTGTTAAATTAAAATTTCAATTTATTTGTTCTTTTTTAATTTACTAAATTTTCTATTAAGTTATTAATTTTTATTTGCCTTGATTAGCTGTCCCTTAAATTTACTAACTCTTTTAAGATATCACCGGCCTCAGTTGGCATGACTTATCAACAGTTCTAGTTTTTTTTGTTATCAACCCTCATTTCTAGTTTAGAGATTACTAAGTCGTTCTATTACCATCTAGTTTTTGTTTTCTTTTTTACAATTTACCAACTTTTCATATTGTTTACAAACTTTTTATGTATCTTTATTAGCAACTCCTTAAATTTACCAACTTTCTTAAAAACTTACCAACTTTAATTAGAGTGACTCACCAAGTTTTCATTATTTTTGGGATATGTTCACTAAAAGTCCTAAAACTTGTTGCGAAAGTGCAATCAAATCCTAAAACTTGTCAAATTGGTTCAATCAAGTCCTAAAGTTAACACCGTCAATTTGTCTAACGGCAAATATTGACGCAGCATTTTTAAATGAATTTCTCTCTCCTATGTGATATTTTTTATTATAATTTTATTAAAATATTATTTAAATTAAATTAAACAAGTAAAAAGGTTAAAAATAAAAATAAAAATAAAAAAACAAAATTGGAAGAGAGAGAGAGAGAGAGAAGGAGCTTTGCTGTGGGACACTGCCACCCATCAATGGAGAGGCTGGCGACATAAGGGCCAACTAAGGTCGCCGACTTTGGGCTAGGGTGGCCGACCCTCGCCAATCCCGGGCGAGGGCCGACAACCCTCACTAGGCTAGGGTGAGGGCACCCAGATCTGGGCAACGCCGGCCCTCACTTGGGGTCAACGACCATTGCCCGCCCTGGGTGAGGCCTCGCTGGCAACCCTTGCTAGGCTCGACACACACAAATTTGGGTTGAGGGCACCCAAATCTGGGTGACGCTTGGCCTTCTCTTGGGGCTAGCAAGGCCTCGCCTGAGGCTAGCGAGGGCCAGCCCCCCTCGCCCAGGGCCAACAACCTCAGCTGGTCCCTTGGTGATGGGCAGTGGTGCCCCACGACAAAGCTCCTTCTCTTTTTTTTTTTCAATTTTGTTTTTTTTCTTTTTAGCCTTTGTAGTTTTTTTAATTTAATTTAAATAAGATTTGAATAAAATAATAATAATAATGCCACGTAGGAGAGAAAAATTCATTTAAAAATGTCACTCAGCATTTTCCATTAGACAATTTGATGATTAACTTTAGGACTTAATTGAATCAATTTGACAAGTTTTAGGATTTGATTGTACTTTTTGAAAGTTTTAAGACTCAATTGAACTTTCGTGATAAATTTTAAGACTTCTAGTGAACATGTCCCTAATTTTTTTTGGTCAAACACGTTTTCACATGTTTACCAATCACAATGTTGTTGCAGACTTGTTCTGATAACATATTGCCAACATGAAACAAAGTCACAAATTTTACCATACGGATCAGTAGACTCGTTCAATTTCAGCTCACATAGTTGGCTCATTTTATAAACGTCTTATTTTATAGGACAAAAGCAAGAGATTATTTTATTGTTTTTTTTATAGCCAAATGGAAAGAAAGAGTAGTGTTGGAGAATAATGAGCACAACTTGTCTATTATTTGGAGCTTCAATAGCAATCTTCCGACATGAAGAAAAAACTGTGGATTCCGTAGCAATCGGACTGGCATTTGCCTTCAGAATTTAACAAGTCAATTTGTACTTCTTCCACAAATCAAGCCACCGTCTTTGGTGTTGGAAATCTTCCATCTAAATTTGTTATCACGCAAGCTTAGTACTTGCAAATTGCAGAAAATGCTCCAGTTTTTTAGAAGTTCAACTTCCAGCCTATTACCGGAGACATCAAGGAATCTAAGCCACCCACTATTTTCAAGGATGACAGTGGAGAATATGCCTTGGAGATCATTATAACTTAAATCAAGATGTTCGAGGTTTGCTGAAGTTTTGAAACCAAGGAGGAGTAAATGAATTTATGGAGTTTTGACTCAAATCAAGGAATCTAAGAGATGTCAAATTGACGTGCAGAGAGGCTAAAGCACCTGCCAAATGACATCCCGTCAATAAGAAAAACTCCAGGGAGGAAAAAGCATGTGGACAGCAATTAACCCTTCTGTGGGGTTGAGAAGGACGTCCATAAGACAAGTTAGAAAATGTCCACACCCATCGGAGAACGAAGTCATGCCTTGCAAGACCCGTCAAATGGTCAAGACACCTGAAGCGACTTCTTATCGTGTTGCGTGGGAAAAAGAAAACGGAAGGATTTATTAGCAATGTCGTGCAATTATTTTCTATTTTCCTTTTCCTCTGTCCGCTGCAATTTAGAAAAAAAAAAGAAAACAAAAAAGAGAAAATGTTATGTTTGCCGCAAATGCACTGTCTTCTACATATGTTGCAATCACAGTGCAATGTGAGACTTCCTGAAGAGGAATCATGAATACAGATGCAATTTTTTTTTTTAAAGGATGATTACAGATGCAATTATTCTCTAGACTAAACAAGAACGATCTTTTGACATTTCAGAATTTCCACCAATCGAAATTTATTGAATAATTGAGTTTTATGAGATGTGCTCGCAGTAAATTCTCGCCTGAAACTGATCATTCTTGGGAAGGCTAACCATTAGGAAAAGGCTATTAGGGGAAGTTAAATTCGCACGACTAAAGAAAAATTCGATCGTAAATGGATTTCGACTATTAAATCGCAGAAGTGATATTTTGAGCCACTGTTGGTCAATCCAAGGATAGTTAGGGGTCAGTTTGCCACTGTCAAAGTAGTGGGTCGCGGGTGATTCCGTTGGACCACAAAACGACTTGACGAATGATCCTGAAATTATACCGAACGATCGTAACTCTCAGATCAAGTGATTGATCTTTGCGATTTTAATGACAATCAAGATCGTTACGTACCGAACGGACTTGTACGTGACTCGATTTAGTATCAGTCACGAGTCGATTCTGCGAATTTCCCTAACAAGCCACCCGTTAGCTCGAGAAACGCTCGAGTTGCGTTTAATAGAATTTAATTATTGAATTTTCACTCAAATTTGATACCGGAAAATTAGGAATTCACGACGAAACGCTAGGACCACGTTGCACATGACACGTGTCAATTTTTGGTGAGCTTAAATTTTTTGGAAAAATTCAATTTGGGCAAGAAACGAAGAAAGTGACCAAAATACCCCTAGGATTTATTAAAGGGCATGTTTTATGGGCAAAGGGCATTTTGGTCATTTTACCCTCAAATTTTGGATTGGACAATTTTGCCCTTGAACTTTTTGAGAAATTACAAGTATGACCTTGGATATTTTTGTGCAAGATTCGATCTCGACCGTCGGATCAAGATAAGATCGAATCGGGATCGTTAGATTAAAAATAAGAGGAAAGGGTATTATGGTCATTTCTTCCTTTGGTCTAATTTTACTATTTAGGTCAAGAAGACCATTTCTATCTCCTCTCTCCATTTCTCTCTTCCCCCGTGAGAACACCTCCCCCATTTTTTTTCTTTCCTTGCCATGAAGCTTTCCCCCACCGTACACTCTCTCTCTCTCTCTTTGCCGATCGCCGCCGAGCCATCACCGCTGGTCACCGCCGCCCGTACGCCGGCGCCGCTACCCATTCCGCTACCACTAGCCATCCCTCTCTCTCTCTCTCTCTTTTTCCTCTCTATCACCGAGACCCATTTTTGACCAAGCAAGACCCACATCGCCGCCGCGAGCCAATCGCCGTTGCCGAGCTTCGCCGCCGCTCACTGGAGGCCATACGCCGTCCCCGTCGTGTCCGAGATTGTGCCACCGCTCCCCGTTCTAGCCGATTTAGTCTAGAACTAGGTAAGTCTCGCCTAAACCCAATTTAGGACTTCGGGTTTCGACGGACGATTTTGGGCGAAATCTGTATAAAATTAGGTGCAAAATTGCATGAATTGGGAGCGGAAATTTTATGGTGGGCCTTAAGATTTAATTCGGGCATTATTTATTGGAAATTAGTTAATAACAGTGGCTGTGATTTACTGTTCACGGGGATGTGATGATTTGTTTGGGACGCAAGTTGGCTTTTAAGAACTGGTATTTTATGGCGAGCAAGTTCCATGAAGGATCGGAATTAATCCGACGTCGTTTGGTGGGAGAAAAATGAGAATTTAAGTGTCGGATGTGTATTCACGTTATAAATAAATTGTGGCGATTAAATTGAGTATGTTGTTGGGCAATTGGTTGATGTATTTATGCCTATTGAGTGCACGTGTGGGCCAAATGATGTTAATCATTATATTGGCCACGTCAAATGCCGTGTGTGCATGGATTTTGTGTAATTGGTGCGTGCACGGGCCATGTATGATGGGCCAGTTGTATGTGGTAAATGCGTGTTAGGCATGTGCATAAGTGAGAAAGTGATTGCGTGTGGTATGGCATGTAAGATTGTGGAGATTGTGCCATCCTGAGGCGTGTTACGTGGGACAATGCCCGGTACTACCGGAGGACTGCCAGCCTGAGGCGTGAACTTCTACACGGGTTGCGCAGTAGGTGGTAGGTGTTGAGCCTGAGGCATGTTACGCGGGCAAGATACATGGCCTGAGGCGTGTACATGAACACGGGCCTGAAGTGTTGTGATGAGATAGTCGCAGTGTACCTGAGGCGTGTACGTTTACGCGGGTCACTAGCGAGTGATGTAGGAAAGATAAGATGAGACTGGAACGAATGCGCGAGAATATGAGTTAATTATGCATGTGATTGCATTTGATGCGATTTTGACTAATGTGTAGGGAGTGAGCAGTATAGGCTCAGGTAAATAATTGACATGTTTGATATATGGTGATTTGGTATTTACGTGTGATTGTGTTTCTTTGAAATTGTCTGGAGATACGTGATAGCCTAGGTGGGGTTTAGGGGTGAACTTACTGAGAAGTGTTCTTACGGTTGTTTCAACCAAAAAAAATTTCAGAACCCCGGCAGGAACCATGAATCCATCACCACCGCCGGCAGTACGTTTTGGGGTACCTGTGCACACCGAGAATGACACTCAGGGAAGCTCAGAGGATTCGGATTCAGAGGACGATGAGTCCGACTCAGAATGGACGCCGAGTAAAGGGGCGTAAGTGATAGTCTTGGGGTTAAGAACGATAGATTTTTGGATAGTACCCTTTTTGGATTTGGAATGCCAGGCCATCGATCCTTTTTGTTTTCGATGGTTCTTAGTACGGTATGCACATGTATATTATGATTTGTAATGTTGTGAAGATTATGGTATAAGTTTGAAATGAAGAGTAACATGTGTATTCTCCCTGATTGATTCCCCAGTTTTAATTTATCCGGGATTAATCGTTAGTATCTGCTGTGGTTGTAAATCTCTGATAGTTATTTGAGGTCGGCGATAACCTGGGACATCGCACTAATCGACCAGCTGAGGGATGTCGCGGGCTCGGCGGGGGTCCAGGGCGTGACAGATCTGGCATCGATCTTTTTTTGTCTGTTTTCACCCCAATTTGGAGCCACTGACTGTTATTGTTCTTTGTTTAATTAATTTGCTTGAGTGATCAATCAATTTTAGGATTACCCGAGACAAAGCCCCCGATCTTCACTGGTTGACATAGAATGTTGGGCTTGAGTTGTCTTGTTAAACTTTTCAACCTTCTAACTTTTGTAAGATTTTGATTAATGCAGAGGTTGTGACCGCTGGGTCTCCATCTCATGATACTTGTTTGCTCTCATATAGTTAGCTGAATTCATTCCACATTGACAGGTTTTCATTACGAGAGTTTAGAAGACTAAATTGTATTATGAGGGTAGTTTGTCTCCTGATATCTATTCATACTGGAGTTAACGTTGAAAAGCGATAAAGACACCTTAAAACCAAATCACGATTTCGTCCATGACTTTTCTGTTTACAATTACCTTTCAAGTCCTTACTCTTAGAAGAATTAAAACTAGATATGTAGTACTTCTTTTCTGTATTGATTTTGGGTTGCATCATCGAATGTATACTTGAAAAACATGCCTTATCGTGCAAGGATGGAACTTCAATCAGTTTCCTTATATTGATATCATATTTTACAAAAAAAAAAAAAATCAGTGCCCGACTCCTTTGACTATAGAGCTTAGAAAGGATTGTTGTCGAATGACAATTGAGGTTGTGACATCCCAAGTCCTACATGAACAGGGAGAGATCGTTGAGTGATACATATTTGTGACTGCAAAAGGATTGTCATCACCAATGAGGTTAGCTTCGCAAAGTCACACCGGATGTAATTGCGGCATCTTTCCTGACTGCAAAAGGATTGTCATCCAGCAATTCAATGTTAGCCAAAGAGTCGGTTAGCCAATCGGGAATTTCTCCTGAGATGCTTGCATATGACATGTCTAATGTTGAAATAGTTCTCTGTGTACGAAACCAGTTTGGAAATTTTAGTCCCACTTTGCAACTGGACATGAGACTCTCTCGAAAGTGGAAAGGAGGAGCCCAAGAAGTGCTAACATTCATTAAGGAAAGCTGATAGCACGGTCGAGTTCTTGAGATTTGTAAAGTGGATTTGGTTTACAATACCATTCAAAAATCAATGTCCATCGCCTCCAGATTGGATAGTCGGCCAATATTTTCCAAAAAATGTTCCTGCTTAATTTGTTACCTTCGAGATGCAACTCTCTCGAAGATACAGCTCCCCCATTGTAGAGGGAATAGGACCAGAAATTGAGTTCCATGATAGATCAAAGAATCAATTTGAAATTTCCAATTTGAATAGGTAGGTGATCACCGAAATTGTTAGTAGAGACGTCAATATTCTTCAAGTTACTCCGCCCACAAACCAGGGCACTGTCTTTGGCGTAGAAATCCACCCACTTGAATAACAAAAAATGCACATGAGAGCTTAGACTCTGAAAGCTAGTTTAGGACGACCTAGCTTTTCGCAATTACCCAATGGGTTTCGGTCATAGAAATCTCTTGGTCTTGATTCACAGTGGAAAGGCACTTAATCTTTTTCCGTATCCTAAAGCATGATTCACAATTTCCAAGTCATGCCCTCTAAGACCCGTCCGTCAAGCCATCAAAGACGACGACACTTCGAAGTCTTCATCTGTTTTTTTTTTCTTTTCAGTTGAAAGCTTTCAACAATCTAACTACAACTTTTTGTATCTGCCAATGTAGAAAGTGTCTATTTGCATATATTTATTTTAGAGAATTGAAAAAAATTTGCATATATTTAAGCCTTGGATAATTTTCAACGATGGCAGTGGGGAACGTGCCTTGGAGAAGAATTTCAACCATGGTCGTCGACACCTCGCCGGATCAGAAGAGCTGTACTAACACAGCTTACACTAGTTGAAGCTTTGGAATGACAGACTTCCAGTGCTTTAATGACAAGAAGTGCACAATAAGAGCTTAGACTCAAACTGAAAGCTAGTGTAGAACGCCCTAGTTCTACGCAAATTTCCCAACTGATCTCTTGGTCTTGATTCCCAGTGAAAAGGCACTAAATCTTTTCCAAATCCTAAAGCATGATTCGAAATTTCCAAGTCGTGCCCTCCAAGACCCGTCCGGTCAAGCCATCAAAGACAACGAGACTTCACACTCATCACTTTTTCTTTTTTTCTTCTTTTTACCTTAAAGCTTTCAACAATCTATCTACGACTTATTGTATCTGCCAATGAAGAGAATTAAAAAAAAATGTAAGTTGTACTTATTATTGCGCATAGTCATGCTAGGACCAATGCCATCTGTGGGATATGTTAATGAGTGAGGATAACTTGATTTTCACATGTATTACTCGATTCCTGGTGCTTATCCAAGAAAACCTTTTTCGGCCATACGCCATGTGTGTGAAAAAGAGCATAAGAGCGCATGCCGTGTGTGTGACCAAAAGAATAAATTAACTTCAATTATGTAAAGCATTTACTATTTACGGATTTGGCTAACTTTAACAAATAAAAGCAATTATTATCGAGTGTCAAATGTTAATTAAATCCATATTTGAAATGTGAAGAATGAATCCATTGCACGTAAATTACCTTGAAAGTTTCATTTCAAGGTTTGTCGATAAGATAAAATGTTTATTACAATACCTATAGCAAGCATTGACCAATTCATGAAATTCTTGTGCAAAAGTGTATTGTCAAAATCCCCCCCCCCCTAAATTTTGCTTCACATATAACAGAGACAAGTTTTGGTACGTACCAATCAAATGTATTAATTAAAAGGGCAATTGATTGTCCATTAACCACGTTACAAAGAGAATAGCGAGAAGATATATTGCTATTTAAGTAGCATTGGTGTCACTCCACTGGTGACCATGAAGGCGAAATTTCTCAAATATTAAAAGGACATTCTGTCTGTTTTGTTGACATCTAGTATTAGAGGGGCTTGAAACTCTCATTGACTCGTATTACGAAAATTTTGGGTCGGGTGAGAAGATTCAAGTGAAATAGATATTGACGATGGTGATGAGTTGGTTCCAAAATATGTATGATTCATACGCCTGTTCATTCGATACCACGAGTTCCACCTCATGGACAGAGATGGAACCCCCAGCAAGCAGTGCCTAGAAATCTATCTGGTCTTTGCTTTTTAAAAAGAAAAAAACCCCCCACAGCTTTTCGCTAGATCTTTGTCTTCATCTCCAATGAATAGGAGACTTACCGAGGAAACAGACTATTCCAAATACATTGATAGATTTGGCGAAGATAATATCGATATTCTAAAATGATGGAAGAGGAGAGCCACTAGTTTTCCGATTCTTTCCATCGTAGCTCATGATTTACTAACCCCATTGACATATAGTATTATTGGAGTCTTGAAAAACAGTAGGTCTAGCTTGTCTGCGAAATATTTAGAAATGGCTATAACAAGGCATGATTGGTTTTTGTCAAATTTGATTCCAAAGGAATGTGCCCAACATCAACAAGAGGACACATTGTATCATCCGAATTATATTGAGGGACACCGCATCGAAGACTGCAAATTTATCAGACATTCTCTTTTGGTCTAAATTTGTGTGTAACCATTATTTGCAATTTGTTTTATTTTTTCAAATTATGTCAAGTTCTACCTCTACTTTAATTTGGTTTAATTGAATGAGTGCTTTTCAATAGAAAATATTTGACACAATAATTTGATTTTTTGAATACTTTTTATTTAGAAAATTTTAAATCAATTTCTTAGAAAAATATGCCTTGTGTCACGACCCCGGTACCCACCCCTACTGGTGTGTGGATTTCTATCTCCCCCAATTGTCTCTTCTCATAAATGATTCATTAGTTGTGCTGCAACCTCTCGAAGCAGTCCTTGTCCGTTGGGGAGCAGGTTTAGAGGTAATGTCAAGCAAGGATGGGTGGTCCCCAAATTTAAGGTGCTCGCCCTCATTCGGCGAGGATTCTCCTAAACCCTAACCTCGCCTGATGTTGGAAAGCTCAATTGATTTAATTCATCTATGATGTTCTATCCTATATGGGAGGCGCCACTAACCCTACTGAGGTTGGCTAAGAGCCAAGTAGTTTCACTTCTTATGCAACGAGAGATCTATATTCGGGGACTTGGTTACACTAATTATTCAATTAGTGCCGTTCTGGATCTTAACTTGATTGTTTATAAACTACGTGATTCATGAGGTCTTTGCCAAATTGTGAGTTCTTTTCCACTATAATGTCCATGCATGGTTGTTTTTATTTGTCAACTCCTAAAGTGTGATTTACCCATCAAATGAAGATAAACGAATCACGACATGAAAGAACTATAAGGGAATCAAAACGACACATCAAAAATAGTAATAAAGGGCGATTAAGAATAAAATGCGGAAAGTAACCTGATACGAGTCCGGCAAAAAATAGTACATGACCTTGTTATTGAGCCCCGAGACATGATCCCCATGAGCTATAATTGAAACCCCAAATGACTCGAAAGCAATGAAGAAAAGGCGCAAAATAAAATGAGGGAAAGTAACCCGATATGAGTCAAGGAAAGAATATATATACCGCCTTATTATTGAGCCCAAAACATGAACTCTCGAGAGCCGATTTTTAGAATCGAGATTGGAGTCGAATTTCAACTAAAGGATATTATCTACTAAACCAAAAATCACTAAAGGATATTAAAATGAAGAAGAACTAGCTTACCCTAAAAGTAATCCTAATATAAATGACAAATGATTTTTTTTATAGTTTTGTATATTTTTCGACATTCTCTGCATTTCAATTTTTTTATTTTTGTTATTTATGTCATCTAGAGAAAAACTATCTAATATTCAAAATGACCCTAAATATCATGAAATGAAACTTTCTAAACTATATGAACATGAACTAAATGAAATTCAACTAAATCTATTCCTAAGACCTAACTACCTAATTGAGAACAGCATTTTCCTACCATTTTTTCCATATTATTTTATTTTATTTTTATTTCTCCTTCGGTCCTTCTTCATTCTAGCGCCTAAAGCTTCATTACACTCTTTTCATTCCAGAAGACGAAATTTTGCTTTAAATCTCTCTTCGCTTCTGTCTTTCTTAATCTACTCTCAAATGCTTTGAACTCTTGGCTCATCTTAGAGAACCACAAAATCAGAAAATAACAAACATATTCGGAGGATAACAAGTCTCTCGATAATTTTCAACGGAGAGCAAAGCACGCCTTCTTCATTCAAAGAACAACATACACATTCTCCACTCCACCATGATCATCTCCGACGATTAACTCTGCCCACCTCAAGATCATCGCCGCTTGATAGCGCGATTACCTGTCACGAACTATGATCAAACTAGCAATAGGAGGTTCTGGAAGTGTCTCTCCAGTGAGTATCAACACTGGCGAAGGAGCTTCCACTGAGAATGAAATGCTTTGAGCTACTCGACCAAATAAAACAGTAGAATAGAGCACAATCGGTGCAATTTCTATGTCATCTTTATTCTGTAATAACGATCAAAGGAGGACGACAAACCAAAAAACAAGAAACGAGAGGATGCTTGCAACACTGTGTACCTCTAAGACCGGCAATTGTCAGGGTATGTTCCCATAAAATTTGTCATTTTCAGACGAAATGAAAGTGGAAGCTCGATTCAGAGAAATCAATGAGCATGAACAGACAGAGAATTGAAAACAAAGATGACAAAGTGGTTGACGTGCAATGCAAGGAGTTATTTGCAAACAGAAGTCGGTGTGCAATCGAAGCAACCTGGTCGCCATAGTGGCAATGCATCATGGACCAAGCGGTTGCCACCAGAATTGGAGAAGTTCAAGCAAAGTGTCATTGACTGTTCAACTTCTCTTTAAGAACATAAAAGAGGCTTAGGCGGTCGAAGAAAAAAAGCCCGCATGCATGCACATATCAACACTCCACCTAGAGTTTATCAATTCAATTTCCTTGTTTTTTGCTTCCTTCTACATTTTAATTCCTATATTTTCTTCTTATTATATTTTTATTTTAATATCCTTTAATTTCTTCGCAACTTACATTTTATGGCACTTAGATTTGCAGATTCGTCACTCAATCCATGTCTCATCCATGCACTCTGTGCTCGAGTGTGGAACTATGGGGCAATCTCGATCACTTTCCAGTCGTATGAAGCTGGGATCATCTTAGAATTCATCGATTTTTGTCAACACTCGTTTTGGCATGCCCAAGCAAATCTATTTGCACTGACAAAGAGCATGTGTTGTGTGCCATGAGTAATACAAAAAGAAAATACAGAGAGAGAGAGAGAGAGAGATTCTTTACTTACTACCAGTTTGGTGGGCACACGCATTCTTTTGTTGAGATTTATGTAATCCCGCTATCTTCAAGTCATCAAACAATTTGAGGTGTTGAGCGTTAGAGGCACGGCAACAATATTGATTTGATAGAAGAAATTTTTTAAAGTGAAACAATCACAACTTGTGCTTTTCTATTGCATGTCTCAATTACAAGAGAAATAGACTATTTATAGACCATAGTTTGATTCAAAATAGGAAACCTCTTTCTAGGAAATCTATTCTAATTAGAAAACCTACTTGACTTAGGAAACTTTCCTAAAATATAACTAGAAACAACATCTCATAATATCTTATCTTATCTCTTAATATCTTACCATATATATGAAAAATCAAAATATGGAAATATGAACAGACTCAAAAAGGAAATAAGTACCAACAAATTTGGTTTAATTTATAACACTCCCCCTTAAACCAAATTCTCTTCCATCGATCATTCTAAACAGGCTCTTGAACTTTCGAAAAGCATCGATCTTGAGAGGTTTAGTAAAAATATCTGCTACTTGATCTCCGGTCTCCACATGCAATACTTCAACTTCATTTTCTTTAACCTGTTCTCGGATGAAGTGATATCGAACATCGATATGTTTACTTCGTTAATGAAAAACTGGATTTTTCGCCAAAGCAATAGCAGAAACATTATCAACAAAAATCTCCGTTGCTTTCTTCTGCTCCATAAAAATATCTTTGAGTAGTCTTCTCAACTATATTGCATGACAAACATATGAAGATGCAGCTACATATTTAGCTTCACATGTCGACAGAGTAACACTTGATTGCTTCTTTGATGACCACGTGAAAGCAGTGTCGCACAAGAAAAATACAAACCCGATGGTGCTTTTTCGATCGTCGATATCTCCACCATAATCACTATCCGAATAAGCTCTAAGTTTGAAAGATTCAGAGCAATAATAGTGTAAACCATGAGAAATAGTACCTTTGATGTATCGAAGTATTCTCTTTGCAGCTTTAAGATGAGATGATTTCAGCTTCTCCATGTATCGACTAACAATTCCAACACTATACATAATATCCGGTCTCGTGCATGTTAAGTATCTCAAACTCCTAATCAAGCTTCTATAATATGTCGAATCAACATCGGCACCATCATCAAACTTCAAAAGCTTGATTCCACACTCCATTGGTGTATTGACCGACATACAGTTCTTCATGTTAAATTTTTCAAAGATATTTTCTGCATATCCTTTTTGGGAAATAAAAATTCCATCGGCACTTTGCTTCACTTCGATACCAAGGAAATAATTCATGAGATCATTATCGGTCATCTCAAATTCTTTCATCATCAATGCCTTAAAAGCATCAATCATAGCCGAATTATTTCCTGTAAAAATAAGATCATCAACATATAAACAGGCGAGCAAAATATCACATTTTTCTTGCTTCAAATAGAGTGCATGCTCGTATGGACATTGAGAGAATCCATTCGCCTTGAAATATGCATCAATTCTGGAATTCTATGCTCTCGGTGCTTGTTTAAGCCCATATAGAGCTTCTTCAACCTCAGTACTTTATCTTCATGACCTTTCACAACAAATCCCTCGGGTTATTCGACATAAATTTCTTCTTCAAGAATGCCATTCAAAAATGCTGATTTGACATCCATTTGATAAATTCGTCAATTATTTTGAGCAGCAATGGAAATAATCAATCTAATCGTTTCTATGCAGATAACGGGGGCAAAAACTTCATCATAGTCAATTCCGACTTTTTGCTTGTACCCCTTCACAATTAATCTAGCTTTGTATCTTGTCACTTCACATTTCTCATTCTTCTTGGCCTTGTACACCCATTTAACATCAATTGATTTGCTGTCATTCGGAAGATTAGCAAACTCCCATGTTTGATTTTTCTCAATGGTTTCAATTTCTTCGTTCATGGCTTTCCTCCACTTTTCTTCTTTGGCCGCATCATCATAAGCAAGTGGTTCATAATCTGCAAAAAGACATATAAGATGAAGCTCTTCGGTAGCTTCGTAAATTTCAGACAATATTCTTGATCTTGGTAATAGCGGTTCATCGACACTATTTGAAGAGGATGGTGTTGATGAATTTGAATAAGATGTTGGAGAAGAGGGTGAAGGTTGATCTTTCAACTCCGTTTGATTGGAATCACCACGAACATTCGCTTCTTCTTTTGGATTTTCTTCCCACATTCCATCTTCATCGAACTTGACATCTCTACTTACATACACTTTCAAAGTGTTAAGATCAAATAATCGATAGGCTTTGTATGATGAGTCATACCCGATAAAGATGAGCTTTTTGCTCTTGTCTTCAAGTTTCGATCTTTTTTGGTCCGGGACATGAGCATAGGCAATGCTCCCGAAAATTCTCAAGTACGAAACACTTGATGTTCTCCCGGTCCATGCCTCTTGTGGAGTTACGCTTTCAAGTCCATATGTTGGAAATCTATTTTGAAGATAAACGGCACACAAAACAGCTTCAGCCTAAAGTTCCTTGGACAAATTTTTGCTCTTCAACATACTTCGAACGATATCGAGAATGGTTCTATTTTTTCGTTCAGCCACACCGTTTTGTTGAGGAGAATATGGGGCTATCAAGAAACGCCGAATACCATGATTTTCATAGAATTTGTTGAATATGGCTAAGGTGAATTCTCCACCACGACCAGTCCTTAAAGCCTTGATAAAATAGCCGCTTTCCTTTTCAGCCAGGTTCTTGAATTGTTTGAAAGTATCAAACACTTCTGTCTTTTTTTTCAAAAAATACACCCAAATTTTCCGAGTAAAATCATCAATAAAAGTAACAAAATATTGATGATTACCATATGAGTGAGGATTGATCGGGCCACATAAATCGGAATGAATCAACTCAAGTGGCTTCTTCGCTCGATAAGTCGCCTCTTTCGAAAAGCTAGTTCTGGAATGCTTGCCAATAACACACCCTTCACATAATTGATCGAGATGATCAATATGTGATAAGCCATAAACCATCTTCTTACGAGAAAGCAAATTGAGTCCGCCAAAATTGAGATGGCCGAACCTCAAATGCCACAACCATGAAAGATCATTTACGCACGCCTTTAAACATCGAGACATCTTACTCTTTATATTAAGAATAAACATCATGTTCTTCGACATCTTTACATTTGCAATCAGTTTATTATTTTGATCTCTCAACATAAGATTAAGATCTATCATATGAACAGTATAACTTTTCTCTAGAAGTTGTCCCAAACTCAAGATATTGCTTGACATTTTTGGAACATAAGAAACATTAGTAATAAACTGACGTGCACCATTTTTTAAGCGAATCAAAATTGTACCTTTCCCTTCAACAAGAATTTTAGAGTTATCACCGAATGAAACAATCCCTTTAATTGTTTCATTTAACTCGGCAAACATCTCTTTTCTCCCGCACATGTGATTGCTTGCGCCGGTATCCAAATACCACATATCGCTTCGACCTTTTTCATATTCTTTGAATGCCAATAAGAGAACTTGATCAGCATCATTCACCAAGTTCGCCTTTTCTTCTGCTCTGCTACTTTCTTTGTTCCAGCAGTTAGAAGCATAATGGCCAAGTTTATTGCAATGATAACATCAGATTTTATATTTATCATACCATTGGCTTGTCGAATTCTTTCATCTTCCACGAACACCTCTTTGGTACTGGTATCCTCCATCACTTCGAGTAGAATCTCCTTTGCTTCGTCCACGACCTCTTCCTCGAAAGTGACCTTGGCCATGACCTCGATCACGATCTTGATTTGTCCCGCGATTTTGTACGGGATCTCTTCTTTGCTCTTTCTCATCTTGAATGGTCAATTGCATTTGTAGAACTTCCTCCACCGGTTCAATCTTTTTCTTTCTAAACCTTTCTTCATGGGCTTGTAATGAACCCATAAGTTCATCGACTGTCATGGCATCCAAGTCTTTAGATTCTTCAATTGCAACCGCAATATGATCATACTTCTTGTCTAAGGACCGAAGTATTTTCTCAATAACGCGAACATCGGAAACGTCTTCTCCGTTTCTTTTCATCTGATTAACAATTGCCAAAATTCTCGTGAAATAATCAGCAATCGATTCAGATTTTTTCATGTGAATTACCTCGAATTCGCCTCTTAAGGTTTAAAGGCGAATCTTTTGAATTTTCTAAACTCCTTGATGTGTGTTTTGAAGAATCTCCCATGCCTCTTTAGCGGTAGTGGCGTTCGAAACTTTTTCGAACATGGAATCATCTAATGCTTGATAGATGATCGACAGGGCATATTGATCTTTCGTTCGAGCCTTCTCCAAGGCATTCCTCTGGTTCTGATTCAACGTGGCTTCATCCTCTGGCTCATCATAGCCAGTGTTAACAAGTTCCCACACATCGTAGGCGCCAAGTAGAGCTTTCATTCTAACAGCCCAGTTACCATAATTTTCTTTGGTAAGACAAGGGTATTGAAGAGGAAGTTGATTATTTGTTGAGGCCATGATCACGAACCGTAAGCTCTGATACCAATTTGTTGAACGTCAGAGGTGCGGCAACAATATTGATTTGATGGAAGAAATTTTTGAAAATGAAACAATCACAACTTGTGCTTTTCTATTGCATGTCTCAATTACAAGAGAAATAGACTATTTATAGACCATAGTTTGATTCGAAATAGGAAACCTCTTTCTAGGAAATCTATTCTAATTAGGAAACCTACTTAACTTAGGAAACTTTCCTAAAATATAACTAGAAACAACATCTCACAATATCTTATCTTATCTCTTAATATCTCACCATATATATGAAAAATCAAAATATGAAAATACGAACAGGCTCAAAAAGGAAATAAGTACCAACAAATTTGGTTTAATTTCTAACAGGCCTCGTCACCGGGGGCCGTGCACTGCAAGCTAGTTGATCGCCCTAGTCCAAGTCAACACATTCATCGATTCATCAACCGACCCGCACCTGGAGTACATGTCTATCAAAGCAATCCCAACAGAAATCGTCCAAATCAAGCCACTTCTCCGAACGTAACAATCGACCCACCTACCCAATTCCAAAGCCCCTAAGTTGGAAATTGCCGATATCCCGCATCTGCGCCATCAGGGCGTGAAGGCGGTGGCCCATCTCCCTGAGGCGAGAGCAGGACTTGAGGATGAAAGGGAAGGTGAAGTTATCCGGCGAGATGCCGCGGCGTAGCATCTACGCGAAGAAAGAGAGGGAGCGAGGAGGGGAAGAGTGGGCGTGGGATCTGATGATGGTGTTGTCAGCGACGGTGTCGGGAGAGGAGATAGCGGTGAAGAGAGAGCGGGCGAGGGGTAACCTCTTGGGGGCGGAGGCAGCACACGATAGTAGGAGGTGGCCCCGTCTCGGAGGCCGGTCTTGCTGACGAGGGAGTGGAGCTTGTGGACAATGTTCATGGATGTTCTCGCATTGCCTTACCGGGTCAACGAAATCTGTTCAGGTCTTGTCATGTTAGCCCACTTTGATTTATATACCGAGTCTGCTAACTTATTTGATTTTTGCAATTGGACCCTTTTCCCGTCAATTTTATTGTGGTTAGAATTGATGAGCACCAACCACCCTATCTCCGGAGAGGGCGAGCCGGCCCTCCACGGCAAAGGAACTAGATAGGTAATTGCAGTGGTCCGGCCTGTATTGGCAAGGCCAATACCTAATATTCTTGCTGCAACTTTTTCCTCGTAACGTGGTTTTCGCATCAATGTTGCAGAAATTCTCGTGTAACATTTTTTTTTTGTTGTGTTTGGTTTCTGTAAAATTGAGAACACGAGACAATAAGAGTCTTCCAATGTCGCCACCGCATTCACTGATACCGACTTTTCGCTGTACCTCTATGTACCCATCCGGCACGTGCACGAGTAAATGCTGTGGAACCCGAGATCAATCCCAATCGACCTTAAGTCCAAGGTCCATATGAGCAACTGAAGGGGGCAGCGGGATGCATATCGGAACAAGGGGAAACTAGGGTTTATGTTGTGGCGGACCTTGATGACATGTAACTTAAAAGCAGAGAAGCTCATAGAAAAATATTTTCACCTTCTCGAGAAGCAGAATTTCCATGAAAACTGAGCGATAGGAAATCAAGAGGAGAGACCGACGCACATCTGCAACTTCCTGTTTGTTTTATCTTCGTGTTACAAGACGAATAAAACATCAACAGCAACATATTTAGCTAGCAAGCAATATTCATATGAAAAGTATGCCGTTTGTTTCCTACCTTGGCTACCAAATTACATTGTATGTTTGATTCTAAGTGATGTAAAGTTACGTAAATCAGTAACTCAACTATTCATCTTCTTCAGCAGATGCATGTGTGTGATGTGGGAAACTCGACCACATATCGGACCAGGTCCTGTGCCCGCCAATCAGCTCCTTCACAACTGAGACCACTTCCCCCACACTTACTCGAACTTGATCTCTGCTGTCCCTCTCTCGAATGGTCACATCAACTTGAGAATCAACAGTGATTGCAAAGGGCACACCAAGCTCATCGGCTATTGTATATCTCTTCCCTATGGTGTCGCCAGGGCGCAATAGCAGATGATTATCCAATGTAACTTTGGTGCTTTCGCCAAAGACAAGTAAATCTCGACCCAAATATACAGCTCCATAACAACACAAGTCCTCATATAAGATATTTGTGTATCACTCGGATTTGCAAACCTGACACAATCCTTAGAAATTTCCACAAATCATAGCTCATATTTTAACAAGGAAAAATGAGAAGTTGCCAATTCATTCTGGAGCTGTAGCATCGGGATAAAATAACTCGATCCTAGAAAAACAGGCATTCAAGCCCCTCTAAAAAATCCCCTTACATCGTGAATAGGACAAAGAGAAGAGTGATCAACATATAGTATTCATGTAAACACATACGAAAAGAAAAACACTTCAGAAATCATAGCTCCGTTTTAAGAAAGAAAAGGTCAAGAGAAAGAGATGTCAGTCAATCTTTAGAGCTGATTATAGCATGATAAATGATAACAATTTCAAGGAAACAAGCATTCACACCCCTCGATAAAATCCGCTTCTATGGTGAGTAAAGAAAAGATAGTGACCAAGATATAAGCTTCATGTAAAATATGTACAAAAGAAACTCTTTTTATGCAAGAAATTGAGAACCTAAATTATATATTGGATAAGTACCTGTAATGTCATCCCTGTGCTTAACACCAGCAGCAGTCAATGATCTGCTAAGAAGTTGAGCAACTGACTCACACTCGGGCTTCTTTATAAATGGGAAAACTGTACATTTGATAGGTGCAACATGTAGAGGAAAGCGGAACACATTTAGTTGTCCATCCCCCGCTTTGCCGAGCCTTGTACAGAAAGAATACTAAAAAAGGCAGTATATTATGCGTTCAATGCCAAAAGACGATTCGATAACAAATGGGGTAAAAACCCTCTTATGTTCCCTTATCTTCTGCCTAGAAATTTTGACCTGTTATCCGTGATTTTTATCATCCTCCCCACTTTGCGCACAAGAAATCCAGCCTCCCCTTTAGATTCTAAAGCAGCCTTCAACTGCAAAGTTTCCTCTTCATCCATTAGCTGGTATTAACAAGACAAATGCAAGCATAAAGTAAAGGAACAGATTCCGAACATACTTTAGCAAAAGAGCAAAAACCGAGGAACCTCGAACATATACCAAAAGAGATTCAGTCACCATCATTTGATTTGTGTTGAAGGCAAGACCTAGTTCCTTCTCATTTGGAGCAATTACCAGTTTCTGCATCAATACTTCAATTAGTTAATCATGATAAAAAAAAAATCAAGCATTCACAAATGAAGGTCAGCAACCCGCTCCGCTAATCATAAAAAAGAAGTATCTAGTTAGGAGATACAGAGTTGCGATTACGTGCCTGAGTTTCGCAGCCTTCTCAGCACTGATGCTCAGATCCTTTTGGAGCTTCTCGTAACAAAATTCTCCAAGCAGATGGTGTGCTCGATAGCAACGCCCAGTTTCCTCATCCTTCACCATGAGGACGGTAGGGTCGTCCACATGACCCGCAACCCTAAAGAGAATCGCCGGAGGGACATAAGGGCACTCCACATCCCACATCTGCTCCTCGTCAACAAAGTGCTAAGGATAGAAATAAGAGAAGAAGCTTAACACGCTCAGACCCGCAGAAAAGCTGATAGTCAAGCAAATCCAAACAAATGTTTTAGAAGATTATCCTCTAATCCTCGCACGACTAACCTGACACCAGAACGCCAAGATGTTGAACTTGAGGTCGTGGCCGGACGGGCCGTAGTCATAGAGCCCAGCACCGGAGACGGCGACTTGGAGCTGCCTCTTGATGCCAGCCTCGTTGATCTTGAGGTCATTTAGGGCCACGACGGCGCTGTCGATCTCAGGCCCTGGCGCTGTGGATCTCGGTCAAGTAGCACTAACACATGCATTTTTCAAAAAATAGAGAATTTCAACACGTTAGGACACATTATATATTAAATATTTCTTTCTATATATACATGATAAATTATCATTTTTAAATTTGATTCAAATAAGTAAATAAATAATAATAAAAATCCTAGAATGAATTTACCCTAAAAAAATTATACACATAAATTTTCAAATAACAATTATATATAAATAAATATATTAGTTAAGGAACTGAAAATAAATAATCAAATTTGAAAAAAAAAGTACAAGATAAAAAAAAATAGCCCATTGTTGGAAGCCTAGCCCACTTTCACTTTATCAAAACCCTAATAACATCTTCTCTACCCCTCCGCCTCCTCCTCTCTCTAGCTTCCTCCTCCGCATGACCCGCAGGCTCCTCCCACCTCTTCCTTCTCCTCCGTCACCAGCGAAGCGCGAGGCAAAGGAGATGATGGAGTGAAGGGCGTCGTCCTTGGCGCCGGAAAAGCGAGAGGCAAAGGAGATGACGGCGTGGAGGGCGTCGTCCTCAATGCCAGAGATATGCACCTTCTTTCTCATCTCTCTCAGTTGTACCTTCTTCCTCATCTCTCTCGGTGACGAAGGGACACGCGTGTCGTCGACGCGTCTAGCACATTGACCGCATGTCGGATGTCCGACACTGTCCCGACCTAAAAAAAAATCGAGTTTTCCATCTTAGGCTAATGGATTACTAGGTCAATTAAATTAACTAACCTAACTCGAGTTCTCCCAAACTCTACCAAATCGCAACTTAGTTCCAATTATGAGTATGCAAACATTTTCAACGGGAATCGCCACTAATCATTTAAAGTAGGTTGATTAGAAATCTAAATAAAATGGTAAGAGTACTATTTTATTCCTACGAACCAGAAATTATAAATTCGGGACTTGGTTACGCTAAATTCCTTAACGCCCTTTCGGTACCAATTTCAAGAAAAACACTCAAATTGATAATTTTGAAAAATTCTGATTTAAAGTTCAAAGGTGCAGAAATTTCTTTTTGATTTTCTTTTATTTAAATGAGAGCTAACATATATGTAATGACGTGCAAAAATTGACATGTGATTAATGCAACCTAACATGCAAACTATATGTCATGCGACGACGTGACCTATTTCTAATGACGGACATATTGTTATTTTTTTGTATTTTTTTTAATGAAATTCGGAATTAAAAAAATGTCATTTATCTAAGCATGCAATTTAAACTAAAGAAATTAACCTATTCTAACGCAATCTTTTTGGTATTTGTTTTATCAAAATTCGAAATTAAAATTCCAATTATCTAAACATGCAATTCTAAACTAAAGAAATCAACATATTCTAGAGAATCTTTTTTTTATATATTTTTTTAATGAAAATTCGAAATTAAAATCAAGTAAAAAAATATAACCGCTAAATCTTTCGAATTAAGTTTCGATATGAAACCTGACAGATCGACCCTAAAATTCGAAATACCCGCTATGGAAATAATTCTATCTAAAACCTGATAGATAGATTTATTTCCACGTGTGCGGTTGCGGATTAGGAAATTTTCCTAATCGATCACATCTTGAAAAATTTAGATATCTCAAATATCTTGGATATATTCAAAGTATTTTTAAAAATTCTAAATTCTATCCAAATTTAGCAAGTAGATATCCAAAATTTCAAAAAAAAATAAAATCCTAATTGTGATAAGGCAAATTATTCGAATATGCGAAATCAGATATCAATAAACACAAATTAGGCAACAAAATATTCAAATTAAATCAGGATAGGATAATTACCTGATTTTTCGATTTATTTCCTGATTTGAATTTGCGACGAACGGGATCGCGGATCGGAACGGTGGGTCGGTGCGTCGAGAGCGGCGGTGTGGTGTCGAAAACAGCGGCAGCGTCTCAAGTCTCGCCGTGGGGTTGCAGCGGCGTGCTCGGTGATGCAGGTAGGAGCGTTCCGATCAGACATGGGCGAAAGACAAATCCGAGGTTGCTAGATGTCCACCAGAGTTGCTGGAAACTTGCTGCAAGCAGTGTTACAGCAAGCTGAAATTATCGAGGAAACTCACCAAAGGGGCTGTGACACACCAAGCGGCTACTGGTGTCCTCCGATGCAACTGGAACCACTAGATTGTCAATGCAGGGGGACTGAGGCGGACAAGAATGTTGACTCACTGGTGCAGCGTTGTGGATACGCTGGAACTTCCACCGGGAAAGCTGTGATGCATGCTTAAAGCTTGCTTATCCGGAGTTGTAACAACTTTGGTTCTCGTTGATGACGTCTGGAGTTCACTTGGACCGAACACTTTGCTGGGCAAGAGTTGTCGTGGATGCTGTTGTCAGGACGGTGACGAGCAGGAGCGAAGGTGCTGATAAAATGCGGCAAGGGCTCGGCTAGGCGGAGGGAGATCTTCGAGCGGTGACGTGCAGGCTCCGAAAGGGCGGAGGCACGGCGCAGCAAGCGGTGGTGGCAGGCGCTTCGACAAGGCGTCCGGCGATGTGATGCGACGGTGGGTGTGCAGCGCCGCTCTCTCTCTCTCTCTTTCTCTCACTTTTTCTCCTCGTTTACGTGTATGGAGGCCCCCCCTCCCGCCCCCCGAAAAGATCAGCCCCCTCATGATATATATTTTTTATTCTATGTGGCCATCTCCTCTCTTGGTGTTCTGGCCTCCTCTACGTAAAGGCCTCTTCATCGTGTCCAATATCTTCTCCAAATATCTTCCCCTGCTGACCAGATTCCCTTCTTCTTCGTATATCACCAATATTCGTCAGAAAGATATATATTCTCCATATCAACTATACGTTCCCACGTGCAACATTACCTCTCATTCAATATTTATTATACGCTAAAAATCTTTTCTTGCCTCCCTTTGTCCGCACGGCACAGCTCAGTCGAATATTTTCTTTTATTCTTTGCATTATTCATCCACTTGTGCCCTTAAATCAAAGATACGTGTGATGATGATGCTATTCTTTCCTTTCATTTATCTGACCATGCCGTGGGGAAGAATTCTCCAAGTCTATCAAATTTTCGGTCATGGTATGGGCTTTTGGCTAACCTTTTTAGTTCTCGCGGGCTTAGTTCAATTAAGCTCAGAATCATTCAATCAAGCCCATCCGCCGTCAGTCCAATGCAAATGCAACTATATGAGCCAATTACTATAAATGCACCTAAATTCTATATGCAATTTAACTAACTAATTTTTTTTTCTAGAGATCGGGATCGATCCCTAATTTTTATGTAATGAATGACTAATTGGGTCTCCAAAATTTAGGTGTCAACAGACACTAATACAGCCACCTCCCCAACGTGTCGGTGCTTCATAGTCAGCAAGGGCCTTGCGGAGTACGTCCTCGGTGGCGCGGCCCATCACTACCGCGGGGGGGGGGGGGGAGTAGGAGGTCGTCGAAGGAGGGAGGCGAGAGGAGATGGAGGAAAAGAGAGGGGCAAAGGGAAGTTGATGAGAAGCCAAGAAGAAGAAGAAGAAGATGATGATGATGATAATGATGGCGATGATGATGGTTGGGGAAATGAGTGAGCAAGGAGTCTATTTAGGGCATTTGGAAAGGGAAATGGGCGAGCGAGCGAGCGAGAGCTTAGCGATAAATTAAATTAGTATATTTATGATAAATTTATCGCGAAAAGTTACAAATTAGTATATTTGTGATAAACAGAAAGTAAAATCCCAAGCTGATATATCCGTCAATTATAACGTGTCATTCAACTCAGCAATTCAACGATAAAATTTAACGGAAATTAATGGAATTTAAATTTATCTCAAATGTATCAGTTTTGAATTTTTCGTAATTTTAACTTTAGATCTTTATGGAATTCTCGATACGGATTCGATCTCCCACTTGTCCAAAATACAAACAATTTTACGATTTGTCTATTCATTTATGTTTTCACTTGCGTCTTAGCTGATCAATTTAGTAGGTCTGGGGTATTTTTACCCCGGTCTCTAAAATAGAGTGGACTTTCTAGTCGTTAGACGATGTCCTTAATACTTAATAATTGAGCTTTTGAGATCGGGATTCTCGGCGGAAGAAGAACGAAGCTTGCATCTGTCTCTCTCTCTCTCTCTTCGGAAGTGAGCTTTACTCACGACAGCTGCATGCAAAGAAGATTTGAGTTTCCGTTCAGGTGGGCTTGGGACGACCACACGAGGCCTACTTGGACTTGTTTTTTTCTGGGGCAAGTTGGGTTGAGGCCCACCACAACACTTTGCGTGCGTGCGTGCGTGCGTGTGCGTGCATCCAAAAAGACGGAGGAGGGACGATGATACGTTTAGCTCCCGACAATGGAGCACTTTCGAAGCAATGGGATATTATATATTATCCTCAACGTTTAGAGATTAACAACTTTATTATACGAAGGAGCTCTCGACAATATCACTCATTGGCATTCCCCAGTTCATGGTCAAAGCATCCAAGCTATCCAAAAGTGAAGCACCGAGCGTGATGTCATACTTCACGATTCAAATACTATACTAACTTGATTGTCGAGAGATTTGTTCTGTGCAATATATTTCTTAATCTTCTCGCTTCATCGTCCAGTGCATTTTCTATCGAAAGTATCAGTTTGTACAAAAAAAAAAGGTAATCATGAAATTTATGATCAATGTATCCACAGCTGGAGGCACCTTAATAAGATAGAGGCCCCTCTTCCATTCTTTTTATTTTATGCACTACCAGAGGCTATGAAGTCTTAGCTTGGGCATGCTTGATTTGGTACTTTGTCCAACACTAATCTTACGAAAAAAAGGTAAATTCCAAGTTGAAATATGATCAGAAAGGCACTCGATCCCTTTGCCGCAAGAGAATTTTCCGAAAGAAAGTTTAACCCAAAGTTGAAGTATCTAACGATTTTTTGTTGTAGTAAAGTTGCATTATAACTTATTGTTGATTTATTATTTAAGATTGAAATGGTCGTACTGTAAATTATAACCCGTGACTACACAAAAGGAAATAAGAAAGGATAGTAAGTTTGCGTAATAATTTTTTATTCTACAAAGAGTTCGTTTTAATGGACGTATTCTTAATTAACAAACATCCTTTCTTGGACCATTGCGGTGCCGATTTTTGGTTTGTATTGCTTTACATGGCAACAAATCCATTGCTATGGTAATAATATCTGCAAAAAATACTAATATATATTAAATCATTCTAATACTTGTTTTCGTAAATTGAAAAAATGCTAATATATAGGTGTACGAATAGAAATGCTTATAATACTTAATTGACTATTCAAACCAGATTTAGAATCTTGCCAACTTCAAACATAGGATCGTGGAAGTCTAGAAATTCGGAGAATGGAACCAGCTGGTATTTACCACGCTGGTTGATTTCTCTTGCATTTCTTCAACGAACTTTTTGGTGTTGATGATCAATTTGTAATCATTTTTAACAATATGATTTTTAGGTTTAACGCATTTCACATATGTATTTGAAATATAAGAACTACGCATTGGCGGCGGTTTGTTTTAAAAAAGCTGAATATCACACCGTCATAGATGGTAGCTTGTATTTGAATATAGGCCGGGGAAAATGGTGCAGCTCTAAAAGACGATCGGTTGGGACTGCTCTCGAGGATGAAGATCGATAGACGGAAAGCAAAGGATGGAACAATGAACAGTAGTGGTATCAGCGTCACGGTAGAAACAATGACGGCAGGGACAAGGGTTGTCTTTCTTCTTTTTAAGACTGATCGCAAGAAGAAAGATAAACCTAAGGTTCTGATCGAGTCACGTGTAAATTTTACAGATTTCAGGAAAGAGGTAGATAAAAAAAATAGCCAAAAGCTGTGTCTTTAATTAGTAACTCATGGTATTTTATACCTGAGCAATATATATAGGAAAGGAAGTAATATAAATTAACAAGGAGATTAGCTATCTTAATATGACAACGAAAACTAGCTATCCTAGAAAACAACAAAATATCCAAATAATCCCATAATATCTAATAATATCTCTAATACCAAGGAAATTCTCTAGCATCCATAGTTACACTTCAACATCTTTGGTCAAAATATTATTTACGTCTGCTGAAATAGGTTGAAGGCATGTATTTTGGAAGTTCTATTTTATGTTATACGTTTTTAATCTCTATCGAGATGGTCGTACATTCTCTTAAATTTTGTAAGGTAGAAAGTTATGGAGTGTAGCTTTGTCTTTTGAAGTGAATATTGGGCGAAGCTTTGTTGATATGTAGAGAATGGCCGTTTTGTCAGTCCAAACAAAAAGAGCACATAACGCAGTGGAAGAGAAAAGGAAAATGATCACATAAAAGCAAAGTCAACTTTAATGCGTTTGCAAGAGTGGGAAGAGAAAACCAAAGAAAGGCAGTCACGCACTCAAAATCGATTCCAAATGAAAAGAAAGAAAAAAAAGAGGTAGCTCAAGAAGTCACATACGATTTTGAAAGGGTTCGATCCTTTTTTATAGTTTTTGTTCAATTATTTAATAGGCAGGTGTAACCCGCAGTTATGTTTATGCCTTATATCATCACCTTAAAAGGGAAGTATAATTGCGATTAAAAATTTAGTTTGTGCGGGTTAATGTCTATCTTAAAAGAGAGCTTCCTACTTTAATGGGCCCAATTCAAAAAAAAGACACCAACTTTACCTCGAATGATAATTTTGGCTTGAACATTTTTTGTCTCATAAAAAATCACTAACTTTCACTTAAATTCCAAATCTGGCTAGAACAATTTAAAAATTTCAATTCACGGAGGTCAGATTTGGGACTTGAGTAAAAGTTTGTACTTGATCGGAATTGTCACTCAAGATAAAATTGATGCTTTTTTTTAATGAACCATACTTTAATGGGATCTAAATCGTTGTATCTCTCCCTCAACTGTTCTCTATTACTTATTTACAAACAGTACACCCATGGACAGATACGTAAATTTATAATTTTCTGTCATTTCTCATGTTCTTCAATTTTAAAATTTGATTCTTGTCTACCCTACAATAATCTTCCAAAGAAATTTCAAAAATTCAAATATAGTTCTCCTTACATATGGGCTAGCCCCACATCATCCTCGTAAATCCAATTATCAATCAAAGTCAGCAGTAGCCTCTCGATTCCTCATCGTTGGGCTTCTGGTGGACTGGGGAGTCTTCGATCCAAAATGTTTGCAGCACATTCACGCGCATCACTTTGAGCTGGTTTGTACGTTAATTTCAAAGTGGCTGGAGCTCCACCAAGCCCGGTCTTGATAACACCATGTTAGAAAGCCAGGTCCAGCTTCAATTTATTTTGCGTGTTCATCCATCTCGTTTGTCAAATTTCATGTATCATTCCTAATTATAATTTAAAAAATTAAGAAACATTAAACAAACTAAGGAAGTTGGTATCCTAATAAACTCGCGCTCGAGTTGGTGCGTGATTATTAATGATGCCTTTTATTTCTTGATGGCTCTGTGAAAAGATGGGTGAATTGCTCGAATAAAGTATTGATGATACTTACTCTCTTTCGATTTAGCTACTAAATCAAGTGTAATTTACTGTGACGGTGCATTATGTGCAGTGCAGTCAACACACTCCCAAACCTCAAATGAAGTTCATCAAAGAAATGGAGAATATATATTCCACAATAGTTCCTTCCAAGTTTACTGATCCAAGCAACTCAACATATTCATGCTTCCACATACTAGACAAGGACAAGAGAGGAAAGCGACAAGTTGAAAACTAAAACCTACTTCTGTTTATTACTTGAAACGGACGTTCTTCTATCCATATTAAAACACCGAGCACTTCTTCAAAGTCGGGCAAGTTTCCCCAGCTCTCTAACTCTTCTGGTACACATGCACAAAATAATCAATAATCACTTCAACCAAGATAAGATGCAAGAAATTGGTTGGCAAGAAAGGGGCCAGGCTTACCTGCTAAACAAGCTCCTATTCGCGTTGTCGAATTGTTCTCTTGAACCAAAGTGTGGTGATCATCGTTGTCATTGAGAATACCTCGATGGCCCTATCCATCACTTGAAAGTAAGAGACCCTCCAAGATCGCTTGAAGTGCAAGATGCTACAGAATCCCAGAAATCCCACCGTAAAACCAGGTCCCAATCCTGCATAAAACCAATTATGGATATCCAAGTCGCCTTCGCCAGGCTTATATCCACTCGAATTATCACCATTGCGGCCATCCCTACTGGGTGGCTTGTCTCCTGGACATATCTTCGAAAGAGGAGCTCCACATAATCCATCATTGCCTTGATAAACGGATTCATCGTCTACAGTACGTAGATGATTGCCGGATGGGATAGGGCCAAAGAGTTTGTTGAAGGACAGATTCAGATGACTAAGGAAGTTAATGTTGGATATGCTTGGAGGAATGGTACCTGATAGTTTGTTTCTGGAAAGATCAAGAGATTCCAAGTTTCTTAGGCCACCAATGTTTGAGGGGATGTGCCCACTTAAATTATTCTGAGAGAGATTCATATTTTGAAGTTCGACGAGCCTAGTGAACTCTTCTGGTATCTGCCCATCCAACATGTTTGCAGAAAGGTCAATTGAGAAGAAGTATGAAATCACATCACCATAAATTTGGGTGGTTCCCTTTGTGTTAACCATAACATTGAGACCGAGAATATATGACCAATCCTCATAATAAAGGGCACTATCAACCATAGACAAGAATCCGTCAATACAATTGGGAATGGGTCCGGAAATGTTATTTTGTGCTAGGCTCAAGAACCTGAGATGGTGAAGTTGGCAAAATTGCGGAGGAATGCCTCCAATAAAGTGATTTTTCTCTAAATTGATCATTGCCAATGATTGGGAATGTTTCCCAAATGGTGGTAACCTACCCGTGAATTCATTGTCACTGAGATCAAAAAAAATCATTTGCTGTAGATTTGAAAAACAGCTTGGGATTACTCCACTAAAGCCATTCCTAGGTAGGCTAAGAACTTGTAATTGATGAAGATGGCACAAGGATTTCGGGATGTGACCTTTTAACTTGTTATCCCCGAATACAAAAGCCTCCAACCTTTGCAATTCTCTCCAACATCGTGGAAGTTTCCCAGAGAGTTGGTTCTTAGAGAGATTAATTTGAACCAGATTCTTCAACTTACACAGAGAACTTAAATTGCCACCGGTGAGATTGTTACCCCAAAATCTCAATACCGTTAACCGTGGCATCTTGTCTCCGATGTCTTGGGGAACTTGGCCACAAAGCATGTTTCTTGAGATATCCAAATATTCAATGTTAGAGGATATGTCGTAGAGCCAATCAGGAATGTCATCTGAGATGCTCGCATTTGACATCGTCAACCTGACAATGTTCCTCTGTGTTTGAAGCCATTTTGGAAATTCAGGTCCCACTTTGCATTCTGACAAGTCTATCTCGCGAACTTGGAATGGTGGAACCCAGGTAGAGCTCACCTTTAACATGAGCTCATTGGAGGAAATGTCTAAGTCGGTCAAGCTTTTGAGATTTTCAAAGTGAAGTTTGCTTACAACTCCATACAAAAGATTACGCTGGACTTGGAGCTTCGTTAGATTCAATAGTTGCCCAATACTTTCTGGAATGGTACCACTCAATTTGTTGTCGCTTAGATACAACTCTCTTAGAGATGATAGCTCCCCCAAATTGGTAGGAATAGAACCAGAAATTGAGTTCAATGAAAGATCAAGGAACTCTAGATCTTTGAATTCTCCGAATTGAGTTGGTAGGTCACCACTAAATTTATTGTCGGAAACATCAAAGATCTTCCACTTACTTTGTACGCAACCGAGAGGACCATTTGAGATGACGGAGATATTCCCATTGAAGTAGTTACTACTTAATCGTACTACTTGCAATTTGCAAAGACTGCTCATGTTTTTTGGAAATTCACCTTGTAGCGAATCTAGAGATACGTCAAAGACGGCAAGCCTTTGATTATTCTCGATGATTGTCATGGGAAAAGGGCCTTTGATATGAAAGTTGCTAGACAAATCAATATGTTCTAGCTTGCTCAAGTTATAGATCCATGGCGGAATAGAACTTATATTATTCGACTCAACAGTGAGGAATCTAAGAGAGGTGAAATTGGCCTGCAAAGAGCTAGAAATATCTTGCAATTGAAAATTGCTCAATTCTAAAGATTGCAAAGATGAAAGCATGTTAATGGAACCGAACCAATCTTTGGCCTTTGAAAGGCCAACACCGGCCATGTGCAAGTATTTCAAGGAAGATAATTTCGACACCCAATCAAGGTCGTTTGAGGTTAAATAACCCCGAATAGAGTCACTACTAAGATCCAAGTACTGTAATTTAGAAAGATTATTGAGCTGCCTAGGAATATGTCCGTCGAAGCCTGCATATGAGAGGTTAAGATACTCCAGTTTATGAAGAGAAGCAAAGAACGTTGGGATTTTTTGGGTTGAAAAGTTGTTGACACTAAGATCCAGATACTTCAGTTCAGTTAAAGAAGGAACTATATTACCTCCCAGCCTACACTTATCTGAAGGTGCAATCACATTGATCTCTTCAATGCATGGATTATGAAGATCGAGCTTAAGGACATGGCCGGTCTTCTCGTTACATTCGACCCCTTCCCACTTGCAACATTCCTCACTAGTCCACGATGATAGGCGTCTCCAAGGATCAGTGAGACCATGCTTGAACTTCATAAGAGCTTCCCTCTCTGCACCGATACAACTTACATTGGTCGAAGCATTGGAATGATCAAATTCGATAACTTGAATGACAAAGATTGCCAATAAGAAGGTAGACACAAGGCCATCGTAAGATGCCATATGTTCTTTAGGACCGGAGAACAACGATTTGCTTTAATCATGTGGATACTGTTCTTTTGATTCACCAAGAAAAGAGTCACTGTTGAGGTCATTTTCTGATCATTGTCCATCATGACTTCCTAAAGGACGACTCCAACTTTCCAAGTCAATGCCTTCGAAGACCCGCCAAACGGTCGACCCATCCAAATCAACCCAAAACGTGTATCATCTTAATCTGCAATTGCGGTCAAAGAAGGACGACAAACAAAAACGAAGAAAGAGAAATGCTGATAGCACTACGTACCTAACACTGGCTATTGTGAGTGTATGATCTCCATAAATTGATTATTGCCAGGGTCCACCATCCACCGCACCCCAACTTATCACGAATTGACAAGTATTATGAATACTAAAGGGTGTTAGCAACCTTCATTTTTTAAATAAAACAAGTAACCCTCCTTTTATTTAAGCAACACGGTAACATTACCGACACGGTAACGACCCCCGGCAGTCCTTGCCAATGAAAGGAAGAAGATGAATAGTAGAGAAGGCAAGAATTGGGAAAGAAAGAGAAAAGGAAAAGAAAGAAAATTGAGAAAATAAGTTCAAAACTACGTCATTTCATTTAAGATCGTTCACATCAAATGTTGATCGTGCCACGTGGGATGGACAACGCTGATTGGATTGCCACATTAGTAATTTCCAGCCTAAATTGAGCGAATGGACTTCATTGAAAAATCATAAAAAAGTTTAGCTAAATTGGCTAATTAAAAAAATTTAGGATTGAATTGAAATTCTTATAATAGGTTTACGACTTTTTGAATAATTTCTTCATATAAATGCAAAGGAGAAATCTTGTGAGGGCCTTCAGATAGGTGGCTCTCTGCACTAGTTTTTGAAGGTTCTTCTCTCCAAATGAATGTCCAGTGTAATAGCGCAATCGTGTGAAAGAAAAGGAAAAAAAATTTTAAATAAAAAGGAAGGAAAATCTTTGCAAAATTAAAACTTTTTAGTAAATTGATTCAAATGGTTATAGCATTACATGACAATTTGATTTATGTTTTTGTTCATTATTCTTTTTGTAGAAATTGTTCTGGATGCCAAATATGAACGATTTTATTGTTCTCAAATGTATCCTAATTTTTTGGCCTAATACCCAAAAAAAACCTCAAACTTTAGCCTTTATCTCAATTATATCCTAAACTTTTTTTTGTCTCATAAAAAACCCCAAACTTTTACTTTTATCCCAAATCTACCACTTAATATCCAAAAAAAACCCCAAACTTTTACTTTTGTCCCAAATCTACCACCTAATACCCAAAAAACCCCAAACTTTAGCATCTGTCTCAATTATATCCTAAACTTTTTTTTGTCTCATAAAAAACCCCAAACTTTTACTTTTATCCCAAATCTACCACCGTTAAAATTTCCAATCAATATTACCGTCAATAATTATTTTTTCGAATTTTTTTATTTTCTTTTTTTCCCTTCACCTTCAATCTCTGGCCGGTTGCCGGTCCGGCGACTGGCCAGGCTCGACCTTGCCGGTGTTGGGCGAGGTCGGCCTCACTCGCCCCTGGCGAGGTTCGTCCTCGATGTGGCTCAACCTTGCCAGAGGCTGACAAGGCTAAGCCTTCGCCGTGGTTGGTGAGGGCTCGGCCCCGCTGGCCTCGTCCTCGCCACAGTTGGCGAGGACGAGGCCTACGGGGCCGAGCCCTCACCGACCACGGCGAGGACGAACCTTGCTAGGGGCTGGCGAGGCCGACCTCGCCCAATGCCAGCGAGGTCAAGTCTTGCCGACCCTGGCAAGGTTCATCCTCGTAGTTGGGAAGAACGGGGCCAGGCTTACCTACTAAACAAGCTCCTATTCGCGTTGTCGAATTGTTCTCTTGAACCAAAGTGATGGCCCTATCCATCGCTCGAAAGTAAGAGACCCTCCAAGATCGCTTGAAGTGCAAGATGCTACAAAATCCGAGAAATCCCACCGTAAAACCAAATCCCAATCCTGCATAAAACCAATTATGGATATCCAAGTCGCCTTCGCCAGGCTTATATCCACTCGAATTATCACCATTGCGCCCATCCCTACTGGGTGGCTCACCTCCTGGACATATGTGACATCCTCAATCCGACGCCGATTAATTACGCAATATTGGATTTGTTCGGACTCGTTTAGGTGTCAATCAAGAAGGTAAGGCCATCCTATCACATTGGACCTTGATCAATTATTTGAATGTTGCACATTATTGGACAATGTGCTTGATTGGTGTTCTATGTTTGATTAATCCATTATTTTCATTTATGCGCAACTTCTAGGAGCCTTAGGAGATGAGGGCCCACTTGGTTAAGCTAGATTTATCTTCCCTTTTTGAATTTCTTGCATGTACCTAATTTAGTAGGTATGATTATTTAGGATAGAGATGTGATGGAGATATTTATAAAGGTAGTGCAACTGCATTATTGGCTCTCTCTCTCTCTCTCTCTCTCTCTCTCTCTCTCTCTCTCTCTCTCTCTCTCTCCTTTGCAAGAACACCTTAGGATAACACTCTCACTTCTCATTCTCACTTCTCACTCTCATTTCACACTCTCATTTTCTCTCTTCCTCTCCCTGTCTTCTCTCCCTCATGCCACCGCCAATCCGACCACCATTGCCACCACCGTTCACCACCACCAGCACCGCCGGCCATCACCATCACCGTGCCACACCGCTGGTCCGCTCGACTCCCCGCCACTCGTCGCCGCTCACGCCGTGTCGAGCCGCTCAATGCTCATTGCCACCGACCGTGCTGTGTCGTCGCCATTTGTCCATTCTCGCTCGTAGTTTTAACAGTTTGGTAAGTGGTTCCTCTAAATCTTGGCAAGGGCGTTATTCTATGCATATCGGTCCTAAGTTACTCTTGGTTGAGCTTGATCCCTCACATGTGTTCATGGATGTTCAAGTGGTTGTTGCATGATAGTTTGGACCTTGTGGAATGAGTTTTGTGAGTTGAAATTTGGTGGGTATCAACTAGGGCTTGAATCCTTGAAATTTGGTATGGAACTCAGAATTGTGTTTACTATACCTCTTCAGTTTACTATTTTTGTAGAGACTCTTGTGAGTCGAATCTGAAGTTGTGTTCTACACAAAAGTTGTTCCTCGCATCTTGAAATTTAACATATTTTAAATCTGGAATTTTTTGAGGTTATTTGGGTGGGACAAAAGCCCATCTTCAAACCATGTTTAAATTGCCCTGGAATGTTATTTTTCTGACCTTCTTGTCATTCCGAATTTTTATAAATTTTTCTAGATTTATTTTCAACAAACTTCCTTCATAAAAAAATTTTAAGGACTTGTCTATCTATGACATATAAAAATTTCAAAACTTTTTAAGGTGATTTGGATACTGAATGAGATATATTTTGAGGATCGTGTAGTCTGTTCGAACGAGCTGATTTTGGTCTGAATTTGAGTGACAAAAAGACTTGATTGCAGATTGAACTGGTTTTGTGTTCCTCATAAGAAATGTTTATCAAGGTGTTTTCTATGGCATGTCCAAAATTTAGAATTTTTGGAGTTTGTCGCGACCCTAAAAAAATTTAGCGTTTTTTCGGGCTAATGGATTATTAAGACTAATCTTAACTCGGGTCCTCCCAAGCCCTACCAATTGGCAACTTAGGGTTTAAGTTATTAACATGCAAATGTCTTCATGCTTGGAGTTGCCACTAATCATTTTGTGGTAGGTCGATTAGAAACCTAAATAAAACATAGGGAGATATGTTTTATTCCTATGAACCAGAGATTCTAAGCCTGGGGACTTGGTTACGCTAGATCTAATCTAACGCCCTTTTGGTACCTTTTCTTTTCAAAAATATTTTGGCAGGCAGTTTGAATCCATTTTAACTTATGTCACTAATATGTGAGGTGTTCATGCGGGTGCGCAAACCACCAAATTAACACCCAATAATCAAAGCATTAAATAAATTGCAAGTTTGGGAGAACAACTTACCTCGAACCAACGCAAGCATCTGCATTGTTAGCTAGAAAATCACATTGACATCCTAATATGATTTCTAATTAACAAGCAATTCACTCAATTTCTTTTTTTTATTTTCACTTATTTAAATGAAAACTAATTTATATGCAATGACGTGCAAAAATATGACATGCGAATTAATGCAACCTAACATGCAAACTATATGTCATGCGACGACGTGACCTAATTATAACGACGGATGAATGAATTATTTTTGGTATTTTCTGATGAAATTCGAAATTAAAAGTATGTCTAAAATAACGTGCAACCTAATGACTTCCTCTTTTTGGTATTTCTAATGAAATTCGGAATAATAAAAATACCTAAAATAACATGCAACCTATAATGATTTAATCTATCCTAACATGATTTCTTTTTGGGATTTTTGATTAAAAATTCGAAATTATAAATTACTTAAATTAAAAATGCGATCTATCCTAATAAAACATGAAACAATTCATTCTTTTTTTGGGGTTTTTTATGAAAATTCGGAATAATAAAATAACGTGAATAATCCGTTAGGATTGAAATAATACCTAATTTAAACTAGGAAACATGCCACCTTAAGTCCTAATTTAAATTAAATACTTATCTCATCCTTCGGGATATATTCAAAAATCCTAGACATGCAAAAATTCTAATTTAAATAACAAAATAGATTTTTTTTAATTTTCTTTTTGTTTGAAAAAGGAAAGAAAACAATTTAAACAACTAAGGATAGCAACCACATTCAAATCAACCACGCGATCCGCCAAATTTCTTTCAAACTCAGATTAGGCACAAAAATCGAACTATCGGTCATATCTGTGGGGTTATAGATATTAACGGGTATTCGATCGTTTGAATTTGGAAAGCTAATGAAATTCATCATCGTATCTAAGTGATTATAGATAGGATGATAATTTCCCGTATCGCCGCGTATCGGACCTTAGGGTTAAGGTCAAATAGTCGTCCAAATTCGTTGCTAAATTAAGAAATTTTCCTAATTTGAATATTTGAAAATATTGCGAATATATAGAACATTATCCTAAGATATCTAAATATCCACACGATAATCACAAAATATTCAAACACTCCAAATTAGGAATCCAAATATTTGAAAAGAATATTCAGAATATATCCACTTACCTAATTTGAAAATACTTCCAAATTTCGAATTGGATCGGGATCGGCTTGCGGATCGGGAATGGGATGACCGGCGACGGCGGGATGGCGACGACGACACCGACGATGCACAGCAACACCGGCAAGGCTGTTCGGTGGATTTGATGCGTGCGTGGGCGAGTGACTCCGAACAGAAAATTTCAAGACTGCACGATTCCGGAAAAATGGGCGTAACTTCCTCAATACACGTCGGATTGACCCGATTCCAAAAGCCACAGATCAAGGACTCGTAGATCTACAACTTTCATGTTTTGAGTTTCCACAAATAAGCTCTGTGGAGTGAGCGATTCTGGGAGGAAGTGGACGAGGCACTGTGTTTGTGAGGATGTTTGTAACTCGAAGGATATGGAAGGTCTTCAAGGCTGTGGCTGTTGTTTACGTGGACCAACAGGAGGAGGCAGCAACGTTGACAAGCTTCGGTTGACTGGAGAAAACACGTGCAGGGGCTTCGTTGATGAAGAACACTGCATAGGCAGCAGCGAAGAACAACCAACGCGTCTCGGAAGCTGCTGTGACGTCTGCATGGAGAGGGAATCCGGCGAGGAGAGGGACTCCGGCTACGTCCGTGGAACGCCGACAGGGGGCAGGCGCGACGACGGTGTTGCGGCGGTGGTGCTACACGCCGGACTCCTCTCTCCCTCTCTCACTTACACTCTTAAAAAAAAAATTCTAATCTGTAATTGTGTTGTGTCCGCCTAATTCTGACCTAATATTATGCTTATATAGTACTAATCTAGGTCAATTTAGATGGGCTTTATGTCCTAATGGGCTTAGGTTTAATGGGCTGAATTAACTTGAGCTTTTGATTAATTAAACTCAACGTATCAAATTAAACCCAAATTAAAACGATCGAGCCCGTTTGACTTGAAATTCCCGGCCCTTGCATTCCGAACGTGCCGAGTCTCGTTGAATGAAATTTAAGCTCATTCGCCACAACCAATTTGATGCAAAAAATGCAATTAAACTAAATGAACCTAAACTATATGTTATGTAATTTAAATATTTTTGTTTTAGGGGTTAAAAATTTAATCCCTAATTTTCTATGCAAATTACACTAAATGACGCGCCAAAATTTAGGTATCAACAGAGTTCATTTACTATTTATTTTGGAAGGATTCCGATCGCTGTGCAAGTTGCCCAGATTTACCCCGGTTTCATAGAGGTGTTATTTGTTGACACCTATTTTTAATTTGCCCAAAATTAATTACACAAAATTTAGGAGTTAACTTCTTTAATTCCTAAAACAAAAAAATATTTCTATTTAAATGCATTGCATATAGGAATTAAGCATGTTTGTTTTAAGATATTTTATTAAAAAAAAATTGCATTGGGCCGGGTCGAAGCTGGGCCGACCCAGCCCGGCCCGCTTCCCCTTTTTCTTTTCTTTTTTTCCCCGCATGGGCCCAGCCCAGCCTCTCCTTTTCTTTTTCTTCCTTCGCGCGGGCCCAGCCCGCTTCACCCCTCTTCCTTCCGCGCGGGCCCGGCCCGGTCTTCTCCTTTCTTCTCTTCCCCTTACGCGAGCCCAGCCCGCCTCGCCAGCCTGCCTCTCCTCCGCCCGTCCCTGTCTCTCCCCTGTTCTGCCCTGTGCGGACGCGGAACGGCGAGCGGCGGAGCGGCCTCGCCCCATCACCATCTGGCCAGAGCAAGGCCAGGCAGGCACGCCACAGGGACTGGCCATTAATGGCCAGTCCCGTCTCCCTCCTTTCCCGGACACGCCTTATCCTCTCCCCCCTCACCTTCCCCTGTTCTTTCATTTTTACCCCCCCTTTGCGCTCAGCTGACGCCCCCCTCTGCACCAGCCTATGGCCGCGGGATTCGCGGGGCATAGGCTGGTGCAGGCCGTCGTCAGCCGACGTGGGGGAAGCACAGCGTCGTCGCCGTCGCCTATAAAAGGCCAGAGAGAGAGAGAGAGCTCCGATCAGCAGTCTTGGGGGTTGGCCGGCGAAAAAGAGAAACAAAGAGGCGGAGAGAGAGAACAGAGAGAGAGTGAGCCGGAGGCTCGTCGGAGCGAGGAGAATACAACCAGTAGCCTCGCCGTCGCCCACGCAACCACCGGATAGCCTCCCAGCCATGCCGTCTACCGATGAGCTTCCCCCGGCCGAGAGCGCCTCTGTTTTCCCCTGTTTCTGGACACGCTCGGGCCGGGACTCATGCTGGCCGTTTCGCTCGAGTCTCGGCCCATACCGCCGTCCTCTGCCGTCCCTGTGTCTTCACCGAAGGTGGACTGGTTCGCCTGAATCAGCCAGGTCGCCGGAGGAGGTCCGAATTCCTTTTTTTTCTACACGCTCGCCAAGTGCTCGATGAAATGCTTAAGAGAGGCCGGGAAGGTCTTGCTCGCCGGCCGGCGAGCGGCGGTCCGACGGTGGCCCAGGTAAGTGACGTGGCTTCGTGACGGCCCTGAGGAGCCGATTTGCAGGCCGCGCCGGTCTGGGTCGGCCGGCGAACGGCCGATTTTGGCCTCGCCGGCGCTTCCCCCCCGCGGGTCTGTGGATTCGGGTCGGGGGTGACCCGGATCAACAGATCCGACCCGGCCCGGATCGACTGTTCCGACCCGGGTCAACGCCCGGGTCGGACCCGTTGACCCGGGTTGGTCTGACCGACCCGACCCGACCCGGTTTATTTTAAAAATTATTTTATTTTTTTATTTAAAAAAAAGTTTTAAAAAAAGTTTTCAGATTTTCCTTTTTTATTATTATTATAAAAAAAATTAAAAAATAAATAAATAAATGTTTTCATATTTTCGTTTTTATTATTATTTAAAAAAAATTAAAATAAAATTTTTATTATTATTATTATTTTTTTAAAAAAAAGTTTAAAATTTCTTTTCTTATATATAGTATGTTTGAGTTCTTTTTTTATCATGCATGTTTTATTTAATCGTATAGGTTGCATGTTTAATTAGATAAGCCTGCTGTTGCGTTATGCATGTTCTTTTTAATATAATTGCATGAGCTGTTGTGTTTCGAATGTCATCTGACTTAGTTAAAATTAGAATCTTAGGTTGCATGCCTGCATTGACTGCTAATCATTTCTGATTATGCACTCGCTTGATCACCTCACATGTTAGGAGAAAGTCCTAAAATCAATCTAAATTGCTTGACAAATGTTTTCATAAAATGAATAGGATAGAAAGGTACCGAAAGGGCATTAGTTATTCAACTAGTGTAACCAAGTCCCCAAATCTAGTTAATCTCTGGTTCGTAGGAATAGGGTGATTCTCCCACCACCCTATTTGGATTTCTAATCGGCCTACCCCAAATCGATTAGTGGCGACTCCTACATGTAAACTATCAGCATGTTAAGAACTTAAACCCTAAGTCGTGATATGGTATGGGCTTGGGAGAGCCCGAGTTAAGTCCCGAACCTAGACTTAGCACGTACCAGGTCGAGACCTCTCCCGAGGAGAGGTCGGGTCGCGACACTATTTTTCTTTCTTGTGTGATCATTCTAGTACATTTTTATGTATGCAGAAGTTAGATGTTTTAAGGGCGTAAGCATGAAACACTCTCGCATTGGCCTAAGTGGAAGATAAAAATTGGCTTGAGTGATTGATATGCTTGCTTGATCACATAAATGGTTCCGTACTCGTTTGATTGCGAGAGACGATGCCTGATGGAATTCGGTTGCCATTCGCGATGGAGGTCGGGATGATGCTCTTAATTGAACGACATCTTCGAATGAGGTCAAGATAATATCGTGCTCAATGGGTAGGGACGATGCCTGGTTACATTGGAAGACCACTAACGTAAGTGTTGGTCGTGACCTTGAGTGGTCGTAATAATCGGAACACATGTGGATGAATTGTGCATGAATTATGTGGCATGGCATGCTCTTGATTAATATGCATGATTGTCCCATGTCGATTGAAAGCAAGACTTCACATGTGAATAGTTATGTGAATTTGATGTTCCATCGGAAGGTAAGAAATATGAGTGTTTAATTGGTGGTTTATGGTATGCGAAGTTGATGAGTTACCCTTCGTCTTTCTAAAGCGAGGTTTCATCCTACTCGAGATTTAGCGGTTCTGCTTATTGAGATTTTCTTATTTGTCGTTGTTCAACTCTTTTCAGGCCCTTAGTATGAATACACGAATAGTACGTTTTGGGGTGCCGGTGCACCAAGATCTTGAGGTAGTTAAGCACGTTGCACCAGGGACAAATACGATCTATGAGGAGTACACGACCACCTTTTGGGTTGATGAGGAGCTTCCTAACTTGGTCCCTCATCGCTTCAAAACGTGGTATGTGTAGTTCAGGGAGGAGTGTTGGGGACCTCACCGGGGCTTTGAACCATCATACATAATGAATTTCTTCTTCACAAACAAGACTTGTTTTTTATCGTCACTTGATAACCGGAAATCCAGTTCTATGAGATCCAAGTACTGGAAATTCATTTTATGATTGTCAATTCTAAGATACATTCTTTGGGAGATCGAGATATAGCATTTGAACCATCATACATAATGAATTTCGAATGCCAACATTGAGGTTATTTCCGGAAAGTGACCCTTGAAGTAATCATGCCATCTTTTTTCTAATTATTTGGGAAATGTTGCCCCGGAGCATATTGCCAAAGATCCAACAATTCACTATTAGACAAAGAGTTGCGTACCAATGGGGAACTTCATATGAGATGCTTGCATATGACATGTCCAATGTAGATATGTGTGTGTGTGTGTTCGAAGCCAGTTCGAAATTCTAATCCCGCTGGAACTGGTTCGGTAGGTGACCAATGAAATGTGTTGTTGGAAACACCAATATTCTTCAAGTTACTTCGTCCACAAGTAAAAGCAATGTCTATAGTGTCCAAAATCCGCCCACTTGAATAACGAAAGGCGACATAAGAGCTTAGACTCAAACTAAAAGCGAGTGTAGGACGCCATAGTTCCTCGCAATTTCCCAATTTGGGTTTAGATTGAGATGGCTAGCAAGGATCATCAAGAAAGGGGTGAATAGGTGATTTAAAAAATTCTTAACCAATTTAAAGCAGAAATAAGAGATCAAGAACAAAGTCTGAATAATGTTCAGATTTAAAATAGTTTTTTATAGCAATTGTGCAAGTGTGCAATGTAATAAATAAAAGGAATTTTAAGGGATGAGAAAATCTACACACAAGACGTACAATGGTTTGACTTAGATCAAGCCTACGTCTACTCTTCCACGCTAACAGACTTCTGACTGGATTTCACTAATTAAATCAATGAGAAGTTACATCAAGTTGTGTCGCTTAAATCCAAGCACTTCTCCTCAAAGCTATTGTTACTTATACCAAGCCGATAAATCCCATTATCTCAATTGATTACACGTTTAAGCTCATGAAAGACAAGTACAAAGATTGAAGATTGCTCAAACTTTGAAATTCTAGATTTTGGACCTTGTCTCTTTCTTCTGCTTCTCGGCACGTTGGTCTCCTTTTATACTACTCAACTTCCAATCTAGCTGTTAGATAGTCTCCAGAATATCGTCTTTCAATCTACCCGTTGGACAAAACTGTATCAAGAAGATTGCGTCGTCGTTAAGGGATAAAATCTGAATCTCCATTGAATTTAGTTGCCCATACAACCAAAGTCTTGGTTTTTATAAGTAGAGCTTCTCCATTTAGAAAGTAGCTTGTCTCGAGATTAATTGCCAATCAATTAAGATGTTTTGCATATTAAACCATTGCAAAATAATTTGCAAGATTGAGTTAATCGATTTATTTTAAGTATGAAATCCAAATCAAATCACTAGCCGTTATTTACGCTGTGAACTCGTGTCACAATCTGGACTTATGTTCTAAACATTGTTACAATTTGAACTTGTGTCAGTATGAGAATATACATAGTTCTTTGAGTCTGAAGTTCTTTACTTGTAGTATAAAATATGAACCTCTTCATCTACAGTATAAAGTTTGAACCTCTTCGTCTGCAATATAAAGTCCAAACCTCTTGAAGTAATTTCACAATCTGAATATGATTGCCATATCTTCTCTTCCAAGAATAACTTCTTGAATCAAAATATTTCAAAGCACTTATCAGACTTGCAAAATACTCATTGATAGTTTTGTCAACTTCAAAGTCTATTAGGAGGTTTTCCCAACATAGATGAATATAATAAGTGCTAGGTTTCGGTCAAACGGATCTCTTGGTCTTTTTTCTTTTTGGTCAAAGACGACGAGACTTCAGAGTTTTTATTTGTTTTTCTTTTCTTATTTTTAATTACTTTTAAACTTTTTAAAACTTTCAACAATCTAACTACAACTTATTGTATCTGCCAATGTAGAAAGTTTCTATTTGCATATATTTATTTTAGAGAATTGAAAACAATTTGTAAGTTGTTCTTATTATTGCGCATACTATGTTTTTTAATATGCTGGTTTTTCTTTGGTCGGAATTTGTATATGCTGGTTGGTGAAGCAAAAGAGCGCACGGTATGCGCGTGAAAAAAAGAATGAAAAAAACTTCAATTATGTAAAGAAAGCGCTGTAATTTACAGATTTGAGTAACTTTACAAATCAAGTTTAACTTATAAATGAATGTAAAAAAAATTCATTAAACTCAAAATTGGAATGTGAAGACTATATGGATTGCACGTAAATTACCTTTTCAATTAATGTTTTGTCGATAATGTAAAAAAAATTTACCGCACTTACAGCAAGCATTGGCATTCATGAAATTCTTGTGCAGACGGGTATTGTTGAAATCCTCCACTGAATTTGCTTCACATATAACCGAGATAATTGACTTGTCCATTGACCACGCGACAAAGAGGAATAGCAAGAAAATATATCCGACGCAAGTAGCACTGATGTCGCACCTACAGTGGCCATGAAGGCAAAATTCCTCAAATATTAGAAGGGCATTCCGCCTATTCTTTTGACATGCATTATTTTGAATATTAGGTTCAAGTGGGAAGGGCTTGAAACTCTCTTTGCTCCATATTACGAAAATTTGGGGCTAGACAAGGTGGTCTAAGTCTTTACCAAAAAAAAAAGACAAGGTGGTCTAAGTAGAACAGAGTTTGGCGATGGCGGTGAGTTGGCTTATGATATATGTATGCTGCATACGCTAGTCGATTTAATACAATGAGTTCTATCTCACGGACGGAGATAACGCCCTCATTGAGCATTGCTTAGAAGCTTGCATGGTCTTTGTTTCATGAGAAGAAAAACACCCCACAGCCTTTCACTAGGTCTCCGTCTTCATCTACCAATGTGTTGGAGACGTAATTGGGAACAAACTACTTCAAATATATTATTAGAGTTGGAAAAGACAATGTCGACATTCTGAAATGATGGAAGAGGAAAGCCACTAGTTTATAAGCAGATACATTCATTATTCTATCTTTAGTGAAAGGGAGCCATGAACTTCACAATGGAAGTGCGATGTGTCATGGACTTGAGTCAAAAAGGGAAGATATTAACGTGGTGATCAAGCAAATCATTCTTTAATTAAATGGTTAGGAGCGACCCAAGAATTGATTAGGGAGACTTACTTTAAGACTTTAAAATATTTTGACATAGACAGTGGCATGATAATTTAACTTATACATCGCATATTCTTTCTAAAAAGCGCGTTTTACGTTGTTTCCATGGTATAAACCCAAGAAAGAAAGCTCTTGAAAGTGGATAGGGCTTGGAAGTTTCCTTATATCAATGCACTAATTTAAAATCATTTTTACTATACCAAACGCCCAAGCATTCCTTACTCCTTCTACATTAGTTCTACTCACCATAGACAATTTAAATATACAATTCAAACCATGATCTATAGTTTCATCTGGTAACGACAATGTAATTTTCACGATAATAGTCATATGTAAATGTTAAATCCATAAAAATCATAATTTATGCCTTCATGTCCGATAATTCTGTTTGTTTCAATAATAATGTAATAACTATCCTGGTGGGTTGGCTTATTCAGTTCGTTATGGAAGAAAATAATTCCAACTTCTCTATTTTTGGTTTACATGTCTGCTCCAAGCCTTTGTTAGTATGCAACACTCGTACTTTAGCTTAAGAGACACATACGTACGTAATTTCCAATAAAACGACGGTCTCCAGCTCATTTGCTGAACTTAGGGAATACTCGTCTTTTTGAAATCAATAAGAATTATACACGTATAAAAACACATTGCGTATGATGCTTCTGTTAAAGAACTTCAATTCTTAACTTGTTAAATATTTTTGATTTAGCCAATCAATGATATAACATGTCAACGGCCAATTATATAAAATATATGATTATCTAATATATGGTATTCATACATACAAATGTAATATTGTTATGATAAAATAGCACGAAGTATAATATCTGCTCCAACTTTTTTCTTACGGTTGGGAGTGCTTTGGTATAGTCTAAACAAATTTGGGAGCTTAATAACAATGTATTTTCAAGGATTGCTCCTAAAGGTGATACATAGGACTCTAGATGGCTTCTTCGTAGCTGCAAGAATTGGATTTTCTATGTTCTCCATAAACAAAAAAAAAAATCCATCTAGACTCCACCTAAGTAGTAAATAGATGATACCTTTTACCTCTTAATGGCTTTGTGAAAACATTCGCGAGTTGCTTGAAGAAATTATCGAGGATACTCATTGCTCTCTTTCCTTTTAATTACTAAATCGAGTGTTATTTGCTGTGACAGTGCATTATATGTGTAGTGCACTCAAAACACTCCCAAACCTTAAATCGCGTGGATTTTTTAAATGGGGTTTATCAAATAAAAGAAGAATGTATCTTGCACAGTAGTGCCTTCCAAGTTGACTGGTCAACGCAACTCCACATATTCATTCTTCCACGTACTAGACAATGGCGAGAGGAAAAAGAAAATTTGAATATTGAAAAAGAACATTCCAAAAAATTTACAAATCTTCAAATAAAGTTCTCTTTACATATGTGTGTGTGTGTGTATGTTTATGTGTGTACACTTTGTTTGCATTTTGTAATTTATCAATTTCTATGTGTCGCGACCCTAAAATTCAGTTTTCAGGCTAATGGATTATTAAGATTGAACTTAATTCGGGCCCTCCCAAGCCCTACCAAATCGCAACTTAGGGTTTAAGTTCTTAACATGCAAATATTTTCATGCTTGGAGTCGCCACTAATCATTTTACGGTAGGCTGATTAGAAACCTAAATAAAACATAGGGAGATATGTTTTATTCCTACGAACCAGAGATTCTAAGCCCGGGGACTTGATTACGCTAGATCTAGTCTAACGCCCTTTCGGTACCTTTTCATTTCAAAAATATTTTGGCAGGCAGTTTAGATCCATTTTAACCTATGTCACTAACATGTGAGGTGTTCATGCGGGTGCGCAAACCACCAATTTAACATCCAGAAATCAAAGCAGTAAATAAATTGCAAATTGGAGGAATTACTTACCTCGGGTCCATGCAAGCATCTGCATTGTTAGCGAAAAATCATACAGACAATCCTAATATGATTTCTAATTAACAAAGCATTCACTCAAATTCTCTTTTTCGAATTTTCACTTTATTTAAATGAAACTTAAACTATATGCAATGACGTGCAACAATGACATGCGAATTAATGCAACCTAACATGCATACTATATGTCGTGCGACGACGTGACCTAATTCTAATGACGTGCAATGATGTATTTTTTTGTATTTTTTTTAAAGAAATTCGGAATCAATGAAAATGCCTAAAATAACATAATGACTTCTATTTTTGGTATTTTCTGTTTAAAATTCGAAATTTAAAAATACCTAAATTAACATGCAAACCAAGATGACTTAATCTACTCTAGAATGATTTCTTTTTGGGATTTTTTTATGTAAAATTCGGAATTATAAAATAACGTGAATAATCCGTTAGAATTTGAAATAATACCTAATTTAAATTAGGAAACTTGCCACGTTATGTCCTAATTTAAATTAGATATTTATCTTATCCTTCGGGATATATTCAAAACAACCTAGACATGCAAAAATTCTAATTTAAATCAAAACAGAAAATTTTTTGGGTTTTCTTTTTATTTGAAAAGGAAAACAATTTAAAACAAGGATAACAATCAAACTCAAATCAACCACGCAATCCGCCAAATTCGTTTCAAACTCGGATTAGGCACAGGGATCGAATTATCGGTCATATCTAAAGGGTTATAGATATCAACGGATAATTGATCATTCGAATTGGGGAAGCAAATTAAAATCATTATCGTATTCAAGTAGTTATGAATAGGATAGTGATTTTCCGTATCTCCGCGTATCGGACTTTAGGGTTAAAGTCGGATAGTCGTCCCGATACGTTGCTAAATTAGGAAAGTTTCCTAATTTGAATATTCTCAAAATATCGCGGATATCTCTAATTTCCCAACATGATATTCATAGGATATTCAAACATGCAAATCAAATATTCACTAAATATCCACAGAATATTCTAAACATACCAATTAGGAAATTGAATATTTTGAAAAGTGTATCGGATAATCATCTTACCTAATTTGGATAATTACCAAATTCGAATTGGCTCGGGATCGGGCTCGACTTGCGGATCGGGATCGGGATGGCGACGACGACGGCGGGACTCACGGCAGACGGCAACACCGGCGCGTATGGGTACTGTTCCGGCAAGGCTGCTGTTCCGGCGAGCAGAGGCGGTGGCACGGCGGCTGTTCTAGCGACGGGGACGTCTCCGGTGGAGGCTGCTCCGGCACGGCGACGGCGGAGCAAAGAGGAACGGCGGCACAGCACCGGCGTGACTGTGGGCGACCGGCAGAGGGCGGCTGAGCAGCTCCGGGCGTCGGTGTTGCGTGCGGCGGCTTGCAGAGGCTTGCGGCGAGCCGAGACGACTCCGGTGGGGGCTGCTCCGACACGGCGACGTGAACGGCGGCAAGCAAGGGCAGCGGACGTCGGCGGGGCTGCTGATCGGTGAGGGTGGCGACTCGGTGGTGCTCCGACGGTGAGGCGTGCAAGGGCGTCTCCGGTGCGAGGGGAAGCGGCGGTGGCAGCAGCGGCGGGCAGGCAGCGGCGTCGGCGTCTTCAGGCGGTGCTCCGACGGTGAGGCGTGCAGCTCCGGCAGCAGGCGTGGCGAAGGAACACGGCGGGGACTTCACCGGCGCGGCGGTGGCAGGCGTGGGGCACGGCGCAGCGAAGGGACGGCGGCGCGGTGCACGGTGGCGCGGCGGTGGAGTGGTTCGCCGGCCTCTTTTCTCTCTCTCTCTCTCTCTCTCACTCTCACTCTCGCACTTGTCTCTCAAAAATTCTGATCTGTATTATGACGTCCCCCCTCTAATTTGACCTAATGTATGTTTATATAGTCTAATCCTAGGTCAATTTAGATGGGCTCTAATCCTAGTGGGCTTAGGTTAGGGCTTAGGCTTAATTAAAATTTAAATGGGCTGATTTAATGTGGGCTTTAATTAATTAAATTCAACAGACTAAATCAAACCCAAATTAAAAACAACCAAGCCCGTTCGTCTTGAAATTCCGAGCCCGCACATTCCCGAGCGTACCGAGAATTGTTCAAAGAAATTTAAGCTCGCTCGCCGACGCCAATTTGATGCAAAATGCAATTAACCTAAAATAAACCTAAACTATATGTTATGCAAAATTAAATATTTTTGTTTAGGGGTTAAAAATTAATCCCTAATTTTCTATGCAAATTACACTAAATGTTCGGTAAAATTTAGGTGTCAACAGCTGCCCCTCTTTGAAGGTGAGCTCGCAGAGGTTGCATTCAAAGATTAAATGATACCTAAATTTCAACCATGCAAATGCAATGAATGTTGTTTTTGTCGGGATTGTGAGTCCCATTTTTGAATGCATTAAGAAATGATGCATGCTGACATGAAAAGAAAACATACCTGGAATTACCTACCTGACTGATGCGAGATAATGCAATTCGAGGCACAACTCTGACTTTTATGTTGTTTGGCAAATGTCTGGGCTCAGTCCCATAGGTATTGCCTGATAAACGGTTGATGAGTGTCGGTGATCTGCAGTTAAGTCAAAACACACGAACACGAAGAAAGCTCAACGTATCCAATCATCACCTGGATTCGTGAGATAAAAAAGTGTAAAAACGTTCCGACCTTTACAAACCACCTATACATCGCCATAGGTATTTGTAAAGATTTGGCCGCTGCGCCTATACATCGCCATAGGTGCGTCGCGGGGGAACTAGAGGATATTCCGACCCTTATGAGATACCTATACATCGCCATAGGTACTCATAAGGATTTGGCCGCGTCACTTATACATCGCCATAAGTGAGACACGGGGGAAAACCTGGGGGTTGAGGGAATATTCCGACCTTTATGAACCACCTATACATCGCCATAGGTATTCATAAAGATTTGGCCGCTCCACCTATACATCGCCATAGGTGAGTTGCGGGGGAATATCCGGGGGAGAGAGTATTCCGACCTTTATAAGATACCTATACATCGCCATAGGCACTTATAAAGATTTGGCCGCCGTACCTATACATCGCCATAGGTATACCGCGGGGGAATACTCGAGATTAAAGAATAATTCCGACCTTTACTAGACATCTATACATCGCCATAGACACTAGTAAAGATTTGGCCGCTTCACCTATACATCGCCATAGGTGAGTTACGGGGGAATCTTCTTGAGATTAGAGAAAAATTCCGACCTTTACAAGATACCTATACATCTCCATAGGTATTTGTAAAGATTTGGCCGCGGCACCTATACATCTCCATAGGTGTCTCACGGGGGAATCTCTCGAGATTGTGTGAAAACAATGATTTTGGTGAACAAACGGGCTAGCCCGAATGTTCGAGGGTTCCTTGACAAAGTACCTGGATATCATCAGAGGTACCTGAAAAGGCTTGATCAATAAATACCTGAACATCATCAAAGGCATCTAGAGATCGTAACAAACTGATTCAATGTGGGGGCCTGACGATTGCTCGAACAGGTTAGGGATATAGAGATATACTTACCTGGCGATATCTCTGACTCCTGAGAGTGTGTCTCCTGTTAGACACGACTTTAAACAACATAGAATATGTATTCATGGACAAGCAAGAACACTCATATTCATGCACTATGATTCCAAGCTGTTTTTCATGCACGATGATCTTGTCAAATCGGCATTATAAACTTCGTTGGGGAAAAATCATGACAAGACAATCCGAACTGACAAATAGGTGTCTTGAAAATGTCGAATGAGGGACTTCCGATCCGAAAGGACTTTCTCTCATTCTCATCGAAAAAGGCTGATTTATTTGAAAATCGCTCATTTTCACTTTCATCATGTCAACAAGGGTCTGAGTATTCTCGCAAGCGGTACGACCTTACCAATCCAAGAGGTCTTTACCAGGACTGTAACATGGGCTTGGTCAACGGCTTATCAAAGGGGACTCTTCGAGTCGAAGCTATTGAAAGAAAATACTCTGCAATTATCTCCGGGTTTACAAGTCAAGAACCCTGCAACATGAGATAGAAATGTACTTGCTCGCACTTCTTCGAGCTAAGCTTATAAACATATGAATTCTACGTTAGTTCAAGTGCCCTAATCTGAAGAGACTTTGTAAGGGACGTAACGTAGGCTCGGTTCATGGGTTGAGAAATGGATGAATCATTTGGCTCAAAATATATATAATTGGGGTGAATAAGTTGGTGATCATCTTGGCATTGTCACTGGCCTTCTTCTTCACCGGAGATTTTCTTCTCAGTAAATGTCCATTGACTTTGCAAGTTCATCGCTTGATTCCTTTGGGATTTCTCGACTGGGGATTTTGATATGCCGCATCTTGGCATTTTCTATTGGGCATTGGCCTTGCTTTTACCAGGCACACTGCTTTTCTTGCCCCTATTTTCCTCCTTTTTTTTTCTTTCTTTTTTTTACTTCTTGACACTTGCTCTTACGAGGTAAACACTGACTAGCTAATCTGATTGATTGACCTGCTGTCTGAACTCAGAAGCTTCTCGTCTTCAGTTGACACTTCTGATACTTTGGTTGAACAATGATGACTTTTGCCTTGCCCCAGTGTGGGGGATGATCACCAACTGGGTTTATATGAAACGAATTTGTAGGCTCAATTGGGCTTTGCAAGGGATAAAGTGTATATAGGATAGAGAAAGAAATGCTCTTCGTCATCCTAAGGCACTTGAACTTCGTATGAATTCATCTGAAAAAGCAACACTCGAAGATTGATGCAAGTGAGAGCAAGAAAATTTCTACACATTTTTCACCATATGATGCTGATTTACCTTCGGTCTGCCCCGATGAGGGGTGGTTCTTGACAGGGGTAATTTGAAAGAATTTTCTCGAGTGTTTAGGCTCAAAGGGGTTGAACAAGGGATAAACTGTACTGTTTGGGATAGAGAAATGAAATGCCTCTTGTCATTTCGGTCATCGTACCTTTTGCGAGAGAACTCTTCACCTTGCAGTCATGAAATTTTTCCACTCCACTCGCTGGGGATTTTATTTTTCTCACTGGGGATTAATGCATGGGACAGTGTGTAGGATAGGGCTTGCCTTTCATCGTCCCGACGTACCTCATTCGACACACTCAATTCATTTTGTATGAGTTATTAGATTGTCTAAATAGACTTCCCCCTTTGAAGTCGACAATACTGATTAACAAAATAATCATGCAGAAATTAGAGCCAATGCACACATTTCATCTCAAAGTTGATTGAAATCATTTATTCATCAGTGAAGTGTTTGCAATTCAAAGTATAAGACCAGATACTGAAAAATTTTTGCTGCAAAATGTGAGATTTTATCAAGGATAGTACATCTTCACAGCATCAGCGTTGACAGGATTGGAAAACACACGACCATCCATCTCTGCAAGAATCAAAGCACCTCCAGGAAGTACTTTCTTAACTACATATGGGCCGATGTAGTTTGGAGCGAATTTACCTCCGGGAACAGGGAAGATTGGCAGCACCTTCCTTAGGACTAGATCATTTACCTCAAAGTGTCTGGGACGCACCTTTTGATTGAAGGATCTAGCTATCCTCTGCTGATAGGTTTGACCATGGCAAATGGCTTTCAACCGCTTCTCATCAATCAGGTTCAGCTGCTCCTGTCTTTGTCGAATCCATTCCGCTTCAGACAACTCCACCTAGGATAAAACACGCAGGGAAGGGATCTCAACTTCAACGGGCAGAACGGCTTCCATGCCATACACCAGAGAAAAAGGGGTTGCACCGACAGAGGTTCGAATGGAAGTTCGATATGCCATCAATGCAAATGGCAATCTCTCATGCCAGTCACGATAATTCTCAGCCGTCTTGGCCAAAATTTTCTTGATGTTCTTGTTAGCGGCTTCGACTGCTCCATTCATTTGTGGACGATAGGGAGATGAATTCAAATGCCGGATCTTGAACTCATCGAACAACTGGTCCACGAACTTGTTGTTCAAATTTGTCCCATTATCGGTGATAATAGCCTCGGGGACACCATAACGAGCGATTATGTCTCGCCTGATGAACCTCACGACATTCTTCGCTGTGACATTGGCATACGACGCGGCTTCGATCCACTTGGAGAAATAGTCGATCGCAACTAGGATGAATCGGTGCCCATTCGACGCCTTGGGATTGATTGGGCCAATCACATCGATGCCCCACATAGAAAATGGCCAGGGCTCGGACAGCTGATGCAACTCTGTGGGGGGAACATTTATCTTATCCCCATGAACCTGACAGCTATGACATCTTCGAACATGCTGGATACAGTCACTTTCGAGACTAAGCCAATAATAACCCAGCCTCATGATCTTCTTGGCTAACATGTGACCATTCATATGTGGACCACATACCCCCTCGTGCACTTCTTGCATGATTCTGGTGGCTTCAGCTGCGTCTACACACCTTAACAGGATCGAATCATGAGACCTTTTGTATAGCTTTTCACCACTGACAAAGATTTTTGAGGCCATTTTCATTATATATTTCCTGTCAGCCGGAGTGCTTCCCTCAGGAAATTCTTGTCTCTGAATGTAGTTCATGATGTCGTAATACCATGGTCTTTCATCAGGTTCTCCAGTCACAGCCATACAGTAAGCCGGCTTTGTTAGGACTTCAATCTTCAAAGGTTCTACTTCTACTCCACCAGTCACCTGTAGCATGGATGACAGCGTAGCTAGCGCGTCAGCGAACTGATTGTGGGATCTCGACAAGTATTCGAAGGAAATGTCTTCAAATTCCTTTATGATTTCTTCGAGGTATTCATGATACGGCACTAACTTGATGTCCCTCGTCTTCCATTCTCCCACAGTTTGGAGAATAATCAAAGCGGAATCACCAAACACTTTCAACTTAGATACGCCCATTTTCACTGCAGCCTGGAGTCCGAGAATACAAGCTTCATACTCGGCTATATTATTGGTACACGGGAACACCAACTTTGCTGCTACTGGGTAATGTTGCCCATCCGGGGATATCAAGACTGCCCCAGTACCAGAACCAGCTAGGTTTACAGCTCCGTCGAAGAACATGGTCCACGCGTCTTCCTTTATCACTAAAATGCGATCCTCTGGGGAATATTCATCATCATCCGAAATTCCAGGATTCTCAGCTAACACATCAGCAATCACTCGACCTTTAACTGATTTCTGTGACATCATCTGGACATCAAACTCTGAGATCAAAATCTGCCACTTGGCTAGCTTCCCTACCAAAGCCGGTTGATCAAGTAAGTACTTGATGGGATCATTCTCAGTCACCAGGAGAGTCTGGTGATGCAGTGTATACTGTCTTAGCCTGTGTAACACCCATACAAGTGCGGCACAAGTCTTCTCGACTTCAGAGTAGTTCAGTTCCGAGACAGTGAACTTCTTGCTCAAATAATAAATGGCTCGCTCCTTCCCATCTCCTGGATTTTTCTGGGCTAACATAACTCCCAGAGACTCGCTGTGGATCGTGAGATAGAGAATCAGAGGCTGCCCCGGCACTGGAGGGACTAGCACTGGTGGTTTCATCAAGTACTGCTTCAGCTCACTAAATGCTTCTTGACAATTATCATCCCATTCCACCTGAGCATTCTTCCTTAGAAGCTTGAAGAACGGTTTAGCAGTTTCGGAGAGCTGGGAAATGAACCGAGCTATATAATTCAGTCTGCCCAGGAGGCTGCATACTTCTTTCACGGTCGACGGGGGTTGTAGCTCACATATAGCCTTCACTTTAGAAGGATCGATTTCGATGCCCTTACTGCTTACTACAAACCCAAGTAGTTTGCCCGACGTTGCCCCGAATATGCACTTGGCTGGGTTGAGACGGAGTTTAAACTCACGGAGTCGGTTGAACAACTTCTTCAGGGTATCAACATGACTCTCTCCGGGTCGAGACTTGGCAATCATGTCATCGACATATATCTCAATCTCTTTATGCATCATGTCATGGAAGAGAGTTACCATCGCTCGTTGGTATGTTGCTCCGGCATTTTTAAGGCCGAAGGGCATGACCTTATAGTGAAACGTTCCCCAAGGAGTAATAAACGCCGTCTTCTCCTTATCACCCTCCTTCATTCTTATCTGATTATAGCCCGAGAAACCATCCATGAAAGAGAACAGCTCGAACCCAGCAGTACTGTCTACCAGGACATCTATGTGCGGTAATGGAAAGTCATCTTTAGGGCTAGCTTTGTTCAGGTCGCGATAGTCGATGCACACCCGAACTCGGCCATCTTTCTTCATGACTGGCACGATGTTAGCCACCCAAGTAGGGTATTGGGTGACCTCGATAAATCCCACCTTCAACAATTTCATGACCTCCTCTTCTATCTTCTTCGAAAGTTCAGGTTTGGTTCTTCGTAGCCTCTGTTTCTTGGGTGGCATGCCGGGGTTAGTAGGCAAGCTATGCTCCACAATAGAAGGGTCTAATCCTGGCATGTCGGCGTACGACCAGGCAAAGATATCCTGGTAATCTCTCAGCAACTGTACCAGGCGTTTGGCTTCATCTTCGGGAAGAGTTGCCCCTATCTTGACCTTCTTGGGTTCTCCGGAATCACTCAAGTTGATAGCGATAGTCTGATCGACCGTCAGAACTTTAGGTCTTTCATGATGTTCTAGGTCACGTTGAATATCCGAGGAATCGTCGAATTCATCGGCATCATCTGGATCAAGCTCGGCGGAATGTAATTCGTCGATTTGGACCGTTCTCATACCCTCATGTATCATAAGATTGCCCCTGAAACATAAAGCAGCGGATTCAGAAGGACAAACAGGGCTAATCATCGCATTTTTTGCAAAATTTTTGTTTGTTGATTTTTTTGTTTTTTCTGAAATTCATTTTGAAATGGTTTTAACACGAGGAAGCATGAAGAAGCCCAGGCCTCAGAATTCTCCTTGGACTATATTTATTTTTTATCGGTTGGATATCATCACCGGGCTGGTTTGATATACCTCATCATGCCCTCAAGAATGAGAATAAAACTTTGTAATTTCATTGATTTTTGAAATGAATTACATTTATTGAATGGAAATTGCAACAATCAAAACCTAGAAATGAAAATGCAAACAGCACCCGAAATGGGGCAAATCCTAGAAAGCAGTAAAAATTCCCACGCAGGGGAATGTGCAAAAAATTAAAGGTTTTACTCTTGTGGGCCAGTGCCCATTCCCTCTAACGGTCCTTCTTTGATAGCTCCAATGAATACGTCATCGAACAAGGCAGTGATTACCTCTATTGCATCATCGGGGTCTTCTGTCTTTAGAGGCGTTGGATCATCCATACCTCCCCATCCATCAGGAACAATGTCCCGAGGATCGACATAGAAGCTCGGGGGCGCCGAATACTTTACATAATAGTCAAACTTGCCGCTCGGTTGCCCCAGAGTATCAATCGCCTCTTTTCCTTTATCAGCTTTAAGCGTGCTCTTTACGATCTCCTCATCATCGGTCGCGTCTTCGAGCGGAGGCATGTCTTCAGGCAAGGGATCAAGCTCGTCCCTCTCGGTGTTTAATGTGGCGAACTCCTCGTCCCAGTCAATGATGACCTCGGAGATAGTGGACACGATGCCGGTATGGTCGGCATAAATAATCATCTTAGCTTCCACCATCGCTGAGACTCTTTCCTTCATGATAGCCAGGGGAAAGGCCTCATTACCCGGATAATACCCGGCTTTCACCAATTCACCGTAGACCTGAGCGGTGTACACCTTGACGTTTTTTATTCGACTAGCATCGAAACAGAATATAGCATTCACATCGCCCGCGTGGTCAGGAAGCGGGTTACTCTGAACATTCGGCTTGGCGGACTGGAATGAGAAAGCCTTCGTGTCCAGGAGGTTCTGGATTCGGTGCTTGAGGGCTAAGCAATCGTCGGTCGAGTGTCCGACCTCACCCATATGATAATCGCATTTTTTCGACGGGTCGAAATTACGATACTGCTCAGGATTGGGCCGCTTTGGCTCGTTGGTGAGTAAACCTTTCTTCCGAAGTACCGCCAACACTTGTGACAATGAACCGGGGAGGGGGGTGAATTGTCTCCTGTTGTTCCACCTCTGGAACGGTTGACGGCTCGTGTTTTGCTGCTGAGCTTCAGCCACCTGAATTGCCGGGGCAGGATTAGTATTCCGCCGGCTTGGTTGGTTATAAGCCATATTCACTTCCGCAGCCGGCTCTTTCTCCTTCCTCGCACTGTATCTTTTGGTTGACGCAGACGGCTCGACAAACCACCCATCCTTCAGTCCTATCTCGATCTGTTCGCCTATGGGGATAAGTTGGTTGAAGTTGTCGGCTGGAATGGCAACCATTCGGTTACGGTACTCGAACGGGAGAGTTTTGACGAACATCCTCTTCAGCTCACTGTCAATAGGTTCCGGGACAACCTGAGCGGATAAATTTCTCCACCTGATGGCATAGTCTTTAAAAGACTCGGTCTTCTTCATTTGAGCCCGCTCGAGATCATCACGGGTGGGGGCGATGTCTGTTATGAACCGGTATTGTTTGAGGAATGCCTCACTGGCCTCCTTCCAGCTTTTGAGGCTATTGATCTTCTTCATGAGGTACCAGTGCAAAGCAGGGCCGGTCAAGCTTGCTTGGAACGCATGGATCATCAGAAGCTCGTTGTCAACGTACGAGGTCATTTGCACGTGGTACAACTGCAGGTGAGCTTTCGGGCACGTGGTGCCATTGTATTTATCGAAATCCGGCATCTTGAACTTCTTCGGGATCTTAATCTGGGAGTACATGGACAAGTCAATCGAGGGCGAATCCTGTGAACCCTCTAACTGCTTAACTCTCTCCTCGAGCTTGTGGACCCGTTCGTCCGGCTTCGGTTTGTCGACAATAATCTGGATAGGGTCATTCTCCAATTCAGGCATATCGTCATCCTCCTCGACATCGACATTCTTCGCACTTGTATGCTTCGGGACTGATACTTCAGGGGATGCCGGAACAGGGACCGACCGAAGAGCCTTGATCTCAGCGGTCATTTGCTGCATGGCGACGGCGAGTTGATTGATCTGGTCTGCCATACCGTTAACACGTTCTTGCAACTCAGTTTGATCAGCCATTCTAGCTCTTGACCGCGTACGAATAGGTGAACGTGATCGGTCCGTAGTTACCTAATTTCAGAAATAGAGCATGGTAAGTATGAGTCTTCAAAACGATCGGTCCATGACTCAGTCTAATCGTCTCTTTTATTCCCATTTTCATAACATTTTTCATTATTCCATGTATTTGTGAAAATGATGTCAAATTTCTTAGGAAATAATGAATTATGACAGACTTAGGAAAATAATGATAAGAGTTGAAAGTAATTTTTTTTTTCAAAGCTTTATCTTTTCTTTTTCTTCCTCTTTGAAAAAAATTTCAATGATTTTTACTTTCAAAAATTACGATCGACTTAGACCTATCATGGACCGACCAAATGTACGAAAAAGTAAGTAAATTGCAAGATCAAGGTTCAGAAGACTTACTTCACCGGGTAAGGAAATGGCAAACACATAGACATGCGCATGAAATGTGAGGTTCGATTTCTACCTAGACTCTGGCTTGCAAAATGGAGACGAGAGGATTACCGAGCTAAACCAGTCATGGTGGTGGTTAGGCTAGGATTCCCCTGACTCCGGCTTGGTCAAAGAGCCGACCCGGGTTGAGTGGGATACAACCGTGGTGGGTACTCAATGACACCTTGAAAGAAAATTCGGGACCGAGGAGGGCGACCCGTACCAAATGGTTTTGGTCGGGGTGTCCACTGTCTCAGTACCATCCTAAACCTATGCCGCCCAGGTCCGGCAGCGGGTAGTGTGTGCGGTGTAGTGAAAATGTAAGGCATGCACAACAGGTTATATCAATCAGCGCTTCGTGCATAACATAAACCATACATTCAACCATCTCCCTGCAAAACAAGGGTTAACAATCACGCCTCCCCTTATACCTCCCATACTGCAAGAACATTTAACACCTTAAAATGTTAGGGACGTACCTGGGATCCTCGCTGCCAAACAAAAATTGTTTTTGAAATGAAAAACTGGCCTAAGTCCACTAAGAGTTTTAACTCAATTCCCCAGCGGAGTCGCCAAGCTGTCGCGACCCTAAAATTCAGTTTTCAGGCTAATGGATTATTAAGATTGAACTTAATTCGGGCCCTCCCAAGCCCTACCAAATCGCAACTTAGGGTTTAAGTTCTTAACATGCAAATATTTTCATGCTTGGAGTCGCCACTAATCATTTTACGGTAGGCTGATTAGAAACCTAAATAAAACATAGGGAGATATGTTTTATTCCTACGAACCAGAGATTCTAAGCCCGGGGACTTGATTACGCTAGATCTAGTCTAACGCCCTTTCGGTACCTTTTCATTTCAAAAATATTTTGGCAGGCAGTTTAGATCCATTTTAACCTATGTCACTAACATGTGAGGTGTTCATGCGGGTGCGCAAACCACCAATTTAACATCCAGAAATCAAAGCAGTAAATAAATTGCAAATTGGAGGAATTACTTACCTCGGGTCCATGCAAGCATCTGCATTGTTAGCGAAAAATCATACAGACAATCCTAATATGATTTCTAATTAACAAAGCATTCACTCAAATTCTCTTTTTCGAATTTTCACTTTATTTAAATGAAACTTAAACTATATGCAATGACGTGCAACAATGACATGCGAATTAATGCAACCTAACATGCATACTATATGTCGTGCGACGACGTGACCTAATTCTAATGACGTGCAATGATGTATTTTTTTGTATTTTTTTTAAAGAAATTCGGAATCAATGAAAATGCCTAAAATAACATAATGACTTCTATTTTTGGTATTTTCTGTTTAAAATTCGAAATTTAAAAATACCTAAATTAACATGCAAACCAAGATGACTTAATCTACTCTAGAATGATTTCTTTTTGGGATTTTTTTTATGTAAAATTCGGAATTATAAAATAACGTGAATAATCCGTTAGAATTTGAAATAATACCTAATTTAAATTAGGAAACTTGCCACGTTATGTCCTAATTTAAATTAGATATTTATCTTATCCTTCGGGATATATTCAAAACAACCTAGACATGCAAAAATTCTAATTTAAATCAAAACAGAAAATTTTTTGGGTTTTCTTTTTATTTGAAAAGGAAAACAATTTAAAACAAGGATAACAATCAAACTCAAATCAACCACGCAATCCGCCAAATTCGTTTCAAACTCGGATTAGGCACAGGGATCGAATTATCGGTCATATCTAAAGGGTTATAGATATCAACGGATAATTGATCATTCGAATTGGGGAAGCAAATTAAAATCATTATCGTATTCAAGTAGTTATGAATAGGATAGTGATTTTCCGTATCTCCGCGTATCGGACTTTAGGGTTAAAGTCGGATAGTCGTCCCGATACGTTGCTAAATTAGGAAAGTTTCCTAATTTGAATATTCTCAAAATATCGCGGATATCTCTAATTTCCCAACATGATATTCATAGGATATTCAAACATGCAAATCAAATATTCACTAAATATCCACAGAATATTCTAAACATACCAATTAGGAAATTGAATATTTTGAAAAGTGTATCGGATAATCATCTTACCTAATTTGGATAATTACCAAATTCGAATTGGCTCGGGATCGGGCTCGACTTGCGGATCGGGATCGGGATGGCGACGACGACGGCGGGACTCACGGCAGACGGCAACACCGGCGCGTATGGGTACTGTTCCGGCAAGGCTGCTGTTCCGGCGAGCAGAGGCGGTGGCACGGCGGCTGTTCTAGCGACGGGGACGTCTCCGGTGGAGGCTGCTCCGGCACGGCGACGGCGGAGCAAAGAGGAACGGCGGCACAGCACCGGCGTGACTGTGGGCGACCGGCAGAGGGCGGCTGAGCAGCTCCGGGCGTCGGTGTTGCGTGCGGCGGCTTGCAGAGGCTTGCGGCGAGCCGAGACGACTCCGGTGGGGGCTGCTCCGACACGGCGACGTGAACGGCGGCAAGCAAGGGCAGCGGACGTCGGCGGGGCTGCTGATCGGTGAGGGTGGCGACTCGGTGGTGCTCCGACGGTGAGGCGTGCAAGGGCGTCTCCGGTGCGAGGGGAAGCGGCGGTGGCAGCAGCGGCGGGCAGGCAGCGGCGTCGGCGTCTTCAGGCGGTGCTCCGACGGTGAGGCGTGCAGCTCCGGCAGCAGGCGTGGCGAAGGAACACGGCGGGGACTTCACCGGCGCGGCGGTGGCAGGCGTGGGGCACGGCGCAGCGAAGGGACGGCGGCGCGGTGCACGGTGGCGCGGCGGTGGAGTGGTTCGCCGGCCTCTTTTCTCTCTCTCTCTCTCTCTCTCACTCTCACTCTCGCACTTGTCTCTCAAAAATTCTGATCTGTATTATGACGTCCCCCCTCTAATTTGACCTAATGTATGTTTATATAGTCTAATCCTAGGTCAATTTAGATGGGCTCTAATCCTAGTGGGCTTAGGTTAGGGCTTAGGCTTAATTAAAATTTAAATGGGCTGATTTAATGTGGGCTTTAATTAATTAAATTCAACAGACTAAATCAAACCCAAATTAAAAACAACCAAGCCCGTTCGTCTTGAAATTCCGAGCCCGCACATTCCCGAGCGTACCGAGTATTGTTCAAAGAAATTTAAGCTCGCTCGCCGACGCCAATTTGATGCAAAATGCAATTAACCTAAAATAAACCTAAACTATATGTTATGCAAAATTAAATATTTTTGTTTAGGGGTTAAAAATTAATCCCTAATTTTCTATGCAAATTACACTAAATGTTCGGTAAAATTTAGGTGTCAACACTATGCAATGTACATTATTTTTATTTTGTATTTCTATCAATATGTCACTGATTCGAACATTTTTCAATAGGGTGATTTTGATTAATTTTCGATGCCACGCTCGGTTGCTAGTTACATAAAAACAGAAGAATGGCCAAAGAAAAAGAACAAGAACTCAGCATCGCATGCTGTCCATTCTCTCAAGTGGAACCATTACGCTTGCATGGGCCATATTGGCCTTGCCAACTTTGATATTGGGTTACTTCAAAGCCCAACTTGCAATTCGAGTATGACGAGCTCAATTCGGCCCAACTTCATTTTCGTACATCAAATGATCAATAAAAGTTGGCAATGGCCTCTCGATTCCACATCGTTGGGCGTGTAGTGGACTTGGAGTTATCGAACCAAAAGTTTCTGCACCACATTCGCATGTATCACTGTGAGCTGGAGCTTGTAAGTTAATTGCAATAGGCTGGAGCTCCACTAAGCCCGGTCTCGATACCACTTGGCAAGCAATCAACAGAGACACGATCACGCCTTACGCGATTCACCCACCTCAACCCTCATTTGTTTATTATTAGTGTTAGTTGTGATCCATGTCCATCTATACTCTACTATAGGGGAGGGGTTCAATGCTCTAATTTGTTGACTCTTGTCCCACTGTAAGCGGGTTTGATTTGAATTGTTTAAAGGAAACTGTTTTTGTATATATTTTCTCTTTTAATTCTTGTTAATATTTTCTTTTAAGATGAAATGCTATATACTTTACAAATTCTTACCTACATCCATTTTATGCCAATACTAAATTATTTTATGTGAATTTTGGGGACGCCTTTGTTTTCCTCTTACTCTTTCTTCTTCTCCTTAAGTTTCCATTTCTCATGTAATTCAAGAAAAAGCTGATGATAAAATTAACTGACACATACAGTAAGAACCATTGCTATACAAAGTCATACCTATCAAGATCTCTCAAAATAATCTTGCGAACATACACGCATATGCATATAAACATAGATTTAAATTAATGTCTTGAGAGATAGAAAACATTCAAGACGTGATTTAATTTAGGAAAGAATCTAAGTGGTTGTCAGATGAGGGAAATTTGAATTCAATTTTGGAACATAAAATATTGGTGGGATAAGTCTGGTAATGAAACATGCTATAGGGTTGATTCAACATCATTCTCATAGTGTTAGTTATTTAGATCATTATTATTTAAAAATTATCTTACATGGATGATTAATTGTTTCAAATTTTGGTGAGCACACTATATTTGAATATTTTTTTTGGTCAAAATATTTGAATATTTAGATAAGTGAAATATTTAATCTTTATGATCACCCAAGGCAACGCCCCGAACCTTCCCTAGTTGACATAGATTGTGGGGTAATGAGATTGCAGCAATGAGCCCTTACTGCTTTCTTAATTTGTCAGAAATGACTTAGAATGGCTGTTGGGCTTGAGTTGTCTCAATAAACTTTTGAACTTTCATAAGATTTTGGATTAGTCCGGAGGCTGTGACTGTTGGGAGCCCATCTCATTATACTTGCTGGTTCTCGTACAGTGAAGCCAACTTATCACGGTTTATTAAGTAAGAGAAAAGTTTGTCGAATATTACTTGGTACAGATGACATATTGCATGATACTATGGATCCAACCAAATATTTTGCCTTTTAAGATGAAGATTGGACATAATTCGATCTCACACGAGAATTTTGAATGTTCTCACGTTGCACACTCTATCTGCAGTTTCTCCATAGATGTTCAGGACAATCAAAAGATTATACTTATATGACTACGACTCTCTCAACTATTGTAAAAATCTCGAGCTGACAGTAAAAGATAATGAAAACCAACAAATATTGCACCAAACACCAAGAGTATCGTGAGTCCTTGTTAAATTAGTCACGGAATGAGCATGAGAAAAAATAAGCAATTTGTTGCCAATAGCATACGCAGGCAACCTAGTTATAATCCCATGTTAAGAGAAACTCGGACAAACAAGTAACCAAATCCGATCGCATTAGTCCAACTAGCCTAAGACATCAATTGCTTGGGGCCAATAAAGTCTTTGTTCGACACCGATTGGATCCCCATGCCAAGAAATATAAAAATATTTACATATTTGGTTTATTTACATATATTTTAACCCATGTCTTATCCGGTCTAGAAGGTTGATGGAGAATTCTATGGGTCCGGAATTCACCTAATTAAAATGAACTTTCACTTCACGGACTTGCCGAAGGCACAACCACCACCATAGCCCTCCAGAACCTTTCAACGACTCGGTCACGGGCCGAGAAGAGTCTCCTGCTTTGGATGGGTATATACATATGTATAGCTTGAACCCTCTCTTTTCAAAAATACTTCCAACACTTGAATTTGTGCTCGCGGAGCATAATGGAAGCTATGATCTCGCTCTCGCTAGGATCTAGAAGGTAGGGCTGCAAACGGTTTGGTTCGGTTCGATTTTCTTGAAAAACCGAACCATTAAGGAAGCACCCCTGAACTGAACCGAAACTCGCTCGAATCGAATTGAAACCGAACCGAAAAATCGATTTGGTTCGGTTTGGTTCGAATCAGTTTTCGGTTTCTTCTTCTTCTTCTTCTTCTTTTTTGCTTTTTATTCATGGCTCGATTTTCTGTTTTCTCTTCTTTTTTCTTTTTTTTTTGCTTTTTATTCCTATAAAAATATTTTAGTCATTTATGCTATTCAACTATTTATAATTTCGATTACATATTGCTTAATCACCATTTCGAATAAGATGAAAGTTAAATAATTCTTTTTTATATTTAACGACATTTATTTTCTAGATTTGAATCTTTTATGTCAAAATGTGAACATATTCATGATATTCTACGTAAGAGAATCATCGGGAGGCTTTGATCTGCGGAGCCCCTCAGTAGATTGCATCCCTCGATCGCAATCTACTGAGTGATGCAGGAGTCTGTGCTGAGAAAGAGAGCACCAGATGTAGGAGTCGACGCCGAGAGAGAAAGCACCAGATGAAGCGAGAGCGAGATAGCCCTAAAAGCCTTTTGCTTTTAGGGTAAAAACCGGAGTGTTTATTTCAGTTCGGTTCGATCTGACCTGATCCAAATCGAACTGAAAAAAAAAATTGATTAATTTTGATTATCCGAACCGAAACCGAATTGAAATGCACAAAATTTTCGGTTTGATTCGGTTTGGTTTCGATTCGTATCTCGGTTTGATTTTTTCGGCTAAGTTCTGACACCTTTACCAGAAGGCCTCTTTAGGCCGCCTCAAACTGGCCACATCGCCCCACCGCGAGTTCTGCAGGCGGCACAAGAAGGACGCCGAGGCTTGCGAGGCAGTTGAGAGCCACGTCCGCGAGGAGAAGGAGCGTTGCCAAGCTGTCAGAGAAGTAATTCGCCGAATTGGACTTCGTTTGAGAGCGCGATTTCGTAGTTTTGGTCATTTGGATATACGTTTTGCAACGGATTATTTGAATGAAGTCTTTTGCCTTTTGGATTCGTGTCAACATAGACTCGGGACGTGCAAGTGACATGATACATCCTCAAAATTTAGAGATTTTAAGTTTATTTACTTAGCCTAATAGACTTGATTCAAAATTATTATGCAAAAGAGTTTTGGACAAATCACTTATTGCATTCCCCAGTTCATGGTCAAGCGTACATTGCAAGTTGATACCGAACTCGTTTTAAGCCAATTCCGTCACTCGATTTTTATTCGAGGTCTCATGGTTAATTTGCACAACACTACAAAAAAATAAGGATTTAGCCACGGAAATTAGCCACGAATAATTTTTCGTGGCTAATTTGCGACGGAATTTGCGACGAATTTTTTTTTCGTCGCAAATTAGCGACGAAAAAATTTTTCGTGGCTAATTTGCGACGAAAAAAAAATTCGTTGCAAATTTCGTCGCAAATTAGCCACGAAAAAAAATCCATGGCAAATTTGCGACGGAATTTGCCACGAAAAAAATTTCGTGGCTAATTTGCGACGGAATTTGCCACGAAAAAAAATTTGTGGCTAATTTGCGATGGAATTTGCCACGAAAAAAATTTCGTGGCAAATTTGCGACGGAATTTGCGACGAATTATTTTTCCGTTGCTAATTTGCGAAGAAATTTGCCACGAAAAAAATCCGTCACTAATTTGCAACGGAATTTGCGACGAAAAATTATTTGTTGCTAATTTGCGACGGAGTTAGCGACGGAGTTTTTTTCATCGCTAATTTTGCGACGTAATTTCTTTCATGATAGTTGCTCAACAATGTTAAAAGCATCACACATGGAGAAACTGAAGAGAGACATTCCAATTATTCTTTGCAATTTAGAAATGATATTTCCTACATCGTTTTTTGATTCAATGGAGCATCTCTTAGTTCACTTGCCTTATGAGGTCAAAGTTGCAGGTCTTGTCCAATTTCGATGGATGTATTCATTTGAGAGGTAAAAATTTTTTGAAAATAAATTTCAAAATACTTTATTATATATTAAGTTCTGATAAATTTCTTTTTATTGTAACAAGGTTCTTATATTATTTGAAGAAAAAAGTGAAGAATAAGGCATATGTTGAAACTTCAATTTGTAATACATATATTGTGGAAGAAATGACAACATTTGCATCATACTATTTTGAGCTGCACATGCAGTGCAAGAGGCGGAGAGCAGGAAGAAATGATGAGGGTCCCATCGATCCCAATTGCAAATCATTCTCTATTTTCAATTATCTCGGTCGACCAAGCAGTGTATGTAAGTTTCGCTGCTTAACAGGCGAAGAACGACAGGCATCCCATACATATTTTTTACTAAACTGTCCAGAAGTGGAGCCATACTTTCAGTAAGTGTATATTTACAAATATATGTATTGCGTGTCAAATATTTACTAATATATAAATGTAAATTGTTAATAGGATTTTTCAAAATTCAATGTATGGACTACCACCAAATGAGTTTGACCGTTTATGCGATGAACAATTTGCAGCATGGTTTAAAACATATGTAAGTTGTCTATAGACCAAAACCAAGTTATTAATATTTTATAGATCATTTAAATATATATTATTGACTTTACATGTATAATGTTAGGTTCACAGTAATCATGATCAAGTTGAATAGCAAGGATTGCTATATTATTTGTCATGGGGTCCACAGTCAAGCATACAAACTTGGCCAACATATTTCATAAACGGATATAACTTTCACACTCAAGAATATGGAATAGGAAAAGCCACAATGAATAGTGGTGTGTGTGTGTGTTCGGTTATCCAATTGTGGTAGTTCAAAAGATGATTTTTATGGCATGTTGGATGAAATCATTAAGATAGAGTACCCCGAATCATTAATGCGGGTTGTGTTATTTAAGTGCATGTAGTTCGACCCCGTCAAAGGAATGAAGGCGCATACAAAGTTTAATTTTGTTGAAATAAATCACAAGAAAAAGGTATATGAAATATGAACCATTTGCGTTGGCACAATAAGCAATTCAAGTATATTATGCATCATATCCTAGTTTGAAACGTGACAAAACTGATTGATGGGCTATATGTAAAACTAAAGCATGAAAAAAAATTGAGGAACACTGGAAGGATACAACATATCAACAAGAGGAAGTTTGTAACGTGGTTCAAACTGAGAAATATGACATTCCTACTCTATGAGATCTATGTGGAGCAATGATAGATGTAGATCTAACTGAAATTCGCGAATCAAATTTAGAAGGTGTTGTAGAATCTGATTTTGAGACTGATGAAGATGATAATGACAACGACGACGACGATGCTTAAAAAGAAGATCAAGATCAAGATGAAGACGAATGTGAAGATGAAGATTTAGATTTTTGAGATTTTTTACTAATTATGTCGTAATTATTATTATTATTATCATTACAAGAGTTTATTGTTGTTGTCATATTTATTATTATTGTTGCTGTCGTAATTAGTAGTATTGTTGTTGTTGTTGTTATTATTATTATTGCTATTATTGTTAATTAAACGTTACTGTGAAGAAAAAAAATGAATTAGGCTTGTGTGGGCTAGTAGAAATGAAATTCGTGGCTAAATCCGTAGCAAATTTGTGACGGATTTATCAACGAATTTCATAAAAAATTGCCCACAATTCATTTTTTATGAAATTCGTGGCTAAAATCCGTGGCAAATTTGCCACGGATTTTAGCCACGAATTTCATAAAAAAATTGCCACAATTCATTTTTTATGAAATTCGTAGCTAAAATCCGTGGCAAATTTGCCACGGATTTTAGCCACAAATTTTAAAAAATGCCCACACACATGCCTACGTTCATTTTTTATGAAATTCGTGGCTAAAATCCGTGACAAATTTGCCACAGATTTTAGCCACGAATTTTAAAAAATGCCCATACACATGCCTACGTTATTTTTTTATGAAAGTCGTGGCAAAAATCCGTGGCAAATTTGCCACGGATTTTTGCCACGAATTTCATAAAAAAATGAATTTTTGGCATTTTATGAAATTCGTGGCAAAAATCCGTGGCAAATTTGCCACGGATTTTAGCCACGAATTATAAAAAAATGTCCATACACATGCTTACGTTTATTTTTTATGAAATTCGTGGCTAAAATCCGTGGCAAATTTGCCACGGATTTTAGCCACGAATTTTAAAAAAATGCCCACACACATGCCTACATTCATTTTTTATGAAATTTGTGGGTAAAATTCGTGGCAAATTTGCCACGGATTTTAGCCACGAATTTTAAAAAATGCCCATACACATGCTTACGTTTATTTTTTATGAAATTCGTGGCTAAAATCCGTGGCTAATTTGCCACGGATTTAGCCACGAATTTGAAAAAAATAACTTATTCGTGTGAGAATTGAAATTCGTGGCTAAATCCGTGGCAAATTAGCCACGAATTTAGCAACGAATTTATAAAAAAATAACTCAGGCGCGCGAGAATTGAAATATTGGCATATAGAGGGAAAATTGAAATGTGTTCAAAACGAAAAGCCTCCAAGGCTCCAACTCTCTTTTATCTCTCTCCACTTTTTGCTGTTGCTTCTCTCTCTCTTCATCTGAGGTCCGTCCTCGCTGTTCCGCCTCGATCAATCTCTCGAGCGCGTCGAAGCCCGATCGCAGCTCGGTCCCTCGATTGAATCGGGCTAGGGCTCGCCGCCGATCGTCATCTTCCCGGAAATGAGGAGATTCTGGCAAAGGTATGGCGCTCTCTCTCTCTCGCTCACTCTCTCGATCGTCCCTTCATCGAATCAGGCTAGGGCTCCAACTTCTCTCCCTCTTTCTCTCTCTCTAGCCTCCTCTGCCGCTCCTCCGCCATGCACCGCCGCCTCCACCAACCCCATCTCCCCCCCTCCGACTCCTTCGCCGCCCCCTCCTCCGACGACGACGACGACGCCGCCGCCAAGCGCGGCAGCTACAACTGCGGCCGCTGCGGCCTCCCCAAGAAGGGCCGCTCCTGCCACGCCGACTCCTCCCCCTCTGCCGCCGCCACCGCCGCCTCCTCCTCCGCGTCCGCCGTTGCCCTCACGCCGTCCTCGCTCTCCTCCTCCGCCGCCGCCCCTCCTGCCGCACCACCCGATCTCGCACCTCCGCCGCGCGCTCTCCTTCGACGACCTCGACGTCCGCGCTGACGAGGAGGAGGAGTACTTCGACGAGGTGGAGCCGGATCTCGACGAGCGGGATCGGGATTCGTGGACGGGGATGCGGACGCCGGCGGGTTGCCCACCAGGTGCTTGTGGGAGGTCCTGAGGGGTTGCCGCCGGCGGAGCTGCTCGCGGTGGCGCTGGTGTACAAGGGGTGGCGGGAGACCTCGAGGAGGGTGTGGTGGGCCGCCGAGGATCTGAAGCTCAGGGTTCCCTCGAGAGCTCGGCTCTGTTTCGTCGGATCGGTGTTGAACAAGTGCCCTGAGCTCGTTAGGCTATCTGTGTGGATGGAAAGGTTAGTAATCAGTCAGGGATTCGGATCTCACAATTAATTCCAGTTCGAGATCATGTGCTTGAGCTTCGTCAAATTTTTCTGGATTTATGACACTGATTCGGTTCTTGTTCTGTTGGTTGGCTTTCGCGGTGATGTAGATGCGACGATGCTGGCTTGCATTGCGTTCTCATGCCCTAATGTGGAGTCTGTGGAGATTTCAACATCCTCTAATGCTGTCAACCGGATTACAGGGTAAACTTTCTGTTCCCCTTTTGCGGGTGAGGTTTTTCATATGAGATTTGTTTGGTTCTTGGTTATATATGTATTGAGGCATTTCTGGGGTGGAGAACACTAAGATCCCTGCATTACTGCTCCATTAATTCTATGTCATCAGCATTCATCTGTCTTTCAACCTTGGAAGTAGCAAACAAGAAGCCCGTCTAGTAATGTCGTCAGAATTTTTCTGGATTGTCGAATCTCTTCCAAACACTAGTATACGAGATTTCATTTACCCACCATATCATTTGTATTGACATTGACAAATCTTATTAAATCCTAATGCAAAATACACTGTAGTGTGGTGCGTGTAGTACCTACAAGTTCTACACAATGCGCGTGAATTTAGCGAACTTCGTCTATGCTGATTTGTTGTGGAAGAACTTGATTGGAACAGGCAAGAAGTTGATTGTACTAAAAAAAATCAACAAATTGAAATGATTATAATTGGACTTAATCCTTTTTCAAAATGAAGAACAACATGGGGAGAGTGCTGCACTATGCAAAATGGCTCCAGACTAATTACAATTACCTTATCAAGGTTTTTCCATGAAAGAACAGAGCCGAGTGCACGGATTGAACAACTAAGGATGAAATCATGCTGTTCTACTAGAGATACGTCTCACGTGCATTTGATTTCATTTTATGATTTTAATTTCTTTCGGCCAATCTGATCACCAAGAAAAGTTGATAAGGACTGATTGCTCTCTCTTTTGGTTGTGTTTGATATATTTAAAGCTCTTTCAGGTCTTGAGCTTAATCCAGCTAGGACAGAGCTCTATACTTCTTGTATTCAGAAGACTCAATGTAGGGGATGGTGGAATTTCTCGTTCCCCAGTTGGTGAGCTTCCTGTGAGATATCTGGGAGTCCCTCTCATGACTGCAAATCTTTGATTGATAAAGTCGCTATTAATTTGCATTATATGGACCACTTGAAAGCTCTCTTATGCTGCAAGACTCCAGTTGATTAGTTCCGTTATACAGAGCATTGTCTACTGCTGGTGAAATGTATTCCTACTCACCAAAAAGTTCATTAACTTGATTGGCCAGAAAATCTTAGTTTTATCCTCTTCTTTTTTGGTAATGGCTCTTGTGCTAAAGGGGCCAAAGTAAGTTTGTATACTGTTAGCTTGCCTAAAAAAGATGGTGAAATTGGACTCAAAGGATTGAGTGGTCGAATAAGGCTTGTGTTATGAGATGTATAAGCTTGTATTTTCACAGGCAAGATCCAGTTGGGTTGCTTGGTTGGTTGCTTATAGGCTATAGGTAGGTCGTTTTGGACTTCCGATGTAAGCTAAATTCCTCGTTCATTTGGAGGAAGTTTTTGAAGCTTAGAAATGATGCCAGGCCTTGTATCAAGCATGTCTCCTTGGCTCTCCGGTCAATCATTTCACCAGTAGAATTATCTATTGTTGTGAAAATATGGGACATGCGAATCGGACAATAGAATATGTTTTGTTTTTTCGGGGCAAATTAGGGACGTATACAATTTGTGGCAAATTAGCAACTAATTTTGTGACGAATACACTTCGTGGCAAATTAGCCACGAATTTTGTCACGAATTTTTTTATAAAAAAATAGAATATTTTTTTTGTTTTTTTCGGGGCAAATTAGCGATTAATACACTACGTGACAAATTAGTCATGAATTTTGCCACGAATTCTTTTATAAAAAAATAGAATATATTTTTTTTCGGGGTAAATTAGCGACGACTACAATTCGTGACAAATTAGCCATGAATTTTTTTTGTTTTTTCTAGGCAAATTACCCACGAATTTTTTTATAAAAAAATAGGATATCTTTTTTTTCGGGGTAAATTAGCGACGAATACAATTTGTGGCAAATTAGCCACGAATTTTTTTTAAAAAAATAGAATATTTTTTTTTGTTTTTTCGGGGCAAATTAGCGACGAATTTTGCGACGAATACAATTCGTGGCAAATTAGCCACGAATTTTGTTATAAAAAAATAGAATTTTTTTTCTTTTTTCGTGGCAAATTAGCGATGAATTTTGCGACGAATACACTTCGTGGCAAATTAGCCACGAATTTTGCCACGAATTTTTTTTAATAAAAAATAGAATATTATTTTTTTGGGGCAAATTAGCTACGAATTTTGCGACGAATAATATTCGTGGCAAATTAGCCACGAATTTTGCCACGAATTTTTTAAAATATATATATTTTTTATTTTTTTTTGTTTTTTCGGGGCAAATTAGCGACGAATTTTGCGATGACTAATCTTCGTGGCAAATTAGCCACGAATTTTTTTTTATAAAAAAAAATAAGAATATATATTTTTTTTTTCGGGGCAAATTAGCAACGAATTTTGCAACGAATTTTGCGACGAAAACTTAGTGACGAATTTTGCGACGAACTTATTCGTGGCAAATTAGCGACGGATTTTGCCACAAATATTTAGCGACGGATTTTGCCACGAATGTTTTTCGTGGCAAATTAGCCACGAATTTTGCGACGAATAATTAGCGACGGATTTTGCAACGAATTTTTTTTCGTCGCAAATTAGCCACGAAAATTGAAATTTTCCGTCGCAAATTTTTGCGACGACCTATTAGCCACGAATTTTTTTCCGTCGCTAATTTCGTGGCAAATTCGTTTAGCGACAAATTTTGCCAAATTTTTCGTGGCAAAATTCGTGGCTAAAACCAACTTTTTTTGTAGTGCAAGCTGAGCATTTGACTTTCACCAACTCCCCCTCTCGAAGCATTCCAAGTTCAAACTATCAAAAGTAAAGTGTCAAAGTGTGATGTCACACTCCACGAGTCAACCAAAACTTGACTGCGAGATACACCTCTCCCATTTCTTATTTTATGCACTATCGGAGGCTATAGAGTCCTAAGCTTGGGCGTGGTTGATTTGGTATTAGTCCAAAGTTAATCTTATGGAAAAGGTGAATTCTACGTCGAAATATGATCACACATGCAGCAAGTGTGGGATTTTTAGGGTAATGCTAATGACTGAAGGAGGTGGTTGCACTGATTGCTTCTCTCCATACTTTTATTAATGGGATAAATGCATTAGAAGTTCTAAAACTTGTCATGAAAGCGTAATTCAATTCTAAAACTTTCAAAAAGTTAAAATGACAGGTAAGTCTGCATTGCTACTGGAGAGAAGCTGCACGTACTTGTGTTGCCTTGAAGTCGTTCAGGGAAATCGAGCTTGGCCTTGGTGCCTTTAAATCTGATGGCCGCATTGTCATAGGCAAGGGCTGCTGCTTCGGGCCTGTCGAAAGTGCTAAGCTGCTTTGTTTGGCCCCGTATCTCAATAGCCCATTTGCCTCACAGTCTTTGCCTCACTCCTCTGTAGCGTCTTCTCATCATCTGTTACTCTCTTCACAAACATAAGCAAACCAAAAAACGGAGATTGGTTAATTAGGTTAAAGGGCGCGACGTGAGAAGCATGATGAAAGAACATAAAAAAGAGAGGAAAAGTGCCAAAAAAGTCTTAAACATTTTGCATTTATGTCAATTTAGTCCTAAACTTTTTTTATTGCCAATTCAGTCCTAAACCTTTTGCATTTGTGCCAATTTAGTTCTAAACCTTTTTTTATGCCAATTCAGTCCTAAACATTTTGTATTAGTGCCAATTCAGTCCTTCCAGTCAATTTTGACCGGATTTTACTGACGTGAACACCTTTAATAATATTTTAATATTTTTTGAAATTTTTTTTTTCTTTTCTTTTGTTTTTCCCTCCCCTCCCTCCTTCCTCTAGCCGATCGCCGGACTAGCAACCGGCCACTGGCGAGGCTCACCCTCGCCGGCCATTGATGAGGCTCATCCTCGCTTGCCACTAGCGAGGGTGGCCTCGCGCTGGGCGAGGCCCGACCTCACTGGCCACTAGCGAGGGCGACCAAGCGGCTGGGCGAGGCCCAACCTCGCCGAATCCAGCGAGGTCGTGCCTCGCCCAGCCGCTTGCGAGGCTCGACTTCGCTAGATCCGGCGAGGTCAGGCCTCACCCAACCGCTATCAAGACTTGTCCTCTCCAGTGACGACAAAGGCAAGCCTCGCCATGGCTGGGCGAGGCTCGATCTCACCGACAGCTGGCACGACCTCGCCAGCGTGAGGCCACCCTTGCCGGCCTCTAGCCAATCGCCAGTCCAGCGACCGGCTGGAGGAAGGAGGGAGGGGAGGGGAGGGGAGGGGAGGATAAAAAAAAAAGAAAAACATAAATAAAAATTCAAAAAATAATAAAATATTATTAAAGTTGTCCACATCAGTAAAATCCAGCCAAAATTGGCCTAAAGGATTGAATTGGCACAAAGACAATAGGTTTAGGACTGAATTGGCACCAATGCAAAAGGTTTAGAATTGAATTGGCGCCAAAAAAAGGTTTAAGACTAAATTGACACCAATGCAAAAGGTTTAGGACTGAATTTGCACAAAAAAAAAAGTTTAGAACTAAATTGGCACTAATGCAAAAGATTTAGAATTTTTTCGCACTTTTCCGTAAAAAAGAGAGCAGTGGGAGGCTCAGTTTCTCGCCCATGCTTGTATTGCATCTTACCAATTTTTGACGAGTTTTCCAAACATTTTTAAGTGTACATAATTGCTATAATTCGAAGAAAAGCTTTATCAAAATAGATCTCAATCTTGGCGATCTTGACCTGAGGTTGTTGGAGGTGCACAATCTCGGATTAAACCTATCTGATGCAGACAGTCAGGTGTCCTCACATTCATTCATCCAAGCATGTCTGTTCACATAGACAGAGAATTGCTACCATGTTGGAAACAGCTCCTGTACCAATGTAGTAGGCACATAAATTGAACCAAATCACATTTTTCCCCCTTGAAGTCTCTGGAAATGATCTCTAGCGAACCCAAGGTCCCAAACACCCGTCAAGGTCCTTTTTTCCCTTTGCTTCACTTCACAGAATTCTCCTCAGAACTCCCTATAGACAATGTGAATTTTGACAAATCACTTCACAAATGTCTTCCTTCGTTTAACTAACTAGATAAAGGAGACAATCGAGCGCATTAAACTTTAACACCAATTGGCAACTACAAACCTGACGCCAGAACGCCAAAATGTTCGACCTGACTCCGCAGCCAGGCGAGCTATACACGTAGAGCGCGGCGACACCATGGTAAATCTTGAGCGAGAGAATGTAGAACAGGCGGCACTCGAGCATGTTGACGACGCCCTGAAGGAACAGCTCCCTGGTGAGGGTGCCGTCGCCGGTGCTGGAGACGGCAGCCCAGAGCTGCTTCCCAATGCTGGCCCTATTGATCTTGAGGTCGTTGAGGGCCGCAATGGGGGACTCGATCTCTGGCTTCGGAGACCTGCTGGCCTTGAGGGCGCGGATGGCACTGCCCAGGGTGTTGATGGTGGCCTGGTTGTCGGCGACTTCTTCGCGGAGCGAGTCACCGGTGAGGTCCATCTCGGGGGAGGTCAGAGAAGGAAGGAGATAGCGAGGGGAGAGAGAGAAGAGGCGAGAGACGGAGAAAAGAGAGGCAAGGGAAGTTGATGAGGCGAGTCGAGGAGTGAAGAAGAAGAAGGTGGTGGTGGCATGCAAGTCCTCTAGGCGATGCTCAGGGAAAAGGGAGTGAGTTGGGGATATTTTTGGGATTCTCGCGAGTTTTAATGGAAATTACGCACAAGAATTTAACGTCTGGCGATCTTACTAAGGAAAACATAAATCAAATAATACTGTTCACCTTCGTATGACAAAATATTCATACATGGTGTGTGCTTGAACTTGGTTGTGTTACCGTGTACTCCTCACATGTCAATAAATCATTAATAAGTGTGTATGTTATTTGTTACTTAGATAGTGGATCTAATAAAAGTCCAAAATGAAATGATTTTAATATATATAAGTACATTATATCAATCTTCCATAAGTATTTCTTTAAAATTGTCAATTGCTAAAACGAGGCAAGAGAACCCTTCTATGCCACGTCCAGCGATATGGTATGTCTAATCACCAAGTAAGAGTGCGGAAAAGTAGTAGCCAAAAACATGAAGTTTATAGAGTGCATCGTTTTTTGTGGGATTGGATTGGAGAAAATTAGGGATAAGTGTAGAAATATGACTCACTTGGTTGATGGCTAATTGTGGACTTACGTTTTAAATTGGGTCGATGGAGGACTTAAGGTTTTAAAGGCCATGATCAGGTTTCAAGGTCGTGAAATTTAGGCATTAGAAATAATACGTGGCAAATGACTAAATATTGCAAGTGACAATCATGTAGATATTTCGGCTCTTGAATTCCATATATGGCGAGTCTGAGATCTGCTTGGAGCTTTTATTGAAGTCTTTGGTTATTTATTTATCAAAATAAAATCTTAATATCTCAATTGACCAATGGCCAAATTCTCAAAGTTTGTTTCCACATTTGTCCAAAGAAAATTAGAATCATCAGTTGCAATTTTCAAATAAAAAATACTGAGAAAAAGTAATCACATAGATATTTGAAATTTTGGTTTTTATATTTTAAGAAAATACAAATGTCAAATGTTCATCTATGTGAAGTCCAATAGCAGATTATTACCAGCACTGGTAGTAAAATTATCTGGAAATAATAATATTACCCCTATATAATTTACCAAAATAATAGATTATCATTAACTTTATCAATTTCTGATTTTTTGTGAGACGAAAATTAGGTTGAGGTAATTATATCATCGGATACAAATTTGGAGTTTGTTGTGAGAAGGAAATTGATTTCAGATAAATATAGCTTGGGATACCGGTTTGGCATGTATTAGCGTGAGAAACATGCGGATCACATAGTTAGCATCATGTTTATACCAAAAAACAAGTTTGGAGTTTTATACCCGCGCAATCCTAGTTATAATTTAAAATGAAGATACACATAAACAAGCTAAGGACATTAGTGTCCTAGTACACTCACCCTCAAGTTGCATCATTAAAAGATTCGCAAGTCACTCGACGATATTATCAATGATACTTATTGCTCTGTTTCCTAAATCAAAGTATCATTAAATGTGACAGCGCATAATGTGTTACACTTAATACACTCGCAAACCTTAAATCATGTGGATTTCAAATGGAGTTCATCAAATAAAAGGAGAATGTATCTTCCATAGTAGTCCTCAACATAATCATCCTTCCACATACTAAACAAAGACGAGAGGAAAAAGATAAGCTGAATGCTAAAACCACATTCTGTTTATCCATCCGATAACACAAAGCACTTCTTGAAAGTTGGGCAAGTTTCTCCAGCTCTCGATTTTTCGGTCACAGATGCCAAATATAATCAATAATGGCTTCAATCCAGATAAGATGCAAGAAATTGGTTAGCAGGAAAGGGGCCAGTTTTACCTGCTGAACAAGCTCCTACTCGCGTCGTGCAAATGTTCTCTTGAACCAAAGCATGGCGATCATCATTGTCTTTAAGAATTTCTCGATGGCCCTGTCCATCGCTCGAAAGTAAGAGACCCTCCAAGATCGCTTGAAGTGCAAGGTGCCACAGAATCCCAAAAATCCCATCATAAACCCAGGTCCCAATCCTGCATAGAACCAATTGTGGTTGTCCAAATCGCATTTGCTCGGCTTACCTTCACTGGAATTAGCACTGTCACTCCCGTCACTACCGAATGGCTCGTCTCTAGGACAAATCTTCGGAAGAGGAGCTCCACAAAGTCCGTCGTTGCCGCGATAAACAGATTTATCGTCCACAGTGTGTAGATGGTCGCCGGACGGAATAGGGCCGGAGAGTCTATTGAAGGACAGATTCAGATGACTAAGGAAATCCATGTTGGATATGCCCGGAGGGATGGTACCTGACAGTTTATTTCTGGAAAGATCAAGAGATTCCAAATTTTTTAAGTCACCGATGTTTGAGGGGATGTGTCCACTCATATTATTTTGAGAGAGGTTCAAATTGTTAAGTTCGACGAGCCTAGTGAACTCTTCTGGTATCTGCCCATCCAACATGTTCGCCGAAAGATCGATTGAGCAGAAGCATACGAGCGTATCACTATACATTTGGCTAGTTCCCTTTGTGTCAACCATGACATTGACGACAATAGGCATCGGCCAACCCCCAAAATGACGGGCATACTCAACCATAGACAAGAACCCATCGATACAATTGGGAATGGGTCCAGAAATATTATTTTGTGCTAGGCTCAAGAATTGGAGATTGTGAAGTTGGCAAAATTGTGGAGGAATGCCTCCAACAAGGCGATTTTTCTCTAAATTGATCACTGTGAGTGACTGAGAATGTTTCCCAAATGGAGGTAACCTACCTGTGAATTCATTGTCGCTGAGATCTAGGAACACCATAGGTAGATTTGACAAGCAGCTTGGGATTACTCCACTAAAGCCATTCCTCTGTAGGCTAAGTAGCGATAATTGCTGGATATGGCACAAAGATTTCGGAATATGACCATTTAACTTGTTATCTCCAAACATATATGCCACTGTCGGTGATGCTCCCCAACATCGAGGAAGTCTCCCAGACAGTTGGTTCATTGAGAGATTAATTACAGACAACTTATTCAACTTACACAGAGAATTTGGAATGCCACCAGTGATATTATTACCTCGAAGTATCAATACTGTTAACCGTGGCATCTTGTCTCCAATATCTCGGGGAAGTTGGCCTCCAAGCATGTTGCTTGCAATATTCAAAAATTCAATGTTAGAGGAGAAGTCGTAGAGCCAATCAGGAATGCTACCTGAGATGCTCACGTTTGACATCGTCATCCAGGTAATGTTCCTCTGTGTTTGAAGCCATTTTGGAAATTCGGGTTCCACTCTACAATCTGACAAATCTATCCCGCGAACTTGGAATGGTGGAACCCATGTAGAGCTCACATTTAGTACGAGCTCATTGGAGGAAATGTCTAAGCCAGTCAAGCTTTTGAGATATTCAAAGTGAAGTTCGCTTATAACTCCATGCAAAAAATTGTGCTCAAGATAGAGCCCCTTTAGATTCGATAGTCGCCCAATACTCTCTGGAATGGTCCCGCTTACTTTGTTATAGCTCAGATCCAACTCTCTTAGAGATGCAAGCTCCACCACATTGGCAAGAATAGAACCAGAAATCAAGTTTGATGAAAGATCAAGGCGCTCTAGTTCCTTGAATTCTCCGAATTGATTTGGTAGGTCACCACTAAAATCATTGAAGGAAACATCAAAGATCTTCCACTTACTTTGTACGCAACCGAGGGGACCACCTAAAATGCCGGAGATATTCCCAGTGAAGTAGTTCATGCTTAATCGTACCACATGCAATTTGCAAAGACTGCTCAAGTTTTTTGGAAATCCACCTTGTAGTGAATCTTGAGACACATCAAAGAAGGCAAGCCTTTGATTATTCTCAATGATTGCCAAGGGAAAAGGGCTTTCAGAAAGAAGGGTGGAAGACAAATCAATATGTTCTAGCTTGCTCAAGTTATAGATCCATGGCGGGATAGAAGAATTTATATAATTATAACTTATATCAAGGAATCTAAGGGAGGTGAAATTGGCCTGCAAAGAGCTAGAAATATCATGCAAATGACAATTGCTCAATCCTAAAGATTGCAAAGATGAAAGCATGTTAATTGAACTGAACCAATCTTTGGCATTCAAAAGGCCAACACCGGACATGTGCAAGTATTTCAAGGAAGATAATTTCGACACCCAATCAAGGTCATTCAAGGTTAAATAATCCAAAAGGGAGTCAGTACTAAGATCCAAGTACTGTAACTTGGAAAGGTTATTGAGCTGCTTAGGAATATCTCCGTCAAAACCTGCATTTGAAAGGTTAAGATACTCCAATTTCTGAAGAGTAGCAAAGAATATTGGGATTTTTTGGATTGAAAAGTTGTTGAGACTGAGGTCTAGATACTTCAGATACTTCAGTTCAGTTAAAGAAGGAACTATGTTACCTCCCAGGCTGCACATATCCGAAGGTATGAAGATGTCAATATAAATATCTTTAGTACATGGATTATGAAGATCGAGCTTCATGACATGACCGGTCTTCTTGTTGCATTTGACTCCTTCCCACTCGCAACATTCCTCTCCCGTCCACGACGATAAGCGTCTCGAAGGATCTGTAAGACCATCCTTGAACTTCAGAAGAGCTTCCCTCTCTACACCAATACAACTTACATTGGTCGAAATTTTGGAATGACCGAATTCGATTACTTGAATGACAAAGATTGCCCACAAAACTGTAGAGACAAAGCCATCGTGAGACGCCATAGGTTCTTTAGGACCAGAGAACAAGTGTTGCTTTAATCATGTAGATAATGGTCTTTGATTCGCCACGAAAAGAGTCACTATAAAATATTGTTCGAGGTCATTTTCTGACCACTGTCCATCACAACTTCCTATGGACGAGGGATGCCGACACTAATCTAGAATCGCAAGACAAAACGCGCATGTCTTTATGGCTTTGACTATTCAAGCACGCAAGCTTTGAATCCCTAGGGAGACTATATCGACAAGGAAGTGCATGGAGGAAGAGGCTACACATTGCCTTCTCGTGTAAAAAGCAAATGCAATATCTTCTGCGGTCTACTTTATAACTATATAACTATATAACTGATGAGGAAATTTCTAAACTAAATCTTCCTTTTAAACTACAAAACATTAATTTCTTTCTCCAAAATAGTCACGTCATGTCACGTCACCTGTAATTTGTGATAGTATGCAAATAAAAGGTTGAAATCAATTTATTTATGATTTGATTCCTATTAATTTTTTGAGAGAATATAGCTGTTGAGATTATATAAATCAACTCGCAAGGGTTCAATTTGACCGGTCTAGCACTTGGTTTGGGTGCAATAAATCTCATGCTCAAGACATGACCGGTCTTCTCGCAACTTTCGGCTCCTTCCCACTCGCACCATTCCTCTCCCGTCCACGACCATAAGCATCTCGAAAGTTCAGTGAATGACAAAGATTGCCCACAAGACTGTCGAGACAAAGCTATCGTGAGATGCCATAGGTTCTTTAGGACCTGAGAACAAGTATTGCTTTAATCATGTAGATAATGATCTTTGATTCACCAAGAAAAGAGTCACTATAAAATATTGTTCGAGGTCATTTTCTGACCACTGTCCATCATAACTTCCTACGGACGAGGAATGCTGACACTAATCTAGAATCGCAAGACAAGACGCGCATGTCTTTATGGTTTTGACTATTCAAGCACGCAAGCTTTGAATCCCTAGGGAGACTATATCGACAAGGAAGTGCATGGAGGAAGAGGCTACACATTGCCTTCTCGTGCAAAAAGCAAATGCAATATCTTCTGCGGTCTACTATATAACTATATAACTATATAACTGATGAGGAAATTTCTAAACTAAATCTTCCTTTTAAACTACAAAACATTAATTTCTTTCTCCAAAATAGTCACGTCATGTCACGTCACCTGTAATTTGTGGTAGTTTGCAAATAAATGGTTGAAATCAATTTATTTATGATTTGATTCCTATTAATTTTTTAAGAGAATATAGCTTTTGAGATTATATAAATCAACTTGCAAGTGTTCAATTTGACTGGACTAGCACTTGGTTTAGATGCAATAAATCTCGTGCTCAAATTACAACATCTCCTACTCAGAGTAACCATGGAAGCCATGTCTACTTCTGTATAAGTAAAGTCACACCCAATGCAGGTGAACAGAGAAAGGAAATTATTTGAGCCACGGTCTTTCCTTGGGCGATTGCAATCTATACAAATTTGTTATCACAAAATGACTAGCATGCATTATGAAAACTAAAAGGGTTAGTAATCTTCCATTTTTTTCCTTCAAATAAATAAAAGTAACCCTCCATTTACTTAAGCAATTTCTAGATTACTAATCTATACTGCTATAAATGCAAAGGAGAAACCAGTGACAACCTTTAGGTAGTTAGGTCTCTGGTTTGTTGTACGAAGGTTTTCCATTTTCAAGAAGAAAATTTCTCCATTTGAATGACCAGCACATTCGTGTTAAAAAAAGCAAAAAGTTTTTTTTACACGAAGAGGAAGGAAAATCTTTGGAGAATTCAACCCTTTGAGGAAATTGATTCAAATGGTTATTGCATTAAGTGACAGTTTGAAATTTACGTTTTTGTTCCCTATTGTTTGTGTAAAAACTGTCGCAGATGCCAAATATGAACGACTTTATTGTTCCAGAATGTATCCTAATTTTTTTCGCCAGATTACATGGGAAGAACCTCTAGATCTTTCATCTATTGGATCTCTTATATGCCTTTTGCAACTACATAGCTAATCTCATATCTACATTCAATTTTTCCGCAATTGAAATGGCAATGAGAGGCTTTTTGATATTGGTAAGTGTCAAAAAATTGTTGGTGAAAAAAAAAAAAATTGTTGGTGAAAAAAATTATCTGTGACTTTATTTTCCAGTTAACGTGGTGGTAATTTGCATAACTTGCTAAAAGTCTCGAATTTACTAACTCTTACGTGAAATTTACAACCTAAATTAGAGTAATTTACCAACTTTTGTTAAATTAAATTACCAAGTTGTTTTGTTACGAACTTTCATTTGAGTCTTATTTACTAAATTTTCTATTGAGTTACTAAATTTTATTTGGGAAAAATAACACTAAAAGTACTATAACTTTCTTACGAAACTCACTTCAATAGAAAAACCTTTTCAACGATCACTTGAGTGCCATTTTTATATTTTAAAAAAAAACGATCACTACAATGCCATCGCTCATTTGTGTGGCTGGAAAATTTGACGTGGCATTATTTTATTCTATATTTGTCTACATGGCTCGCCAGAGAAACCCCATCGGTAAAAACCACAAAGAAAAGACGTTTTGTTTTACATGAAACGCTAAATCCAAAATATTGCTAAACCCAAATCAAATGAAGAAGAATCAAAGCCAATGTAGACAAGCAATAATCAAACACCGATCCAGAGAAAAATAAAACGATTTCTCGGCGACTTTCGGCTCGGTTTTCCCTCGTTGTTCTTTGCGATAGAAAGACCCCCTTTCATCGCAGATTCTCATTCCATGAGCACAAACCGAGGGTTTAGAGATGGATGAATGAAATAGCGATCAAACCCATTCATGAGTAAAAACAAAGCAACTAAAGGTGAAACAAAAATCACCAACACTTCCGGTGAATCTAAAAACAAATGCGAAAGACACAAATGGGGCAAAATCGCTTATCTTCTTCAAAAAAAACCCTAACCCTAATTGCTCAAATTGGAGCCAAATTACCATCTAAAATTCGCAGTGGAGAGTAGGAGTAGGAGAATTGGCTCATAACCATGTGAGGCGAAACAAATCAAACAGGCTATGTCGTTGATTTTTTTTTAAAATGACAATGCGATTCCTCTTGATTTGTTCCATGAACTCGCCTCCAACTTCTCTCCACAACACATCGTTGAGGAGGTTGCTGAGCAATTCGCAGTACTCGTCAGAGTCCTAGAAGGCGCTCCTCGGCCATGTCATCAGCAGTGCACCAGCAAGAGTAGTAGAGAGAAGCACCTAAGAACAAAAAATAAATGCGCGTATTGCGATCGCACAAAAAGCGAAAGGAGGAAGGCGAGAAAGATGGAAGGTCGTCGTTTTATACCATTTGCCACGTCGTTTCCTTTATTTTTCACTTTGGACTTGAATTTGTTTAAAATAGCCACGTCAGACTCAAAAAATTATTTAAAAAGTCACATAGGATGAATTACCGGAATTTGTCGCTGAAGGCACTAAAATGATCTTTTTTTCTCCAATTTGGCTTTTAAGTAATCCGGCAAAAAGTTTTGGTACCAAAGTGAGCGTTATACAAAAGTAATGGCATTTTTTATTGTCTTTTTCCCCTTTTATTTGCCTTGGTTATCTATTCCTTAAATTTACTAACTCTTTTAAGAGATTATCAACCTAGGTTAGCATGACTCAACAGCAATTTTAGTTTGTTGTCGTCAATCCTCATTTCAACTAGTTTTTTTTTTTGGTAAGGACATTTCAACAAGTTTAGAGACTACTAAGTCATTAAATTACCATCTTTGAAGTACGACGATTGTTTTTTGTTTTTTTTTTAAAATTTTCAACTTTTTATGTTATTTATAAACATTTATTTGTCTTTCATAGCAATGCCTTAAATTTACCAATTCAATTGCACTTTCGTAATAAGTTTTAGAACTTTTGATACACTTATTTATATAACTTCTTTCACAATACTTTTCTCAAATCATTCACAAATACTAAAAGATAGTAATTTCCCCATCCATATTTTATATAATAAACATGGTGTAATAACTCATACGATACTCAAATATTTATCACTTTCAAGACATGAGGTTACAAATTCATAGAATAGATAACACCACTCACTTGGGAATGTCCTAAATCCAAACAATGAAGCTGAATCGACGTCAAATTGAAGTAAAATATAGCAACAACTATGAATCGGCTAAATTGTGCTTAAATGCTAACAAAACAACTCATACGCAACAATAAATCGCTTACTCGAAGCGATTATTCCAACCTAAATGCAACACGAACCTCGCACAGGAAACCCTAAAATTTCGCTCCGACAAACTGTAGCTCCAAATCTACTCCAGTCAAGACCAACAGCTCTACTACGCCATATTCGATTATATCCATGAAATCTCATAGTTCAACAATCCTAAAATCGGACTTCACTGCTCAAATTTCATGAAATTCCAAAATTGTGCCCTAAATCCAAAAACTTCACCAATTGGACGAACAAAGAGCACGAACTCATGAAGTATATCTATGGAGAGTAAAGATTTTCTTTCAGAGAATATCATTAGAGATATTATCAGATATTGGGGATACTATTTAATATTCAGCTATTCTGTAAGATAGCTAATTTCCTTTCGTATGTATATTGTTCGAGTATAAATACCCTCCTCTAATAACTTGCAAAGTAAAGTCAATTGAGTAAAAATGTAGTCTTTACTAATTCTCTCTCCCTCTCTTTTGAAAATCCTAAAATATTTACATGGTATATGAGCCACCAAGAGAGAATGCTATCTTTAGTCGTCTTATCTTCAGTAACTTCCCGATTTTGTCAACATTCAACAATTTAATTGCAAGCAACATCGATGAGCGAAGTCACCGCCAAATATCTAAGTAGTTGTGAGCATCGGAGTCAAGCACACCTTCATTGAGCAGCCAAATATGAGAATAGTGGGTGATGTCATCAAGTATTTAGGTAGCTATGAGCGCCGAAGTCGAGTACACCTCCATCAAGTAGCCAAAGATAAGTAGTGTGGGGTGATTAGGTTTGGTTTGCCACAATTCAAGTTGGGTTCCACTCTGACCCCAAAAAAAACAAAAGTTGGATTCCACACTATTTTATCAAGGTTGTATGATAAAGATATGTCAACTTTTTAAGCATACATTGCTTTAGCGCTTATCAAATCCGATTTGTTTAGTGTAAGGTCCAGCTTACATGGCAATCGATCACAGACTTTCGAAGAAAGTTACACCAGTCATAGGCAAGCTAAATGCTCTAGCTTGAGTGGGAGTGATAAAGTATATATATAGAGAGTAGAGATTTTCTTTTAGATAATATCATTCGAAATATTATTAGATATTAGGCATATTATTTAATAATTCATGATTCTCTAAAATAGCTAATTTTATAAATAGCATCCTCTAATAACTTGAAAAGTAAAGCCAATTGAGTAAAGATGTGGTCTTTACTAATTCTTTCTCTCTCTCTCAAAGATCCTAAAATATTTACACAAGCACTTACCTAGCGTTGCGATATGTGATTGATATGACTTGGCAAGGCATTCGTGACGAGTATGCACCGAAACCCCTCCTCTTTCCCCTTTTCTTTTTTCTTCCCTTCTTTCTCGTTTCTTTCATTTCTTCTTTCTGGGTCGCGCATCCCTCTCGGCCAGTCCTTTTCCCTTAGTCCTTTCCCCTTTTTAAAGAGCTGAACGTCCGTTTTGTTTTTGTTGTTGTTTTTGTTTTTGTTTTCTTTGTTGTTTATTGTAGGCCCCACCTTGACTAAGTCGAAGTATTGCAGGAGAAGTTTCCATCTCAGCGCCAATGCAGCTTACATTTTGTCAAGGCTTTGGAATGACTGAGCTCCAAGGCTTGAATGACGAAGAGTGCGCACAAAAGTCTAGGCATAAAGCCACTGTAGATGTAGGACGCCATCGTAGTTAAAATGAACGCCATTTCCTCTGTTCGCTACTATTTAGAAAATTGCAAAAAAAAGAAAAGATTATGTTTGCCGCAAGTGTGTTTGTCCTTTAAATATGTGGCAATCACAGTGCAATGTTGGACTTTTCCTGAAGAGTAATCAAGAACAAAGGTGCAATTATCTTCTTGACTAAACAAGAACGAATTGGCATCAATTCTCTGTTTCTGTTTCCACCGCAATCAGAAGCCACTAACTGTTGTCGTTCTTCGTTGATTGCTCGAGTGATCAATCAATAAAGAATAGATTTAAATGGTTGAGAGATGGAATATATTCAAAGATGTGAATTGATTTAGGAAATAAAATTTAAATGGTTGTCAGATGAGGGAAAGTTGAATTCAATTTTCGAAGGTAAAATGTTTATGGGAGAAGTTGGTCGTCGATTGTCTATATTACGGTTTTATCGATTTCGTTATGACATGTTATCATGAAACATGTTAACGACAATCATGGGCCTTGGAAGGAATTTCATGGAAGTTTGTTTGAGCAGAACATGGTATAGGGTCGATTCATCATCATTCTCGAAGTATTATCTCTTTACATTTTTGTTAATGGAAAATCTTTCTTACGTGATAGATTAATTATTTCATATTTATGGTTAATATTTAGACTAGACTGTATTATGAGGATAGTTTGTCTCTTGAAATCTATTAATAAATGTCGAAAAGTGGTAAAAACACCTCAAAGCCAAATAACGATTTCGTCCATGTCTATTGTTCTTATAATCACCTTTCAAATCCCTTAGTTTCTTGAAAAATTAAAGGAGATATGTAATACTTCTTTTCAGTATTCATTTGAATCCATTTTCAATTATGAGGTTACATTTTTTGATCAAGTATACTCGAAAAACATGCTTCATGCGATATTTGACATCTCACGATGACGGAACTTCCATGAATTCCCCTCTATCGACACTGTGTTTTACGAAACTCAATCCCCGACCCCCTTGATTATAGAACTCGGCAAGGATCGTTGTCAATCGGGAAGTTGAGGTTGCAACATCCCAAGTAGTACATGAATTAGGAGAGGTTGTAGAGAGCAACACAAAAATGTCAACAGCTGAGGGCTTTTCCTAGGGGCTTGGCCCAAATTGGGATCGAGCGTGATCACTACAAAATAATGTCAAGTAGCTGCACCGGCTGAAAGTATTCTGGGTCTCGTGGGTTAGAGAGATATCGACAAGGAGGTCAGTGCACGATCGGAGCGATTGGGACATTATGAGCCTAGGATGGATTGAGAAAGTGATTGATTGTCAAGTGAAACATAATTGTAAGGCGCCTCCCATATGATCGTCCACTTGACTACACATTTTCAAGACTTGGCCTATATAGATGGGAAAATTATCCAAAAAGTCATAAACTTATTGCATTTTTGCCAATTTGATCATAAATATTTTAATTATACCAATTGATTTCTAAATCTTTTCACGTTTTGCTAATCGAGTCCATCGGGCCAATTTTGATCGAAAATCACTGATGTAAACGCCAATCATCCTACATGGCACGATCGCAACTCCCACAGATAATTTTTAATAATATTTTTTTTGAACTTTTTTTTAAAATTTTTTTTTATTTTTCCTTTTTTCTTTTCTTTTTCTTCTTCACTTTTTTTAAAAGAGAAGAAAATAAATAAATAAATAATTTGAAAATTATTTAAAAATTAAAGAAATGTCTACGTCAGCACCGACCGTGCAACATAGGACGACCAGCGTCTACGTCAGCGATTTACTGTCAAAATTGGACGAATGAACTCAATTGACAAAACGTGAAAGGTTTAGGATTCAATTAGTAAAATTTAAATGTTTACAACTGAATTAACAAAAGTACAATAGGTTTAGAACTTTTTAAACAATTTTTTCCTATCTATAGATAAAGTTGGAATGCTTGAAGAGGTGAAAGTACTCATTTTGCTAGCTTGCAAATATAGATTTACCAATACGGTATCGATAGCAATGATATCATCGATCCAACCAAATATTTTAGCTTCTTGGGGTTTCCAAATATATGCCGACATGCCGACAAAGATGATGATTGGATATATTTTGACTTCACATGAGAATTTGGGTGTGACAGGCCTTGGACAATGGTCAATAGATCTCCTCTGTTGCTGTTGCAACTCGTGATAACCATTGGAGAACCTTCTCGCATTGCACCCTCTCATTGCAGTTTCTCTACGGATGGTCATGTGACCAACAGATTATGCTCACAATCACGACTCTCTCAACTACTCTTATACGTGACCATCAACAGTAAAAATCCGTGGTTTACTCTATTTTTTTTCTGATGGGTCTTTTTGGTGGGTATTTCTGATGTACTTATAAACCATATTTCAAAGGGAAATGTTTCAGTTTTGAATACCAATTACGCGCGTCTTCATTGGAATGCATGTATATTTACTTTACAAGATAACGAACGAGCAAATAGATGATCTGTGTGGATAAAATACCGGGAAAAGTACCAAAAAAGTCATAAATCTTTTGCATTGATACTAATTCAGTCCTAAACTTTTCAATTAGACCAATTTAGTCCTAAACCTTTTCGCATTAATACTAATTCGGTCCATCCGGCCAATTTAAGCCGGAAATCGTTGACATGGATGCCGATGGTCCTACGTGGCATCGTCGGTATTAACATGGACAATTTTTATAATTTTTTTCATTTTTTTAATATTTTTTTATTTTTTTTCTCTTTTCTTTTCTCTTTTCTTTTCTTGCCCTCACCCAAACTAGCCGAGAGTGTCGCGGCCCTCACTCATGGAGGGCGAGGGTGTCGCAGCCCTCACTCGTGGTGGGCTAGGGCGTTGCTGCCCCTAGCCCATGGCCGGCGAGGGCGCGGGGGCCCTCACTCAAACCAAGCAAGGGTCACCAGCCCTCTTGTGGCCGACAATCTCGTCGACCACCAGTTTCTAAATAAAGAAAAAAGAAAGAAAAGAAAAGAGAAAAAAAGAAAAAAATTTCGCAAAAATTATTAAAAATTACAAAAATTGTCCACGTTAGTGCTGGTGGTGCCACGTAGGACCGCCAACGTCCACGTCAATGAATTCCGGCCTAAATTCGTCGGATGGACTGAATTGGTGCAAATGCGAAAAGGTTTAGGAATAAATTAATCCAATTGAAAAATTTATGACTGAATTGATATCAATGTAATAGGTTTCAGACTTTTCTAGTACTTTTCCCATAAAACATCAATATAGACCTTGTGGAGTTGGTTTAGTGGTTACCAAGCGGATTTTTTTTTTTTTTTGGTCAGAGTTACGAAGCAAATTCAAATGTGGATTATGCATTCAACACAAATTCGATCTTCCACATCAGCAAGTACAATAATTCAATATTTGATCTATTTACCCAGGTTATAACTCACATCTTATTCGGTCTATAAGGTTAATGAAGAATTTTATAGGTTCGGGATATATCTATCTAAAGTGGGCTTTTAGAAAAACAGATGATGTTGTAACACAAATCTGCACACCACATACTGCAAGCATCATACTATAGTTTAGCTTAAGATCGGGATACGCTGGAAGAATGAAGCTGCATATCTCTCTCTCTCTCTCTCTCGGAAAGTGAGCCTCCTCATGATAGCTGCATGCAAAAAGATTTTGAGTTTCAGTGGGCTTGGAACGACCTTACGTGACCCACTTGAACTTACTTTCTGGGGCAAGTGGGGGGTGAGGCCCACGACACTTTGGGTGCATGCGTACATGCAAAAGACAGAGTGATGATTGTAGCTTCCGACAACAGAGCATTTTCGAAGCAAGTGACATGCTATGTCCTCAACGTTAGAGATGTCGACTTTATTCACTTAGCCCGACAGACTTTATTCAAACGTGTTATACAAAGGAGTTTTCAACAAATCACTCATTGCATTCCCCGGTGCAAACTATATCGAAAGTATAGCATCGAGCATGGTGTCATACTTCACAAGTCAAATAAAACTAGACCATGAGAAATTTGTTTTATATGATATATTTCTCCATCCTCTCCTTTCATCGGTCGTTTAGTGTCTTGTCAATCTGAAGTTTTAGTTCATATAATTACCACTAATTGTCAAATTTATTATTAATGTATACAACTATTGGAAGCACCTTAATAAAATAGAGATTCCTCTTCCGTTTCTCATGTTATGCACTACTGGAGGCTGTAAAATCTTAGCTTGGGCGTGGTTGATTTGGTATGTGTCCGACATTAATCTTATGAGAAAGATGAATTCGAAGTCAAAATATGATCAAATATGCAGAGGGGGTGGGCTCTTTAGGGTAATGACCGGAGGGGGTAGCCACGCTGATTGTCCCTCCCGACCTTTTTATTGATAAAAAAAAAAAGGCTGCAGACATAACATGCGCCTATCATTCCGATAGAAATTTGTTTTCATTCATCATGTAACTCTATATGTTAGTTAACTTTGTAAAGGGCCCAAGCGCCCAAGCACTGACAAGGGTGGTCAAACCCTCGATATCGAATGCAAGGTGGTGGCGTCGCCCCTTCAAGCCCCAGTCACCCCACGCGGTCAGCCAGATCTCTCTCTCTCTCTCTCTCTCTCTCTCTCTCTCTCTCTCTCTCTCTCTCAATGGTCTTTTCTTCTCTTGGATTTTTTGTTTTTTCTTTTCTTTGATTTTTGGGCTTTTTTTCTGATAAGGTAATCACTTACCTCCTCGTCTACCAAAAAAATTTAGGTTAACACTTTTTGTCACTCGAATTGAACGGAGCTAACGGAAGTTTATAATGACTCTTAAGTATATAATACTTTAGAACTCAATTTTATTGATTAAAAGTTTTAGGACTTTGATAGTATTTTCGAAAATATTTATATCTAAGGTCTCCCAACGGAGGAGGGATTCCAAAAGCAGCTATGGGTAGAGAGAGCGCTGCGGCTGAGCGAAGCTAAAATAACAGACGGAGGAGGGGGGAGAGGTTTATTAATGAGTTCATATTTGTGATCGTCACAATGTTCCCCCAAAATTTTAAAAAGAGCCAGCAATCGGAGGCCGCGCCCGATTAGGATGGAGAAAAACGTAACACTGCATGCTAATTTTGATCCCTGCGAAAGCATTACTCCAATGGCTGGCAATCTTTCCCGCTCCTTCCTCGCAAGAAAACACAAACAATTAACGCCCCAAATCAAGCGTAGCACAACACGCTTGGATCTGTGCGTCATTCCAACAAAACCAGACCAAAATATTTCCAAAGAGAATGTTTCGAAATACACACACAAAAGCAATTTCCTCTTCATTTGCTTCGGTAACCACGCTTGTATTCGTCAACTCCCTGAAAATCAGAACTAGATGATCTAGCCATCTCGTCTTGTCGAGACGACGGCGTTGAAGACTGGGAACCAAAGTGTTCTCCACCCAACAGGCTCGAAGTAATCATGGGGAAGTCTGCATCGCTACTCGAAAGAAGCTGCGCGTACTGGATCAGGTCCGGGTATGCCACGTGCGACGATGCCGTCGAAGTCGCTGGAGGATTAAACGGCATGGCGTTGGTGTTTTGTTCAGACAATGACGATAGATTGCTAGGAGGGGCCACGTTCCCAACGATGCTAGTACTAGTGTTGGCTTGAACTCGTTCAGGGAAGTTGAGCTTAGCCTTGGTGCCTTTGAATCTGAGGGCCGCGTTGTCGTAGGCGAGGGCCGCCGCTTCGGCTGTGTCAAACGTGCCGAGCCACACCCGAGCTGCTTTGTTCGGGTCCCGTATCTCGGCAGCCCATTTGCCCCACGGCCTTTGCCTCACTCCTCTATAGTGTCTTCTCATCATCCTGCTATTCTCTTCACAAACATAAGGGAAATCAAACAATGGAGGCCTGTTAATAAGGTTAAGAGCAAGACGTGAGAAAGTTTGATGGAAAAACATACAAAAGGAGCACTTGGAGGCTCAGTTTCGGGCCCCTACTTATATTGCATTGTCCTCTCTCGAGAAATCACTATTTATCATGAGTCATACTTCTCCTATCTATCTTTGACGAGTATTCATAACATTTTTGGATGTACATAATTGTTCGATCATAAATAAAAGCTTTACTAAAAAGAAAATTGCTACGACAAGGGATTGGTTTGATGCTTTTTAATTGATGAATTTTTTCGTTTAGAGTTAAGTTTACATGGAGGTTATGTGAGCCACTGACCAAAAGAGCGAAAATACAAGTTTTCTTTAAAATTGGGCGAGAAAAACATGAGTCATTTGTCATCTTCTTACACTAATTGACAAAGACATCTGCATCGAAAGCAAATGGACCAAATAAATTTGACGATTCTTGTAATTTTTCTAAGGAACATGGGGTAGAGAATGATGACAAGTGTACATTTGAAAGTACTGGAAGATTGTTAATTTAAAAAATCCTTATAGGGAACGGAAATGGAAAACTATTGATTTTTAAGATTTGTGGGATGGAGAATGATGACAAGTGTACATTGAAAGAACTGAAAACTGTTATTTTAAAATCCTTATAAAAATACTTTCGAGAATTGTGGGGCATAGATCATAGAATGTCGCAGAAGCATGGTCCTTCGAATACCCTACAAGCTCATAATCCGATCGATGTAAATATTATCTTTCTATTTGCTAGCTCATAGAAAAGACTTGAGAAACAGTATTCAAACACAAAGACATAAGAGCATGGTAACAGTATTGGAGACCTAAGTTCGAATTTAAGGGAGAGTGAAAAAATGTTACAAATTAACATGAGGCCATCTAAACCAAGAGGACACAGACCCACAATTTCTTTTGAAATTCCAAACAACACTAGTCATTAATTATTGTAGACATGTAATTTTTTAAAATAATAGAGAGTTTGATGGAAATTTAAATTCAACTTTTTTCCTTTACCATTTGAGATTTAACTAACGAATTATCGAATACCTCGTGTCCTTTGAAAGCCATACATATGGACATTACGAGTCATTTGGAACCTTGTCAAAAATTTTCATAATTTGTGAAGCTAGAAAATTTTCTTTTTTCTGATTTGGCATGGAGATCAACAAGTGCTTTTCATGCTTAGAGAAAAAGTCCAGGTAAATTATCGTACATGATGTGATAACACAAGACATATAAAGTACATTGGATTTTTTTTTATCTTTTACATAACTTTAATAACCAAAATGTCTGTGATTGATTTGATCTACTAGGATGCATTTTTCCCTAGAGTAATGCAATACTATGGTCATGCATTGGAAGGAAGATAAATTGCGCTGTCGATAGCGCATTCAAACTTCAACGACAATTCAGGGTTAAACCAGCAAGTGCGTCACCCAATCAAATGCAACCACAAGTAGGGTGAATGAGTTTAGGTCATAGACGGAACATTAAAGAAGCTCCTTCACAGAAGAAAACGACTTGCAGAAGCAATTGAATTCTCATCTGTCAGGTAAAAGATATTGGTTCACAATAATGAAACCACGTAGCAAACATGAAAAGGCAGCCAAAATTGTCCTACCAGAAATTTTTTTTGTGTAGATCAAGAATGAGAAGATGTGAACGAAAGAAAAGAGTGGAAAGAGAGCAAGTTCTTTACGGAAAGTAACGAGATGCCTTGCACTTGGACAAGACGGATCTTATCTTCTATGGAGTCCCAATCACATGTGCACACGGATATTTTAATTCATTCACCAAAATCCACACTTATCCTCCTTTGTTTTCATTTTCTTTTAAATCCCTCTTGCGAGTTCAAATTACACATCAGAAAACCATGATGTAAAGGGCTATGTTTGACTAAAATCTAGCATCACATATTGATTAAGAGATCTCAACAAGAATAGGAACAAAAAGAAAAGACTAGACAAGAGATAGAGTCGCTTTAACTCTTGCTTGGTGCACTTGCAAATGCTAAAATAAGCATATCTAGAAGTCTCTCTTCCGATTTTGGGGAAACTAAAAACACAGCTTTGCCTAGTATCAAACCTCAAGATCCACAACAAAAGATCCCCAAACGAAAAGTCGTTAAAAAATCATGGAAGTAGAAGTATATATACTTAAGAAACAAGAGGGTTTTTTCGGGATCGTGCAAAAACAAGAACACAGTAGGACACTTACCCTGATTTTGAGCTGGTTGAGGTGAGTCGAAGACGAGAGTTGTGGTGGTGGATTCAACAGACGAATTATCTGAGCCGGGACGATTTGTGGTGGTGGCGGTGGTGTCCATGACTTGAGTGAGAGCAGTGACCATGGCCGAGACGTCGGTCTCGGACCAGGATGAGGAGTAACTGCACAGCTCTTCGTCTTCTTCTTCTTCTTCTTCTTCTTTGGCCTTCTCTTGCACCGATGCTTCAGGAGGAAGTGACCTCCTTCCATGCCTCCGATGATGATCCACCTTTCAAATAGTTGTGTTCTTCAGATTAGCAAATGGCTTCTTGAGATGCTTTCTTCTTCGTGTGTGCGTGTGAGAGAGAGAGAGAGAGCACTTGTGAAGAGAGACTGCTAAATGACTAATATTTTGTCTCTCACTTCTGGCTAGGGTTTTGAGGAGGATGAACAAAAAAGGGGTTAAGAGACATGGCGTAAACGAGATGATACATCTCGATCTGAATTCTGAAACTTCACTTTTTTTTTCTACTTCTTTTTTTTTTGTACGTTCAACGGTTAAAAGAATTATTCGGAGAGTAAGCGGTGGGAAAGTTAGGTCCCAGAAAGTGAGAAATAGGGTTTGAATTGAAACTTTATTTTTTTTTTGTTTTTATGCTAAAAGAACATTTGAGAGTATAATTTGCTAAGAACTTTGGCACATCATGATTTGAACAAAGAATTTTTAAGTTCCGTATCCCGTCCCCACAATTCTCTCTCTATTCCACTTATGTCTGTGGATGACTTAATAATTATATAATAATTATCAGAGAATCGGATTCTCTCAATTTAAACGGTAAATCTAATCGAATTTGAAAAGAATAATTAATCCATTTGAGTGATTTTATCTATTTAATGCAGAGCACGTTACAATCTTTATTCTTTTGTCGCTAGTAATTAATACCTTAAGACTTTAAAAATGTAAGAATATAAACCCGTATAGTCATGTTAAAAATTTATATTGTTATAAGTTATTCTTAAGTTGATACACAGAGAGTGCATCCTCAATACTTCGTTGTTGATTTCCTCCAATATCTTGTACAATAAATGCTGATTTGCCTAGAGTGTTTGGGCGGACTTGCATTTTCAAGCCGACATAAATGCAGACATTAGTCCACCTTTTCGAGCGACGATTTTAAGTGCGCGCTCCCCTACATTTGGCTTGGTGCATTAAAAATTTGACTCATAAGACTACAAATATTAGTGTTTTAAAAGGATCGAACTATGAAGCCCTTGTCGACTGGTGGAATCTCCATCAAATCACAAGATCAAGGGCAAGGATTTGATTGAACCTTGAATTTGGAGGCGGGACGGGTAAAAAATTTTCCACAGAAATTCAGGTCGTTATAACACTCTTCAAAAAATAAATGGAGTCAGACAAATAGCCAATTCATGGGTACAAAATAAGATGATAATAAAATAGAGAGTTGTTTCTCAAAAGGACAAGATTTTTAACAATTCATGGCTTTTAAAATATGCAAAATATTAAAATTTCGAATATCATGGTCAAAAATCAATTTTCCATGGCCCAATTGGTAAGGTTCATTACGTTTCCTACCATTCAACTCCAAGTGCATTCTTCACACAATTTATCTTCGGTTCGTACGTGAGAGAGGATCTCAATTTCACCTGCCTCACAAACCTCGGTTGTGGAATCATGACTTTATATACGGCGCAGTCTCCCTTACCTATTAGTTTAAGTTTCGAGGTGCTACAAGACAAATTAGCCGAATGCATGACTAGTGTTGATCAGCACTAATCAAATCTTACAAAGCTGACTAACCGATTTATTTACATCATTCAAAGTTTTATGAGCTTGATAATATAAAATATAGTAGACCCCATGAAACGAGCCATCGGAAGTCAAAGTGATTCATTCAATACGACCAATTAAAGGTTTCAAATTTCAACTGGGAAATATATAATTACTCCAAAGGCACCGTTTGTCATCGAGGGCATAAGTCAGGCGGCTACACTTTGTATATATCAGATTACTGGATCAAAATGCTCGTGATGTAGATAACCTCACAAGAGGTCGATGAATTGATCGTCTTTTTCATGTCCTTAGACTTTATATAACAACGGTATGATAACGCCAAGTAGGTTTTGCAAGATGAATATCTTTTTTGTTTTCATATGGAAGGATGCAATAAACGGGAGAATATCTATTTAATAATCAAAAGATCTCGAGTAACCCATCTTGATAGGCCTACTCATAAGTGACTAAGAGATATCGTCTTATTAATTCCGTGGAGACGTATTAATTGACTCAAAGATACTTTAAAATGAAAATCAAAATGCCATGTAAAGACAAATACACACCTACTTCAAGAACACTTGTTAATTATATTTATATATATGTTATATTCATGCTCAATGTACGAAGGCCACATATAATTTAATATTTGAACTTATTCCATGCAGAGATCACGATCAGTCATCGACTCCACATGATGAAAGCATCTCCTCGAGCAAGGATTCGCGATTTATTTTGTCAGAAATTGAGCACACTTCACATGAATTCTAGACGTTCCCCATCACGATATACATCTCGATGAGATGCCCATTCCCTACTCCTAATATATGGTAAGTAATATCTTTTTCACATTCTATTTTGAGCATCGGGGTATGACCATCACTTTAGTCTTTAGTTAGTTGTGAGGGATGACTGCAAATGAAGAAAAAAAAACTGAGTTTTGCACCCACATATCAAACATTGTTATCAGATATTAAAATTTGTAATTTGCACCTCATTCAACTTAACACATTTGGGAAAATTATCCAATCAGTTCTAAATATAAAGATGCCAACTCAGTTCTAAACTTTCTAATTTTACCGATTTTGTCCTAAACCTTTTGCACAAAATGCCAATATAGTTCTTCTGGCCAATTTTCACAGAAAATCACTGAATTGGCATCCGTATAATAGGTTTAGAACTGATTGAACAATTTCTCCTAACACATTTACCTCCATACAACACCAGACCCTCCACCTCTATCATAGGAAATAGAAGGGCAAGTTATTATTGATAAGTTGGTTTGGGACGAGGGTAATTTGGGAAGAAAAAATGGGGAGTTCAAATAAGTGGGAATGGGAGGGTACAACTTGCAATGCAAATTGAAATAGCAAAACTCACTGTGTAAGTTGTAAGTTTTCAAAAGTCACGACGGTGTTTGATATATGAGCGTAAAACTCATATTGCTTTATGCAGTTATCCCTTATTGTAATTAGAAGGGTCGAGATGCATACTGCTTCAATCAAGCATGGAAAAAAGAACGCCAAGAAAAGAAAATCATTGCGTGCAAGATCAAATTGTGATACAAAGTTATTTTCATACCTCCTACTAGGTTTCTAATCAAATTAGTTGGTTGGGGCATAAGTGATCTCCAATCAATCATTTTTATCTTCTTTTACCTTTTCTAGAGTTTGACCATATAGGATTTGTCCAATCCAAAAGTTCTTCAATATTCTACTTAATGATACGGTTGACTTGTATTCAGTTATATCTTACAAGAACACCAAATAGGATACAATTATTATGTCTCAAATTATATTTGGTATACTAAACTTAGCCTCGAAGCGCCTCGTAACCTTGTGATTGTGCTAAGCGTGATGTGTTGTTATACTTGTTGACCAAGAATAGTTTACACACGGTTAGAGATTTAAATAGACAAACTCCAATTCCTGAGCAAAAAAATTTCTTTGCACTCCAACAAACTGTGCCACATAAAGAAATATGGGAACATAAGTAGGTTACGCGAAACCATTGCTTTCAAGAAAGTATGGAGGAGAGCGAAAATATAAGCAATAAAATCATCGTTGAAGAATTGAAAGGGCGTTCTTCACTTGTGGGAGGGATGTCCATTTTTCAATTGGGCATTTAAAGAACGATAATTCCCTTCCTATTTTCTCCTTAATGGATAAATTATTTCCTCCAATTGCGCATTCCATCCACCCGTAAAGTTTAAAAAAAAGCCGAATTTGTTTTTATTTTATGACAAGGAAGCCCACTTTAAATTAGCGATAAGTTTCAATTCATAAAGTGTGTCACTAACCTCATGGATCATATTAAATGAGAATTGAAACCGGAGTGAATGGCTCGAGATATGGAGTTGTTTGCATTTAGACTCCGTTTGTTTTACAGAAAATCAATAATTTAGAAAATATTTTCCTAAAATTGATTGTTCGTATTGCTTACAAAAATAAATAAGCGAAAAAGAATTTCATTGTTCACGAAAATGTTCAGGCTAAGTTGTTGTCGATAATGAAAATATTTTCCATTGATTAATTATTTCAAGCGGCGCAAGCGATAATTTTTTAGAAAAAAATTTTTAAATCATTTATTTTCCACGAAACAATCGAAATCTTAACTTTATAGGGAATTGAATTTGTGTCATGCGCCTAATCAAACACAAAATCCATTCCTTTATTGATCTGTGTATCCTACCCTGGATCGTAAATCGGTAGTAGACATGGTCATTTCACTGCAAACGTATTCATTTCATCTTGATAGAACACTTCTAAATCCTAACTAATTGGAAGTTGCGAGGCTAACAAAAAAGAAAAGTCTGATTCGACTTTTTTTCTGTTAGTTATCATGATATCACTGTACAATCAATGTCAAAAGTAAACATGGCCATGACTCCCTTCATAAATTATAAGCACGGTCACATTTCTCGAAAACGTGTTTAGTCCGTCATCATTCACAAAATCGTCTGTTATTTTACGATAAAACGATCACTCTCGCCACGGTGACGTACCTAAGAGGAAAAAAACACGATATTTTGGACTTCCTAATTCATGAACGACAAGGGCGGAGTATCGGCAATAACGACCCCTTCCGAGCGTTATAACAAGGGTCGCCTACCTTCTACGGAGAATCCGGTTCGGTCACCACTCCCCCGCACCACTAGTGATCAGAAAATTCGAGGTTACCGAGCCTGTTATCGTTATCGTGCAGTCAGGAAAGCATGTGTTCGAACGGAATCGGATGAGTGAGTTTTGTCCGGTTGGCTGAACCTGGCTGAATACCTTCCGAAATGAAGAAAGAGGGAGAACATCTTCTAAAACTTCCAACTACATCGCGACTTGAGGATTTATCGATGCGGTCGGAACAAAATTCTAAAAATGTCGGCAAAAGTTGACATTCATGCACTGAGTTTTGCACCGAATTCTCTCTCTTTCTAGCGTGGGTTTTGGTCCAAATCCCCGAAATTATGCGGGATTCGGATCGGTTTGACCACGACCGTGGCCCCGCCTTAATTCTGCGATTTGGTCTGCAAATGGCTGGACATGCGCTTCAATCTCTGATTCCTTCCACGTGATCGTATTTGACCGATCTTGTCTTCGTCCCCACCAGACAAGAAAAATTGGACTTCATTAACGGTTGGGAAAATTTCAAATCAGTACATAAAGTAAGTTCATTTTTTCAAGAAGGAGTCTGAAATGGACATAGTACCAAATAAAATTTTAAAGTGTCCAATCAATCTCAAATAGAAATTCGAAATGCCCAATTAATCTTAAATAAGTGTCTGAGTTCGCCAGCCGATCAAATGTTTAAGAACTGGCAAGCACATCATTGTTTCGACAATCGGAACAAGAATAATTTTGTCTTTTACTTTTTTAATTTTTTTTTCCTTTTTCTTTTCCTTTTCCTTTTCCTTTTCTTCTTCCTTTTTTTTTACTCTTTTCCCTCAGCCGGCCATAGCCGGGGCCGGTGGAGGTTGCCAACCTCGAGCAGATGCTGCCCTCATCAGCATCAGGTAAGGGCCGCCCTTGCCTGGGTTGGCCTGGCAAGGGCAACCCTCGCTCGACCCTGGGTTGCCCTCGCCGGCATCAAGCAATGGTCGCCCTCCCCTGGGCTGGGCGAGCGAGGGCGACCCTCACCCGACGTCGGCGAGGGCAGCCTCCACCCGAGGCCGGCAACCTCCGCAGCCCTAGCTATGGCCAACAGAGGAAAAAGAAGAAAAGGAAAAGAAAAAGAAAAAAAAGAAACAAAAAAATTAAAAAATAAAAGACGAAATTGCCCTTATTCCGATCGCCGGAACAATGACGTACTTGTCAGCCCGTGAGCATTTGACTAGCCAACAAACCTAGACCCTTACTTAAGATTAATTGGACACTTCGAACCCTTATTTAAGACTAATTGGACACTTTAGGCTCTTATTTGACATTATGTCCACTTTTGACCCTTTTTTTGAGAAAATGACTCTACTTTGGGTACTGATTTGAAATTTTCCCTTAACGATTCAATCGAGCGAAAAAACTTGATAAAATATTGGAGTTCACATGGTTGATCTATTTGCTTCGGTGCATTTGGTTCAGTTTTTTGGAAAAACACCCTTTGAGAAATGCAAAGGACTTTAGGTAAAATGGTTTTTTCAAAGGCAAATAATGTTTGGTAGAGTGTAATTTAAAAACATATTGGGAAGCAACTTTGACTTAAATGTCCTTTGGAAAAAACTATACTTGTAAAGTACTTTTGCTAGTCAACCAAAAAAAAGTACTTTTGCTAGTTTTGAAAATTAAAAGAAAAACTTTAAACCTTTGCCAACGGGCCTCAAGCCGCCAGCGAGCCAGATCTGGAAAGATCTGGCACTGGCTAGCAACCTCGAGTGAGGTTGGCCAACGCCAAATCTAGCTTGCCAATAGCTGGCTAAGGCGATGTCGCGTAAGACGAGGGCATTTTCAAAATTATGAAAGTTTAGTGAGAGTAAAATTGAAAAACAAAAAAATGTATTAGCATTCTGGAATTACTCAAAGCCCAAAACACATCCGGACATGCCTTGCACTGAAAAATTAAAGTCCTTTAAAAATACAATTGCATCTCTCCGGTACTTTCCAAAAGAAAATTGCGAAAGGTTACTTGCATTTTCTTTTGGCAAAGTGTTGCAAAAAACGCACCGTCCCCAAGAAGATTTGGTTGCGAACAAGAGCACGTTTTGCGATTTACGTCTTGTCTGTTCAGAAAATTATGAACCCACATGCATGAGCATGTGCCTAGGACAGGGGCTTGTGTCTATGGACAGACCGCACGTACATGACCCACACCCACGACTTGTGTTAAGGAGAACGTTTGACTTTTGATGTAACTCCTTATGTTGTGTTGTAGTTCCTGTGCTCTGCCATTCTATGCCAATCTGTATTTTGAGGTCGCAATTGGTGTTTGATATGAACTATTTCCCGCCTCTCTAGAGTAGCGTGTCGTTAGCAGGATCTAGATTCTCTCGATTTGGAACAAATCTATGATCTATTCGAGATCGTCGCGTATCATCATGGATACGTAAACGGTGGTGATATCTAGACGAGGTAAGTCAAGTAAAGTACTTCATGAGTGCTGTTGTTATGTGGCTTTGGTAATGTAATCTCGATTTAAACGTACGTTTGGTTCCTTCATGTTCCATAACGAGCTGTCTGGACATCATGCATTTCAGACATGGACAAGCTGGTAATAGGGAGCTACATGAAGGCCAAGAAACAAGCCTGACTTGACCGGTCCCAAACTCGTCTTGACTAACAAGGACAACGATAACCGACCAAAGCAACAAGTATGTCTTGCAACAAGGAATCAACTCGCAAAGAGAGATATAAATGAGTTATAAAAAGAAAGCAAAATGTCAAGTATGCGGCACGTTTTGTTTCGATGCGTACTTACAAATCCAACATGTCACTTGATATATCAATTCCATAAATACCCATCTATTATATCCTCAAGAAAGAAACAGGGTGGAGGGAGCGTATTCGTGTGCAACTCCAAACGTTTGGGCCAATGCCAAGCACGAGAACCCGTTGAATGACCCATCTTGAAATAATGACGTTCAATGATGATAGACGGAGGAAATATGCTCCAATTGCGAATTAATTTGTCCGTTTCCTCAATGTTATTACCCCCCACGACAAAATGAAAAAAATAATAAACAAATAAAAACAAACTTGTCGTTTTCCTTGGAGAGGGAGAGAAGGTGCAATTATTAGAAGACTCTTAGGTACCACGCTCTCCTAAGACTTGCGCGCACTTGAGGTCGGACTTGAACGCGCGGGGTTCCTGCGAGGTGTCGGCGACTTTTGAACCCCTTTCACAGAGGACCACCGCAGATCGCATTTCAATCTGACTCGATTCCGTTCGAAACAAAATTGGCCAGACAGCAACCCTGTTCACCCCCAACACCACAAAGCGAAGCCGGGGGCGAGGCGTAATGAACGCGATTTTATTGTCGTGAAGCTCGGGACACGACATAACATGATACGTTTGAACCGACATGTCAACACATCCTAAAAACTTGTCTGCGTCGAAGCGACTCTTTGACATGCTAAACATTGATTCTGATGCTTTTAAGGGTTAATACCACCAAAAATCTCAAACTGATATATATATAATAATTTTACCTCAAATTTTTTTTATCACCAAAAACCTCAAATTGATACATATGTGATAATTTTACCCCGAACATACCCTAAAAAACCCCAAACTGTTATACTTGTGACAATTTTACCATGAACATACTACAAAAAACCTCAAACTGGTACATATGTGACAATTTTACCCTAAAGTAAAATTTTAATATTATTTTTTTGAATTTTTATTTATTTTTTTATTTTTTCTTTTCTTTTTTTTCATCTTCAACCTCTGGCCGGTCGCCGGATCAGTGACCGATCGAAGGTGGAAGCCAACCCTCATCGGCATCAGGCGAGGGTCGGCCTCGCCTGGGCAAGCAAGGACAACCCTCGTCGGATCTGGCGAGGGCCGACCTCGCCTGGGCGGGCGAGGACAGCCCTCGCCCAACTCCTGCGAAGGCCGACCTTGACAGATGTGGCGAGGGCGGCCCTCGCCGGCATCGAGCGAGGGCTATCCTCGCCCCGCACAAGTGAGGCCAACCCTCACCTGAGTCGGGCGAGGGCAGCCCTCGCCCGCTCCGGCGGAGCCGACCTCGCCGGCTTCCGCCTCTAGCCGATCGCCGATCCAACTACCGACCAAAAGTTGAAGTTTAAGGAAAAAAAGAAAATAAAATAAAAAATAAAAAAATTCGAAAAAATAATATTAAAAAATTATTAGTTCGGAATAAAATTGTCACATGTGTATCAATTTAAGGTTTTTCGTGATTAAAAAAAATAATTTAGGGTAAATTTGTCACGGGTTTACCAATTTGGAGTAAAATTATCTCATGTGTACTAATTTGGGGTTTTTGGTGGTCAAAAAAAAAGTTTAGGGTAAAATTATCACAAGTGTACCAATTTGGGATTTTTTGTGGTAAAAAAAAAATTCAAGGTAAAATTGTCACACATGTACCAGTTTAGGGTTTTTAGTGGTATTAACCCTACTTTTAAAATAAGGTTAATACTACGAAAAACTCCAAACTGGTACATCTATGATAATTTTACCCCAAACTATTTTTTTAATCACAAAAAATTCCAAACTGGTACACATGTGATAAATTTACCCAAAACTAATATTTTAACTACTAAAAACCCTAAACTAGAACATTTGTGATAAATTTACCTTCCATTAGTTTCTGTTAAATTAAATTAATATCACAAAATATCACAAACTAGTACACTTATGACAAATGGATGATAAAACATAAAACCGGTACATCAGTTAACTATCGCATATCATTTAACAAAGTAATATGACAGTAAATTTTAACGAAAACAAACTGAGGATAAATTTATTACAAGTGTATCAATTTAGAATTTTTTATGGTCAAAAAATTAATTTGAGGTAAAATTATCATAAATGTACCAGTTTGAAAATTTTTATAGTATTAACCCTTTAAAATAAGACTACATGAATGAAGAACACTAGTTCATCGCATGCTAAAGCGAATCGTCAGTGCTACAGTTAAGTCCTCACGTCACTTAAATCGTAATCTTTTAGGCGAATTATCGAACTGTAGTCTAACAGCAATATGTATTCACTTTCTGCCTGCAAAAGGTCATTGTAAACTCCGGTCATTAGGAACTTTTATGCCAGTGGTTGCACTCTACTATTAGTCCGAGAGTAGCAGAGGAGGTAAGCAAATCCTCTAGAAACAAGATGTACATTAATCTCTCAAAAAGACGTAACCCAAGAGCGCAAACATGACTAGATACGAGAATACTTGATTCGTGATAGAAACCTCATCAAAGATCAAGTCTGTCCCGAGAGAGAATCGCCAGCAAATTACGGAACTAGTTTGGAATCCCGATGAAGCTCCAAATTCTCGCATTCAGAACCTGCCTGCCTGCACTCTGCAAGGTACACAGAGAATAACTGGTTTCAGCAATTTTGGTCCAGTTATGGACGACCTACCTCCAAATACATCTATATTCAAATGGTCTTCTCCATATGAGTTTAAGTTGTTTTGCCAACTATTATAGGGATCACATATTCTAAGTATCAATGGTGCAAGACATTAAATATATCAGAATGGACTCATTGATCATCGGAAATTACATTCTTTCGAGAGGAACACGGGGACCATGTGATGAAATATTTAAAAGCTGACTATCGCCACAACAAAGGCTAAGGGGCAATACCATGCTAAAGAAGAAGGATCTCCACTTCGATGCCCAACTGAAAGATTTGCCTCGCACAAAGCAACGGTTTCACGTATTAATCTTTCAGGAAGAACAGCAACTGCTTGGGCAGGGCCATCATGAGCCATATTATAATGTGGTTGGTAGGATAATTGCCAATCCTTGTATGCATAAGAAGATGGCTGTGACGGTACGACGAAGCTGAAGAAAAATGACAATACTATCAGAATCCAGAAGCTTCAAAATAAACATAAGATGTAACGAAAGTTCATCGCCAAACACTTATCCTAGGTACTTCCCTCTTTGATAGTTTGTCTCTTCCATGAACAGGTTCTTCAATGAACTAGAGTTTCCACTGTGCAAAAACTTATTAAAACAAAAATACAAACAGAAAGAAGGAACTTAAATAAAAGGAAAGTTTTAGTAATTACTAAATTGCTGCGTGTACCTAGGTATCAATGTTTATTCTTTACTTTTCTTTTCTTTTAATAAATAGCTTTCTTGGTAACGCAGAAACTGCATTAAAAATTGGGATTACCTCTCACGTCATCCCCTGGATACCTCTTAGTTAGACCGAGTCCTACTGTTGGGCCATAAGGTAGTATACACAAAAGTAATAACAGCAGTAACCATTCTAAAGAGAAACAACCCTTCATTAACTAAGTTAGACAAAGGTGACATAAAGAATATCCTGAAAAAAAGTTGATCAACGTGAATCTGCTCACAAGAGAGCACTGGTCAGCCTACGCAACATGACAAAATGTCAGAAGACCTATCACTAGCATAAGCGAAATACCAAATAGGGAATTTTATATGATCTCCAGAAAAACAAGAAACCATCAAAGATCATCCCACAGTGAAAGCTCCTATTTGCAAGAGATAACCCCATAAGATCCCCCACTAGCACAGCTGCAGACACATTGCAATGCATTTTTCTTCACTATCCAGCAACTCAAACTAGCCTGCCTTTGGTTCTCAGTCCACATTGCCATGTGCTTGCTATTTCCAACTAATTCACTTTTCAGATAAGACCTATCTCATCTGATGTGAGGACCTCAACACTAGAAAACTCTTAATAATCATGGGTCTTCAACAGTGAACCAATTAGTACTACAAGGAAGTAATTAATTCGTGACACTAATACATTACATCTGCCAATGGCCAAGCTAGGTCCTTTATGCCAACACTAGTTTTGGAGTATATAAATGTGTAATACCTTCTGTATGGATCATGCACAGAATATAGTGGTTCTTCAGGGAAGTATGGTTCATGAACTTCTGCAGAAATTTGTGAGCCTCCTTCAGAAGGTAGAGCAACTTGCCGAACGTAGTAATGAGACTCCATAACTGGTTCTATCTGTCCCATATGAGTTTCGGATCCATATTGCTCGTGCCGCACTTGTAGGATGGCGCCTTCATATTGCTGCCTAGGAATGGCCAGGGAACTGGGGTGCTGCCTCCAAGGTAGATACAAGTCTCCTCGAGGAGGAAACCCTGCCATTGGCTCCAAATATTTCTCCAGAGCATAAGTTGGTCGAGCACACCGCATCATATCATAGGGGAAGGCAACAGAAGAAGGTCGTATCACATCTAATGGTCTAAACAATGATACTAGAGACCTCACCTACAGCAAAGATTAAGCCTATCAGAATTTTTTCAGCCCAGATATTCCTCTTGTTGCCAATAAAGTACATGACATCTACCTGCTTTCTGTTGAGCTCCTGTCGAAACTTAGAACGGCTGACATAATTATCCTCAATTGCTTTCTTGAAAACACTCTCAGGAATAGGTAAACACTCTTTGAAGATCCTAAACCTCACCTACATTATGGAAAGAAGTAAGAAAACCATCCATATAAAAACTTTCTGAAGGCACTAGGAACATAAGATATCCATCAAAGAAGAAAAATATTGCTGAAAGTGATTCCAAAAGTAAGATAAATTAGCTGGAAACCAAAATCATCGAAGGATATATCATCTCTAACTAGGAGTTGGAGTAACATGAATTTTTCAACCACATCACTGAAGTTTAGTAATCAAATGCTAGTATCACTACAAAATCTAATACAACCACCACTGGCTGGCAACGCTCGTATTGACCACAGGCACTCATGGTGATGAAAATTTGAGTCAAATTCAGTTCAACCTCTGCTGTCGGTGAAACAACGCATCTTGAGCCACCTCCATTAGAGGCCAGTCATCACACAATTATGCATCCCTACAGACCCATACCAGTTGCCATTAACACTAACTGTGAGTTACATGTCCATGGTTCAGATTAGCCACAGCTAACAATGGTCGCAGAGCTCAGCTTAATCAAAAAAATCATTGACAAAAGCCACCACCAGCATTTATATTTCAGGCTTCGTTACTTTGGTTTTCTACTTTGTACTTTGTACTTCTTGTGGTGAGGTCTCCACTCATTCGATTAAGAGGTAGTAAATCAGCACATCATTCTTTTTTCATAGTATAAAGACATTATACATTGTTATGGCAAGACCAATGCAAAGATCATCCACATCAGCACTTGACACCAAAGAGACCATTATTTACTTTTGAAAATTATATTCTTCAATATTAAATAAAAGAAGAACCTCAAAATGATAAATAAAAACATATAAAAGCAAACAGCAGAATCAATCCAAGGGCATGCTAAACATGAGATACCTTTAGCCACCACCCAACTCTAGGAATGGCAACAGGTTCAGTTAAAACGAGTTCCCAACTAGCGCAAATCCTATAGTAGGACAACAATGAGGCATCAACAATGAGATACCTTATAAGCCTTGGCAACATAGTTGGTGATTACTCCAAACCCGACTATCATACTAATAAAGTACCTTCATTATAATACACTAGATTATTCAGATAATTATTTTATCTATCTTTGTATTGTATACCAATTTCTTCAAAATACTCAAAAGGAGCAACTAGACCATTTGCGCAGTATCAAGTTCTAAAGTGCTCAACACAGAGACAGGATTGGGACAAGTTCAGGTCATAATCAGGACTAATTGGCTTTGGAATGGGCTCAGCAATTCCTAACTCACTTCACTCCAACCAATATCCCACCACCCAACTCCCAGAAAACCACGAAAAACTAACAACAAATAAATGAAAAGAAGTAAACTGTCTAAATTCACCACTATTTTATGAATAAGCATGTGAGACAAAAGCTCCCAGAGGATAAGAGCCAGAGGAGGTACTGGAGTCCAGCAAGCCAAAAGAGTGCATTTCTTCAATAAACACCAGAGACAAAATCACTTTCAATCAAAGAAGAGCCAAGTCGCATGCTTAAATCATCAACCAAAACTCCAGCACTACATTCAACACAATGCTAACTCCACCCTCAAGATGAAATAAATAGATTATCTCGAAAGTTCCTTGATACCTGGGAACGAAATTTCCGGTCAAATGCCATGGGCTCTATGTCCAAGTCTCCCTCGGATGTCGCCTCGTATACTCCATAGAGAAGTTTTAAGTCAAAATCAAACAAGAATAGTTTTGCACCTGGCTTGACTTTCTTCACTACTTCCAATTTTCCCATAGGCAGCCCAAAAACACGATATCGATAACACTCCGGCTTCGTTTTCCCACTACACATAAATATAAACCCCGCAACCCACTCACTATCCTTTTCCACTTTCTTCTCCTCATGTGTTAGAGATGGGGTTGGTTCAACGGTAGGACCACCCTCCAACGCTATGACATTGGCCATTGCTGGACGAGCCTCCAAAACACCAATGGTGTTAGGAGGAGGACCACCACCAGGTGCAGAAGTCACTATCATCTTGGAATGTGTCTTGAAAGTGCCCTTCCCTATCTTTCTAGTTACCTTCCTCAAACATGGACCTGAGTACTTATTCTTCTTGCCTTTCATCTTTGCCGTGGAGTAACTGCAGCAACCATACAGTGGATAATATTTGCAAGTTTCACACCCAAACCAATCTATAAACTCAAAAGACATTTAATTTTGTAGTGCTCTTTAAGGTCGTAACTGGAGGTAATCATGGACGTTGTAAACATAATCTCTTCATCAATTTCATACTTCCTTAAAATTTTGACACATCCATCAAAATTCAAATACATAGAACCCAAGATGCTCATAAAGGAATCTTGTAACTTACAATGACAGAAATTGAACTAGATTGAGCTGCAACTTCTGTAAAAGCATTCAATAGACATTTCACATGCATAATCAAATTGACACGTTCCCCTAGGAGTCAAAGGATGTACTACTTGTGAAATAAAGTGTTTAGTAGCCTCAAAGTAAAGGCCAATAGGAGAGCAAGATTCCTTGTTTAGAGGATGAAAAGATAAACTTTGACCACATGGTAAAGGTAAATGGAGTTTTAAAAAATAGGTTTCCGCGAAATGATTTGCTTACTTTTATCGAATTACCAAATACCCACCCAAAGATCATGCCTACATCCAATATTAACATGTTTTCAAGAAATGACCATATATTCAGTCAGGATCAAATCAAGAGGTCAACCGTAGTTAATCAAGGATACAACTACAACACAAACAATTCCTAATCACCATTGGACTACTGGAATTTGAGTGGACCTGGGTGGCTGGCATGAACCAAATACAGCATAAGTGGACCCATTCTTCTATAATCCAGCACGATACTCGTCTGAAATCTTATCACAGTCCTTGTTGGTGACAACCTGCCTCCATTGCAACGCTTCTCGTGGTCTCATTGTTTAATCACAGCATTAAGGTATCTCCCAAGACCTTCATTTCTTTATTTCTGTTAATTGCCTCCAGATCATGTCCATAAAATGTTATCATTGTAATGCCCATCTAAGAAGCTTATACTGGTGAAGAAGAAAAGAAAAACAGAAGCTAGTCATATCGATCATCCAAGGCCTTTTATTTTAGCCTCTAGGTCCAAGAACCTCCAGATCATAAGTCGTGTACAAATAAGGTCACCTATTTTCCAATGAAGTCGGCCATCAAGCCCCTGGGTTTATAGAAAATCTAATTATAACTTCTTGAGATATATGCTAAAAATGGTCGAGAGTGAACGGTATGCAGGTATGTCAAAACACGTGTTGAAAGCTCGAGGTACTGTTGAAATTGGCATAAATTTAGAAAGTTTCACACAATAAGTACTTAACAAGTTGTGCTCCAAAGCTGAATAATCAATGTCAAGTTGAAAAAAACTTTGAAACAGTACTTTGACCCCTTCAAGTAACATCTCATGATGCCAAAGCATCAGTGAGCAAGCAAGGAGCAGGGTAGCAAACAAGTTCGTATATACATCAGCTCCTCACAACTGGACTTCCCGATACTTATCAGAAGAGATAGATTCAACTTTTTGCCTTCCGGTTCAAGGATCTTCGGGAGATTCTTCACATCGCCACCAGTTGTCAAACCAAATATCGCAAGCAAGACGAACAAAACATAGCACCCGAATAGGACTCTATTCAGCCATCCTCAGAGCCAGCCTAACATAACTTAGAGCCGGATTCTCACGCTTCACGCCACCGGAACGAAGAATCAAACCGAATCCTCTCCAAAAGGCGTTCGCTCAAACACGCACGGAATCGATTAGCAGAGAAAAATGATCCTAGTAGGTAAACACGAAATACGTCATTCCAAACAGCCAAGAGCTCGTCGCCCGGACTCATCAAAGGCATCACATTGCCCAAATCCGCACCGAGAAACCTCGCAGAGCATGGAAAAACCTCAAAGCTAATGGCCGACGACACGGAACTCGACGTACAAAAGCAAAAGCAGGCACATCCATTTCGTCGCGGCTCCGAAGAACAATGCCAAGTCACGACCTTGCGCTTCGCTCCGAAATCGGCACGGCAACCGAAAAACCGGAAGAAAAGAAAAGGATCGACCGCGCCTACAGCGGAAGACGCGGCGGGAAAAAGCATCGGATTCAGAAGGCGGTCGCCGTCGCCGTCACCGTCGCCGTTGCCGATCAAACCGCATGCAGAATGGCCGCGAGAGAGGCGCGATCAGAAGCAGCGAGGCGCGAGAGAAACGTACCAGCAAGGCTGCAACGACGAAGCTTCTCGAGACGCGAAAATGGCGGAACGACGATCGAAGCGAAGTGAAGAGGGGGACCCCGTCGATCTGAAGGCGCCGAGTGACGACGGCCGGAGAAGTTGGCGGATAAAAATGGAACGAGCGGAACGGTTTCTCTCAGTCGTCCGTCCGTTTGGACGTGGTAAGCCGGTTCAAGGGCCAAGCGGGCCGGGCTCACGTGCAAATCGGTTTCTGAACTTTTAATTTATTCAATATAATCCATTAATTTTAATCTGATATGTAATGTGATCATTGAACTTTTGAATTTTTCAATGTGTTCCTTGAATTTTTGCTGCATGTACAATGTAGTCCTTGAACTATATGAAAATGTTTTATGTTGTCCTTTCATTAATTCAAGAACAGAGACAACATTAAACATTCTCGTATAGTTTGAGGACTAAATTGAAAATATGTCAAAAGTTCACAGACCGCATTGAACAAATTAAAAGTTCGTGGACTGGATTGCATATCGGCCAAAGTTCGAAGACCTTTAGTCTCATTTTTCCTATTTGGAATTAGCCGGAAATTAAATAAAAAAATAAAAAGGACATATCCAATAGAATTATGAAAACTTGCAACGAAATGAAATCTAATATGTAGGATCCATTTATTTAAAGGAAAATCTTTTTTTAGAAAATTATTCTTCCAACTTTTCGGTATTTGGAGGACGGAGAACTAATGATACAATTTTTTAAATTTCAAAGATCAAACATGATATTGTAGAATAATTAACATGAAATTACTTTAAAATTTGGAAATTTCTCACTAAGAAATGAAGTTTGAGGATCTTGACCTTGATAGGGTTCAGCCTTTGATCCGGACAGAAATACGAGGCCCGTAGGCGATTGAGATCGTTTACCAATTTACTTTTAGATTAATATTACGAAAAATCTCAAACCGATACATGTCTATCAGTTTAGGATTTTTTTATGGTCAAAATATTAGTTTAAAATAAATTTATTACAGATATATCAGTTTAGGATTTTTCGTGTTATTAGCCTTTTTTTTTTCTTTGTCAACATGTTTCTTGTCATTTTTCCTAAACCCACTCTTAAAATCACTTTCCGACAAAAAAAAACACTTTTAAAACCACATTTGATTTTTCTATTTCTTTGATTTTTTAAATGTTAATTTTAGCTTCTCTCGTGGTAGATAAAGGTAAAATTTCAAAAGGGTAAAACTCATCGCTCATGCACCTTTTTCGGACAATCTTTTTTCTTATTCAATTTAACTTTCGCGAGAAATCTCATAGCAAATAAGAAATTGCTAATAAAATAGTGGGAAAAAAGGTTATTAGAACACGTCCCTGTTATTTCTCCTGTTGCAAGAACTTCGAGAGGCTAAAATTTTGAGAAAGTATAACTCATCGCCTAGGTGTCTTTTTCTTTTATTTCACATGACTTACTAATATTTAAAATTCTAAATCATCCCCTCTCGTTGCTTCAAAATTTGAACTCTGGACTTCTTACTTAAATAAACCTAGCATGCTTGTCACATTTTTTGTTTGCACACGTGGCGCTGACGCGGGTACTATGGTGCAATGTCAAAAATGTAATCCATTAAGAAAATGAAAATTGGGAGGAGAGATTTGTTGCAGCTGTAGCTACCACCGCTCATGAGCGGTCGCTTAGTGAGTGGGCCATTGGAGCCACGACTACCACTCTTGGCGGTCGCTAGGGGAGGCAATTGATCGGTTCGATTAGTGATTCGAATGAAACCCAATCCAACCCGAAAAGACTTAAATGCGAATAGTTTAGGCCGAGTCAATTACCAAAAGCATTAAGAACCAATCGGAATTTGCTTGTTTTGATGGGTTCGGTTCGGATTTTATTTATTTTTTTACCTTTCAAATTCTATTTCTACTAGCGACCAAAAAAAAAAGATTCTATTTCTACTAAGAAAAATACCAAAAATAAAAAAGAAAGGGAGCATTTGCTCCGCTTTTCATCGACAAAGAAGAGAGAGATGTCAGAGTTCCAATCTCTCCATACATGCAGGCTGAAAAATGAGGCTTTGTGCTATGCGGGTGAAGTGTGAGAGATGCAGATAGTTCAAACAACTCGTTTAGAAGTGATGTCAGGGTATTTGAGTTAAAAGAATCAAGGGATCGAATGATTATTATCTTAGCCAATATTTGAAGGAAGGGTTAGCTTCCCCAGCACAAACTGGTCAAAAGCTAGTACCGCTCTCTTGATGATGGCGGCAGGCCGAAAATAATTGTTGTACTAAAGCAATTTGTATGTCTTGACTCGAGAAATTGGATGCTTGAGCTAAATTGGGCATGATACAGCCAATTTCAATTCATCGTATTGTTCCTGGAACAATCTATCAGGGGAAGGCTGGCATGGCAGGCTCCGCACGGGCTCGTCCTCAACCAGAAGCTTTGCCCATGACAAAATATTATCGAAGCACGTTTCCCTACTGTATGGGCGGGTGATAAGAAGAGAGATAAACATCCATTGGTTTGCTAAGATCGGGAGAAGCGCTGCCAAGGGAGAGCATTCGCCCATGGACGTTTCGCTTTCGAGCAATCCAGGCGGGTAGGCAAAGAGGGACGTCCTTTCTTCTTCGTCTACTCTCCGCAATCAAAGACGAGCTATTTTGTTTGCTGAACTTTCTGCCTCTTTGAGGGTGCATTTTTTATGGTCAAGCAAAGAAGGAAGTCCCTCCATCTTTTTCTCGTTCCATCCTCTGCCCCTCTCTCTCTCTCTCTCTCTCTCTCTCTGTCTCCCTCCGTGGCAAGCAGAGTCGATTCCATTGCCGGACGGCAGCACGAGCTGCAGCAAATTTGTAGATTTATTCTTCATTGCAATTTTTTTTAATTGTCATCCTTTTTTGCCCTTAGATCGGTTGGATTTCTCTCCAGAACTACTCATCTCCCGTTTTAGTCATACTGCTCAAGAAAACCTGATGCATTTTTCATGTTTTTTTAGTTGATACGGGTCGATTCGGTTCTTCTGTTTATTGACCTGAAACCCGACCCAAAGGTTTCGGTTCGGCTCTCTCGATATTGTAGGTCGGTCTGACAGCCCCTTGTGGTCACAGTGCTCAAATCTCAGATCTGAAACATGAAATCCGAGTGTCCACAAGCTGGTTGAGCATAGGGGCATACGGCCACAACCACCGGTCGCAATGGTGGCTTGCCAAAGGACAGTGACCACGGCCAGCGGCAATCACAGCGCTAGATCTCAAATCTCAGATCCAAAATAAGCGCACACCATGTACCATAAAAGGAACTCCACAGTAAAGTGAAATAAAAAAGAGAGACGAATAAACGAATAGAAGACAATCAACGAAGTGATTCTCATAAATATGCGAGTATATAATCCTGACACCATCACTTCAAAATTTCTAAAAGACAAAGGGGAAAAAAAAAGCTCTCCCTGTGACCGTTTTTACCACACAACAGGGACAGGGGGCTCTAGGAGACTAGGAATACAAGCAGGACAAATCGAAAAATGTCAAAAGAATGTATAGCGGAGAAGCCTCCATGAGCTGCAGCAGAAGTCTCTTGACTGTCACGAAACCCCCCACATTAATATAGAGATGGTCCTGCGACACTATCAAGATCATCCAAAATTTCAGAGCTCCAAAAAATGCTCCTTTGCCACCAGGAACTTTGCAAAATATCCCAGAGAAAATCGGAAAATTGCTCAGCGCTAGCTAAGCATCACTTCTCTAACTTTCAAAGAGGCTTCCGGAGGAAAAAAAAAAAAGGGGTTTTTAGTTTCTCCTTTTACAGTTTTATCTCTTTTCCCGAGAAGTCGAGATAATTAGGGTAAAAGAGATGAGTTACTCGGCTACGAGTTAGTGCGCACAAAAAAGCGGCTTCCTCAGTCTAAATCCTTGGCAGAACTTGCAGTTGTGTCTAATCCATTGGATAAATCTTCACCGTCTGCCATGCTTGGAAAGCTTCCCAGGTTGTTCTCTTCAAAGATGTTAGTGCGCATTTTCCCGGGTCTCGTTCGGACATTAACCCCCATTGGAAAAGGAACCTGTAAATCCAAGTTGTCAGGCACATGAGGCTACTTCCGGCTTTGCCATAGATATCACCTCACTTGTTTTCCATAATATCCAACTCATTTCATTTGTGGGTCAATAAACAGGTAGACATTGCTACAAAGATTCTTGCATATGAGGCTGGAGAAAATAGACTTTTGTCAAGTGACCACACATACCTGATCACCAGCATTCGGTCCCTCAGTATTGAACAGAATAGGACGACATCTTTTATCCTCATTCATCAAGCTCGAATTTTGGAAATGTGCAATGAGTGCAGCTTTTCCTTGTATACGAGCATATGCAAGAGATGCCACTTTTTCACTGTTGAATTTTTCCCATTTCTTCCCATTGAAAGCCTATTGAAAGTGGAATCATGTTTGAGGTCTGATCGTCAAGCTATAATCTTTAGATGCCCCATTCAGCAGCATTTTAAACTAATTAAGACATACCTTATAGAATGAAATAATTTGGCTAGGCTCAGTCATGTTGATGAAAGCATACCCGACGTTGCATTTGTTCTGCAGCAAACATGAAAGTCAAACAAATACAGTAATTGGATCCAAAAAATAATAATTACAGTAAATAGGAGTTTAAAGTGGAAAACCATATCGACTCCTTCCTTTCTCCAACCTAATCCCTCAAGCCCACATTACTCGCTTCAGGAAAGAAATGCACTTGCCTTAAAATCTATTGGCAGATAAATGAAGTCATAAGTTCCTCGAAGTCGTTCGTCAATTGCAGCCAAAAGCATTTTTGAAGTATACCTGTGTGTTTAACAGTAACAGCAACTTCAGACTTACTTGAGTACATAAAGAGAAATCAGTGCTCCTATCAAAATACGTATGATTCTCTTATTGATGCTTCAAAGAGGGCAATGAGGTAAAAACTACCAAATAAGCCTTTACCAAGGAAACATATATATAAGCAATCGTAATCAATCCATCCCACGAAACCACAAATGACCAGGCACAAATACAGTCATAAATTTGAACTTTCTCCGACTCTATACTAGTAGGGCACAATTTATTGTGCCACTGCTGAGTCAAATGCAAATAGGAAGAATTCAATATGAATAGAAGATAATATCCTGCCACTAGACCAGCAGATCTAACCATTTCTGTCCTTATCCACACAATAGCTTCTAAGCCATGATATATATACAAAGAGAGGAATAACAAGGATTTTTTTCCCCTTTAGGTATCAGGCCAAAAGGAATTAGTAGGAAGAAACACCGAGGACTGATATTTGTAAATGCCTAAGCTTGCAAAAGATACATTGCTCAATATTGGATGTGGAATTACGTACTTGTTAGGAATGTTCTTAATCATCAAAGTTGTCCTGATATCTTCTCCTCGCATTATCCGGTCAATGTCAAGTTCGTAATGCTTCTTGTTGTCCACCTGATTAGAAGCACCATCATTTCTTCGATTTCTAGTACGCTCATTGGAAGGATCAAATGAAGTTACAACAGGTATCATGTGGCCTCTCCCAGAGAACATAATTCCCTGCTGATGATGTGATTGGAGTCCCACATTTCTAGGGGCAATTGGCAAGTCCACACAGTTCCTGCCAGCTTGCTGAATGATGTTATGAGGAACAAAATCAACGGAATGCTGCGAGCCACCAGAAATTCGCATATTTCCGAGAGAAACATGATGAAAACTAGAAGCCTTGGGTGATTCTCCCATATATGGTTGTTGCCGGTCCCAAATAGAAGGAATAATGGCCGGAGCAGATCCAACGCTATGATTATTCATGGGCAAAACTGTGTTGAGCATTTGAGATGGTGCTCCAGGGAGTCCATGTAGTCTTGGCAGAGGACGAGCATTACTGATTCCACCAATAAAAGATGGAGAGTTTGGCCACAAGAGGCTTGGAGGTTGAGGAGAACACGAATTACTCCATGCGGGATGATGTCCAGCAAGAGGTTGGCTCCCATGAAGAGCAGCTCCAAAGACTGAGAAAGAGAGCTCATGCAATTAAATCCAAAAGAAGACCCCAAAAAATAGTGAGCTAGCATTACAAAAGATCCTCCTACATATTTAACTAGAGAATAAATGAAACTAGCTGACCCTTAAGTTAGAACTTAAAGAGGCGGTGAGTCACATACATACTTTGCATTGCACTCCATCTAAAAGGAAAACAGCCAAAATACAGATCCTTTTGTCCTCTTAACCCATGAAGCAACTTCAAAAGGATCTTCCAAAATTCAAAACTACTAAAAGAACAGTGGCAATCGAGACTCAAACGTTTGGGATTTTTAGGTTTCCTGTATGGCCAGAAACGACTTGAAAAGAGAGCCTACTTGAGAAATATTATTTAAATTACCAAATGTGCCTTTTGTTTTTTCCTGCTGACGGCCTGTTCAACATCTATTTGCAAGAAATAAATTCAATGATTACTAGTTGCATGCAGCTCTGATAATGAGAACACACACAGCATTCTTGAGAAACATACTTACCACCTTCATTAAGTCCCAGTGAGTGTCCTTCTGAGCCGACTCTGCATAATTGCCTGTGATCCACTCTTTCAGGTGGTATCTGGTTGAAGTTGGCCCCTATGATATTAGAAGAATTACAAGGAATGCCATTTGCAAGGCCATCATGATGTTCTGGAAGAGAATGAGGATAAATGCCAGCTGCTGGTCGAATATCAAATGCCAGTTGTCCTTTGGTATAACCAGATTCGGGAATACCAGAATAATTTCCGACTGAACCAACCCTCATCAAAGAAGGCAAGCTGCTAGGAACACTAGAAGATATCCCCTGATGAAATGCAGCTTCTAGAAATGGGGATCCTACAGAGTGCATGCCCAAACTAGTTCCATTATCCACACCGTTAGATGTGATTGTCCCCAGTGGTGGTCCTGCTAATAATGCTCTGTGAGAGAACTGCCAGCTTATTAATTTAAAATAGCAAATGAAATTCCAGCATCTACACACCAGATATTCTGACAGTGGAGTTACCTGTGGGGCTGTTCTGCTGCATGAAAAGATCAATCTCATCTTGCTCCAAGTCCTGTGGCAGCTGTTGCACACTGCAGCATAAACAGAGCAATGAAAAGTCAGTAACAGATCAACAGATAAAGTTCCTCTCATTATACATCTCAAACCAAGGTTAGAACTATACTCGGCAAAGATTAGTCAAATCAAAGTGTACATAAGTCTTTGCATAATCAGATGTGGTGTATAAAATTGCAAACTTGCTTCAGAGACAGTACTTTGTCAATTTGATAACCAATATAAGTTTGGGTATCACCCTCAGCAGAAAAACTTTTTGAGTGCGGTTAATCCAAGCCCCAGGCTACAGAAGAAAAGGTACAAGGATACAAGATTACTGTTAAGGTTGTCAAGCTTAAAGATTCATACCGTCTTGCACCACCAGGACGACTTGGCTCAACTTTAATCTGCTTTCCAGCAATATCACTCCTGTTCAATGCACGAAGAGCAGCCTCTGCAGCTCTAACATCATAAAATTCAACAAACTTATGATTACTTCGGTGCGGAGTCTCACGAATCTGCAATAGAATTACATGTATGCAAGTCAATTCACTTTGTCGCAATTTCATAAGAGAGACACGGTACAACCGATACAATTTCTGACCTCTTTGACTTCTCCGTAAACACCAAATATATGGCGGAGTTCATCATTTGAAACAGAAGAGTCAAGGTTAAATACCACAAGAGTCCCTTGGTTAATATCTTTTTCTGATGGGTTGTCCTGATAAATGGCAAAAAAAACAAAACATTAGGGTCGTGCTAGATAATTTAAGCACATGATGAAGAAATTTATATTACCATAAAGTGGGCTCTCCAACTAAAAAAATAAGAACTGTACATTGACAGGACAAAACAAGACAGACAACCTTTGGAATTGAGTAATGAATGTCTAGTTTTCTACGCCTTAGAGGTTTATTCTGGAGTGCTTTCATGGCAGTTCGGGCTGCTCTGATGTCATAGTAAGATATCATCACAAAACCACGATGTTTGCATGCTGTATAAAGAGCGCGAATATTTCCATATTGCTGCATCATGAAGACAGTGGGTCATAAACCGGCCAACATAGGAAAAATATCTCAAAACTAATTCCATATTGCCGCGTGTTGAACATGTGAATGGATCATGTCCAAGAACCTGCAAATAAAGTAAAGAAAACAAAAAAGATCACAACCTCAAAAAGAGCCCGTAGTTCGGCATCTTCAACATTGCTGTTTATGTTCCTGACAAACAGTGTCCTTGAGGGGTGCTCCCCATAGGGGTGCTCCCCTGCAATTGAAGCATTATTTCCTGATGGAGAGACTCCGCTAGTAAATTCAAACTTCTTCTGTCCTGCAGATGAACCATCATCTTCAAGATCCATTCCCCCAACACTACTAAAGAAGTCCAAGTCCTCCGCATCATCCCCAGCCTTCGGCTGCGCAAGGAAGTCAAATCCATCCATCACTCCAGAAAGCAGGTCATCATCATCAGGGAGCAGGTTTCCTATTGTCTGCGCTTCAATTTCTTCCAAGGATTCAAGTACTTCGTCTTCTTCATAGTGGACAGTGCCAATTGAATGGCCATACACTGCACTATTTGATGTTAGTTTCACTGCACCAAGAAGATGCAAAACCAATGAGATAAACAGAAGCAGCACAAGCCAACTTGAAAGAACCAGCAAGCAGTATCATAATGAACTGCAATGAAACACAAAATTAAACATTAGAGAAGTTACAGACAGAATATAAATTAGAGTAGTTTCATAGAAGGAACTCAAACATAATTGAGGAAATGAGAGGAGAGAGGGCCTACTTTTCCTGCTAAATAACTCCGACAATGAGCTTGAGAATAGACTGTTCTCAGACCGAGCACCCATCACATTAATTCTGTCACTTTCCATAACATGTGGAGCTGGCTTTCCATTCAAACTAGTTTTCAATCCTGGAGCGGAGTCCGCAGTTCCCGACAAAGCCAAAGACTGAGTAAAGTGTCTGTCTCCCGCACTAGCCTTTGCATCTAAGCTGGCATTAACATTCTCTTCTCTAATTGGGAAAGGCTCAAGAAGATTAGTGGACATTGTCGCTGGCAATTCCATTCGTGAGAGCTTGGACAGGGTTGAAGAAGTGAAAAACTTTCCACCTACCGTTCCTGATGTTAAGAGAAAAAGCTCCTCTCAGAAATGTCAAAATTAATTCAACTAGAATTAATTCCTCTGACAATATGTCTATGAAAACCAGCAGTGACGAGGAAAATAAATCGAATCTAAGCTATACTAATATGGAACTCTTTCCTATTCAAATAATCCATAACTCCATTCATCCCTTGTGTTATAATGGCCTTGGCAACGCAAAAGGAAGAAATGAAAAATTATTCCTATTAAAAATAAGAAGGCATCAAACCATAAATGAAAGAATCCAACAATGGAATGCGCAATGTCCACCCGATGCACAATGAATGCAAATTGAGCTTCTTAAAAAGCTTCCTACTACCAATGATAACTTCATGCTGTTTGCTAAAAAATGTCTCCCAACATGCGATTACAATGGAATCGATCAACTTATACAAATTGAAGAAAGTCACTGCTACCTTAAATTCCAAAAAACTTTATCCACCTACCAACATAACATGTAGGTCGCTTTTTCAGTAATTTGGGATTTGAATGATAAAAGCAATATCGAAGAAGTGTCAAATAAGCAAACAATAATCAGACTTTCATACAACATCATCAGTGCAAATCACTTATGTCTCACAATAAATTTCAAAAGATGACGTGTCACAGGATCCTCAAATCTAATCTTGCATACCAAAAACAAATACTGCCCCGTGTACCATTTTAGGTCCCCTATCTAGCTCCAACTAGCGAACCAAAGCAACCTGATGCCTTTCATACAATGTTTACATTCCTATCCACAGGTTGGAGTGGTCCAAACTTAAGGATCCTTATTTGCAGCTGTAAATGTCTGTATCACAACAGACACCACACCTTACAGATGTTCAGGGAATGGAATGCCTCGTCCTGAGCATCTAAGTATAAGTTACATTGAAAGTGTTTGCAAACGCTCGAAGGTTGACTAAGAGTCAGGTGAAAAATACTATTGACTCCTCCCCCTAATCAACTGACGCATCCATAGTTCGTGAAACATGAATAGAACACCAAAAAGTATACACTTTTTCCCTCAACTGAACTGTTTTTCCCAGCCTTTCTTCTTGAAACATGAACTCAGTTAGGCTTGATCCATGGCAGAATTTTCCCGATCAGCCAATTTTACATAGGTTGAGGAATGCATTTATGCAGTTCATGGTTACAGAGCATAAGACCACTAAGGTAGAAAGGCAACCCATCTTGAATTGGCAATCAATTCCTAACTTTGCTATCTGTCTAGACCACATTGGAGACAAAATGACCAGAAAGATGTGAAATATTAGAGTTGACCCTGCAGTCAACTTGTCACAAGGAGAACCACTGGACTCCAACTACCATGCAGGTTCTACGAGGATTAGACATGTGGTATCACTGTTTGGCCTTCAGCGTGTTCATCGGCCAAATGCTATCTTGCATAGATTCCCAGTTCACGACACAGCTCATATCAATACATATAAATTTGGACATATACTTCAAACACGTTTCTTGATACTAAGACACTACAAGAAATACACCGGAGTGGAGTAGACTGGAATGACACCCAAAGCCGTATCTGCCACTGGGTCCAATTATGACTTTAGAGGTTGTAGATAGGCTAAGACGATCACTCAACTGCCTTCTGATCCGGTGAAGAATCAGTGGAACAGTCAGAGGGCAAACAGTCCACTCAATCATATATCGTCACTTGCGCATTTGGATTCACTTTTTCTTCTTTTGATTTCACACAGAGGCAAGGGACAAGAGAAATTCATCCTAATTGACGTAGAAACTTGGGAAATTCTATCATATACATAATGCATCATGCTTAGGATAGGGATCAAGCATTAGCATTCAAGAGCAATTGACCTAACACATGAAGCTCCGCAAGAACAATCAGAGTCCATCAAGGTGTTATTTAAAATCTGAATACAGCTGGGCCATTAATTACATTTCATCATAAACTTTTGGTAAAGTTAACAAGAAGCCTGACTAAAAAAGTCGAGCAACAAAGATTCCTTACAAACAGTTTGCCATCAATTTCGAATTTCTTTTTCCCCTACTATTCTGAGACTTGCCCTTAGGGAACTTTTAATTTTATTTGTAATTTTGTAGGCATCGATAGTAATAGAATTTGTGGTACAACCAGAGAGGACAAACTACTCATGAGCAAAGTTCAACCAGCATCTGGAGGAGAATGCACCAGATTGCCATCTTAACACTTATATCCAGAGTCGCAGTGTAGTCTGCATGAATATAATGCAGGACAATCCTTCAAAGCAATATCGGGGCAATTTAGTGCTTCCTTGGGGCTAAAAGAAGGGGGATTACCAACCACATGAACACATATTTATATTGCAAGTATACTTTCACTTGACATGATTCAAAAGTAATAAATCTGTTCTCCGTGAAAGACATGCCACTATGAAGCAGGGAGAAGATATAGGAACTTCCTCATCACATGTTCATATTGGCAGCAGCCGTGTTGTTTCACCATGAAAAGTGTAGGAAGCAAATACAAAGGGGAAAATGCTGTAAGTACCGCTAAAAATACAGCACTTCCGGCCTAACCAGCAAGAAAAGGTACAGCGCCACACGGTGATGCTATTCATAAAAGTAACAATGACTTGCTAAAATTTGTCACTGACCATTTTGGTCAGACATAGCCTCTGACTTCCAAAACCCAACCTGCCTCTGTAAAGTATGAGATGAAGTCAGGTAACTAGAATAGATAACAAAACAAAAGGATGAACTTTAGATGTACAATTCTAGCCGAATCCTCCCATATGACCACACCGGCGCAGTTAAACCAAATAGGAGAATGAGCAGAGGCATAACTTGCCAATACCTCACTGGGGAAATGGACATCTTCAGAAATGTGGTATGCTGAGGATAAACCCTTCAGGTCCATCATTGGAGACGGCATGATCGAACCCTAAACCTGAAAACTCCCAGACTTCTCTTCTTCAGCGAAGCAGCATGAAAGGACTCCTACTTGCACAGAAACCTGGAAAGAAAACCCAGACTTACCCTTCTGCTAAAAAATTACAAGCATGCACACATGCTCGAGACCACCGAACAGAATACGTAGAGGTCGATGAGAGCAGCGAAACCCAATAGAAAAGCTAAGGTCGGAAAACAAATCTCCAGCTCGAATCATCAAAAGATCTTGCACATAGCTATGCAATTATCACGAGGAAGACATGGAGAATCATTCGAGGACAGACAGAATAAAGACATGGAAGAATTCTCAACATAATTCGCCAAGCTAATTCCACTGACAATTATGCTGGAATTAATTGCAGAGTCCCGCATCAAAATCGACTTTTGCAGAGCAAGACCGCAGAGCAAACACCCCAAAGCAACTAGCAGAAACGGCAACACCCACGAAAAAACAAAAAAGCAAAAGAAGAACAAAAAAAAAAAAAACAAACATTTCGAAACCGGCATAATCAGCTCAAATTCGAAAGCCGCACTCCGAAATCAGCACTCAATTCCACCGAATTCAGCTACCGAAGGTCCGACCGAACCCGAACGAGCATAAAAAAACCGAACTTTCGAGCTCGACGCAGGACCGGTCACGCGAAGGGAGCACAGGACAGGCCAACGGAGGCGAAATGCGACGCTCGTCAAGCAACCGCGACTCAAAAAACTCTCACCTTTCTCCCGCAGCAGCGAAGGCAATTACAGAGAGAGAGAGCAGGGCAGAGAGAGAGAGAGGAGGAGAAATTTAAACAGCGAAGCGGGTGGAGAGAGAGAGACGGGGGAATGGAATGAATTACGGCATAAGGCAAGGGGGCCGAGAGACCGAAACAGCAAGGGATCGCCTCCGCACCTGTGCCTTGCAAGATCCTCCCTCCTCCTCCAAAAGAAAAGCCTCAATAAACTTCGATTCCTCTTCTTCCCCGCATTGCACGTCAACTCCCTCCCCGGATTTCAAAATCCTCGAACCGGCGTCGTCCTCGTCGTCGTCTCCTCCTCCTTCCTCCTCCCTCCTCCTTATCCTCTCTCTGGCCGCCCTCGCCGCGGCGGTCGGAGCGCCGCGGGGTCCTCCTCCGGCGAAGTTCCGGCTTCTCGTCAACAGAGAGAAGGACAGAGACAGAGAGAGAGAGAATCGTCGCTGTTCGCTTGCTCTTTTTTTTTTTTTTTCCTTTGGTTGCGGGCGTGCGTGTGCGGGGGAGAGAGAAGACGGAGAAACGATTTGACGGTTGTTGAGGAGCGCGACAGGAGAGAGAGAGAGAGGAACACGGAGCGAGGAGGTCGCCGTTAACCGCGCCCGCTAACGGCGTCAATGCGCGTCGTCGTCAGTTGTTCTAGCTGCCGCCGCTCGATGATGATTAGCGGACCTCAATCTATCTGTCCAAAAAAGCCCAAGTCGGTTAATTAATAATGACTTCTTTCGTTTTTGCCTTTTTTTCTTCGCATTTTTCTTTTTTTTGGGGGGGGTTGGAGATTACTACACCGGCCTTCCCCGAAAATAATTGGAATTTGAGCCTGTCGCGTGACTTCTCTCGTCAGTTTGCCTATGTTTTTCCTTTACGGCAGAAAGATTATTTTTCTGATTTCCCGTTTGAATAAAATCAGTTAATTGAAGATATATTTTTTATTTAAGTTTGGGAAAATCGGTTTTTTTTTAATAAATGATTTTACGCAAGAAGATTTCTCTCTCTTGTTTTTACCCTTTTTGGACAACAAATGCGTCGAAGGTTTGGGATTGCTACGTGGAGCGCTCTGGTTGGTCGGTACCACGGGGGAGTCTTTTTGTGCTGTGGCGGAGAAGGAAAAGGAAGAGAAGAGAAATGGAGAAAGAAAAAGGGCAGGTGGATTCGTTGCGGTTTCTTGTCGCCTAAGGTTTCGCACTCGCACGGGGGCGACGCGAGTGGAAATGATAGGGCGCACTGCTCGAGTCCTCCGAGCTCTCACGGGATGTGGTGTCCAAAGGGGGGAGGCCTCTCCGGAGACGTCCCCCTCCACGTGTCGGTATGATTGGTGAAATCTCATGTAGATCGAGTGAATCATAATCATTGATTTTAAAAGTCTCGAGTTACGAGTCGTTGCTCTTTTTTTTTTTGCATGTCATACTCTAACTCTCAACTCACTCTCAAATTTTTTTCCTACCTATTACAGGACGTAAGTGTCAAAACCCACGTCTAAAACCACACGTCCCCACTCTTACCCCTTGAGAAGGTAAAATCTGTCTAGACTTAGCTAAATGATGGATTTTGACTTAATTATATTCGTTGATTGTGCGTATATCATGGGATTTGATCCTAGTAATTACACTTGATCTATGGACTTAGGTTTGGGCAAAACCTTCCCCACAAATAGCCAGCGGTGTCATGCCCGATCATATTTCTACGAGAATCTGACTACTGGCTATCGCTATATTAGGACATGTCCAAGCCGTGATCAATAGCTGCTTTTAACTCTTGCACAATTGGGTTGGGTCTCAAAACCTAATTAGATCCAGATAGAGGTTTTAAGCATTCGACACGATTTAAATTTCGAAACTAAAGGCGAAGTGCATCGGTTGCAACTAACCCTTAAACCTTTGGATCTCTTTTAACTATCGAGATATCGTAAGAAAAAGGCACAAATCGGTTTCTCTACCTTCCATAAACCTAAACCGGACAACATGCCATCCAACATATGCTCATTCATGAGCGAAACGATCCAAGGTGCACACTGTCAAACGAGCTCACCTAAGAATCCACGCTAGCCCAAAAGATCAACCTCCAAAACTCACCAACACTCAACCAAACACCATGTTAGGCAGATTGAATATGAGAGAGAGAGAGAGAGTTCTGACCTAACTCGAACTCGAGCCGACGCCGGTACCGTACATCCAAAGCTGTGAAATCGAAGCAGATGGCTGGAGAATCCCAGGTCTCGGTGATTGTCAAAAGGCACAACCGTAATTGATATAGAGAGGAATTGGAAAACGGGACGGTGTATGAATTGAGCTTTAATGGTGGTGGATCTTCTGTAGTAACCCGTGTTCTGAACGGGCTTTCCTAGTTTGCCATTTCAAAACTGGCCTTTCATGCCAAAATTGCTTTTACATACCATAGCAGCACATCCTTATCCTTCCATTTGATACTTCGAATGTTTTCGTTTGGTGGCAAGCAATCCCCAATCATAGCCAGCCCGTCTTTGAAATAGATGTCAATTATTGCCTTCCGAGACCTCGACACTTACTGGGTATAATCATCCAGTTTTCAAAGTACTGTACCACGAGAAAAAATTAAAAAGATTATGCGTTTCGTACCTTTTTTCATCTAGTTACTTAACAAGTGCACATAACCATATTTGAAAACTCGCAAAAGGAAAATATCTCAATTTAGACCCGCCAAAAGGAGGAGAGTGAAAGAGACGCCGCTCCACTATCGACGACGACTTTGTCCCAACATACCATTTGTCCACACTACATGCAATAACTCGAATCTAAAAGCACATGAAAACATTATCCTCTCCATAGGAGGGAAAGCAGAAAGAACTTGAAGAAAAATGACAATGAAAACACGAAAAAGATTTCATTTTGTTATGGAAAAATGACACAAACGGTTTCTGAACTTTGATCCAACATGCAATTTGATCGCCGAATTTTTAGTTTGTTCAATGTAATTCCTGAAATTTAACTCAATATGCAATGTGATCCATAAATTTTTTATTTATTTAATATAGCCCCTAAACAGGGTACATGTTCAATTTAGTCACTGTTCAGGGATTATATTGAATATATTAAAAGTTCGGGAATCAAATTACATATTAAATTAAAATTTAAAAATTGTTTGTGTGATTATTGTCTTTGTTATCAAAAGAAGATGACAATCACAGGTGGTGAAGCGCTCAAGTGGCAAGTCAGGTGAAAAAACAGGGGCGTTTATGGATAATGCCAAAGAAAGGCCAAAAGCAAAAAGTAACCTCCCTCTTTTTCTTTTATGCACTTTTTTTTTGTCCATTCTTTAAGGTTAAATGACACAAATAGTCTCTAAATTTTGACTCGATATGTTATTTGATCCCTGTTCTTTTAATTGATTTAATGAATTCCTAAACTTTAATCCAATGTTCAATGTGACCCATGAACTTTCAATTTATTCAATGTGAACCCTGAATTTTCTGTACATGTTCAACATAGTCCCTAAACTTTATAAAAATGTCCGATGTAGTCATTTTATTAATTCAAGTTCATGGACTATATTGTATATTTTTATATAATTCAAGAATTAAATTGAACATGTACCAAAAGTTTAGAGACCACATTGAACAAATTGAAAGTTCAAGGACCACATTGAGCATTAGGCTAAAGTTCAAGACTACATTGAACAAATTAAAAGTTCGGGTATCAAATTGCACATTAATATAAAGTTCATGAACTGTTTGTGCCATTATCTATTCTTTAATGTACTTTGAAACAGAGATTAGGCATTTAGTTTTTGGAGTAGCCAAGTGTTGAAACAACACTTGGGCCATCCAAGTATGACTTCTTGAGATACATGATTGGATCATGATTGATTTGTCTTCCATTTTGTTATGCGATTTCACATTATCCTCTCCCACATGGGTCACCGACAAAATGAAAATTTTCATAAAAATTGGTTAGATCGAATTCACACACGATGATCAACAACGCCTAAAATGTACCAAATCTACATGAATCGAATACACCGAAGAAGTTCTCCAATGGTTGGCTGTGGCCAAGTAGCCAATTCGAGCTCTAAGTTTCAAGATTGCGGGATCTGAACTCAGAAGAACTTCAGAACGGTTTTACCAAATACCAAATTTTTGGTTTCTGGTCAATTTATTTTTGGCGTCAAAAGCTGCTCTTTAAACTTTTGCCGAACTCATTCATAGTAAGGGGCCGGCCTGACCAATGTAATATTTCAAAGCTTTGCTAAAAATTGAACCAAGCATTTACTTAGCTATATAACCAAAAAAAAACCGTGCATAAGTAATTGATTAGATGAATGAGCATTGATTTTTTTTTTGGCCAATAGCGTCAAGGTTTTAATGGGAATATCTTCCTTTTGCAATTTTTCATACTTGAGAGTGTCAATTGTGGCAAGAGAATTTAGACAATTAAATACAGAGTAGATGGATGATCGCAAAATCATCGACAATCTTTTTTCCTTATTTGTGATTTGGGTAATGTAACATTGCATCTTGAAGTTTCAAAATGTTGATCATATTCTGCACAGGAACATTTTCTCGTCAATCATTTTCAATTAGACAATCTCTTGAGTCACCGAGCTGTTGAAGGGTAGATCGTGCACGACAGTGTGTGCAGAATTGCGCAACTAATCGTTCCACTCTATTATTTCCATCCACACTGCGTCTATTCGATCATTTTTTTCCCGTTATTTGTCTACAGATCTGTAGAGTCATTCATGAAGTCGAGGAACACGTTAGTTGGCTGTCATCTACGCTTCTGAATCTCGTATAATTTTTTGACCAAAAAAAATTTCGTATAAATTTTAAATCAACCCGAGATGATTTTTCTAATTCTCTTCCTCAGCACAATATTTATTAGCGAGACAATGACAGGTGACAGCGGTAGCCCTTCGCGTGCGTTAGGAAACATGGGGGGACTTGTCCAGAGTACAAAGGATCGAGCTATGTCAGCTGAGAGAATTATTGTGGTACTAATTAAACAATAATCAATTTAAAAAACGATTAATACCACAAAAAACCTAAAATTAGTACGTCTATGATAAATTTACCCAAAATCGATACACCTGTGATAAATTTACCCCAAAATATTTTTTTGACCACAAAAAACTCTAAACTGGTACACTTGAGACAATTTTACCCCAAACTATTTTTTTGATCATAAAAAATCCTACACTGGTATACCCGTGACAATTTTACCCCCGAACTAATTTTTTGGCCACCAAAAACCCTAAACCGGTACACATGTAACAAATTTACCCTCCGTTAGTTTCCGTTAAATTTTACTGTCAAATTATTAAGTTTAATGACACGTGGTAATTGACATATGTACCGATTTTGGGTTTTACCCCTTTGTTTGTCACAAATTTACCAATTTGTGATTTTTTGTTATATTAATATAATTTAACGGACACTAATAAAGGGTAAATTTGTCATAAATGTACCAGTTTGGGATTTTTAGTGGTCAAAAAATTAGTTCGGGGTTAAAATTGTTACTAGTGTACCAGTGTGGGGTTTTTGGTGGTCAAAAAAATAGTTCGGAGTAAAATTGTCGCAAATGTACTAGTTTGGGATTTTGATGGTCAAAAAATGGTTCGGGGTAAATTTATCTAAGGTGTATCAATTTGAGATTTTTTGTGATAAAAAAAATAGTTCGGGATAAAATTATCATAGGTGAATCAGTTTAGGATTTTTCGTGATATTAAATATTTAAAAAATTACCCTAACGGCCAAAAAAAAAAGGAATAAAAATTAAAAAAAGCAAAGAGCAGATTGAATGATTGGAGAGACAAAGCACGTGGGTCTAATCATAGGCTGATGGCTCCTACATTAAATTCATCAGCTACCCTATAAGATTCTATTTATAACCCTATATATTTAAGTCTAATATACTCTTTATTTAAAAAATATAATAATTAAAAAAGGAAGAAAGGATTGTGATTAAGAAATAATTGCTTCCAAAATGAAAATGGTTGATTTGATAGACTGCACTGCACTCCATTGTCATTAGCCACCCTATAAGATTCTATTTATAACCCCCATATATTTAACTCTTTTCAACTCTTTACTTAAAAAAATAATTAAAAAGAGGAAGAAATAATTGTAATTAATAAATAATTGCTTTCAAAATGAAAATGGTTGATTTTTGATCGAGTGCACTGCACTTCATTGTCGGGGGTAACGTGAGTCCATCTAGCTCCTACAATCTGGCCAAAGGATTCTTTGAATATCTGGCTTGAGTAAATCTTATGCGTTAGGGACCACGGAGACAGCGATTTGCTCCTAATTTTTCCAGAAATATGGAAAAGAAAAAAAAAGGTTAGTTTTGATCCATTAGTGCATTGGACAAATTATTCCGAAAATTCAATTACATGGGCATTTTGATATTCTAGAGAGTTCATTCATCGTGCATGTAGATTTACTAAATAACTGAGTTTTACTTGCAACAAATGGGTTGTTTTTACTAAGGCTCTAATTATTTTGCAGAAAATGTGACGTGCATGAAAATATTTTTCAGGAAGTCATTTTCCAAGTAAAAAGACAATTCTGATATTTGGCTGAAACCTGAAAACGAACTGAAAAATATTTTTCGTCGTTTAGTATGGAAAATTTAATTTGATTTTCTTAAATAGACATACACTATTTGGGTACTAATGACTTACAATGGGCACCCAAAGAATGGGTAAGGGCACTAGAGTCTCAGGTCCAGCCTCAATGGGTCCCAACCCGGGCACCAAGGATCGAGACACGGGCACCTGGGTCTCGGGCTTGGCCTTGATGATCTAAGGCATTGGTGCCGGGGTACTAGGGCTGGCCTCAATGAACTCGAGTGTGTGCACCAAGATCCTCGGCCCAGCCTCGATGGATCCGAGCATTGGCAATGGGGTCTTGGGCCTTGACCTCAATAGACCCTAACTCAGGCATTAGGGATCTGAGCCCAAGCGCCAAGGACCCGAGCATGGCCTTTGTAGGCTTCGGCACAACCTTTGTGGACCCATGGCCGGGTGTTGGGGATCTGAGTTAGGGTACCACGATCCCACGCTCGGCCTTTGCGGACTTGAGCCCCAGTGCCATGGGCCTGGGCTCATCATCGATGGATTCGAGTGCAAGTGCCAAGAACTTGGGCACTGACCCAGCCTTGATGGACGACCTAATCCCGGGTGCCTGGGAAGCAGTACTGGGGTTTCCGCGCTCAAGCGTAGATTTTCAAGTCAAGCGCCGATATCTAGTCATATTTTGAAAAATGATTTCTAAGTTTTTAAAGATAATATCATTTTCCTTTATTTAAGCATAGGTTTTCCGTTTACCAGAAAAATGATTTCCGCTGAATTATTTTCCTAATCGAACCAAACGCCGGAAAATTAAAAAAAAATATTGTTTCAAAAAATGTTATCCGCAAAACAAAAGAGCCTAAAAATTAGGTCGTCTTTACCAAAATCTCGATCATTTTCACAGATTCGACCCTAAAATGGCAGAGGATCGCGTTATTGAAAACGACACGGATCGAGGGCTCAAATCTACAACCATGCTTCTTTTGGTTATGGAATTTGCACTTCGGGAAAAGTAGCTGACCTGTGTGTTTGGACAATTGCATATAATCAGTTATCTAAATTAGGTGCATGACGAGATGAAGCGCTCTCAAAGTAATGGCAACGTGGAACGGTTCTGCGACCGCTTTAGTAGCTCGCTCATTTAAGCCGAGCAAGAAATTTATGGAGACCCGTCTCCCCCGGAAAAGCGACATATCTCTTAAATGTAGGTTGAATTGAACCGATAAAAGTTGTGAATACTAGAATTTAAAGATAAAAGGCAAATTTGTAAAGAATGTTTAGTTACGTGATTGATTGGGCAAATCCATATGGGCATTTACATTGTGGATAATCATAGCCCACTGTGACGGCTAATTGTTTTTTGACCGTTACATATCAGCCGTTATTACTTTTATATCTACTAATAACTTTCTAATCCTGTCTGCTGTTACACTGAATTACAAACACTAATCACGAATTCCTATTATTTAGTATTGATTATCATCAAGAGGTTGCCAATTTTGAGAATGTTAGCATAACTAACGGGTAGTTATATGCTTGCATCCACTGTCCTCCATACGTTGGCATGCCACTACTCATTGATTGCGCCGTCCCGACCCTTGGCCACAATTTAAGATATCTCGATGTCGATAACTTCGTTGAGCAACTTCTCTCGGGTTCATGTAGTTGACCCATGACCCACGACATTTGTTATGACCAAACTTTATTCTTATCAACCAAGTTTGCTACCCGTTGATTTCAGGAGTCTGGTCATTTTCCGGTGTCGACAAGACTTGAGTTTACGCCCGTAGAAATGCGAGGTCGCGTGGTCAACATCTGCTGGTGCCCATATCTTGTGATGAAATCTCGATAAACTCGGAACAAAAAGAAAATATAACCTAACACAGACGCTATGCCCAGATCAGGAAGGTAAACATGTTTGGTGCATGAAAGCCAAACTCAATTACCTAACCAGAACACCCAAAATCGGTATGTAGCACAGTCGATTGCCTAAAGTACAATGCTTAAGATAAGATTATAGGTACGGCAAAAGATACTAAAGATAGCCATCATCAGATTCGAAAGTATCTCATGTCATATGCTAAAAATAGCGTGCTAGTATGATCGCGTAACGATGCAACGGTGAAATGCCAGCCATAAAATCCGAGGATGGCCCACCTTTTACTTTTATCTTCTTCTCCTTTTTTCCATTCATAACATTTGTAATGCTACACGATCATGCAAGTATTTCTCTACAAAAAAGTAATTATATATGCTTCTAAAACCATTCCTCTTATTCAATCCATAGCATTGGCGACTGGTGAAACCAAATCACCGATTTCAAATCCACCAATAATTTGTAAAAAAATCAAAAACAAATTTGCTACTCTGATACCAATTTTTTTTAATTTTCTTGTTCTTTTGTGGAATAATTACGGGAGGAAAATACAAAATTTTCTATAATACCTTTTTTTTTTACATTTATCGCTGTGTTTCTCCTCAGCGCGTAACACGAAACGAAGCCATGATTTAATTTCCCGCCCTTTTTGACTAAGTACCAACATAACCAAAGCAAACCCTAATCCAAACTTAGCCAATTAATTTCGCAATCGTGTAAAGGTGAAACGTGCTTCTTGCTTCTTTCTTTGGCCCCTTTTTAAAGATTTTTGTGTTCTCACGGAATCTCGTGCTTGGGTAAATGCGAATATTCTCGTGCGATTCTTCCTAATGCATGTCCCTCGATGGCGACGCCACTTAAGATGTGGCTTGCGCATTTCAAATTTCATAACAACCACACAAACAAAATGAAGTGGGAAGTGAAGGGTTAATATCGGTACGTTCACGGTACATTTATCGCAAATTAATTTTCATCACGACACGTATACCCCAGATTAAAATTCGTCTTACGAAAATCCTGTATCGGTACCCTAGACTCGAAAATGCATACATAAACTTTCCACGCCGGACCCATCATTTTCCACGGGAGATTCGTTCTGCAGTTGTCTACTACGTGTGTGTTGTAATGTGGGTAAATGTGTCTCGGCATATAGGTTTGGGATTTATTGCAAGACAAAAATTATTTTGGGGTATATATGTCGTTGGGGTATAGGTTTAGGATTTTTAGCGGTATCGATCCAAAGACAAGGGAGGTGGCTTCAAGGTATGGCGTAGCATTTAAAACCCCTTTTTTTTTTCGAAAAAGTTTCAATTGGGGACCCTCGTGAAAATTTTCTTCAAACCATGTCATGGGCTTTCACCAAATGGCCTATGTTGATGTACCAAACTACTGGATTATCTTGGCCCTAATGGGCTTAACTGACTCTGATTAAAAAGGCCTATGAAAAATATATAGCCATCGTGGGCCGGGCTGAACTAACCCGGGATCTGACCGAAATTAAGTTAGGAAAAAATCGATAAATGACACAATGATCTCTAAACTTCGACCCAACATCTTCGATCCAACATGTAATGTGATATCTGAACTTTAAATTTATTCAATATGGTCCTTAAACTTTAAGCCAACGTGCAATGTCATCCTTGAATTTTAATTGATTCAATATGGTCTATAAACTTTTGGTTCATATTCAATTTAGTTTCTGGATTGTATGAAAATGTTCAATGTTGTTATTCAATTAATTCAAGTTCATGAATAACATTAAATATTTTCGTATAGTCCAGGCATTAAATTGAACATGTACAAAAAGTCCATAGACCACATTAGACAAATTAAAAGTTTAGGGACAACATTATACATTGGGTTAAAGTTCAAATATCACATTGAACAAATTTAACGTTCAGGGATTATATTGCACATTAAACCAAAGTTTAGGAACCATTTCTATCATTATCCCTAGAAAAATATTATGAAAGGCGATGTTTATCATTTCCATAGAAAATGAGGATCCACTGTTTTCATCAATGCTCTTGTTGGCGGATCATGACAGGTGTGTTATATTTGATCCGATCCGATCCAAGGAAAGCCCTTCGACAAACCCCCACCTCTTTCTTCTAGGTCCCCACTACCATCATTGACGACCTACATTGCACCGTAATCCAGAGTCTCTGCCGATGCCCCCGTCACCAAACCACGACATGCATGTTTTGTTAAATGTTCGATCCGATTCGAAAAAAAACACCCATCAACGAAGCCCAATCTCTTTATTCTTAATCACCCACCACCGTCGACGATGACTTGCATCGGGCCACTGCTGCCGCCTTCTTCAGAGCTTGAGATGCGTCCATCAGTAGTTGCGTTGAGCTTCATATATTTCATAGTTAACGAGCATATGTTAGTGTGACCATTGAACTTAGGGAAAGCACGAATAAAAAAGGGACAACCACGTTATACTCATGATGAAGTAGTTTTCACATTTTTAAGTTATTTCTCTCCATCTCTCTCTCTTTTGTTTTTGACGAGTCATCCGATCAAATTTTAAATTAAGTTCTCATCTGCACTCACGTCTTTATTAATCTAACGTAATCTCTTCAAAGTCCGTGATGGGGATGGCATGCGATAGTTTTGAGATCCGATTGTCCATCCTATATTTAGCATTATCATATTCTTAATGGCACCCTATGGCGGCGGCGCGGCAGTATTAGGCAATGAAGTACCGATCAAATTTAAATTAAATACTTATACGTACTCACGTCTTTATAAACGTCTCTATTTTAATCTCAATGAGTCCGAATACAAAAAGACAATATTCAGAACATAGTAAGGTCCAAAGGGTTTCGATGGGATTGGACAACCAAATTGTGAGGCAAGGACCTATTCCTCTGGACTTTGGTGATCCAGTTCACGACCTTGTTGTGTAGCGAGCCAATTTTATATTCGTGAAGCCCATAAGCAATTCTTTGGCCTTGGTGATAGGTGTGTTTACTTCCCAAGTGAAGCGATCAGCTCCTTGAAGTGTGTCCTCATCGAGACTAAATGATTCGACTCAGCTAGAAGACTTCCTTCAGTTCGTGTGGCCAGAAATTTTAGGGTTTCAACCATGGCCATCGCTTCCGCCTGTGCATTTGATCTCGAATAGACAAGATGCATCACATGTCGATACTTCCGATAACATTCCAAATGTTGTCGTGCACATTTTCAAGTTAAATCCCAAATAGGTACAGTCGGGGGTTCCAATAAGTAAGTCATGAAAAGTAACTGAATTGGAGCAGTAGGAATCAAATATCTTTGGTCTTACAAATTACAACATATGGTTGTTGGCACGGGGGCAGATCTATGATTGCTCGAGGGACACATCCTGAATGTAACTTGTAACTCCTTTTATTTTATTTCGTAATTCTATGTAAAATGTGATAACACCCAAAAGTTTAAAAACTTTACGATAAATGTATTTATTCTCCTCGTGTCAAATGGTCATTAAGGGGCCATTTGACAAATTATCAAATAGTGAAAATTTCTGTTCTTTTATTTCCAGAATCAATTTGGGAACAGAAATTTGTTTGTTGAATTTTTTAGACCCAGGCACAAATTTGCAAAAAATTGTTCCCAGAATCAGTTTTGGAACAGAATCAAGAAGTAACAGAAAGTAGTTTCTTGATTCTGAAACAATTTTTTCATTTCTGATTCTTCTTGGTTTTCTTTTTTTTTTTTGTTTTATTATTCTTCTTCTTCCTGCCCTGCCGCCGGCCACAGGCCAGGGTTGACAAGGGTGTCACGACTGCGACAGCGAGGCCTCGCCCAGCCATGGCGAGGCTCCACCTGGCCCAGATCTCTCGAGGCCGATCTCGCCGTTGCGACCTACGAGGCCGACAGCAAGGGCCGCGATGCTCTCGCTGGCCCCGACGACCGGCCGTGGCTAAGGAAGGAAAAAGGAAAAAAAAGAAAGAAATATTAAAAAATTTAAAATATTATTAATAATAAAAATTATGTAGTTACCAAACGTATTTAAGTTCTTTTTCTATTCTAAGAATATAAATTTTGAGCAGTTACCAAACGCTTTCAAATGTTTAGAAATTGTTTCCGGATACGGAATAAAAAAGAATTATTTTTGAGTAGAATCAGTTTTCGAATACAGAATTGTTGCCATGCACGTATAAAAAGTTGAGAATATGATTATGGAGGATCCTTACAAACGCACCTTATTTTGGTGCAAATGGTTAAATTCCTTTCATTGGCTCATTGTGGAGCAGATCTTAATTAACTGCATACTTAGAGCTGATGTGACTTTTTTGTTCGTACTTCTATCGCTATCTTTACTAACCAGTGCCAAAATCTCCAACAAGAGTGCAGAGTAGTCAAAGAGAAAAGGTATGTATTTTTACAACTTGCAAGTGAAGTTGGTCGTTCAATCCGATAGAGGAGCCCGTGAATTTCTTAGTCAAGACCTTCGACAAGAGTGTATGGGTCCTCCATAAGTTTGCGTTTAAGGCGGTTTTTGTCACCATCGAAATCAACCGAAGAATTTGTCGGTAGCAAATCGGGCGGGAAGCCATCTAGAGATGCGAAAATCCTCCTCAATGTCAACGCGCGTGCGACTTATTTACCCATGTGAATTTTAACTCGATGCCTGAGAATCAATCTAATAATGGTACCCAAAGTTCAAGGGAAAATAAAAGAATTGCCTGCCGGACTCACTGGAGATGTGATGGAGCCACCACTCTAAAGCGACGATTTGCTATAGTGGGATTATGAATGGATTCCAGGTTTGGCTGATTAAGCGGGACAGATTAGTTGGGGGAGTGACAGACGAAAAAGCTAAGAAGAGAGAAAAAGCAAAGAGACTGTTCTGCTTTAGTTTCATCCTACCCAAGAGGTGTCCCTGTCTTGTCGAACTCCTTGGTTCCCTTCTCTTTTTCCGCCTTTCCTTTGCATCTCTCTCCATCTCGTTCCATTTTTTATTCCCTTTCACTGTTCGGTCAGTTTTGCCGGTTGGTCCCTCCAGCTTGGGCTCGTTCACATCCCTGTCATGGTTGAAAATGATCGCTGGTGACTATGGAGATAGGCTTGCTTCTCAAGTAAAAAGAAGTCTGAATTCGCCGGAATTGAAAAGCTCGAAGGAAGAAAGAGCGGCTCGTGACAAGTATATTGTCTTGTCTCCATTGATGTCTCGATGGATCTCAACCGTCAATACATTCGACCTAAAGTGTTGCAAGTATCTTTATTCATGTGAACTACTTATTTGAATGGATGAGATATCGACTGGAGAAGTACATGTGAATAGAGAATATAGTCTTCAAATCCTTTTTTTTCCTAGCCCTTTTTTCCCTTTTGTTAGTCACTACTGTAGGGTAGCGGCTATAGTTCAAACCGACTATTCTGTAATAGGTGTGAGATTCGGATGACGCCCAAAAAAAAGTTGCTAATAATGAATGCCCCTCGCTCACTCTTTTCACTTATCAAAAAAGAAAAGTTTGTATAGTGAAATTTGGGCTCTCCCCTCTTACAATGCTGTGGCTACCAAGTCCTAAAGGGAGTTCAATCACTTTGCCAAATCATGGTGGAAAAATTGGGCAGGCTCTTTGATTGATGCTTTTGCTTTTAGATTTGCTCCTAAAGTGAAGGCGTTTCACTGAGCAACTTGTTAAAATGAAGAATAAAAGTAATGCAAGTAGTCAAAAAAGAGTAATCACATGGGCCATAGTCCTCATCATAAAGTCCCTCCTCCTCTCGTCTCCCTCTTTCTTTCTCTTTTCTTTCACTCATTAAATTTGATCATTTTTTTTTCTAGACTGTTCCTTTTTAGCCCCATGGTGGGCATAGCTTCTCCATTATAATAATCCAATGACAGCTTTGCTGAGGACCCCCAAATGCAGAAAAGGAAAGGTCAATAGACAAACATTTCATCTAGGTGCGTGGCTGATATAATTCTGACGAGACCATTGTCATGTAACCAATTATGCAGGGTGGTCATTGCAGATCCCCAAAATCTTAGTGGATTCTCAGTGAACTTGTCATTTCCATCAGTCAAGAGTCGCAAAGAACAAATTTCTGCTGTGAAAACCAGGTTGTGGGTTTTGAATTCTGTGATGTACTTTTGGCTTTTCCTATTCCCTTTCGACCCGGGACTTGCATTGAAGTAGGCCCATCAAGGTGTAGGTCAAAAAATTACCCTTCAGTCCTTGGTATCATCATACGTAATATGTTGATCACATACAATACGACATACGTACTTCCATAGTATAAAACAAGAGAAGTCGACTAACCTGAGCGTCGGGAAAAAAGAAAAACTTCGAACAACACAAGCAAGTTTGATCCGAGCCCAACGAAGAGACGTTGTGTCCTTAAGACGAATTTGCCCCCTCTTTAAGGTACCCAAGGTCAATGGACAATCGTCTCCCAGGATAGAACGGATCCTTCCTTCAAAGCCGGCACCACTTGCTCGGAGGAAAAGGCGAACGGAACGTCGCGGAATTGATCGCACAAAGAAACCGAATGAGGGAGAGATTAAAAGTAATGCACGGCCTTTTTCGTTTGTTAAAACATGAGTTTATAAAACAAGTCCGAAGAGTCACTAGTCAACAAACAATTTCGAGTTGAACCGGTACCAGTTGGACGGATTAACCGTTCAAGCGATCCGACGCAATGAAGGAACCGGTTCGGTATGGACCGAACCGACACAAGTGAAGGAACCGGTTTGGTACCACCGAACCGACGCGATTGAGAAGCCGCCGGTTTGAACCGAACCGTTGCAAAAAAAAAATTAAAAGAGTTGGATAATATCTTCCCGTTCCCGACCCGAACCGGACCGGACGGACGGCGGCGGCGGCGCGCGCGATAATTGTTGCTTGGAGCAACACCTCTCTCTTCCACAAAAGTGGGGTACCCCTTGGGGCCCAACCCTTCATGGAAGACACAAGCTAATATATCCAACTTCAAGCTCCCATCTTTCCTATGTGGGACTCTCTCCTTCACCTTTAATATCATTCAAATAATTTGATGGATTTTGGCTCCAACATTTGCAAATTGGAGTTCCCTCCAATTTGTTCAAAATCCCAACAATCCCCCACATGAATGATATATATATATAGTCGTAATTAAGACTCTTCGTACATGCAAGTAATGCAATGTGCGATCATCCATGAGAGAACGTTGCATCGTAGTGAGTAGTCTGAAACTTTGAACCCATCCTAGTGAACATCTATCGGACTTACTCGGTTAATCAGTAGACGCGATTGTCTTTGAACCGTCAACCTTTGGTGTAAGCCTAGACAACAGAAGTCACACAACGATCTCTCGAACGAAGTTCGTTCTCACTGTTGTGTTCGTTTTGGCCATGAACACCGCCTGGTCTCATGAGTGTTTTAGAGAATTCGGCCTTTTCAATTCTCATAGAAGCGGCCCACACTTCACACTCACATAGGTGATTTCTGAGTATCAGTACATACTCTAGAATCATTAAAAGCTAAAGCTTAACCTTCACATATTAGTACTATCTCAAACAGGAATGGGTAGAGATTGATAGTACTTTACTCCAGTCTTCATAACTTAGTTGTCCCTTTGAACCTAGTTCTTGGGATCTCCAGTCAGCTAAGTAGGGTTACCGCTATGAAGACTTTTTGATCGGCCTTAGACCCATTCCTCTTGAAGTTTTCATAACCATCTCTCTAGTTAAGCCTTTTGTTAGCGGATCCGCAATATTATCTTTTGACTTTACATAGTCAATCGTGATAATTCCACTAGAGAGTAGTTGTCTCACGGTGTTATGTCTTCGACGAATATGTCGAGACTTGCCGTTATACATGACATTCCTTGCTCTTCCAATAGCAGCTTGGCTATCGCAATGAATACACACAGCTGGCACCGGTTTAGACCAGTTTGGAATGTCTTCTAAGAAATTTCGAAGCCATTCTGCCTCTTCTCCAGCCTTGTCCAAAGCAATGAATTCAGCCTCCATCGTGGACCTTGCTATACAGGTTTGTTTGGACGACTTCCAAGACACCGCTCCCCCACCAAGGGTAAACACAAATCCACTAGTGGATTTTGTATCGTTTGTTCCGGTAATCCAATTTGCATCACAATATCCTTCAAGTACCGCCGGATATTCTATGTAATGCAAACTATAATTCTGGGTATGCTTCAAATAGCCCAAAACACGCCTCATAGCTTTCCAGTGATCTTCATTTGGGCTTGCAGTATATCGACTTAGCTTACTTACAGCACAAGCTATGTCCGGTCTAGTACAGTTCATGACATACATTAAACTGCCTAGTATACTTGCATACTCATTTTGATCTTTGATTGTACCAGAATTCTTTGTAAGGTGTAAATTCACATCTATCGGGGTCTTTACAGGTACAACATCTAGATTCTTACATTTATCTAGAATTTTCTCAATATAATGAGCTTGTGACAGTGCTAGTCCCTCAGATGTTTTATGGATTTTAATTCCTAAAATAACATCTGCGACCCCCAAATCTTTCATATCAAAATTGCTTGTAAGCATTCGCTTCGTTGCCTTAACAACTTCACAGTCACTTCCCATTATAAGCATGTCGTCGACATATAGACAAAGAATGACAAAACCATTATGAGTGTTCTTAACGTACACACATTTATCACACTCATTGATTCTATATTCATTCAACAACATCACCTGGTCAAACTTAGCATGCCATTGCTTGGGTGCTTGTTTTAGACCATATAACGACTTGATAAGCCGACACACTTTCTTTTCTTGTCCAGGAGCAACACACCCTTCAGGTTGCTCCAAATAAATTTCCTCTTCCAAGTCCCCATTCAAGAAGGCCGTTTTCACATCCATTTGATGGATCTCCAACTTATACACCGCAGCTATTGCAATCAACATCCTTATTGATGTAATTCTCGTGACCGGTGAATAAGTGTCAAAATAATCAAGACCTTCTCGTTGCTTGTAGCCTTTAACCACAAGTCTAGCTTTATACTTATCAATAGTGCCATCCGCCTTCATTTTCTTTTTGAAGATCCACTTACTTTGTAGTGGTTTATTTCCAGGCGGAAGGTCAACCAATTCCCACGTATGATTCGATAGAATTGATTCAATTTCGCTATTGATAGCTTCCTTCCAGAACGGAGCTTCTGGGGATGTCACAGCCTCTTTGACAGTCTGAGGCTCGTTCTCTAACAGAAAAGTTAGAAAATCTGGACCAAAGGATGTGGAGGTCCTTTGTCTCTTACTCCGTCTAGGTTCATCCTCAATAGGATCATTTGTTGAAGTAACATCTCGAGGTCTCTTATTATTTTCATGTGAATCATATACTTTGTTATATGGAAAAATATTCTCAAAGAACGAGGCGTCCCTTGATTCAATAATCGTATTAACATGTATATCCGAGACCTCAGATTTGTGTACAAGAAACCGATATGCACTACTATTTTGGGCATATCCAATAAAGACACAATCAATGGTCTTTGGTCCTATTTTAACCTTCTTTGGTTTAGGAATCATGACCTTAGCCAAACACCCCCACACTTTGAGATAATTCAAATTAGGCATTCTACCTTTCCATTTCTCATAGGGTGTTTGTTGTGTCTTCTTGTGGGGAACTCGATTCAAGATCAAATTCGCCGTCAAAATAGCTTCCCCCCACAAATTCTCAGGTAAACCGGAACTATTCAACAATGCATTCATCATTTCCTTTAGTGTCCGATTTTTCCTTTCAGCTACTCCATTGGCTTGAGGCGCATAGGGAGGTGTCAGTTGGTGTCTAATACCAAATTCGGAACATACTTCCTCAAAAGGAAATTCGTATTCACCTCCTCTATCGGATCTTATCATTTTGATCTTCTTATTTAATTGCGTTTCCACTTCAGACTTATAAGTCTTAAACGCATTAATTGCCTCATCTTTGCTTTTGAGCAAATAAACATAACAAAATCTAGAATAATCATCTATAAAAGTTATAACATATTTATTACCTCCTCTAGATGGTGTTGATTTCATGTCGCAAATATCGGTGTGAATTAATGCTAAAGTCTCCGTTACTCTATCATTCACAGAATCAAACGGAGGTCTAGAAAATTTGGATTCAACACACACTTGGCATTTTTCTCTTGGACAATCGAATTTTGGTAACAAGCCCATATCAATTAATTTCTTAATAGACTTATAATTCACGTGTCCTAATCTAGCATGCCAAATATTATGAAGCTCAACCACATAAGCGAAATCAACTTTATTAGAAGAAACAATAGGAGGTACAACAGTCATTACATTCATCTTGAACAGACCATCACTAAGATACCCCTTGCCCACATACATATCACTCTTGGAGAGTATAAACTTATCAGACACAAAGACCATCTTAAACCCATGCTTGCTAAGGAGAGAACCCGACACTAAATTCTTGCGCACATCCGGCACGTACAATACATCATTTAGTGTCACTTGCTTTCCAGAGGTCATCTTCAAAACAACTCTTCCAATTCCTTCAACCTTGGAGGTCGATGAGTTACCCATGTAGAGTATCTCTTCATGTGCCATCGGCGTATAAGTTGTGAACATGGATTTGTTGGCACAAATGTGTCGAGTTGCTCCAGTGTCAATGAACCATTCTTTGGAGTTTCCCACCAGATTACATTGGGAAATCACAGCAGCAAGGTTGATGTCTTCGACACCACTAGAAATATGTTCCACCACATTAGCATTGGTCTTTTGCTTCTTCTTGGCTCTACACTCTTTGGATCGATGTCCAGGCTTTCCACAATTGAAGCACTTGCCAAGAAATTTTTTCGGACCTTGGTTGGAACCCTCTCCATAGCTCTTCCTCTTCTTGGTGGGTTTCTTTGATTCCTCAACAATGTTAGCTCTTGATGTCTCAAAGGTTTTGCCACCTTTCTTCTCGGAGATTCTATTATCTTCCTCTATCCTCAATCGAACAATCAAGTCTTCAAGTGACAGCTCCTTTCTCTTGTGTTTAAGATAATTCTTGAAGTCTTTCCACGAATGTGGTAGCTTCTCAATGAAGGCAGCAACTTGGAAGGACTCACTTAGAGTCATTCCTTCAGCATGAATGTCATGCAGGATCACTTGAAGCTCTTGGACTTGACTCAAAAGAGTTTTAGAGTCCACCATCTTGAAGTCAAGAAACTTGCCAACAATGAATTTCTTTAATCCGGCATCTTCAGTCTTGTACTTCTTGTCCAGACTATCCCACAATTCCTTAGCCGTTTTCAGAGGGCTATACACATTATAAAGGGCATTGTCCAGACCATTGAGAATGTAGTTTCGACAAAGGAAGTCTGAATGCTTCCAAGCATCCACGGCAGCAAGCCTCTCTTTATCAGTATCTCCTTCATCCAACTTAGGAGCATCCTCATTGAGAAATCGAGCCAAGTTCAAAGTTGTGAGGTAGAACAACATCTTTTGTTGCCACCTCTTGAAATCAACACCGGTGAACTTCTCAGGCTTTTCTCCATGAGCTCCATGAGTTGGGATCGACACAGTAGGCACGGTAGGTATCGAAGCCGAAGCCATTTCTGAGCGTCAAACACAAAATGATTAACTTGAATATACGAACACCAATTTGTTTAATTAACACAAAAAAAAAATACTTTTCACCAAAACGAACAACTGAATGCACAGTTCACAGAATATTAGGACCAATTCGGACAGAGAATAAGATCCGATTATAAGCAAGTACGTATGAAGACATAATGCGAAGCAACAGTACACGTACATGAACAAATTGAAAAAAAAAAATTCGTCTTAAGATTGTAGGTCAAAAAATTACCCTTCAGTCCTTGGTATCATCATACGTAATATGTTGATCACATACAATACGACATACGTACTTCCATAGTATAAAACAAGAGAAGTCGACTAACCTGAGCGTCGGGAAAAAAGAAAAAACTTCGAACAACACAAGCAAGTTTGATCCGAGCCCAACGAAGAGACGTTGTGTCCTTAAGACGAATTTGCCCCCTCTTTAAGGTACCCAAGGTCAATGGACAATCGTCTCCCAGGATAGAACGGATCCTTCCTTCAAAGCCGGCACCACTTGCTCAGAGGAAAAGGCGAACGGAACGTCGCGGAATTGATCGCACAAAGAAACCGAATGAGGGAGAGATTAAAAATAATGCACGGCCTTTTTCGTTTGTTAAAACATGAGTTTATAAAACAAGTCCGAAGAGTCACTAGTCAACAAACAATTTCGAGTTGAACCGGTACCAGTTGGACGGATTAACCGTTCAAGCGATCCGACGCAATGAAGGAACCGGTTCGGTATGGACCGAACCGACACAAGTGAAGGAACCGGTTTGGTACCACCGAACCGACGCGATTGAGAAGCCGCCGGTTTGAACCGAACCGTTGCAAAAAAAAAATTAAAAGAGTTGGATAATATCTTCCCGTTCCCGTTCCCGACCCGAACCGGACCGGACGGACGGCGGCGGCGGCGCGCGCGATAATTGTTGCTTGGAGCAACACCTCTCTCTTCCACAAAAGTGGGGTACCCCTTGGGGCCCAACCCTTCATGGAAGACACAAGCTAATATATCCAACTTCAAGCTCCCATCTTTCCTATGTGGGACTCTCTCCTTCACCTTTAATATCATTCAAATAATTTGATGGATTTTGGCTCCAACATTTGCAAATTGGAGTTCCCTCCAATTTGTTCAAAATCCCAACACAAGGCTCCTTACCAAACTCGTGGAGGATGATTGACGGTACCTGCAAAAACGATCTCTAAGAATTAAAATTCAGGTGGGTGTGAACTGTTGATACCCTAAAAAATTATTGGCTCTTATAAATCGATGAGTATAACAAGCTCAATCGACAAGAATGATATTGGGTCATACAAGAAGTCGTCGGTCAACAAGATGAGCTTGTCAACAATAAAGAAAATCGACATCACACGGTACGAGTGAGTTATAAACAAAGCCCTCATTGGGACTTGAGAGAAGTTGATCAACGAAATCATCGACAACAAACTATCCCAAATTTTTTTTAAGTGTTGAAAACGGTGAAATTAATGAGCCTCGACTTGTCATCATATGAAGGATAGTGGATTTTTTTTGGGTCACGAGCACATATTCGTTAAACCAACAATCTCAAAATGCGTTTGATTCACTTTTTCCAATGGACTTTGGGCCTTTAAAGTCTCTTGGGATGATAAATTTTTTGGACCACTTTAGGAAACTGCTGGTATTGGTAATGTTGAAAACCCACTGCAAAATAGGATTTTTGGAATACTATTGTGGGGTTTAGTGACTTATTCATCTTCTTCATCGTACACCCTCTATGCTTGCTAGTTGCTGATGTTACTTAGGTCAAGGTTGCCAATCGCCAATGTCAAGATTGTGTCACCAAGGTTAGTTTGAGCCCAAGGTTGAGTTTGAGGATTAACGGACCTAGATCTGGCCCTTCTATGATGGTCACCCTTTCTCGGCGGCCCTCGCTTAAGTCATGCCAACCGTAGAAGGGCCCAATCTGGGTTGCTCCGAGGTCGTGCGACCTTGGCGGTTCATTGTCTGATGCCGCATGATTCCGGTAGCCCTCACCTGGGGCCGCATAATCTTGTCATTGGGCTGGTGCCTCTCTTTAGGTTCGCCTAAGTTTCGTCAGAATTGTTGTTTTCTCATTGATATTTTCTTTTTCTTTTAAAAAAACTAAAGTCCTTTACAAATTTTGGGGAAAATAACGTTTATACAGACATTATTTGCATTTTGCAATTTCTCTTTGATCTAAAGTCTTTCGCATTTATGCAAAGGCATTTTGCAAAAGCTAAACCGAACACACTCACCATTACTAAATAATAAGAGGACAAGTTTATTTCTTGAAATCTAGTGCAACTGTACATACACTAAGGGCCCGTTTGGTAACGTGCCAAACAGTAAAAAAATTCTGTTCTTTTGTTTCCATAAATAGTTTGGAAATAAAAATGTGTTTGGTAAATTTTTTGTTCTCGGGCACATTTTTGCAAATATTTGTACCAAGAAACAGTTTTGGAAGAGAAACAAAAAGTAAAAAAAAAATTGCTTCTTGTTTCTCGGCACAATTTTGAAAATAAGTTTTTGTTCTTCTTTTTCTTTTCTTCTTTTTGTGTTGCTCTTCTTGGGTTGTGGCCAGTGACCAGCGGCCGACGGCCGGCGATCGGCCACAGCCCAGGGCCGATGAGGGCGTCACGGCCCTCGTTGACCAACGGTGGAGGTGAAGGTCCCCCCTGCCGGGGAGGGCGAGGGCTGAACCCTCGCCACCCGGGCAAGGCGGCTCGCCGTCGCGACCCACGGCAAGGTTGGCCTCGCAGTGGGTCGCGACGGCGAGGCTCGGCCTCGCCCATGGCTTGGGTAGAAAGAAAAAAAAACAATTCAAAATATTATTAAAATATTATTAACAAAAAGAAATTTGTGTGTAGTTACCAAACATATTTCTATTCTTTTCTACTCTAAAAATAGAAATTTTGGACAGTTTATCAAATGCCTTCAAATGCTCAGAAATTGTTTCCAGGCACAGAATAAAAAAAAATCATTTATGTTCAGAAATAGCTCTCGGGCACAGAATGGTATTCATGCGCACCATAAGGGTGTCAGAACCGAACCGAACCGAACCGAAAATTTCGTGCATTTCAGTTCGGTTTCGGTTTCCATCATCAAAATAAAATAAAAAAATTTCTTTTCGATTTGGTTTATTTCGGTTCGAATCGGATCGGTTTGGATTGAACCGAACTAAAATAAACACTTCGGTTTAGGGCTATTTTGCCCTCTTTCTCTCCCCTTCTCTCTCTGCTTAATGAACTTGAAACCGAAAACTGATCTGAACCAAACTGAACCAAATCGATTTTTCGGTTCTATTCCAATTCGGTTCGATTCAAATTTAGTTCGGTTCAAGGGGCACCCTTAATGGTTTGGTTCGATTCGGTTTTCTTGAAAAATCGAACCAAACCGAACAATTTACACCCCTAACATACACGATCAGGAAGTTACTAGCAGATTCACAATCAACGGCTGCTTCTACATAACCATCGATAGCGGGTTATATTATCCACTCCGGTTTGCCCCGATCAATCACAGAACTCATTGCTCATCGCAATCCATCATCATCTTTAATTTCCAATAAATTTACCTTTTCTCGCATTTTAATTTCCAACAGTTTCACTTTCCCCTGCAGAAACGCCCTGTGAAAGCGTACGTGGTGGTCATTAAAGTAAATAAAAAAAGAAAAAAAAGAGCGGGAGCAAGGTCCTGTTATTTTCCCCCAAATTTTAAAAACAATTCCAGGTGGCCAGCGGGGAACCCCAACGTTGGACCGTGGGCCCCGCCCTGCTCCCCGAGCAGGCATTACGTACAGGGCAGTCATTGTTTTCAGGGCCCCACCTGAAATTTTTTTTAATAAAAATAAATAAAATACCAAATGATTTTAAAAAAAAAACAATTAGAAAAACCCGAAATGAACAGAGCGTGCTTCTTGCAGTCGGATATTTCTCGTTCTTTCCATCTCGTTCGCTGATTAATTAAATTAATCGCGTAATTAATCATTAAGATGCGGCCGAGGAAGTGGCGTCGTTTTCACATGTCCCGGGTGGGGAGCAAAAGCATTCCCCCTCCCGCGGCCCCCACCGCGCCACAACGTGAAGGGCCCCGCGCGTGCGTGACAGAAGCATCTCTCCACCACCCTCCGCCCCCACCGTCCCCCCCACCCCCACGCGCTCCCCTCCTGCACCGTCCGTCACGCGCGTCCAGATACAAACGGATTTAACCAATCAATATCGTGTAGATCCATTTTAATTTCGAGGGTCTAAGAGTCTCGTGGATAGTTTTGACAAGATCAATGCATAGGTGTCGTCCCGTCGATGACTGAGTGTGTAAATTAGTGATTTGGGGAATGTTTTCATCGGCCACCCCTCCCGCAATTGATTTCTGGATCCTAACATGTCGATTGGAATGATGACGAGAGGTTGCGATTGATGGAAAACATGATCATCGATTTGCAATGCACCTATTGTGCTTGTGCATTGCGCCATCGGCACTTCCAGAAAATCAAACCTTCGTTATGCAGTATGTTTTAATAGATGTCTCGAGGGAATCCGTTAACAAGTTACTCGAGCTCCACTAAATTTCTTTCGAGTCGAAATAACTCGAGCACTTAAGTTAGACGAGCTCGAACTTTGAGATGCTTGACGCTGATATCTCATTGATTTCACTGTGTACTTCCAATTTTGTATATTTTGATCTTATATATATGTGCACACACGGGCAATCAATAGTATTTTACAAAATTGTTTTGCTTTGAAAATTCTAAGCTATATTCAATTCAAGCTTAAATCAAATTTTCCCTATGAGTCGAGTTCAACTTAGATTGTTGGATAGTCGATCTCAATTGAGTTGCGTTCATGCTTGAAAAGTTAAGTTTGTGTTAAGCATATGCTTTTGTGTACTGAATCAAGTCAAGCTCAAATATTCAATTGTGTCAAGTAGAGGTGTGCAAAATAGATCGCTCGAACCGGGAATCTTCTGTCTCGAACCAAACCGATCAATTGGATCCGGTTACCAAGAATGCTGACACGATTTTCGATGCCAGAAAGTGAAATCGGTGTCTGAGTGATCTGATTCTTCAGAATTGGACCGATTGCATAAATTTTTATTTGTAATTATGTATGGCAAGCATGGGAAATACAGTTCGAATTTCAGAACATAAATGTAGTCGGCACGGGGAACACAATTCGTCATTACATTGGTTAAAATTGCACACCTGTTTCTGTTGTTGTGTGTAGTCGGTACGAGGAACGCAATTTAATTTCGAAACGCATGGCATCAAGCAGTGGAAAACGAAAAAAAACGATCAATTTCATTGAACCGGATTGGACCCGAATTCCCAATTTTGGGAACTAGTAGCAACCGATCATCCGGAGTCGGATCCGGCCGGATTTATGTTATACCCCGTCACCACCGTTCACCCGAAGCGAGATCACGCGCGCTTCCCGGGACGGTGCTCTCTTCCCCCGTCCCCTCTCCTTTCGCGATCCGACGAGACCACCTCCCTGTAAAGCGTACTCCTGTCAGGGACTCTCCAGTCGTTTATCGCTCCAAACGGTCCTTAATTATTAAAAAATAAAAAGGGAAGGGAAAAAAGAAAAACGACGGCGTCCCGGTCACGCCCCGCGGGGGCAAAAACGACGCAGTTCCGGGGGGGTGGGGGTGGGCGGAGGCATCCGCTGAGCAAAAACGATCCCCCTCGTTCCCCTCCCTCTCCTCCCTCCTCTCGCGTTAATTTGGCTTTTCCCACATAAAAGCCAAAAAAAAAAGAAGAAGAAGAAGGAAAAAAACGTAAAAAAAAAAAAGAAGGAGCAAGGCGAAGCAGCGCAAATTCGCCTTTTGTCCATGTCCGCACCCGTCTCTCTCTCTTCTCTCTCTCTCTCTCCTGCGTCTCTCTCGTCCTGAACGTTTTTGGCTTCCGACGTTTTGCTCTCCCGAGTTGATGTTGAGGACGACGACGACGACGACGACGAAGCGCGACGGAACGGCGTGATCGATCCGCGCGGTTCCCGAGGACGTCATTGCCGCCGGATCAATCTCCGCGCGCTGCGCTTCCCGCTTCCCGCTCCCCCGCCCCGTGCCTCCTCCTCCGTCTAGGGTTTTCTGCTGCTGCCGCCTCTCGGCGTCGCTTCCCGTTTCTTCTTCTTCGCCCGCCCGCCCGCCCGCACCTTTCCTGATCCCTAGGGTTGTGCGGCGGAGGAGCTGGCGAGAGAGAGGGGGGTGGAGGAGCTGGAGGAGTCGGGGGGCGCGCGGGGTTTGCGTTTGTGGGATTCGCATTGGCCCGGGGGGGAAATCCGCGGGGTTGGGTTCGCATTGTGGTCGGTGCGGAGAGCGGGGTGGTCTGCGTGTCTGAGCTGGTTTTGAGCTGAGGGGTGATTGGGGATGGAATCCGGATGCCAATGCGAGATCTTGGTCGCGATCGGTGGTTCCGAGATCGTATCGGCTTGAGTCGCCGACGGGGACGGTGTTTTCGTTTGAGGCAATGCTGGATTGAGGCCTTGTTATTGGATTAGAAGGAGAAAGCCTTGACTCGAAAATGCATTTCGCCAAGCTCGATGACTCCCCTATGTTCCGGAAGCAGGTCTCTCTCTCTCTCTCTGTCTCTCCCGGGGAGCGTTCCTTTTGTGTGTGAATCTTTCCTCTCTTGTTATTCTCGTGATTCCTTTGAATTTCTGTAAGTTGGGGTTGGTAAGACGCTAACTTTTTCTTCATCGCTCTGCAATTGAGCTGATTTGGGTGAAAATCTATATGCCGTGAAACTACCTCCGCTCGTCACCTGCTATTCTGACCTGCCGATCTTATGTTCCTTCTTTGTTTTTTTTTTTTTGGTCTGTTTCTTTTTTTCTTTTTCTTGTTCGCTGACATTATCAGTTCACGTTGCTAAAAGAGATTATACCCACTTGAAGTCGATTTTAGTAAAATCGTCAGAGATAGGAAATGAATCAAGTGTTCATTTGGAGGGGTTCCTGTGAATTATTTGGTGAAAAGTACTTCTGAGTATAGTGCAGAAACCATCTGTTCTCGAAGTATAGAAGTTCTTTTGTAGCGCTCAAGCCATAAAGAAAATGAAATAATTTATTAGATTGATAAATTAGTAGATCTTGCTTTTGTCTTTATTTTGGAGTTGGAGAGAAACGATGGGAAATTGACATTGTATGAGGATGGGTTGCTTATCAGAACAGCTTCTGAAATCAGTGGGGGAAGAAAGCATCTTCGTGGGTTTTGTCGTACATTTCCTGATGGATCTTGATTGGCACTTATGCTATTCAGTGGACTGTGCAATCATCCGACCTATGGTTTTTCCTCATGATAATTGCTAGGGGGATATTAGTTAGCTTTGAGCTGAAACTTCGAAGGGCATTCCACGTACTTCTTTTGGAGGTCAATTGTCCAACTAGTCTTTTTCTCCTGGACTGTATTCTTGTTGGAGTGATCTTGCACAATACGCAACAGTACTTGCACATAAAAAGATAAAAGACCATTACAGTTTGTTAATTTTTTTCTGTGGCTCTAAATTATTACTTTGGATTTGCTTGTATTATCCTTTCGTCCAATAAACGCAGGGGAACATTTAATAGATAGCTATCATTTTATATTAATCGTTTGAGGACACAGAAAGTGATCGGGATGTACTGACTACCATTGATGAATGGAGTCGAGTAACACGACAATTGACAATTTTGTTGAGTGCATATCTTGCATAGGCTCTTTTCCTAGGTGGGCTGGCATCCACTTGGCGCCTATTGGTTAAAACCTTCCGACTTTTTCCCGTGAAAAAGAAGTTATACATAGAAAAGTGGTTCATCTGTTTATTGAAGCTAAATTTGAGAGTCCATCTTTGATCCGTGGTCTAATCCTCTGATTCTGTCAGAAGAAAGACTTTTGATTTCCTGCTAGATTCCTGATTTTAGCATTCTTGAATTTGTGCCTGGCATATGGACATTGTCAGCATCTATTCATGTTGAGGTTCTCTAGGAGGTTGACAACTACTTTGGTGAAACAGATACAGAGCTTGGAAGAAGGTTCTGATTCATTGAGGGAGCGATGTATGAAGTTCTACAAAGGATGCAGAAAATACACGTATGCTTGCTTACTCTTTCTTGACAGTGCTCTTTTAATCCACCAAATGTTTTCTTTTTGTTCCAAGAGAATTGGGAGAACATTCCTACGAGATGGTCAGTTTTAGCATAGTTCTTTGCATTTTTCGCAGCATGAACTATCTACTTAGATGCCATGTATGCGCTAATGTCCTCTCGGTCTCCTGTCATATAACTTAGCAATACTCTCTCCCTGTTCAATGTTGGCTTTTGGTTCATTACTGGCTCTAGCTCATATGGCAGTGTCTACTGCTGTACTGTCATAAGACGTCTTTCAAGTATTTTGCTGATAAAACAGAATTTAGCGCTTCTTTCCAGTGTCTATGTTTCCAACTTATTGCCGTTCCTTTGAAGTGGTTATCTATGACAAAGATGGCCGTATGAATTTGTAGTGAGCCGTTGGGCAGATTGATGTTAATTTTAGCAATGCCTTGATTAACTTTGTAGTTGTAGACTAAAAGAACTGCGAAAGTTCTTTTACTATTAAGTAATTTCTTATCATTGTCATGATTGTTATTAGTGTGCCAGACAATCAGCTTTTACCTCTTATACTATCCCTCTGTGCCCTTGTTCCATTTCTCTTTTTCAGGGAAGGCCTTGGTGAGGGTTATGATGGAGACATTGCTTTTGCAAGTGCCCTGGAAGGTTTTGGTGGGGGGCACAATGATCCTATTAGTGTGGCCTTCGGAGGTACGTGCCTGTGCAACTAATTTGTTATACAGGGAAGCTGACTTGCAAATGTTATAGGTGCTGCTGCCTCTTCCTACAATCTGTCTTCCTTCTCCAACACCCCCCCTCCCCCGCCTCTCTCTCTCTCTCTCAATGCACAATAATAAGTGAAGTTTGGCATTGTACCTGTGCTTGTTATCGTTAAGAATGTAGGGACCTATGTTAACTTTGTTGTTTCAAGTTTCAACAGCAGTTCAATGCAAACATTGTGAAAAGACTGATTGCGAGTACCTGCACTTGCGTGCTTGCGTTGACAACTCTACCTTTTTATAGCTGTTTTAGCGAGATGCTTCCTGATTTAATGAGTTCTTTCTGTCAAAAAGTTTCATCAAAAAGATTATATGGGCATTTCCATAAGCTTCTGGAATTTTCTTTAGCTTTTCATTTCTAAATAACATGTCGCAAGAGCTTGTGAGGTGAAGGCGAGCATGGCTTCCACATTTATTCTTTGATTTTATCTGCGTGGTTTGCTCTGCAATTTTGAGAGCTGATTCTTTTGATTATTGATTAATTGCCTGTGATGAAACTTCTCATTTGTTTTGTAGGCCCTGTCATGACAAAGTTTACTATTGCTTTGAGAGAGATTGGAACATACAAAGAAGTACTTCGGTCACAGGTACTCAATTATTTGAAACTGTAGTCGACTCGATCCTGTCAATTTTTCTTTTGCTGTAGTGGAATGATTCTTACTTGTGCTTGTTGTTTTTTTTTCTTCTTTCTTTGGTTCACTTTGTTAAGGCTAAATAATCGTCAGCATGTATGTTTTGTATGAAAATCTCTTAATAGTCCTTGCTGGTAGGTATGCCGGTATGTTGCATTTATCTGATTAGTTGAAGAGACTTTAATCCTCAATAGTTTTTTCTTTAATAAAATGTATTTTCACTCCAATTGAATTTTTCCTCTCTGGAAATAGCACATGCTGGCATCCTTTTGTTCTTTAGCAAGTGCTGTCTCCTAGGAAGCATTCTCTACGCTGAAAGTGGGAAAATGACTACATTTTGTGGTAAGATAATGACTTCAAGTTGTCACTGCGCAGTCCATACATTCTATATGTCTGATGGACTGCTCTGTACAAATGGTCATAGACCAATCTGCATTCTAAGTTGTGGCTCAAATGAAGATGAAGTACTGTGCTGCATAGTATGACTTTAAAATAACTGAATGAAGCATTTTCTTCTGGGAAAGATCTGCATTGTCACACACTTTGGTCTGTTGAATGTGGTCACTTGATGTCCTGCTTCTAGATCTTATGCAATAATCAACTTGCTGACATGAGCTCCTTTTGTATATGGCGTTGTACCCTCTTCGTGCCCTATTGTAGTTTTTTGTTTTTACCTGTTAAAAATGTAATAGTCAACTTGCCGAGCTGAGCACTTGTGTTTACTTTGTTTATTCTTTTGCTTGTTTCTCATGACTACAATATCCTGTGCTGGCTTTTTATCTGTATTAATAATTAAGTCACTCTCTTACCATTTTTACTAGATATGCTAGTTTGTCAAACAAAATTAGTCTCTTTTAAGTTTTTCGGAAGCTATTGAGATCAAGCTTGTGAGTGTAAGTTTGGATCAGTTTTAGTAGATTAATTCACTTTGCTCTGAACATCATGCATCGCTTCAAAGAAAAGAAGTTGGTCTTCTTTTGTTGAGCAAGAACGCAATTCACTTTTCATGCTTTTGCTTGATCATTATTTTTCACTTTCCCTCCTTGCTAGTGGAGGTTGGGCTCTCTCTTGAAGATGCTTCCCAGATTAAACTATAATAGCTTCACAAACTAGTTTTAATGGCCTTTTAGTGGAGGATCCGTATTATGAGGCCCAGAATCTTTTGAAGAAACTAAGTACAACGCATTTGCGTAGTTGTCGTTGACATTTTTCAGCACCTGCTGCTAGGAAAATGATTTTTCTAGTAAGGTTTTCATATGAATGGATTGCCTTCCTTCTCCCATGCCTGTCTTTTCGCCTTCTGACAGCTTCACCTCTTGCTTTTATTGACATATATGCATATGCAGTGACGTTGCCTTTTGTATGTTTGTTTGCTTTGTCATTCCAGGTCGAGCATATGCTAAATGACAGATTATTGCAGTTCGTCAACATTGACTTGCATGATGTCAAGGTATTATGATGCAAACTCTTACTGGATTTCACTAGTCATTGAAATCCTGACATAGCCATCCTATGGCTACATAGCAAATATGTATGAGAAGCATTTTAGGAACATGGCTTCTAGCTGATTGGAATTAAGCTATTCATTTTGTTATGCGATAAAGCTTATTAAAATGCTTGTCCTTGTTCTCTTATCATGATTTCTGATACAAGTTAAGTTGGCTAAGATCAAATAATTTACAATAGGCCATTCTTTGATGAAGCTTCCATGTTGCAACTAATCTTAGCTGAATAATACTTCGTTTGAGTATTGTGAGGTCACTATGAGAACTCATATTTTGCAAATTTAGTAGTTGTTTGCAAAGAGCAACTGCAGAAGCCAAGTACAGAGAGTATGCAATCAGCTTACCGTTTATATTTTGGCATTTGAAGCGTGCCTTGCATGGAAATTGCTAATTGAGAAGCTCAGACCAGATTTCAGTCATTAAGCCAGGGGAGGAACATTATCATATAGTATCTCAGAATAGATAACAAAATGATTTTTAGAAAACTACTTTGTGTTTAAAATTGATGTCCATTTTCTCTTGGGAAGATTTAAGGCTTGTGCTTTGCAGCTATACTGTCCTGAATTATTTCCTTCACATAAGATGAAAGAGAATATTCTGAATGGATACGGGAATCAATTTAGGCAGGGGCGGCACTTTCTTTGCAAGAAAACATGACTTAAACCTGGCAAGAAGTTGGCACGCTTAGGTTGTTAATTGTGTTAGTGTTATAATCATGTGAGCCGTTGTCACACGATTAACAGATGAGTCATGTTTGGGTTCAATCCATGTAACTGGAAATTCACATGCATAATTAAATGAGCCAATCCGATTTATTACTTTGCCTACGTTAATATACCTAGTTTAAATTAGTTTTTTCTGCAAAGAACCATATTAAGCAGATCCATTTCATAAATAAAAGGCATAAAAACTAAATTTATCTCAAAGAAGCTATTCGGATATCTCCAGTCATATTCGGGTTTGACTGACCCAATATGATCTATTTCATCCAACTCGATATGCAAGTGATTGTTTTTGAATGATTGATATGCGAATAATTAACAGGTTGCATTCAGGTTTAAGTTTTCCAATACAATTAATAAACAGGATGTGTTTGGGGTCGACATGTTTAACAGTATAAGTCTAACTTGATGCAACTCAAAGATGACAATCACACGAAGCAGCAACCTTATATTTGGTAGGAATACTTTAGAAACTTTGAATTTCATATGCATGGCTTGTTATCTTGTACTCTCACAACATGAGATCCCCAGGCTTGACATTAATGAATGGTTTTTTTTGTCCAGATGTTAGGACGTTATTTTTTTGGCTGTTTTTTGGGTGGCTTTGCAGTCAATTCATTATTGTTAGGCTAGAACTGCTAAAAATATGCAAATAATTGCCTGTATTTGAAGTGGATTTGGCTTTCAACTGTTGTTTCCAAAAAAGTTTCTTTTGATGTCTCGGTTGACTTACTCCCCCAACTTAAAAAGTGGCTTGCTGTGAAAGGTCTTGATACAGCCAAAATTGCGCAGAGTTGAGTCTGCCTGCATAGCAGGTTTTACCTTGAGGTGCAAAAGGCAACTACTCCTTTGCTTTGAACTGATTTTGGACAACTGGTAGAGGCAACTTGTCATTACAGAAACAGAGAAGTAATTGGCATAAATCAACAGTGTTTTTATGAAGAGCATGATGAAATTAGTTATGCAGTATGTTGGTTCTTCCGACAGTTTGGTATGACAAATTTTGTGCAAGTGCAGGAAGCGCGTAAGCGGTTTGACAAGGCCAGCCTTCTTTATGATCAGGTGTCATTCCTTACCCTCTGCCAATATAATATCCTAGCAGCAATTTCTTGTTGACTGGAAACCTAGTCACTGTCATCATTTCAAAAGTACCGTTTCACTGGTTCCAGATAACATGGTGGTCACATGTTAGGTTTTTGTTCTTGGATTTTTCTTTTTTGGGTGTGGGAGGGAAGGAGGAGGTCCTAAATGCAAAGGAACTTTTTCTTGCCTTGGTAGGCTAAATTGAAGAAAAGGTATGAATATTGGGAAGAGCGTGGACAAGCCACCGATACAGACTTATAGACTCATCAATCATAATTTGAAAAAATATTAATCGTGGACAACCTTAAATTATCTTGAGAGGGAGGATAACTCAGTGTCGTTTCCTATTAGTTTATTAGACGGAATTGTTGAATGGGTCTCGTCCTCCAATATGATTGTGGTACTTTTATATTAAGGGAAATAATTGTTAATGTGGGCAGCTTCTTTCAAGTAAATTCTCTGTTGGTATGGTTCTTAGAGACAGGTGTGGTATTATGGATTGTAAACCTTGTTTATTAACTCTTATCAATAGAATTGTGCTTACCAGCAGGAGTGGTCTTTGGTAAAGAACGGAAAGGAGATGAGAGTATTATATTGGCTTAAGTATTCTGACTCCATTCATGTTATTCAATGTCCCAACAGCATACGCAGTGAACGTTGGTTGACGAGCATTTTCGAATATTTTCACTTCGCATTGGGCATTCCATGGCCAATTGCTGGTCAATGTACTAATGAAAGTTTTTTTTTGTTTTCATTTTTGCTAAGAATATACAGTTGACCGTGGAGACTGAACACATGCATTTATATCTTGTTTTTGCTGTTCTTTACACATGAATCTTTATGTCCCATTATTGGTAAACAAATGGACAGATCTAGACCAATATTTTATGTGCAGGCTCGGGAGAAGTACCTTTCATTAAGGAAAGGAACAAAAAGTGATGTAGCGGTTGTCTTAGAGGAGGTAAGATCTGTGTACTTGCACTTATTTTTATCTTATGCATGACCATGTCGATATCTCTGTTATGTGTTTTATGGGGAGTTGGGGGGGGGGGGGGGGAAAGTGGTATGCGGCATGATCTATTCTTTGATTTATCTTGTACTGATACTCTTATTAGCATAAAGTTTATGTAACTTGGTACCTTGGAAATTTAGGAGCTTCATAGTGCGCGGTCTGCATTTGAACAAGCTCGTTTTAACCTGGTGAGTAGTTACATCCTTCTAGTTCACTTTGTGTCTATAGGAGTATGTGATGTGCCATAACCATTCTGCTTGATCTCTTCTATAGGTAACTGCTTTATCTAATGTTGAAGCAAAAAAGAGGTTTGAATTCTTGGAAGCAGTCAGTGGGACAATGGATGCTCATCTTCGATACTTTAAACAGGTGAATCATATTGCAAGGCTGTAGCCTTTGCTGGGTCTAATTTTTCCAAATACTTGGTATACTCACATTGAACTTACTTTGTAGGGCTATGAATTGTTGCATCAAATGGAACCGTACATAAATCAGGTCTGGTATAATATTCCCTTCGGAGTGTTTTTCCTATTCTCAGTCTTGCTTAGATTTTGTTAGTTGACGTTAGTGAAAAAGTTTCTGTTATTAAGTAACCATTTTTCACCCAAAAGCTCTAACACGAGAAATATGTCCACACATATGTATGCTGCATCCTACATGGGAAACACATGTATCTCAACACTCTCACTCCTATGTAGGCCGTTTCTTGGATGTAACCTCTTCGATAAGATAACTTAAGATCGAAACCAATGGTTTGAAACCTTGCAATGGTCGGAGACCCAGCGTGGCTTTTGTTTCGGTAGGTCATCTGGTTTGACCGAGTTGAATTGCAGCGTTGATAATATTCACACAATTTACAATTAAGTTATCTACTTTATTCATTGGAGTGTACTTTTGTACACAAAGATCTGGTCAAACTGCTGACCTATTCACCGGGTTTACCGGTTGAGCCAAACCTAAGTTGGGCATGATTGGTTTTTAGCCTGTCTGTTCATCAAATAATAATTGGACTGGGCGAGGGTCCAGTTCCTGGTTCAACCGGTTGAATCAGCTGTTCTGGGTTCAAAAACATTTTGCTTTGGGATTAGACACTTGCTTTGGAAGCTTTGCCAGAGATTCTTGCTCATCTACAGGTTCTTCACTTGTAATCTTGTGGGTGAGAATTCTCTCTTGATAACCATCAAAGAAGCAAGCAACTGATGGTTCTTGTGTACGTCCTCTGTGTTGCGACATCCTCAGATGGCTAAGCAATTAGAGTGTTGGGGTTTTTCATAAGAGTTACCTAAGTAGATCTCCTGGGATATCTGCCTTTCTATATCTCGAAACTACATGGTAGTGGTATTTCCAGCAATTATGAATCATTTTAGTATGAGCAAGTTCTCCACTGTGAAGATGGACAAATGTTCATTTATTGTAATATGTCGTTGGGACGGAAACAAGGAGGACACTTGAAGAACCATAGTTAGTTTTTTAGGAAAGATGGAAAATCTCTTGCAATTACTTAGTAATACTCCAAAGCCTATTTACTAGTGGTTCCTCAAAGTCTTCTAGGAAAAATTTTCATTTTTTCTTCTTGCTCTATGTTGTTTGTTTCCAAATACTGAAAGCTTGGAGCTTTCTCTTTGCAGGTCTTGACCTATGCGCAACAATCAAGAGAACGGTCCAACTACGAGCAGGCAGCTCTTAATGAAAGGATGCAGGAATATAAGCGACAGATCGATAGGGAGAGTAGGTGGTCTTCCAATGGTCCTAATGGATCTCCTAATGGAGAGGGTATACAAGCAATTGGCAGAAGTTCCCACAAGATGATAGAGGCTGTCATGCAATCTGCTGCAAAAGGGAAGGTCCGAAGAAACTTTTTTTATTCCCTGTAGAAGGCCATTATCTTTGTCTTCAGCATCTTTAGTGCTAGCCTTCGCTGTTTCCTCTTAGCTTATCTATTGTGAATTTCGTAGGTGCAAACCATTCGGCAAGGTTATCTCTCAAAGCGATCATCAAATTTGAGAGGTGACTGGAAGAGGAGGTTTTTTGTTCTTGATAGCCGAGGAATGCTTTATTATTATCGCAAGCAATGCAGTAAGCCATCAGTAAGTAATATTTTCTGTTTTGTTGTTGAAATTAATTGTTCACATGGTGCTTATTTGTGGGAATTTACCAGGAAACATGCAGCTATAACCACATGAAACTGAGCAAGCTGAAATTTTTCTCTTCTTTTTTTGGCCAAACCAATCTCTTTAGTTTGGTTTTGGTTTTCCAATCAAGCCAACTATTGTTTTCATTATAACTTTTCATCTTTTGTTAACTATGTAAACAACATTGCAAGTGTGCAATTATCTCAGACATTCATTCGATATAAACCGAAAGAATAGTTTATACTTGAAGAGATTGATGCGTATATGGCGAAAGTGTTTGGTCTTGGGTTAAGCTATAACTGTATCCTGGCTCGCTGCTACTGGTCCAATTGGGCCAAGAAAAGAAATACATTATTGTTAAGGCCCAAATGGTTCAGTAAGAGACGAAACTAAGATGTTGATGACTTCTCCTTTAATATTTGCCATGGTGGACTTCCTAATCAGTCGGTTTAGTTTCTAGTTGTACCTAGCACTGAATTAGTCCAATTATTCGTGGCCCTAGTTATTATTATTATTATTATTTTTGTTAATACTGGTATCAAATTGACTTTGTCTCTTAGGGTTCTGTTAGTCACAACGCTGGTCAGAGGAATAGTTCAGAGCTTGGGTCTGGATTGCTAAGTCGTTGGCTTTCTTCTCATTATCACGGTGGAGTACATGATGAGAAGTCTGTTGCTCATCACACGGTGAATCTGCTTACATCAACCATAAAAGTGGATGCCGACCAGTCTGATCTAAGGTTTTGTTTCAGGATTATCTCACCATCAAAAAGTTACACTTTGCAGGTGTGCGTTTCCTGCTTCTTGCAGTTGTCTTTTTTTTTAATGGTTGCTTCAATTAATTTGTGGTTTGGTAGATAATTAGAGTTACTTTTAATGGAAAGAACCTTACAATTGTTATTTAGCTGGTCAGTGCAGGCAGAAAGCGCATTGGATCAGATGGACTGGATTGAAAAGATAACAGGAGTGATTGCTTCATTGCTAAGTTCTCAGGCACCTGAAAGGGTAATTGCCTAAGAATTGCATCTGCTGGCTTCTTTGTTTCTTTGTCTGAGTACATGACATCCTACTATCTTTCAGTGTCTTTCTGCTGGACCTTTGGGAAGTGGTCATCATCATTCTGCCAGTGAGAGTAGCTCTTTTGAAAGTTCTGACTTTGATCACAATGCTGCTGAAGAATACACGACAGAGAGACATCTTGCTTCTTCTCATCATGACCGCTTGTCGAGGAACTTACAACAGCAACGATCCTGTGTGAAAATTGAGAAGCCCATTGATATATTGCAAAAAGTATGTGGCAACGATAGATGTGCTGATTGTGGAGCTCCTGAACCAGACTGGGCATCCTTGAATCTTGGTGTTCTTGTTTGCATCGAGTGTTCTGGTGTTCATCGAAACCTCGGGGTCCACATATCAAAGGCAAGTGAAGGAGTTTCATAGTTGCTTTTACATGTAAAATTCATTTAGTTGGTGGTACTGTCATGCCAAAAACATCTTACTCTTTAAATGTGTAACATTTGCCTTTCCTTTTAAATGATTGACAGAAGCCTCTTGATGGTATATCTTAAATGTTTGTATCTTTGTGGTGCGATGGTACTTATGAATGTTGAATTTCGAATCATAGGTGAGGTCACTTACCCTTGATGTCAAAGTATGGGAGCCTTCAGTTATAAGTTTGTTTCAGTCTCTGGGCAATGCCTTTGCTAACTCAGTTTGGGAGGAACTATTGCAATCAAGAAGTACTTTTCATCCTCCAACAAGGTGACCATTTTTGCGGCCGCTTGAAGCCTTTTCTTGTTTCCTTCTGAATTGTGTTAGAGAAAGCTCATATTACTAATGTTCAGTGTTCTGTGTGAAGCTTATTTGATTCCAACAAGCTGCAGATGCATCTTATGGCCAAACCTAGTCACTCTGATTCTATATCATTAAAGGAGAAGTTTATCCATGCAAAGGTTTGCCCATATACTTTTCGCTTCATTGCTTTTGTATCTTGTTTCTCTTACTGTTGCTCTGCACACTAGCTGAGGGAATATGCTTATTTTGGAACAACTTTTGACAGCAATCCTCTTTGGCTATGTTGTTTCTGCTGAACAATTTTTATGATTAACAGAGTCTTCGATGAGAGATTATTGCAACTTGAAAGAATGTGATTAGAATGATATGGTCACCTGTGGACTTTGCTCACGGATGAACATCTTTTTATTAATCGAGTCATATCTCAGCTGGTGGTTTAGAGAATAGTTCCAGATGACCAGTTCAGAAATTGGCCTTCTTGTTGCACTGCTGATGAATTGATTGGACTTTGAATTTGGATGAAGCATACTTTAATCATTTGAGTTGTTGAGCTCTTCAAGTTCCCACTCAATATTGTAGGGAAGGGCTGTAAGACATTGTGCATTATTATAGCATTTTCAGTCAGTGACTTCCTTTTTCCTTTTGCTCGCAGTATGCAGAAAAGCTTTTTGTCCGCAAGCCCAAGGATAGTCAAAGTTTTCATTCAGTGGTGCCAGAGATCTGGGATGCTGTTTGTGCCAATGACAAGAAAGCTGTATACCGGTACATTGTTACTTCTGAAACAGATATCAATACGGTGTTTCAGCAAGCATCAAGCAGCTCTTCTTTGACTCTTGCAAAAGTGATGCTATTGCAAGAACAGACAAGTCACAACCAAAGCTGTGGCTCAGAGAGATCCTCAACGAGCTCATTGAATCTTGGAAGTGCTGGTGACAGCCAGAGGATGGATTATCTTGAAGGATGCACTCTACTTCACCTTGCATGTGAAACTGCTGATATTGGCATGCTGGAGCTCCTTCTGCAGTATGGTGCAAATGTTAATGCTGTTGATTCGGGAGGGAATATGCCACTCCACCGTTGTATTTTAAGAGGCAGAGCTGCCAATGCCAAGATGCTTCTGGCAAGGTGCACAAAGAGATCTTGTTGGCTTGGCATGACTGATTATTATTTACAACCATTTATTATGCCTTGGTCCTTTGATAAGCTAAACTGCTATATTCGATGTTTATTAATTCGAATATGAATTGGATGCATGGCTTATAAAGTAATCGATGTACATCGTGGAGGATGAATTTAGTGTCCTCTTTTTTCGGGGAAAATGGCTAGATAGCATAAAGTAGGGGGCAGAATACAGTTTAGTTTGAGTACCATGGTACTAATAAATTAGATTTTTTTGTCTGTTAGCTCCTTGAGTTTCTAGTGCAGTGGTCATGAACTTGTGCTTGACAGCAGCATTAATGTTTTTACTTAAAAAAGGTTTATTCTTCGTTATCCAATACAGACATCCTGCTTGAGAACCATAATTCAATTGCAGGGGGGCAGATCCACAGGCACTAAATTACGAAGGCAAAACTCCCCTGGACCTTGCAGTGGAGTCGAGTTTTGGAGACAATGAGGTTCTCATTCTATTGTCGGATACAAATGGATGAAGTCATTAGGAGATAATTCTTGAAGTGTCATTCTGGATATCCTGGAGAGGAGGTATTTTTTGTTGCCCATGTGTTGTCATCTATACATATAGTTCAAGAGCTGGTTTTGTTGAAGGAAATATGCAAGGCAATTGGGGGTTCTGGAGGAGAGTGGTAGGTTGTTGTGCCTGCCCCACAGGATTTTGTGGAAGTCAGTCCCCACCATTGTCACCATTGTAATTTAAAGCACCAATTTGTAAGTTGAGAGGTAAGTGAAGCCTCTGATCAAGAGAACTGTAGTGTGATATCTATGCTGTTTGCTTCCTTTCCTGGTCTAGCTGTGAAATTGTACTTTAGGCCATTGTCTGTTTTGTCTGTATATTAGTTCTTTTCAGGCAATTTTCCATTGGAATGGAAGCTTTATTATGATGTAAACTCTATGATGGTAATTAGAAGTGGGTCACCGGGGAGTGAGGAGGAAGCTCACTTTGATTTTTGAGTGGGGAAGTAGGATGTACAACATTGATGTTTTCATATCTTTTGAAGAGTCATGCTTTTCAGAGAACCCCTCATTTTCCTTTTTACGGTGGATGGTTAGCCGAGAACGAACTGAAATTGGAGGATCAAACTCTCATCAGTTTTAACTTCTGAAGAATGTTTGGCAAATCAGCAGTCGGTTATCAGGAATGGTTCCCAGTTCACTTCATGAATTTTTTAAGTGAGTTTTTGGTCATTTTCTCTTTTTCAATAGAATTTAGGATTTGCAGACTTTGAGAATTTTGTACTCCATGACTCCTTTTCTAGAATTTATTTAGCTTTTCTTGATGAAATCAAATATTTTAGTTTGAATGAGTAAGATTCTGGTTACACAGACCTTTAAATGATGTAATGATTTGCTCAATATTTGTTTTTACTGTGAGCACCTGTATAACTCTGTGAGCTTGATCCTATTCGATTTAGTGCGAACCTTTCAGCTTTTCATTTGCTTCCGAGTGTTATTAAACAAGGTGTGTTGTACAATGGGCGCATAAGTGAGTATTGGCCAAACTGACGATGCCGATGTTTGTTATTCAAGATGGTAAGTTCTCAGAAACGTGCCCTAGCAAGTGAAATGATTTGGGGAGTTTGGCCTCGTCAAATGCTGATTTCGAGTAAACTGCCAAAGCAATTACAGTCTTAATGGACAGCGGTAGATGGAATGCTGATTTTGAGTAGACTGCCGAAGAAATTAGAGTCTAAATGGACAATGGTAGACGAGTATGTTATTGGACCGAGATCATATGTGCTTTGAAATAGCAGAGGTCGGATTTGAGATTGTGGCCTCCATCTGACATTTGCTGGCTAAAGTTCATTTTGTGGGCATTCGGACACTCTTATCTGTAGGTAAACCGAGAGAATCGACTTACATGATATGTTCTAATACACTAGCTGGCGTTGCATCTTTTTCGGTTACATGAAAAGCCGAAAATTCCTGTCATCCCACGCTCTAGCCAGCTCCTATGTTACACTCGGTGATTCGCACAATGAGATGGTAACGCTACTCGGGTGGTAATGTTGCTTCAGGATTTCAATCTACGGTCATTCAAAGACAGAACAAAGCTGCCGGTGGGCCCCCGCTGTCCATACATAAGTGAGCTGGAGCTAAGTCATCTTTATCCATTTAACTAGCTAGAAGCCATCGTTTTGTCCTGAGTACCCAAAAATTGAGGAGATATCTCATTCTTTACGTGATCGCTGGACCCGAGAAGCTGAATTTTGTTTCCTTTTTGCATCGGTTTCCCGAGTCCGAAACTAAGCCGAGCAAGACCAATAATTTCGTTTTGACTCGTGAATCAAGAAAGAATTTTTGCCTGCTAAACCATACCGATTCGGTCCGTTTGGTTTGTCCAAAGCCACAATTCATCTGAGCAAGACCATTGGCTCCTTGAAAACGCTTCTAGGACGTCCTACGAACAGTCGAGCCTTGTGCGAGAACATTGCATTAAGCATCAACGTTGGCCGTTCGCAATCAAGTGTCCAAAAATAGCCAAATACTCAAAACTGAGTGGCCTCTCTCAAAGCCTCACCACCACATCTCTAGTCAAACAGGAATTATCACACAAACCTTATCCAATAACTGGGAATATCTCCTCCATCTTATCTCTTTGAACTCACCAACACAACTCCTATAGATGCACAACCCAAGGCATCGGATCCTGATGATTACTTGATTCCCCACATTAAGACTCACACCAGAACCATGCAGACATCAGCAATTTTTGTAGCAGCACCATCTCTCCCACTAGTGTCCACCACCAAGTCACTTGGGTCTCCATGGAAGTTCATGCCAAGGCCACAAAGTAGTCGTTTTCCTCTCGTTAAAGCACATGCCGTCCCAAGCGATACGTCTGCTGTCAACTATAACTCCATGACCTCGTAAGTAGCTGCCATCTCATATTTTCTTTCTCCGTTCGGTTGAATACAGAACCGCGAACAACCGGCATCCTCCTCAGTTTGTCTCTCCCTGTTCCAGTGTCTTTCCAGCAGAGGCTTGCGAGACAATTGGAGGGGAGGCCTGTGATGTGGAGATGTACCCAGAAGCGAAGCTGAAACCGGAACCTCAGAGCAGCAACCCCGGGACTTCTTCTGAGCTGGTCGACAGAGAGTACTACGAGTACGATAGTCCCAAGACGTAAGCTCTCGTGATTCCCCAACTTGCTCTTTACTCGGCAATTTCCATCATTGAATGCACATCGTGTCTGACGACTTTTGCTTCAGGGTGTTTCCTGGAGAGGCCTGTGATGATCTCGGGGGAGAATTCTGTGAGGCTGAATTTCAAAGAGGAGTGTACTGAGAGAAGAGCTTCTGTAGATCAATCTGCTGGCTGAGGTATATAAATGTCACTATGCACCGTCTCTTCTGATGCCAATCCTTTTTGTGTTATGTAATTGGACATCCTGTAGCTGCATATATACCAGACAAATCCATCCGCAGGATGGACTTGATCTTGTGATAAAGATGAGACTTTAGTTCTTGGAGTAGTCCTCATGTGAATTGTCGCATTCAAGTCGAATGATGCAGGACTATGGAATCTAGTGATTTCACTTTATTTCTGACTAGAAACATGACCCATCACAAGAATATTTTTCAGAGCTGAGAAGCAGCCTATATCTTTTAGTATGAATTTCATACATCTAGAATTTAAGAATCTAGCATAAATACCTTCTATAGATATTCCGACTACCAAAAATTGATGTATCGGTAAGGAAAGTGACGCAAGAGGATCTGAAGATCACCGCTTGAAGAACCCAGTATAATACTTCTCCAAAAGGGGGGCATTCAAAATGATATCGTTGACAAGATGGTAACTTCAAAGATAAGAAAAAACCCCACTAATGTTTTGAATTGATCATAACTTTCATCAACAGCTACAAGCCAACAAAGTTATATTCAGTTGAGAGGAATGAAGGAAATATCACTGCTCAGAGTCATCATCTATTGCCTCTAGGAACAAATACTGAAGAGCTATAGAGTACTTTGCAGTTTCTCTTCTAATGGAGTTGCCATTTCCTGTTTTGCTACTGCTGCTGAGAAGAAACGAACCGCAGCCGTCTCCTGTGACACAGACAAACATTGATTGTCACATTGGGTGATGCGGTGGAACACAAAATTGAGTTTTATTCTGGAACCAACCTTTTATTGTGACAATAGATGAAACCCATCTCTTATAGATATATAACAACCTTGGGGAGTCTCCATGGTGTGTATCAGCCAGCAGAATCTCGCACCGACTTTTCTTGCTATGCAAATCATGTACGACGATAGCCATCACAACTTGCAGTGAAATAGAGCTCAAATGCGCATTTAGTATCGTACATGTTGTCTAATTACCTAGCGTGCATTACGGCATTGTAACACAAAGACAAAGTTCGGACCATTGCAAGGTCTCGCCCTCGAGGAGTAGCATATTTCTCTTGGCAATTCCTTCAGCAAGACAAACCAAAGTACATAAAACTCAAAACCGATAGTCTGTAACTGTTACTGGAAGAGGTAGCTGTCCGAGCCACTTTGATGATGATCAACCAGAAGGAGAGCATCGAAAAACTGTCAGCGATACAAAAGACAAAGGCAAACACGCAAGAGGGTACCTCTCATCAAACAGTTCCCCGAAATCATCGATGATCACAGCAGCTGGAAACGACTCATGCAGGTGAAACGCCGCAAAACACTTCTTAACCACTTCATCGTCCTCGACATATCTTGAATCATTGCAGAACCAAAGGTATCACACATCACTGCATAACCTCTCTCTCTCTCTCTCTCTCTCTCTCTCTCTCTCTCTACGCTGTTCTTGTAGTCTAGTAATTAGTAAAAGTGATTGGTTCAGCAAGTTGCTTACTTCATCTGTATACGCCGAAACACGCCACACGACGGGTCAATGCCCTGCAGATATAGACGGCAGAAGCACGAATCAACAGCTAATGGAGTGGCAACACACCATGAGAGAGAGAGAGAGAGAGAGAGAGAGAGAGAGAGAGAGAGAGAGAGAGAGAGAGAGAGAGAGAGAGAGAGTATTGCCTGAGAGAGATAAGGGGGTTTAGCTTCCAATCTCCGACGGTTGCATATGAAAGCAACGGCAGGAACATCGTCGGAATTGCTCCGCAACGCCCGGTTGTAAGCGAACTGGAACAGCAAGGAAGTCTTCCCACTGCGCCATCATTCGCAGCAACCCAATTCACCGGAAAAGGAGAAGGGAAAGAAAAAAAAAGGAGGAGGAGCAACAGAAGCACCGGTCACTGCGCAGCGGATCGAACCGCAATGCACCGGGGCCCTCTGGTTCCCCACCCAACCAAGAGGAAAAAAACAAGAATGCCCACCACCTGTTTGGTGTGTGTGCATGTGTCACACAGAGAGAGAAGACAAGAGAGAGTACCAGGAAGGAGGACCTGAGAGAAGCGTGATGGGATGAGATTCGGCGGAGGAGGCGGCGGCATCGTTCGTGCAGAAGAACCTCCTCACCTCGGAAGCCATCTCTGTTTCAAAGTGACGCTCGCTTGACTTCATGAGTGATTTGCTTTTACGTTCTGGGTAACGTCCGCATCCCGAAAGGTTACCGTTTTTTTTTTCCTCTGATTTAAAAAAAAAAATCGAGGCTGCGCGAAACCGATCGGACCGAACCGGCAGTTCCCATTGGGACCGATTTGCTTTCCGGTACCAATTTACTGAAATCGGTTAGATTCTCAGTGCCCACCCGGATTGGATTGGTACATGCATTCTCATGTTCTCGCCTCGCTCGTCTCGGTCCCGGTATAGATTTCTCCAAATCATCGAAACAACTCCCATCTCCACATTTTTTTTTAAGCCCAAGTCCATCATCTCCACCTTAATTCTCTTCCATTAGACATATTTATGGAGGAGTAGGGGCAAAACATCGGCCAAGGCAGATGACATTCTCTATAACTTTCGCTAGCCACATTCGGTCCATTTCGAATTTGATTTTCGTAAAAGGTTGATGCTGGAAAGTGATAAGTACTGGATATTGAGAAGATGAACCCAGCCTTTCGAATAGGCTCCTTCGAAAGCTAGCCCTGCTAGATAGAAAGCTATAGAAATAAAAACATACACATACATATCACGGCGAAGGAAGGTGAACTGCTCCGCTTTACATAGATGAACAGCATGAATTTGTCAGGGAGGTTTCGATCCGGCCCTAAGGACCCACCCGGGCACCGGTCCTTAGTAGACGCTTCCCGATTCCAGGGTGGGAACTGCACATACCGAAACTAATCACCGCTAATTAATCGGTGGCAACTTTACTATTAGTTTTTCTTATGGAAATGGTCTTTATAATTTTTAAAATGCGTCACCGGCCGTCCTTAATTCATTCTTGTTACGGAAACAAGTAATCGAATGATAAAAAAAATGAAAATAAATCGGATACTGAATTTACGTGATTCCTTCATTGTGATCTCCTACTCCACGGAAAAAGCAACATGAGATTCTATTATGGATCAAACGATACAAACACACTAGAGTTATTCAAATACTCTAATAATTCATTCCATGCAGTTCTGGTCGACGTCCATCCCAGTCCAGGAAAGAAATCAGATCGGTAAAGGATTTCTGCAAAATGTATTAGAAGATTACAAGAAAAGAGAAAAGAGAGATGCGGAGAACGAAACACATATCTTAGACAAGAAACGTTTGATAAGGCTGTGAAGATGAATAGACGAAGCTTCAAACTTGAATCCATGGTAAAATAACAACCAAAACAATAAAACCATTCCCCACACTATTGATTCAGCCACTTAACTTCAGCAGCATCTTCAAATGATATTTTCACATGTGGTAGGCAGTGTGTAAGTACTTACCATTGCCACTTATGTGAAAGTCATCGTCCATTTATCCCAAGCAAAGTTCCAAAGCTTTCGAGCACATTCGAAAAGGAAGAGAAATAGGATCGTGTGCACGCATGAAGACATTTAATAGGACTGCAAAAGACCTCTTTTGTTTGCGGCATAGACCTCGTTTCTTATTTTATGGTGGGAAACTAAAGAGGCAGAGTTTATGAGAATTTACCTGGATCATGCACGAATTGCTTTTGCCCATTGTCATTCCATGACGAAACAGCCATAATGGTCCTGCCATAGTTTGAGATGGAAAATTGCAGTAAAGTTCATAATGTGCTTTTTCCTCCACAGAACTTAGGTTCGAGCCTAGGCCCTATAATTTTAGTTTTAAAATTCGAGGTATTCTCTAACAGTTAATTATTATATATTTTAATTCAAATATCCAATTATAGCTTAGGCAGTTCCAGAATTCATACTAATCCTTTTCCATGAGAGCTGCCACAGCTTCAAAATAATAAAAAAAATCAAGAGCAATCTCCATATCATCCGTGTTCAGGTGAAAGATTCTGAATAAGCACTTCGCTTTAGATGTAGTGACAGCAACCTAGCAAAAAAAACAAAAAAACATTTTCACCTTCTAGTAAGATTACTCGACTGATTTTGTGATTGTAGAATAATTCATCCAATGCCAATTTGTAATGCCCTGACATGAACACACACGAGATTGGAAAAAACCTATCAAAGCAATGGCAGAGGAAATCGATCTTACGTGCAATTTATAGTATGCAAGCAACTCCCCAGGCCTTTCAGTTTGCACCTGCTTAGAATCCAAATGCTGCAATGAGTACCGGTTATTTTTTAGATATACAGGTATGTACTGAAATCTCTGCAAAAGAACCTAGGTCAGGATTACAACTTTCATCTAGAAATAGTCAAACAACAAAAAGCTCTCCCTTCTCAGTTTCATGATTTTCAGATAATAAAGAAACAATTGAGTGAAACTTGTTCCGTGAAAGACCTCAGCGGCTCACCTGCATGTATGTTAACTGATCATAACTCAAGGCCTTCTTTCTAACTCGTGGATCAGACCCATCCTACAGAAACAATTTTTTGGTCAAATACAAATACCTCAGAACAAAAACATTAAAGAAGGAGAGGGGGCCAGGGGGAAAGCTAGCACGGCAATAAAGGAATGCTAGATTTGTTTTGCTACAACAGGAACTGAGGGTATACTACCTGGGATACAAGAAGTGGGTGCCTTGAAGCAACAGCATTCTGATATCTGGAAAATGAAAAGAATGCTATAATAGGAGAACTGACCTCTACAAAGTGACTTGAGCTCCCATAAACAAAATAGACTTTACAGAACAGATCTGCCATACTTCGAGATAGACTTAATGGTCCACTCAAGATAATCAGCGCGGTTGCATGCCATGATCACCACTGCTGTCACTTGGGTCTGATATATCCAACAAAAAGATAACAGCAAGTAAGGCTGACAAAATTGGACCTGTAAATTAGAGAAGATAAAGTAACTGTTGACACCTAAAATTAATTAGGTTGTCAACAATTGAAATAAATAAATAAATAAATAAAGTCAAAGGATGACATCGCCCGTACTAGATGACTCACGCAAGCAAAATAGTTGGCAAATACTGGCAGTCACAGGCAGGAAATTTGAAATTAAAAAAAAAAAAACTGGTGAATGAGTGCCAAGGGAATTGTCATCGAGGCCGTCGACAAAGAAAAGAACATCCCTGCTTTGGATAGACATGTGTCAAGCTAGAAAGATCTCGACGAAAGCCCCTGCTTTGGAAGGACAGGTGTCAAGCCAAAAGAGAGCTCGATGAGGGCCCTTGCTTCAGAAGGACAGGTGTCAGATGGAGAAAGCTTGATGACGGTTATCATCTCGGAGGACAAGTGTCAGATGGAGAAAAGCTCGATGACAGTTATCAACCCAAAGGACAAATAGGCTCGATGGCGGTTCTCATCCCGGAAGTCAGGTGTCAAATTGAGAAGAAATCAATGACAGTTATCATCTTAGAGGACAAATGGGTTCGATGACGGTTATCATCTCGGAGAACAGGTGTCAGAAATAGAAGAGTTTGATAACGGTTATCATCCTGAGAAGGACAGGTGTCAACACAAAGAGAACTCAAGAACGGTTATCACTTTGGACAAAAGACAAGATCGATAGCAGTTGGCGGACAAATGTCATTAAATGAATGGTGAAGATGAAATCAACGATGGATATCGAACACGATGTCAAAGACTGTTACCAAGTCTACATTATAAATAGCGTTCGGTTGCCAACAGAAGCCCCCCGCACACACAAACCAAAATGCTATCTTTTTATCCTTACTTTCCGGTTTCGCACTTTCAGTTTTCGTAGCTGTAGCTGTTTATATTCTTAGTCAGTAGCTTTGTAATATCATGTCGATGAACTTTGGACGCCGCCAGTAATTGAATGGCTTCGTCTGAATACTCTATAAAATTCGAGTCAAATATTGTCATCATGTGAAATTTGTGTTATCAATCAAGACAATCACATCCTTTGTTCACGCTTGGATTGCTCCTATTCGGAATTAGACCTAGAACCCGGTCTCCTCTCATTAAAAATCAAAGAACGACTTTCGGTGAATTATATTGCATCACGGGAGCCATTTCCGGCGAAACAGCAACATATTATTGTCAGGAGAAAACCTGTGTTTTGTCCATCCGTCTTTGAAGGCCTTTAACAGCAAGATTAGCAAAACAGAAACTTTAGTAGCACTTAAGACGTTCCACCAGCAAAATCGGTATTCCATATGCTTAAGTGCACAATTTTTACATAAAAGTGGAATACGCGATGGAACAGACTGATAGACCCGCAAGCAATTAACAGAACAAAAACCTACTAAGATGCCCTTAAGGAGATTGACTGAAAATTAATGGAAACACTCCATTCGATTTTGTCACGGAGGATATCCATCTAAGACGGCTCGGTAAGCTTTCTTTGTTTTTACTTTTCATTTTTTAGAGCTAAATGTTGTACGTTTCCACCCTCTGTGATCCTTTATGCTTTGTTTGGGACATGGATTAAACGAAAATAGGTGAAGAAAATTGGGAATTTTTTCAAATGTTTTCTCCATTTATTCTCACATAAAATTTGAATCTTTCCCAAATTTCAACACCGCCTTCCATTTCCCTCCCCTCCCCTCCTCACCCAAACAAAATATTTATGCTGATTTTATCTCCCCGAGTAGTGTTGCATTATCAAAGCAACCATTTGACAGAAGAAGTTGGAGCAAGGAATACTTTGGGGTAATCCGTTTTTGTTTCATCTACATAAGCAGATTTTCGGCAATACCCACCTGAATAGATTCTGAATTACTAAAACTCCTTCATTCTTCTTCATGAATGAAAGCATAGCTAGAGACACGAGTACTATATGAAGTAGTGTGCAAAGGAGCAATAAGTGGGCAAAGTAGCAGCCAGGATAAAAAGGCCAAGGTAAAATAGGAACCTCGCCGTATATACTCAACAAGAATTTCCAAGAAGTCAATCTCTTTACTGTATATTTTCAGATCCAGAACCTGAACACAGCATGCTTGGCAAACTTTACGAGCTGCGCAAGGTTATGTCCAACACCCCGGTTTAGTGGTGACACGGGATACAAAGGGCTTTGCCTCACGCGTGAACATTCAATTTTAAGGTGCGTGGTTTTCTCTTTTGAATGCGTCCGGTTGATCCTAGCTTTAGGATCTGCTGCCCATCTCTATCAATCTAAATATATTCTACAACTCATGCATCCATAACGTGCCCATTTCCCTAAAACCAACAATTTACCGTCCTGTTGAGTATAGTCTCGTGATGTTATACTTTCGTTTGCTTGTTTTTCTTTCATTTTGTTCTTGTACGTTTCTGATGTACAAGAACATCTCTTTTATTAATAAAATCCTCCTTTTATCTATAAGAAATACACAATGTCCAATTTAATTGAGAAAGGAAAGTTAAAAAAAAAAAGACAGTAAATTTAATTTGAAAGCTATGCGTAGATAAACATTGCGCATCATATGGAGCCGAAGGTACATCGTCCGGAGAAAGAATTGAAATCCACAGCAATGATTACTGGATCGTGATAATCGTTGAGAAATTTCTTACTGCAAGTAAAGAAAATTAACAATAAATTTTACATAAGTCAATAACTGGTAGCATATGTTTGCTTTGTATTGCAAACATTTCATTATTCTTAGAGAAAGGCCATCGAAATACGACAAAATTGGTAGAATAGACTCATAGTCAAGGGACCTTCGTAACATTTACAATTTAAAATCACCTACTCGATCACAACTAGAATGAGCCTGTCGAAATAAAATGAGAAGTACAAACAAATGGAGAAGAAATACTAGCTAACATACATTCAACCATCTCGAACCAGAGCCTTCATCTGGCCGTATTCTTCATCTTGTCTTTTCTTATCCTCTGAATTTCAGACACCAAGTGGGTGAAGCAAATAGATCAAGGCACATTCAAAAGCCAATACGTTGCAGATTGAGCAGGAGGATGAATGATAAACTGGATTCTTCCAACATCAAAGAGAGGTCAAGTTGTAGAACTTCACGGCACAAGAATGATAATGAATCTCCTCCAGTTTTAGTCTCAGAGTAAAATTTTGAATTTCTCTAAGTAAAGCACTGCATCACAACAATTGCAATCGAACTCCAAATTGGCGGAATCCGCCAGAAATGCAGAATGCGGTTTTCCTGATGCACAGAGCCAGACAAATACGAAAAGATTCATATGCTGGAAGCTTCCATACGATCCATATAATTCCAGTCCTTACAGAAACAGCGGGAGGGAAACACATGCTTACAAGCAAATTATCACACCTTCTAGTTCCACAATACAGCTTTGTTGCATGTCTATCTGATCAATTAGTTTTCGCATTTGACTTTGTACAACGAGTCTCTCTCTCCCCCCCCCCCCCCCTCTCTCCACCCACGCATCTCTCTCTCATTTTCGTATTTATAGCATCACAAACGTACTTCTACTCACAAGCTACTCCTTGCAAAAGTACAGAAGCATAGGAAACATGTATACATGACAAGACCATCCGTAGACCAAACTAACCAAAATGAAACAGGTCCACCCTTAGAACTTCTCAACTCAATCATTAAACAAAATACATGAGAATTACTAGCATCATTCAACTGTGAATCCTCTCAGAAGCTACTCCTCCCAAAGGACAGCAGCACAATCAGACCATCCAAAGACCAAACCAACCAAATAATGTAATGGGTCCACCATTAGTACTTCTTGACTAACCATAAAAACAGAGCGCATGAGAATTACTACCATCATTCAATGGAGCATCCTCTTCTCGCTCGAACAGACTGACTCTTCCCAATTGATATTTCAAGCAAGATAGTAAAATTACTAGATTCAGCACTTAGCATTGTCAAGTATATGCTCAATATGACAAATTCAGAAAGGTTCCTCCTACACGGCTAGGAAAAGGTTCCACCACACAGTCTCGTTATTTCTTTTTCAAATTCAATATGCGCACAGAGTTGCAGATCGAAGTTACCTAAGCTTATAATTACTTAACTTGAAAGTCTACATGCTGGCTGCACGTGATAATAAGAAATTTACTAGGTACATATCTTAATAACTTAATGTGTATCCTTTTGGAAACAAAGCTAGAGGTTCAAATGGCCATCAATCCAGAATGAGAGGCCAGCATGAGGTATTAAGATGGACTTACGGCAGCAAAGTCGATCAGCATATTCCGATTGTGTAGTGCAAAGACTCATCTGAGGGAGAGAGAAAAAGGAAAAACAAAAAAGTAAAAGTCAAACGAGGAAACGTATAATATTGGTGGGGAAACGGATGAAGTAAGGACAACCACTGGACACATATACTGATGCAAGAAGAATTGATCACAAAGCCAACAGGACTGCTACACTGGTATGTAAATTGCTTGATGCTGAAGCATCTCTTTAAAGCAGAAGAAATGCGAAAAAGTTGGGGAAGAAACTGAACTGAAAGATTTGATGAAACTGGAGAAAAGAAAAGTTGAACAGGAATACTTTTTCCTGGCCAGGAACCGTTTTGGATATCTTTTCTTGACAATCATAAGATAAGGCATCTCCCAAGCCATTGAACAATAGTTTACACGTGAAATCGGAGAGCTAAGGGGCTTAAAAGGCAGCAGTTGAAGGCGAATCTAAAAAAGAAGTTTAAATGTGGTTATAGAATATTAGTATGTCTTAGGATAGCATGACTATAATTCTTGATGGTTCCTTGATAAGTAAAAATTCATGAGTGAGGCAAAAGGCAATACAATCCTGTACTCAATCGTAAGATGTCCTGTTCTCTACCAGAAAGCAGACCAGCGGAGAAAAGAAAAACGAGTTTCACCTAAAATACTACCACCAAAGCGTAAAAATACCCGAGCTTGTTGGGACACAGAGAAGGAATTGCGGCGAAGGCCAGAAGTTGGGAAAAGGTGAAAAGTTCGAAGCTTTTGAAGCTTCGGCGATGGCAGGGGAACAACAATATTGAGGGGTGCTCTCGCGTGGGATGACAGTATGGAAGTCCTGATGTTTAATGCCATTACTCAGATGATCTTCGCTCTTATGCTTTGAGACAAGACCCCGTGACCGTTAAATGGAAAGTCCAAAGATGTTCATGCATATTGCCAAAAATTCAAAGTGAGAAGTAAGTTCAACTCAAGAGAGATAAGCAAATAGAGTGTGGTGGCTACATTCATAAGCTTCACTTAAAACTGTGCCCATCGACCGACTGAACTTTAACAGAACAAGAAAAGAACGTATCACTTGCTATCAGTGGTACTCTCAGGAACTTCGATATCTGGATTGTCGAGCTGGCTATGGACAGTGAAGCACAAAGGCTCGAAGAGAGCCGAGCTTGTTGGGACAGAGAATAGGAATTGCAGTGAAGGCCATGAAAAGTTCGAAGCTTTTGAAGCTTCGGCGATGGCCGGGGAACAGCAATATTGAGGGATGTTCTCGCGTGGGATGTTAGTGTGGAAGTCTAAAGATGTTCACGCATATCGCCTAAAATTCAAACCCATCATTTATTTAAGGGGAAGACGAAAGGCCAAACATGACATCAATCTCTTTCTCAAACAGCTAAACGGGCGAGGACCTAGTAAATGTAAATATAACCTGCTCCTACTCTACTATAAAAGGAGCACTGCTCCTACACTACTCTTCTTCTCCTTTCCTCTCCTCTAGTCTGCCTTTCGGAGTCACTCCTGTGCCGTGTTCGGAAGGGCGTACGTGTTCCTGCAAATAAATTAAAAATGAAAAAGTTAGGTAAATAAAAGGAAAAAGGGCAAAAGAGCAAGATCACCACTATTCACTAAGTATACCCTTCCACGAGCTCGAATTTGGCGGCCTCGAGACTCTCCCTCATCTGTTCCACTTCCATCTCCGGGCCATTAACTCTAACCCTATTAAGCCTATAGGGCCCTTCGGTACTCTCGAATAAAGCAATTAAAACTTCTATTTCTTGGAGCGAATGCACCACGACACTCCTGTTGTGGAGGACTTTATAGCCTTCCGTGAGATAAGCCTCGTCAGCAGCTGCACAGGCTTTGGACGCTGCAGACATGGCCTTCCTCCCGGCCCTCACGCTCTCCCGGATCAAGCGAGAGCGCTCGGCATGCAGAGACTTGCGCCATTGGCTGAGCAGGACAAGAGTCGAGAGAGGAGTGGCCGCCATGACGTTCGCTTTTGTTTGGACGAAAGGGGCAAAGGTGATTTTCACCCTAAGGAGGTGACCTTAAATAATGGCTAACAGCTTCATCGCCGTGATCTTCCTTCTGCCGGTAGGTGAAAGGGTTCGTTGTTCTTGGTTTTGTTTCAATGCGTATGAGCTGCGATTGTGGATTGTGTGCGGAAGCCATTCGGTTACGCTTTTCCTTTTTATTTTTCTTTTAAAATCTTTATTGATAAACAAGGAGGTGAGGATTGCAACCGCGATTTTCTTATGGATGTGCATCTCATAATTAGTTCGGTTAGACGGTCATCCATGCTCTCTCGAAATCTTTCCATTATGTTCACACCAAAAGAAACGGTGAATTTTAGGCTGCACCCGACTCCTTTCTCTCTTTCTTTCTTTCTTTTCTTTTGCTCAATTGCTTAAATGTCTTTTATTCTTAACGAGTTGAATCATTGATATGTTAACCCTTCATAACATCACGTTCCATGAAAGTGATACGAAAATAAAAGAATGGAATGAGAGCGGAAAGTAATCAAAACCTAGACAGAGCCACCTAAATTTTATTTTGTTAATTATGGAGATAAAACAAAGGCATGGAGGGCGAAGAGGAACTTTTTCTTTGTACTAGAAAAGAACGTATCGCTTGAATGCTTGAAGCTCTTAAGAGGATCTAGATAGAGCGCAATGATGTGAGAGAATCCATGCATTGACTTACCCCGTTGGAAACGGCTTTGTTTGTTTTCACCATTATCTTCGACTGGAATTGAACCATGTGATAAGCGAGTCATTGGCGAAAACAACCAATGCGCAGTCATGTTCAATATATGTTGGAGGAGGTCTTAGAGCATTTCTTTTATGTCTTTCAACATCTTCTTACCGAAGATGTCATGCGGTAATTCTCATTTAAGAAACTTTTCGCGTTCACTGTAAATGTTTCTATTAACTTGGGATTTCCTTCTGCTGACAGTTCCATTCTTCATGCGGTGCCATTACTACTATATTACTTCTTTGAAACAGTCGACTTATAAATTTCTACTTTTTTTCCTAGAAGCTTAAATGCATCTCATAAAATATTCCAATTGACAAAGAATCCGGTAAAACCTCAACGTAACCATTTTACCACTAAGTGGGGCTGGAATAAAAGAATCTTATAAAGAGTTAAAAAGAGTTTCAATATAGGCATCCCGGGGAACTTATAAAACCACATTAATCGCATAGATGGTGAGATATATGCATAACACACATATCAGATGAAAAAATAAGAGCATTCCTGTGTGCGTTTAAACAAAAGCAAACGCCAAAATTTAAACTATTACTTGAATTCTAGAAAATTATCAAAAAAAAATTTGCTAAAGGAAAAATGTGAATAATATCATATGTGAATCTGCGTGTCAACACTTGAGTATTGCAAAAGTTTCTGAAGTTTTCTCTTTGAAAAAAGTCAAAATGCATGAGCCTTAAGATTTATATTAAGTAGAAAGCAAAAAGTAAAAGTAAATGGAGCGAGACCTTAGGAAATAAAAAAAGGAACCAAAAATTAAAGCTGCGCGAGCCCAAGTAAATACACTCTGCACCAAACAGTTGATTGGAGGATGCCTAAGAGATTGTGGATAAGAGCAACCATAACCAGTGCCCCTGCTGGAGGCACAGAAAGTGCTAGTTGACTAAGTTTCTTAGCAAAAGCAGCAGCCAAATATGCTGGAAGGAGGGGGTGATTTTAAGCAGTAATCAAGCAGCTGCAATTCACAATTAACGTAGGGTCCGAAAGCAATCCAAAGGTTCAGAAAAGCATAAACGCCAGATAGATTGTCTCTAGCTTCAAGTTCGTACTCTTAGACGTTCATATATGTCTCGACAACGTAAGAACATAAGAAAGCAATGAAGCCAGTAAAGAATACAGAAAATGTCAGCTTCACTTCAGGAATGGTCCAAATCGCTTTATTGGATAGCTCTACCACCTCTACTAATGCACAGGCGTCTACATGAACTTGCATATCGGTCATCAGAAGAAATTACCATTATCTAAGCTGCCGAAAGTAATGGTTCGCATATTGCATTAACATAGTTTGTAGCATACACAAATTACAAACCCTTGATCATTGCTAACTTCATGCCTCTATAACAATTCAGAGTATTCTAGGTCCCATATAGACATAAATCACATATTCAAATGAAAATTATTGGGATGCAGGACTGCTGGCAGAACTGATACAAAGTCAGATACTATAATAGACATGATCAGTGAAAGATCACTTCGAAAATTTTTGCCGTGTTTTGCAGTGAACATTGATGGTTGCAAACATGCATAAAGCTTTTCATAGAAGTTGGCATATTCTAAGCCATATTGCGTCATGAGGAAGAAGAGACTGCTCAGAGCCATGACACTGACAAGTCCACCAATATCGTACGATCCCGTTACGAAATCACTGCAATTTTTCAGTTTACACCGTAAGTTGCATTTCTCGAGCATGAAAGATGTCAAATTCACAAGGAAAAAAAAATTCTGGAAGCAAACTCACCATTACTTGATGGAATTAGACAGGTGAGGAATAACTGCCTGAGGGAGAGAGACCAGAACCTGAGTGTCCAAAGCTAGGCCTGTCATTTAGTTTTAAATAGAATTTTGGACGTTTAGCCAATACAACACCCCATCCATCAGGAAACCAGGATAATATGACCATGAGCGATAGGTTAACTGATGTCAATACTAGAGACGATGAAGGAAACATGGTTTTGCTAGTAATTCCAGCAACCCAAACAAGGTCGTACTAAAACATTTGTTCCTTATACCAAACTACTATTAAACGTCAACCTTAATATGAGGTTCAGGAGCCAAAATAAATAATCACTTAAAAAAGACAAGATTTTCCATATTTTTACATGGCAAACAACCGGCAATGAAGAATGCTAGATGGCAAAGGCTCTTTCAAACTAGTTGCATCAGTCAACAGGCACTCGAAACTTGTTCCAATGTTGATGTACCAAGATGCAAAGATAAATCCATCATCTTATACTCCATTTGCATGATCAAATCATAAAATGAAACACAATGAACCGGTGGACAGCGCTACCAGGGACACCACAGACAGTCATGCTCTGGAAACTTTTATGCGCATGATTATAAAGTAGTTCCCAGACATACCTCTTTATATACATCAAGTGGAAGTAGCAACCTCGAAAACGATATCCATGCTTTAGTGAACATCAATTTTATCTTCTTAGCTATTTTGATGGCAGACAGTACCTGAAGAGATATTAAACAGAGAAGCAAATACCCATTCTATAAGTAGAAAGTAAGCATATAGATCGCTTTGAATATTCAAAAGGAAAAGTTGAAGAGGCATATCAGGAAAATCTTAATGAGCAGTAAATTAGCCAGTAATACATACAGAAGATTCATGCTTTCCACTTTTAGGCTTTTCAACTTCTGGTTCTAAAGACTCGGATGTTCCACTACCGTCACCTCTTTTTTGAACCAAAAAATTTTGAATATAGCAACAAGAAAGTATGAACATCTTGTCGAACATGCAGCGTTTACCTGAACCACTCCACATCTCACAATCAGACTTTTCATCCAGGTTGTTCAGAGGAGGACATGGGTTATGATGTAATGGATCGTACTGATTGGGCGCTCGATGCTGCAACAAGTGGTAAATCAATCACAAAGGCAGGCTCATTGCTCCATAACATGAATTATCATTCTGCTGCTGAATTCTACGCATTTTCTTTGGCATGTAATGATTTTATCAACAGTTTGATGCTTAGTTATTACTAAGAAACCCTTTACCGGTAATATATCTAGAAATATCTTCTTGTGTGTATTGACACTTAAATTTTGACTAATTATTTAGTAATTCGCTGTATGAAAAATCAGGGATCGACCTCGGCTCCTAGCAAAAATAATAGCATATAGTCCTTAGGAGCATGTTTCAATTAATTGCATTTAACCGGACCGGCGGTGGATGGTTTTGAGCTAAATCGAATAGACTGAGCCTGCGAAGAGGGTGCAAACTTCGGCTAGCCTATGTGAGGAGTGGTGGCCGAAATTCACTAAGGAGGAGAGCCTTGATCGGCCTAATTCGAGCTTAACCGAAAGGTCGGCAATTCTATTCTCAAAACATACACAATCGAGAACACACAATTGAGAGACATACGAGCGTGAGGGGGAGAGAGACGAGTGGCGGCCAAACCTCACGGCTGAGTCTCACTGCTCGGCCGAGCACCTTCAAGGCCGAGACCCCACCTCACGGTGACGCTGCTCCACCTCCATCGCGCCGGATATTGCCGTTGTTGTCCCCCGCCCCTGCTGTTCGTGACGTCGTCACTGCCTTAGCCCAGGCGACGAAGCTGCTGATCTGACTACGAAATAGCAAACCCGAGCCAACCTGACGGCATCGCTGCTCTGCTGCTTCCCTCCTTGACGGCGGTCTCTGTTCCAACGTGAGGCGTCAAACCGCGAGCTGTTGCTGTGTCCCTGTTGTCCATGACGTGCCGCTGCTTTCCTCCACCGAGCCGGCCAGCCGTAAGACCAGCCCGAAGCCGCACCTCCACCTGCACCAAGACTCCCCTAGCCAAAAAGCTGCTTCATGTCCTCGATGACGACGACTTGCTTCTCTTTGCTCCAGCCAGCCGACCAATTCCTGCCGGTCTCCTTGCCATGAGCAACACCGACGAGCCACGACCACCCTCTTTTGGCCGAGTCCCCACCTCCGTGCACCGCCGGCCACCGTTCGAGTTTGTCCATCACCGGTTCAAATTTGGAAACAAATCTTAGGATTAGGGAAATATCTTATTCTGATTTGGTTTGAATATTTTATTACTTAATTTGTGTTTATCGATATCTAACGTTACATATTTTGAGTAATAGGCAAATCCCAATTATGATTATTTCCTAATTTGCACCATGCATATTTTATAGGTAATTCTATTCATAAGGCCTTAGATAGGATTATGGATTGCGTGGTGAGAATGTATAATTTGATCTTTGAGGCTTAAGATTAGGTTATGGATCATCATTCGCAACTTGATTAGATAATGTTCCCTTATTTGAATTGATTGAATGCTATCTTTGATAGTTCGAGTTTATCTCAAATGTATTGGATGCATATTTCGTTTGATTTTTTTCTTATTAAAAAAAATTGCTTGATAAATTAGGATGATTTCGTTATTTAGAATAGATTGCATGTTATGATAATATTTGTCTAGTTAAAATAATTTTTTGATAAAAAAATATGATTTAACTTAAATTATTTACTAGTTTAAATTGGATAATATTCTGTGCTAGATAGATTATTTTCATTGCTTTTAAATTACCAATTTAATGAAAAATACAAAAAAAAATCATCTTAGGATAGACTCTCAAACAATATTGCATGTTTGAGTTAATATCACATGTTTAAAATATTTTTCCAAGATAGGATAGGATTTGGGTCAAATTATTTCCTAATATGGATTGGATAACTATTTCTTCTAAATAGTTTATTTTAGGTATTAACTAATTTGGTTAGAAAAAATTCCGAATTTTAATAAAATACCAAAAATACCATGTGTATATCATATAACTTTAGTTGCATAAATGCCACGTCATCCATGTATGCCGCGTCATCGCCCGCATTCTATTTAGTGATTGCATGTTTAGGTCATTTTAACTTAGAATTGCATTTCATCTAGGTTAGTCTTTATTTCAAGATAAAAGAAAACCCAAAAATAATTAACTGCATTGGTATGTTTAATTTCTTTTTTTTCTTGCGATTTATTTATTTGCTTTTGAGTGTTAATTTTATTGATTGCGCACCTGCATGCTCATCACTCACTTGTTAGTGGCTACGTCTAAAATCAATCCAAGTCGCCTACAAAATATTTTGAAAATAAAAGAAAAAAAAAGTACCGAAGTGCATTAGAGTAATATAGCGTAATCAAGTTTCCGAATTCATTTACTCTTTGGCTTGTAGAAATAAAGTATTCTTACATACTTTACTTGAGTTTCTAATCGACTTACCAAAAATAGATTAATTATGTCTTCTAAATGAAAATAATTTGCATGTTAAATAACTTAAACCTAAAATGCGAATTGGTGTGCGCTTGAACTAGGTGTAAACCTTGTAATCGATTAGCCAACTCATAAGTGGTGCACCTTTGGAAGGTTGCGACACTATGAATAACTACTACGACAATCAGTGTGCTCTATACTTTGTCTATAAATCATGTAACTGTGGTTAAATTGCAGGATGCGTTGAAACTTGAAACAGAAGAGCAATCAGAAGACAGAAGATTATGAAACCATGAAAAAAAAATATCACGATAAGCTAATCTTCATTTATCGAAGCAAAAAGAAAAGGATGTGAACCACCAAAAAGGACGATCCTAAAGCCTATTACTTTTTCAATTAGGTCATGTTCTCGCTGGGAGACATTTTGTAATGGAGCATAGCATTATGCAGAGGTCTGTAAATGCTATTTACACCTCTAATATCAAGATGAATATTAGATAATGTCACTACAAGCTAAACAGACACCAGTCCCGCCACAATAAGGAACTGCCAGACTTCTCAGGCTCAAAATGGAAATAAAGAAAGAAACTACTGGAGAATTTCATTCTCAACAATATGTAATGTACTAACCTAGCTTTCAAATTCCCCCGATCCTCACCATCAGCAAAACTTCTGTCATCTGATAGAAAGAGTACAAAATAATGAAGAAACTACCAAAAGTAGCACTGGTACCACAGATTTAAAGGGGGAACACCAAGTACCTCTCATATCTTTAGTTTCCAAACTCCTCGAAAGCTTTTATGGTGTAATGTACGTAAAGTGACTGCACCAACAACAAAATAAAAAGTTAAAAGAATGCAATTGACTACAGGAAAAAAATGACACTGCAAAATAACATTTAGCAAAATTTGCGGTTCTGTTCCACCAAAATTTTATGATTTGGTTGCCATTAACCAAAGAGAGAGTGAAAGTTATAACTGCTAAAGCATCTATTATGCGTCACTGGCAATGTAGTGCCGCTTTCAAGGATTAGAGAATCTCTGCGATGTCATTCTGTCTTTGCCATCACTGGCAATATGACTGCCTTTCTATAAAAATCAGAAAGTAACTGTGATGTCACTCAAAGATGGATACAGCAAAATGAATGGCACAAAGTGAGCAATCTATCTCCAACTCCAAGCATGGCAAAGAAGACCGTTACGAGCAGCTTATCAGTGTATCATACCGAACGTCAATGTACTTTTAAGTACTTCGACAAAAGCAAGTACACAACGAAAACTCAACTTCCGTAAAAGAATGGACCTGGAAAAGGAAACAGTCGAGTACCATCACGAATCGAATTATAGAAAGATGGATTGCCAGAACACAAACGTAGAGAGATAATAAAAAATTAAAAAGAAGAAGCTTACAATGCTATGTATAAGCCGGTGGTAAATGGCTGATTGAAACCTACCCCCTTTTCCCATCTTCGCGAACTCCATTATTGCAACCAACACAATTTCCTACACAAACCACAATCCTCAAAATGTAGAAAAAAAATCGAGTACATAATAAAGGAAGATAACACCGACAATAGCAACTTTATAAATCTAAAACATCTCAAGTAGAATCCCAAGGAAAAAACAAGAAAAAAATTCAATGCGCAGAGGAAATAAATGGCAAAAGGACACTATAAGTGCCATAACTTGTGTACGGCGCTCACTTTGGTGCCATAACTTTTTTTCGGATCACTTTGGTGTCAAGTCGGAGGAAAAACGATCACTTAAGTGTTATAAATTTTTTTTGGATCACTTCAGTGCTAAAATTTTTGAAAAACAATCACTTAAGTGCTAAAATTTTTTAAAAACAATCATTTAAGTGCTAAAATTTTCAAAAAACGATCACTTAAGTGTCAATCTCCGGTGAGCCTCCAGCGAGCCACGTCAGCTTCAGAAATTAATAAAAAAATGCCACGTCGGATTTCCGGCAAAAAATTATGTACGGCACCGGAGTTGGTACTTAAGTAATTGTTTTTCAAAAATTTTAGCACTTAAGTGATCATTTTTCAAAAATTTTAGCACTAAAGTGATTCAAAAAAAAGTTATGGCATCAAAGTGAGCGCCGTACATAAGTTATGGCACTTGTAGTGTTCTTTTGCCCAATAATCAGAAAGAGCAAGTTAGCCCTCTCGCGCCAGCCTCGCACATCATTCGCAGCAACGAAGATGAAGCCATGTCAGCCCGCTTCAGGCTCCGCCAGCAAAGCTACTTCAAGTGCTGCTGCATCACCGCCGCGCTCGTCCTCATCCTCGCCATCGTCGCCCTCATCTTCGTCTTCACTGCCTTCCACGTCAAGGACCCGATCATTAGGATGAACCGGGTCCAGATCCCCCAGTTCGCCCAGATGGTCTCGAACGGAATGGCACTCTCCAGCGCCAACATCACCGCCATCCCCAACGTCTCCGTCAAGAACCCGAACGTTGTGTCCTTCTGGTAAGGAAACTCCACGATTGTGATATACTACGGCAGAGAGTGTTGAATTAGTCAAAGTATTTGTTTGTTGCTGCACACATGTTCAGGATAGTGGGCAGTTAGTTCAGAATAGTGGGTCAATTGTTGTGGCTATTTTTTTGGGATTTTCTGTCAGTGTATGGTCTATCTAAAAGGCCAAGTTGTTATTTTCAATAAAAAAATGCACTCTCTTCTCTCTGACTCTCTTTTCTGTATTTTTTTCTTTGTGCTTGAATAGCATAGTCAGTTTCTGCACCTTTTCTGTAACAGTGGTATCAGAGCCATTAAAGAAGGAAAAGTGAGTCAAAAACACGAGAGGAAAAAGTGAGAGTGAAAGGCAGTAGCCAAAAAGTGAGCTAGAGTTGAAAACACGTGAGGCAAGATTTTTTCTTGGTATCCAGTAGCTGTGATGGCTTCAGAAACCTTTGTCCAACAAGCTATTCCACGCTTTGATGGTCATTATGATCATTGGAGCATGCTAATGGAGAACTTCCTAAAATCTAAGGAATATTGGGATGTTGTTATCTCTGGAGTTGTCGAACCAGAAGAAGGAGCTACGTTGACAGCAGCACAACGGACGGCTCTGGAAGCAGCAAGATTGAAAGATCTCAAGGCCAAAAACTACCTTTTTCAGGCCATTGACAGATCTATCTTGGAGACAATTCTCTGTAAAGATACCTCCAAGCACATATGGGATTCCATGAAGAAAAAATATCAAGGTACCGCAAGAGCAAAAAGGCAGCAACTTCAAATGCTTCGTGGAGAGTTTGAGTTACTAAGAATGAAGTCGGGAGAGTCAATTACCGATTTCTTCTCTCGGACAATGGCAATTGTCAATAAGATGCGGATTCACGGCGATAAGACGGAGGATGTCACCATTGTTGAGAAGATTCTTCGATCTCTAACACCAAAGTTTAACTTTGTTGTCTGTTCTATTCAAGAAGCCAAGGACATTGAAGAACTCTCAATTGATGAACTGCAAGGGTCGTTGTTGGTTCACGAACAAAATTTTCTTCAGCAAGAGCCGGAAGAGAAGGCGTTGAAGGCAACTACATATCACTTTTCGTCAACAACAAGAATGAATAATGGCAGAGGTAGAGGAAGGGGAACCAATGAACGTCGCAGTTTCAATCAAAAGCCTAATGGTCATTTTCCTCGTGATGCTCAAGGTGGAGGACGAGGACATGGAGGTCAGCACTCAACTGTTTTCAAACCAAGGTTAGTAGACAAATCTAGAGTGGAGTGTTTTAGATGCCATAAGTATGGACATTATAAATCCGAATGTCGTACCAATTTAAATACACAAAGCATGGAAAGGATTAATTTTGCGGAAGAAAAAGAAGAAGCAGTGTCTCTCCTAATGGTGTGTCAAGAAACGGAGAAAATTTCGTCGAATTTGTGGTATATTGACACCGGTTGCAGCAACCATATGTGTGGAGACAAGAAGGCATTCTCTACATTAGATGAGTCATTTCGCACCTCAGTCAAATTTGGAGATGACTCGACTGTGTCAGTTAAGGGTAAAGGGACAGTTGCAATTGTTCCTAAAGGAACCTCGCTTCAGATGACCAAAGAAGTGTTTTATGTTCCTGAGTTAAAGACCAACCTTCTAAGTGTTGGACAATTGCAAGAGAAGGGATATGAAATTACACTCAAAGGAGGTGTTTGCAGAATCCATGATGAGAAACAGCATCTAATTGCTCAAGTTAATATGACTGCCAATCGGATGTTCCCGTTGCATCTTCATGGCACCTCTCACTCATGTTTCTCTGCAAGATTGAAGGATAAAGCATGGTTATGGCATTTCAGATACGGACACCTCAACTTTGGTGGGTTGCGGATATTACATCATAAAAAGATGGTGGAAGGACTTCCCCCAATCATGGCACAGTCTGAAATATGTGAAGAGTGTGTCGTTAGCAAACAACACCGAGATCATTTTCCAAAAGGCAAGGCATGGAGAGCCAAGAAGCACCTCGAACTTGTCCATTTAGATATTTGTGGACCAATTTCTCCAATGTCCAATGGAGGTAAACGATATATCATTACCTTCATTGACGATTTCAGTCGGAAGGTTTGGGCTTATTTTTTGCAGGAAAAATCTGAAGCCTTTGAAGCCTTCAAGAGCTTCAAAACTCTTGTTGAAAAAGAGAGTGGAAATCCAATCAAAGTTCTCCGCATAGATCGTGGTGGCGAATATATTTCAACTGCGTTCGTAGATTTTTGTGTGGAGCATGGGATTAAAAGACAACTCACTGCAGCTTATTCACCGCAACAGAACGGCGTTTGCGAAAGGAAGAACCGCACTATTCTGAATATGGTGCGAAGCCTTTTGACGTCAAGTGGAGTTCCAAAAAGCTTCTGGCCGGAGGCAGTCAATTGGAGTGTTCATCTTTTGAATAGAAGTCCTACTCTCGCTATTTTAAATAAGACATCCGAAGAAGCTTGGAGCGGGAGAAGACCCACAGTTGATTACTTCAGAATTTTTGGGTGTCTTTCATATGTCCATGTTCCTGACCAGAAGAGGAAGAAGCTAGAAGATAAAGCAGAAAAATGTATTTTTCTTGGCATTAGTGATCATTCAAAAGCCTACAAACTTTATGATCCTATAACCAAGAAAATTACCATTAGCCGTGATGTGATCTTTGATGAAGAAAAATTCTGGTCATGGAGTGAGAAGAATGGTGGTGATTGTGGTGAACAAATTCCAGCAAACTTTGAAGATGATATTGAGCTGGAAAAACAACCCTCTACAAGACAGGTCACCACAGAAAATGCTGAAAATTCAGCAGTTGCTGCAGCATCTAAAGAACGACCACAACGAATCCGACGAAGGCCAGCATGGATGGAAGATTATGAAGTGTCGAGAGTTGAGCAAACCGAAGACCCATTGATCCATTTTGCTTTGTTTGCAGATAGTGACCCAACTACTTTTGATGAAGCAGTACAAAATAAAAACTGGAGAGTTGCAATGGATGCAGAGATCAAAGCAATTGAGAAGAATGGTACGTGGGAATTGACAGATCTTCCCGAAGGGCAAAAGACAATCGGAGTCAAGTGGGTATACAAGACGAAAATGAACAAGAATGGTGAGATTGAAAAGTACAAGGCGCGCTTGGTGGCAAAAGGTTACAAGCAGGAATTTGGAGTGGATTACAAAGAAGTGTTTGCGCCAGTTGCGAGACTCAATACAATCCGACTAGCGATTGCGCTAGCAGCACAGAATTCATGGTTCATCTATCAGTTAGATGTGAAGTCGGCGTTTTTACACGGTGATCTTCAAGAACAGGTATTTGTTCATCAACCTTCTGGATATGTCAAGCCGGGTAATGAACATAAAGTCTATAAATTGAAAAAGGCTTTATATGGGTTGAAGCAAGCTCCAAGAGCTTGGTACAGTAGGATTGATGCTTATTTTTTGAAGGATGGATTTACAAAATGTCCATATGAGCATACGCTATTTATTAAAATTGGTCATGGTGGAAAATTGCTTCTAGTGTGTTTGTACGTGGATGACCTTATTTTCACAGGGAATGATAGTGTCATGATTGACACATTTAAGAAATCTATGATGGAGGAATTTGACATGACCGATCTTGGGTTGATGCATTATTTTCTGGGCATTGAGGTAAATCAATTTGAAGCTGGAATTTTTCTATCTCAAAAGAAATATGTTCAAGAGATTTTAGAAAAATTTCAGATGACACATTGCAATTCTGTAACCACACCAACTGAGGTTGGATTGAAGTTGTCGAAGGATCCTGATGGAAGAAAGGTAAATAGCACTTACTACAAGCAAATCGTGGGGAGTTTAATGTATTTAACAGTTACAAGGCTAGATATCATGCATCCTGTAAGCCTTATTAGCAGGTACAAGGAGAATCCAACTGAAAAACATTTGCAAGCTGCAAAGCGAATTCTTCGCTACTTGAGAGGGACTGCAAATTTTGGGTTATTCTATAAGAAAGGAGAAAAATCAGAGTTGATTGGTTTCACTGATAGCGATTACGCTGGTGATATGGATGATCGAAAAAGCACTTCTGGTTATGTATTTATGCTTGGTTCGGGGGCTGTCTCATGGTGTTCGAAGAAGCAGCCGATTGTTACTCTGTCAACAACTGAAGCCGAGTTTGTGGCTGCCACCTCTAGCGCTTGTCAAGCTATTTGGTTAAGGAAGATTCTTGGAGAGCTTCAATTTAAACAGGAAGATGCAACTACAATCTATTGTGACAACAGCTTAGCCATTAAACTCTCAAAGGATCCAGTTCTACATGGAAGGAGCAAACACATAGATGTGAAGTATCATTTCCTAAGGGATCTCACGAAAGATAAAGTGATTGATCTTGTTTTTTGCAGGAGTGAAGATCAGCTTGCTGATTTGTTCACCAAGCCTCTCAAATTATCTGCATATCAGAAGCTAAGAAAGCTTCTTGGTGTTTGTTCGTTGGAAGTTGCAGGTTAAGGGAGGGTTGGTTTTAGTCCTTTTAAACTGATTGTTTGTAACATCAGTTTAAGGGAGGGTGTTGAATTAGTCAAAGTATTTGTTTGTTGCTACACACATGTTCAGGATAGTGGGCAGTTAGTTCAAGATAGTGGGCAGTTAGTTCAGGATAGTGGGTCAATTGTTGTGGCTATTTTTTTGGGATTTTTTGTCAGTGTATGGTCTATCTAAAAGGCCAAGTTGTTATTTTCAATAAAAAAAATGCACTCTCTTCTCTCTGACTCTCTTTTCTGTATTTTTTCTTTGTGCTTGAATAGCACAGTCAGTTTATGCACCTTTTCTGTAACAGAGAGGTCATCAGCGAGGGCAGGATCCCGATGGGGAAGGCGGCGATATGGCAGACACAGAGCATGAACGTGACGTTGGAGGTGGTGCCGGCGAGGATCGCAACAGCGCCAAGGCTAGTAGTGACCTGGCCACCGGGAATCTCACTGTTGAGATAGAAATTGTTGTGTATTTCCATTAAGCTTAGTTTGGGTATATAAATATCTAAGAGTACATTTTAGAAGATTTACTAGCATGAAAAGAAATAAATAAAATAAAAACTTTCTAACTTCTAAAGATAAGATTCCAAATCTTCCAAAACTGATAATCCTATATTTGATAGATATATATTTGGTTGATACACCCCCTCAAGTGGAAAAGTCGAGACTGCGAATCTTTAACTTGTCTCGTAAAAATGCAAAACGTGTTTTAGGAAGAGCTTTGATGAGAGCATAAGCTAGTTGGTCATCCATGGAGATAAACTGCACACTGAGTTGTCGTTTGGCGACGCGATCATGAACAAAGTGGAATTCAATTTCACCATGTTTGGTACGAGCATGGAAAACCGGATTTGCAGATAGATAAGTGGCCCCGATATTATCGCACCGAAGGTTGGGAGGACCTTGAAGAGGGAACCCAAGCTCTTAAAAGAGTGACTCAAGCCAAATGAGTTCAGTTGCAGCATCGGCAAGAGCTTTATACTTGGACTTTGTGGAAGGGTGTGCTACGGTTCATTGTTTTCTGGAGCTCCAAGAGATCAAATTAGGACCAAGAAAAATAGCATACCCTCCAGTTGACTTCCTGTCGTCAGAGCTACCAGTCCAATCCGCATCGAAAAAAGCTAGCAAGTGATTATGATTGGATCGAGAAAGAAGCAAACCAAACAACCTTGTATGTTTGAGATAACGCAATATGCATTTCACCATTTGCCAGTGGTCTTCAATAGGTGCATGCATGAATTGACAAACTTTATTAGCGGCAAAGGAGAGAACTGGTCGTGTCAATGTCACATATTGTAGGGCACCTACTATAGACGATACAAAGTAGGATCAGCCATCAGAGCACCCCCTTTCTCAGATGGTTTTTTAGTCGTGGCCATAGGAGTTTAGACGGGCTTGCACTCATACATCCCAGCCCTGTGAAGAAGATCATCAATATAATGTCCTTGAGAGAGAAGCAACCCGTTAGAGTGAGGGACAGCCTCTATCCCAAGGAAGAAGTGGAGCAAGCTAAGATCCTTAATGAAGAACTCGGCAGATAATTTCTCTGATATTACATTGATAATAGAAGATGCATTACCTGTAATCAGAATATCATCAACATAGATCAAAAAATAAATGACACCAGCGCCTCTTCGATAAATAAATAATGAGGGATCTGTTTGTGATGCTGAGAATCCCAAATGAAGCAAAAACTGTGAGAGTTGTTGAAAACAGGCTTTCGGAGCCTGCTTGAGACCATATAGAGAACGATGCAACTTCCAAACATAATTACAACGAGTTGAGTCTTGAAACCTAGGGGGTTGTTCCATGTGCACCTCTTCATAAAGAACCCCATGTAAGAAAGCATGAAAGCATTGTGCGCATCCAATTGTCGCACTTGCCATCCTTAAGAGATAGCTAGAGATAATATTGAGCGAACGGTAGTAATTTTCACAACTGGACTGAAGGTTTCTGTATAATCCAAGCCATGTTGCTAATAAAAACCCTTAGCGACCATATGAGCTTTATAGCACTCAATAGTGTCATCCGTTTTGCGCTTAACTCTGTAAACCCACTTACACCCAACAAGGTTCATGTAGGAAATGCAAGGGACCAAAGACCACGTACCATTTTTAACAAGGCATTAAATTCATCGATCATAGCTGCACACCACTCAGGGAATTTGTTGGCTTGGGTGAATGAGGTTGGTTTGGTGAGAGGGGTAGTGGTAGTATTAATTTGAGGAGGAGGAGAGCAAAGTTGCATGGTGTGGGTGCGTTGTGGCCTAGGTAAGGGCAGCGGCGGCGGCGGTGGAGAGGATGATGAGGAAGGGGAGTGATAAAGTTCATGGAGGGGTCTAGTTCTTAGGGTAGGGGAGATGAATGAATCGGTATTAGACGACATTATGGGAGTCGGTGTAGGAGTATGTGATCTCACTATATTGGTAGGCGGAGGAACGCCAATAAGGGCTGAAGCCCACGGTACCAAGACAGGTGTAGGAAGTGAAGAATTAGGTGATGGACCGAGAAGGGAATGAGTTGCAAAGGGAAAACAAGTTTCATCGAAACGAACATGTCGAGCAATATATAAATGATTAGTAACATGGTCAAGGCAGCGATACCCTATGTGAGAGGAACTGTATCCCAAGAAAATACAAGAAACGGAGCGTAAATCCATCTTATGGGCATTATACGAACGTAGATATGGGAAACAACGACACCCGAAAATTTTTAAGAAGGAATAATTTGGAGGGTGATTGTAAACCATTTGAAAAGGGGAGATGCGATTAGTGACCTTGGACTGCATCCGATTGATGAGGTAGACCACCATTTTAAATGTGTAGTGCCAGTATTAGTGAGGGACGGAGCCACGAGCTAATAATGTTAAGCCGGTTTCAACTATATGCCTATGACGATGCTCAACCGCACCTTGTTGTTCATGAGCATGAGGGGCGGAGATGCGATGAGTAATACCAATTATTGAGAAAAAGGAGGGGAGGGCACGAAATTTCCCACCTTAGTCCGTTGGAACGGCTTTTATTTTTCATGAAAATTGACGTTCAACAAAAGCTTAGAATGTATGAAAAATAGAGTAAACATCTTACTTTACTTTTAGAGGATAAAACCAAATAAATTTGGTGCAATCACCAATAAAAATAACAAAATAGCGATGACCATCAGTTGAAACAAAATGAGAAGGACCCCAAACATCACTATAAATTAAACCTAACAGAAATAAATTACGAGTTGGAGACAATCCTAAGGACTAATGACTAGCCTTGCCCAGTTGATAAGCTGTACATAACTGACTCAACCATGTTGATTGACACAACAAATTATTCTTTTTGATCATAAACGATAAGAGACGCTCATGGGGATGGCCAAGATGTTGATGCTAGCCATCCATGGAAGTTCGTTCCACAATACTTGCAGTAGGCATTGAATGTTGTTGCAGTATGGTGTGAAGACCACCACTTCTCGGGTTGGAAACCTCCTTGGTCACTAGATTCTCAACAAGAAAGTGGGTAGGATAGGATTCAAAGAATACATTATTGTCAGACGCAAATTTTTGAACCGAAAGTAAGCGTTTAGAAATATCAGGGACATGAAGAACATCATTTAAACGTAAAGAAATATTTGAAATAGAAAAGGGAATAGAAGTACTAATATTAGTGATTTTAAGACCCTTACCATTGCCCACGTGTAGTTGATCTAATCCATTATAGGCTTCATAGGAAGAGAGGGATTGTGTATCAGGTGTGACATGTAGGAGGCACCAATGTTAGGGTACCAAGGTACAATGTTGGTAGGTATAGGTAAAAGAGGGGGAACGGCATGGCTCAAGTTGGCATTGGAAGAGTAGGTCGATAAGATGAAGTATTCGAAGGGGTATGTGTACGGAGCGGGTAATAAGACACCTGGAGGGTGATAGTAGCATGTAGCAGCAGTGTAATTTGTATGTTGACAAATGGAACACCATAACTGACCTTGTTGAGCACCACGGGTACCACAACCACCGCCAAAGTGACCACTACAACCCCCACAACCTCTAGACTGACCATGACTAGAGAAAGAGAAACTAGGGAGAAGGACACTATAAGTGTCGAAAATTGTGTACGTCACTCACTTTAGTGCCAAAAGTTTTCACCGGCTCACTTAAGTGTCAAATCGGAGAAAAAACGATCACTTAAGTGCAAAAAGTTTTTTTTTGGATTACTTCAGTACTAAAATTTTAAAAAAAATACCACCCGCCTGGGTGGCGTCGACGGTGCGAGCACTTTTCTTCTCGCAAAAGGTTGAGTGTTCGAATCCCGAGTGCCGCAGGGTGACTTACTTGGTGACACGCGTGTGGTGGCTAGCACGTGTCGCCCTCATGGTTTACCTCCCGGCTGTCGGCCGTGCGGAGGTTCCCTGGGTTACCAAAATTTTTTTTTTTTAAAATGATCACTTACGTGCTAAAATTTTTGAAAAACAATCATTTACGTACCAACTCTGACAAGCCGAGTCAACTTCAGAAAATAATAAAAAATGCCACATCGGATTTTTGGTGAAAAGTTATGTACGGCACCGGAGTCAACATTTAAGTGATCTTTTTCAAAATTTTTAACATTTAAGTTATTATTTTTAAAAAATTTTAGTATTGAAGTGATCCAAAAAAAACTTTTGACACCAAAGTGAGCGCCGTACACAACTTTTGACACTTGTAGTATTCTTCTCCTGAGAAATTAGGATGGGTGATGGCATTTCGTTGAGCAGAGTTGGTTATAGTAGAGTTAGCTTGAAAGGAAGGCTCAAAGATCTGCAACTTTTGAAAAGCCTTAATACTCTCGTGACTAAAGAGAAGACATTGTAGATCTGTAAACGAGATTGGTTCAGAACGATCAAGTAATGTAGAAACAATTGGTTCAGAACGACCAAGTAATGTAAAAACAATGTCTTGGAGATCAAATCGGAGACCACGAAAGATGTGGACATTGATATCCTCCGATTCAAGAGGCTTGTCTGCAGCACCCATCTCATCGGCAATAGATTTAGCACGCTAGAAGAAATCAATAATTGATTCGTCATGTTTTTGTTGTAGACTGAGATGAAAAGAGAGCATACGTGTAGCGGAAGCTAAGCCAAAAGAGGCATTGAGAGCATCTCAAATGGCTTTACTGATTGATTTATCAATAATGAAAGGTAAAATTGATTCTGAAAGGGACGCAATTAAAAGACTCATAATTGAAGCGTTTTGTTGTTACTAGAGAGCTACTTCGATCGCATTAGAGGGAGACAGTTTGGTTCTATCGACATGACCAGAGGTTTTGTCCCTTAAGAAATGAGATAACCTATGCTTTCCATAGCAAATAATTGGATGCCGTGAAACGTAAAGAAAGAAAGTGATAAGCAGATCCGAATAGAGGAAGTGTAGAAGATGGGTTTGTAATGGCGGTTATGGTGGCGGTGGTGGGGAATTCTCCAAGACCATATTGACCACCCAAAAAAAGAATAAGAAAAAAGCTAGGGTTGAAAGGTACATTAACCCTAGATGGCTCTTGATACTATGATGAGACAAGAATCGTTGTGTATTTCCATTAAGTTTAGCTGAGGTATATAAATACTCAAGAGTACATTTTAGAATATTTACTAGCAAGAAAAGAAATAAATAAAATAGAAAACTTTTTTTTTGGTAAGGTTTATAAAATAGAAAACTTTGTAACTTCTAAAAATAAGATTTCAAATCTTTCAAAAACTGATAACCCTATATTTGATAGATATATATTTGTTTGATACTGACGGGAGAGCTACAGGAGGATCGATGGGAGGGTGAAGAGGGGGAGGGGGTGGTGGAGGTGGCGACGTCAGTGGAGGAGTAGGAGGTGGTGGGGAGAGAGAAAAGGTTGCGGTGGTGGTGGAAAGTGAGTGAGAAAAAAGAGTTTTTATTTCTATTTCTACTAGAAATAGAGAAATTTTCTGTTTTTCATTTTTATTTTAAATCCATTTCTGAACTAAAAATTTATCCTAAAAATAAAAAAAATGAAATTACGTCACCAAATAAATTTTTGGTCCAAACCTATTTTCAAAATAGAAAACATAAAATAAAATAAAATAAAATAATTATCATGTGCATCCACATAAATTGGTGGCCGCGTTGGTTTGCGCTTAGTTCCTTTCACGAGAGGTCCTGAGTTCAAACTCGCCATTAAGTGGGGGGTCGTGATAATGGAATGCTGCGCTAGCCCCCTTGAGGATTAGTTGGGCATCACCGCTGGTTTAAGTCTTAACTCACCGGCCGCGCAGACACCTCAGTCATAAAAAAAAATAAAAAAATAAAAGAAATGAAGATAATAGGGTAGGTTATATTCTCCAAGCGCAAGGTGCGTCCCTCACCTCACAATCATAAGAACATCGCAACCCTATATGACCCTATATGAGGAGCCGTTAACTCATAATTACAACATTGAATACTACTATTTCAGACGAATATATTATGCGTTTATTTTAAGAAAAATAAATAATTATCAAAATATTTTTTTTAAAAATAATTCTTATTTTACTATAAAAATGAATGAACTCAAAAAATATTTAAATATAAAATGATTATTTATTATTTTATTATTTTGAGCGATTTTTTTTAAGAAAAAGAGGATTATTATAGCCAATAATCGTTAAGTCTAATCAGTGGGGTGGAAGTCTCGTATGCGAACGAGGAGCGAAGAGTATTTTTGTCTTCGGAAGCATCGTTTTCATCGTCTTCCTCGTTCCTTGCTGCATTGTCACTCGTTCCTGTTCAGACATCGGTGCAATTTGCCGGAATATCATCGCGTTACTGTAACTAAAGACTAACTCGGGCGGGTTGGATGCCTTCCATCAATGGCTTCCACGCCCTTCTCTCCTTCCAGTTCTGCGCACATCATAGCCGCTCAAGACAAGATTTTGCCGGCGAGACCTGCGAGTTTCGCTCGAATCCCTTCGTGGGTCTCCCTCAACCGCGCTTCTCCGGTGAAGCCTCCTCACACCCAGCAGGGCCAAGTGGAGAACTTGCACCTGGTGTCTCTGTCCAGACAGGGGAAATTCGAGCAAGTTCACGAGTTCATCAAGAGCATGGACGAAGCCGGCATCGCCGTCAGTCCCTCCACGTATAAATCCCTCTTCGAAACGTGTGGGGAGATGGGACTTTTGTCGGACGGGCGATTGATTTGCGATCGGTTGAAGAACCCTCCTGGGTTTCTTGAAGATTGCGCTCTCCAAATGTATTGCGACTGTGGGAGCTTATCGGACGCGCGGAGACTGTTTGATAAAATGCCGGAGAGAAGTTCGTACACGTGGGATGCGATGATATCAGCTTACGCGCAAAGGGGTGTATTGGACAAAGCTTTTCAGTTGTTTTCGCTCATGCAAGATTATGGAGTTGGACCGAATTTTTCCGTCTACATAAGTTTATTGAGGTCATTGATGGACTCTTCTTGTTTGAAGATTGGCAATCAGATGCATTCTCATTTGATAAAAACTGGGTCAGTTTCAGACGCTTCCGGCGGCGCAGCAATTTGCAATATGTATGTTAAATGTGGGTGGTTAGAGGGTGCCAGGTTCGTTGTTGATCAGATGGCTGAAAAGAAAGCAGTCGCTTGGACTGCATTGATGGTGGGGTACACTGAGGCCGAGAAGCAGAATGATGTTCTTCATTTATTTGTGAAAATGGTCAAGGAACGTGTCGAATTGGATGACTTTGTATTCTCCATTGTTCTCAAAGCCTGCGCTTGGTTGGAGGACTTGAGATTAGGAAGGCAAATTCATGGGTACATTGTTAAGCTGGGGTTGGAATCTGAAGTTTCTGTGGGAACTCCTCTCGTGGACCTTTATGTGAAATGTACATGTTTCAAGTCTGCTCTCATGGCATTTCAGAAGATAAACAACCCAAATGATGTTTCGTGGAGCGTATTGATATCTGGTTATTCTCAATCTGGTAGAGTAGAGGAGTGCCTTAAAACTTACAAATCTTTGACAGTTAAAGATGGGTCGCTTAATCCGTTCATCTACACTAGCATTTTCCAAGCATGCTCCATGCTTGCAGATATTAATTCGGGTGCACAAGCTCATGCCGATGCAATAAAAAGAGGTCTGATCTCACCTCTATATGGAGAGAGTGCACTGATCTCCATGTACTCTAAATGTGGTGATATGGATTATGCCAGTCGAGTTTTCAGGACAATTAGTGAACCGGACACTGTAGCCTGGACTGCTATAATAGCTGGGTATGCATATCATGGCATTGCTTCAGAAGCGCTCCGGTACTTTAGGAAGATGCAGGATTCTGGTTCCAGACCAAATGGAGTCACTTTTGTTGCAGTCCTGACTGCTTGTAGCCATTCGAGTTTGATAACAGAGGCAGAGTGTTACTTGAACTCAATGAACAGTGAGTATGGCATCACTCCTACAATTGATCATTTTAATTGTATGATTGATGTATACTCTCGTGCCGGTCTACTTCAAGAGGCGTTTGAACTGATTAATAATATGAACTTTGATCCTGATGCAATGAGCTGGAAATGTTTACTGGCTGGGTGTTGGAACCATAGAAATCTCGAGCTTGGAAGGATAGCATCAGAGAATCTTCTTCGGCTGAACCCGGATGATACTGCAGGTTACATTCTCCTCTTTAACTTGTGCGTTTCGCATGAGAAATGGGAAGAAGCGGCGAGAATTAGGAAGAAAATGATGGAAAAGAACTTGAGGAAGGAGGTCAGTTGCAGCTGGACTACAGCGAAGGGTAAATGGCACAGGTTTATTGTTGGTGACAGACACCATCCTCAAACAAAGGAGATCTATGAAAAGCTGAAGGAAATTGACTCTCCTTATAGTGACAGTGAAGATCGGTCACTATTAACCGAGGAGGATGCATCTTCTGTCTTGCCGGAGCGAAGACAACAGCTTCTTGAACACAGTGAGAGGCTGGCAATAGCATTCGGGCTGCTCTGCACGCCGAGGAATTTGCCCATTCTCATTTTCAAGAATCTTCGAGCTTGCAGAGACTGCCATGATTTTGCCAAGCACGTGTCTAGGGTGGCCGAACGCGAGATCGTAATTAGAGACTCGAGTAGGTTCCATCATTTTAAGCTCGGTCAGTGCTCTTGCGGTGACTATTGGTAAATGTCGCATGTACCGTCCTCTCTACTTACCTTGATAGCCCAAGCTGCGTGATTGGTAGGTTACAGGATGTCTGTTTTTGCCGTCCACACATACCTCATTCATAATTTTATGCCCATGTAGATTGTATGGGCAATAACTAGTTCATCTGTACTTTCTGCATCATCCTGAATCATATTCCTCATCCCTTGAATCATGATAATTTTTGCAGTATGAAGATGCAAAATCACCATATATTGCAAGAAAAACTATGTACGTACTCGGCAGAGACAAAAGATAATTTCACCAGGGCGAAGCCATCTGGGGGAACCAGATGATGAAATATCTCGTCTATGACAACAGAAGCATAATTAACTGCGATTTAACTTGCAAAATCAGGCGGTAGTTGAGAACATGCGAACAAAGGTCGGGGCTGCACAATAATTAGTGGCACAGCGAAGTTACTAACCCTGCGACATGCATTTTCATCTCCTTGGAAAGCAAAAATGTTACTCAGTTATTTGTTTTAGACTCAGGATCAGCTCATTATTCCTGCTTTCTGACTTTTTGAAACTTCGAGACAATTGGTAAATGTTGGCACCTTTCAACTTGCATTCTATAAGCAGGGAGCCTGCATTTTATACAAAGCGATTGTTCGTGAAGGAGTAAGCAGACATTTCCACTTGTACATTTGAAGGAGAATAACAACGTGATGCTGCAACAAATGAAGATAACATTACGTAGAACCATGACGGGAGAAACTTGGATAGTATAGATGTCTCGGCCACTGCTGCTGTCTGAAACGGCGTGGTTTAATTCTGAGAAATGAATGAACAAAGTTAGGGGCCAGTTTCTTTGCGCGATGCTTCCCAGAGTCGATGCTCAATTCCAAGCTTTCTTAGCTCCATCAGACCTTGCTCGACTGAAACGAAGACAACCCAAATAAATTCCGTTAGACAGGCAAGGTTTGGAAATATATGACAACAAATCTAGAATTTAAACTGGAATTTGGCCCTAAGTGTTTGCGCAAAATAGCATAGAAATATTGCCATCGACAGCGTCGTGTGATGTAGGGGAATGACCACTCCGGTTTATCCAGAACTGCAGTCGCTCTTTTGCAGTTTCCACATCTATACCGTGAGCTTTGGCTCTTCGCCAGAAATATGTAAGCCATGCCTGTGTAAAGACAAAAAGCTCGAGTGAGAAGACAACGCGACTCAAAAGGACAATATCTTAAAGTAAGCGTGATACCTCCTTAAAGAGTACGTCCTCGGATTCCTCTGGACTCAATTCTGCCATAGAGAGGACCACAGTCGCATTGAAATCATCGATAAGATTATTAGAAAATATGATTCACTCGTGCAAGTGTGACCAGCTATTTTAATGACATAATCATCATCCAAAGAGCACCCATTATAGCACAGAAGTGTGAAGACACGACGAAGTCCGAAGTCTATATCGATCTCAGAAACGAAGGTTATGGGCAACGGATACACCATCAATGATATGTAATCAATCAGAAGCTCACTGGATCAGCAACGTTAGGCTTGTCCAATGATGAAATGCTAATACATAGTGAAGTAACACTACTTTTTTCAGAAAAATAAAAAATGCAGGTATGGTATACAGACTCTTATAAATTATCAGCAGCTAAAAGTTTAAGTCCAAAATCATGTTGCTGGAGAGAGAAATAATGTTCCTTTGTTATCTTTGACGATGAGGAACTCTACTTTAGATGAACAGACCTCGAGGCTATGAAAGACCCGGCGGAGGTCCAATATGAGATTTGTTCACACTTGTTGATACCTGAGATTGAACCGGTATAGTGCGCCTAAACCACATATGGATGTTAGTTCCTTTTAGCTGGTAATATCAACATATGCTTCCCACTGGCACACGGTCCAATAAAATGTTCATAATACAGAAGTCCACCGATTCGCCGACTACAAGCATTTTGGACACCACTAAAATCGAAACATGACTCTATCTCGAGTCTTCTAGGATCAGGCCAATCTTTGCCAAACTAACAGGCGAAACTTGCAAATTTTGCCCATCAGGATTACAGGTGATGGCAATTCACTGGAAAGCTTGTGGCTAGAAGGACTGGTCTCAGCCATATTGAAACAATCACAATATAACAACCCGTGACAATGTCCTCCACAGATAGAATTTGTACCACATGAATAGGAAAAGGTACAAGTTTGTATAACAGTAATACCATCTAGAATGAGAATCATGAGATGATAGTGGTGATAGTTTTCCTAAACACATGAGCACCTACAAACGCTGCCAATAAGAAAATTCCCTTACCAAATGCCTCCATGAATTTCGGATCACCAGGAGATTTGAGATCTGAGAGAAAAAGGAATAAGCCAATGTCAAGCAATCAGCAGGTGTCACTCAAAAGAGTACATAGTTCACATGACCGTAGCGAGCTTTGAATCATTCAGTTAGATTGCGGAGGGACGGTCATTGGCGTATAATTTTCCAGAAATATATCCCCAAGAAAAAGCGAATCATTCTTAATTGTCTGAGTTTTCTTTCTTAACTCATTATTAGAAATTTTTTTGACATTTCTACAAGCTTTGAGCAACTGAATCAACAATACAAAGATGGAGAAATTTTTAACCATCAAGTGAAAACAGGCCGCTTTGTAATTCATTAAAAACTACATCTGTCCAAAGATTAACTTTATCTTACAGAAAAGTGAAAGTAAAATAGAATATGCCCAGAAGAAGAATCCTAGTATAAAGCCGAATAATGGAGAAAAATGCAAGATAATCTCTAGTACATAAAGTACCTGATGCTGACAATCGTGTAGAATTTGGCCGCCGTTGTTGTGCCAATGCAAGCACAATAGCCCCCTCAACCTTGAAGAAGCAAGCAAAATTTAAGAGCAAAATATTAGCAACTAATACAGAGAACAACTAACAGACCATAAAAGAAAAAAAATATAGCAATTAATGATAATGATGCCAAGCAGAACTTGACGAAAAGGAGCATTAAGAAAATATTAGCGCGTTAGACAAGAAAACCTTCAAGGATGCTAGCTCCTTCAATCCCATTTCAACCGAGAGCATACTTTCGATATTGCCCTCACCCGTTAGATCACTCAAGTCATGAACAATTTTGCTTCTCTCAGGATCGTCATCACCTGCTCAACATTGCAATTAACAGCTTGAGCATGAATTAAACGCAAACCAATGTTACATGGAGAGTTGATCACTGCAATACATTAACTGAAAAAAGAAGAAGAAAGTTACTAGTCTAAAGTTCTGTATGTTTGGGGTAGGCTCATCCATTATCTAGTTGGAATAATTTTTATATAGGATTGCCACGATAAACATGTGCTAGATGCTCAGATAAAAAGGTCAGCATCTATGAATAAATTAAAAATATTTCTGGTGATAAATATAGAGAGGTAACATCATAGTATGCAGAATGGTATTATCTAGTTACAGGTTGCCATGGAAATATGAACTCTCTGTATAATTCAATTATTAGGTAACTCCACAAAAATGACTTGACATTATTATCATGACGAGTTTGCCATAAATATCTTTAGTATTTAATTCTTATGATTAAGGTGATTGGTAGGTTCATAAGGCACCACCCCCATCTCATCAAGACTTTCACAAGAGATAGAAATGTTCAGGATACAGTTATATTGAGTTTTACCACAATTTGAAAGTTCGAATGATGATATATCCTCCTATAATAAGAGTTCTCATCAATTTGTGATATAAATGTAACATTTGATAATAAAGCCAAAGCAAACTAACTTTTGGCCAAATTTTAACTTAGGATAATAATTAGACATGAGAAAATTTCCATGGTTTTCATACATTAAGGGTGCATTTGTTTCACTGAAAACTTCATGATATAAGAAAATACTTTCCATGAAAATCATTTGAAAGGAAAATAGTTAGTTTTCATTTGTTTGGTGGTTCAGGGAAAATGATTTCCTTCTTGCTAGAAGAGGAAATCGTTTTTCCCCAACCTAAGCTTGTTGTTTTCAATTCATGGAAATGTTTTTCATAGATCGATTAGTTTTCTGTCATCCAAACATCGGAAAGTCAGAAAACAATTTTCCAAAAATAGTTTTCTTCAAAGAAACGGACCCTAAGATTTGATTAAATTTTGTTAAAATGATTAACCAACAAAAATAATTTCAGAAAAGAGGAAACTAATTAGCTCATAGCAAATTACATTAAGTTATTGATAGGAAAAGATAATGAATTCCACAAAAAAAAACGAAAGAGAAAATGAAATAGAATCTTCAGTTCTCCAGTAAAGATAGAACTTAGGTTAGAAATACATAAAAAGAGTGAAAAATTTGTCTTCCAAAAGGACCAAAATAAACAAAGGTAGAAGGATAGAATGTATAAAAATAATTTTACATAGCTCCGTTCGTTTCATGGAAAATAACTTCCGGGAAAACGTTTTCCAGTGTTCGTTTCACAGAAAATAAACTAACCATGGAAAATGTTTTCCTCTTTTTGAAAAGAGAAAAACATTTTCCCCCCTCCTTCTTTCACCATTCATTTTAATTATTTTAAATTTCTTTTTTTTAAAATTCTAATTTTAATTATTTTTAGTTATCTGTTTTTATTTTTCTTTATATTAATTTTTCTTTCCATCTCTTTTCTATCTTCATCTCTGGCCGGTCGCCGGCCATGGTGGCGGCCGGTGATCGGCCACAGGAGAGCTCGAGCCTCGCCATAGGCCGACAAGGCGCGAGCTCGCCAGATTCCGAGGTCGAGCCTTGCTGGCCTATGGCAAGGCCGACGAGCTCGAGCCTCACCAAATCCGACGAGCTGGGCTGAACTAGAGCCTCGCCCAAGCTTGCCAGATTTCGGCGAGGCCGAGCTCACCCAAGACCGACGAGCTCGAGCCTTGCCAGATCCGGCGAGTGGGGCTAGGCTCAACCTCGCCCGAGGTCACCAGAGCCTTGCCGACGTTTGGCGACCTCGAGCGAGGCTCAAGCCTTGCCCAGCTCGCCAGATCTAGCAAGCTTGGCCGCGTCGGTTAGGCGAGGCTTGACCTGGCGGCAGCTGGCAACCGGCTAAGGAAGAAGAAGAATAAGGAAAAAAAAGAAAAAGAAAAATAAAAATAAAAATAAAAAAATAAATTTTTTTTTAAAAGTGATGCAAAGAAGAAAATCTTTTCCATACCAAACAACGGAAAATATTTTTCGAAAATTTTTCAGATTTCAGCCAAACACCAAAAAATTGTGTCATTTTCCAAGAAAATAACTTCTCGGAAAATACTTTCCAGAAACGTAATATTTTCCATGAAATGAACGGAACCAGAATGAGGCCTTCTTTTCCCTTTTAAAATAGAATCAGACAAAAAGGTTTTAAAATAAAAAATAAAAAATTCTAACAGGTAGTAGGTTCGTTCAATCCATAAAAAAAATACCTTTGAAAAAAGAAATGGCACAGGGTAAGCTAGGCCACTCGTTATTTGTTCAAAATGTGCGTTGTGGGAAATGCTTGTGGACCAAGTGCAACCTGAGATGTGGCATGTCCAAGTTACTTGCAGCAGATCTAAAGTTTTAATGTAGTTAGATATCATTAGAAGTATGACTATGTATCTATACTGGAACATGGGCACTGTTGATTATAGCATTCCCAATTGCAACTGTATCATAAAATGCAAGCAAGTCCAAGATCGCCAAATGCTAGGAAACTAGTGTATTTTAGTAGCCAACCTGTAATTCCTTCTTCCAAGCACATATATTTTTCAAGTTCCTCAAAGGAAAATTGATTTGAATGCATGTTTTTGACTGAAAGAATATTACTAGCCTTTTTCTGAATACTCCTCTTTAGCCTTCTGTCCAGCAGAAAGGACCACCTCAAATGGTAAAGGTGCTAAGGATGACCAGTGTTCATGCTTTGACACTGCTACATCTGCACAAATACCTAAGTACCAAGAGGAAAGGCAACGTCGTGAGCAAAGAAATGTACATGCCTCGTACGACAAATATAGAGCATAAATTCCTCTTATTTACAATCTACATTAGCTTCAACCTTCAAACAATAGAAAGAAAGATTTCTGCACGACTTCATTGAAAGACCACCAAGTTTATGGAACGTTCTCTAGGCACATTAGTCACCAATGGCATGGAAAGAAACTAAAGTGATGCCACTTCAGTAAATTACCATATTTTGCAGCCAAACCCCAATAGCGAGCAAGCCAACATCTTTTAAGAACGACTTCTTCCTGGAAAATGTGTCTTGTATATTAAAAAAAACAACTGCTAAATATAAGATTCTGTAACTATAACTACATATATACCTACCAACTCTTTCTGAGTCAATATCATTCTCTGAGTCATTGATTTAAGAGCTTTTACTTCAGATTCAGCTCCATGAAGCTGTTTGGCAGCAACTGCAGCCTCATCCTTGACATTCTACTTAAGCCAACAAATTGGATAGTAAGAGCCAAACATTAGAGATGTGCAAGCCACAAGCATTTACGCAAGCAAATTTTAGCTAGTTTAACAGGGCATCATGCAAGAGCTGACCTCCAATTCAGACCTAAGAGCCGCTGCTTCTTTGTCTACCCCATTACTTGATTGCTTTGCATCTTTCAATGCAGCCTGCAGAAAGATGAAAAACAAAAAACGCAGTCAAAGGTCGAACAAAAAAACAGAATGAAAGAAGCTTGTTTTGATCAATATGATAGTATCTCACATTTTGTCGAAAATAACATAATGCAAACTTAAAAATTCCTGTTCTCATTCTGCATGCTGATGAATTAATGATTTGAGGAGTTGAAGTTAAGTTACTGAGACAGAATGCTACCGAGAAGAAGTTATCCAGTAACAACAATAGAAGCAGCACAATATGAACTGCACACAATTAGAAGAGCTTCGCTCTCAACTAAAACAAATAGACCATCATCCATCTGCATAGCATCCGTTAGAGGAGAAATATCCAATTTCCTTAATTACCTCTTGTTGACGTAATGCAGCTTCCTTTCTGCGAGGTAAACACAAAATGCGTCCCAAAATTAAGCAGGACAAGAGAAAACAAAATGAAAAATTGTGGGAGCACATAGAGATAGCAGATTTCATGTACCTGCTCAGCAGTTTTGCTTCTAAGGACACGCCTTCTCCAAGTGCAGCAACCTAAAACTCAGCCAACCAGAGAGTGTTATTTGCTGCATTTACAATGAAATCCATGGCATAATATTATCAAAAAACTACCTATGCTGTTTGCTCATCCTCAGCAATTAGAAGCGAAAGGGAGAAATAGCATGATCAAGGATTGTAGGGTTGAAAAAAGGACAAAGGACATCGTGATTGCACTTATACAACTTTACTATCAATTTGGTAAGTTAAATACCATGTCAATGCTGCGCATCAAACGAAGCCCCCAAGAAGCTTAAAGGAAGAAGTCTTTTAGTCAAAAGAGAAAAGGCAATGATTTGGCAAAGTAGTCAGAATAATGTAGTGGATAAAGCAATCAATTGCACAGGGACATGGCCAAAATTGGTCCCCAAACTTTTACTTGATGTTCAATTTGGTCCTTAAACTTTGATATTGACCAAGTTGATCCCCATGTACTTTGAGAAGAACCACTTTAGTCCTTTTAGCTGACATGGCAATCCAACTCACTTTATGAAACCCACATCTGTTGATGTGGCTGTACAACTACCTCAGCAAAATTGATAAAACAACTAACAAAGAAAGGAGACCATTGGTCGAAGTACAAGGAGAGAGAGAGAGAGAGAGAGAGAGAGAGAGAGCTGGGGCGCCACTACACTTGCACCATCGAGGGCCAGTAAACCTCGTCGGTGGCCACTAGAGGGCTGGCTGACCTCGCCGGTGCTTTTGGGGCGGCGGCACTGCCCTTGACACTCTCTCTCCATCTCCTTCTTCTCCCCTTCCCAGCGCTACTGTTGTTTTTCTTCTTTATTTATTTTTTTGCTGATTTACTGATGTGACTGTATACATGTATAGCCATGTCAACAAACGTGGGTTCCACGAGATGAGTTGGATGACTATGTCAACTAAAAGGATGAATTGGTTCAAATCAAAGAGTACAAAGGACCAATATGACCAAAATTAAAGTTCAAGTACCAATGATGTCATTGTCCCGTGATGTAGCACAAAGCTGAGAGCATGAAGTGCATTCGGGTACACCACTATGTTCACTATAGAGGATTTTTATACAAATTGCAAAAACATGTTGAGAGAGAAAGGGAAAAGCAAGTACCTGCTTCTCCAGCTCCTTAACTCTGGCCTCTGCTTCCTTGCACCTCTCTTCCTCGAGTCTGAGCTGTTCAGTAATGCACACAACTGTCACATCCATAACTAACGTGATAGAATATGAACTTTTTCAATTTCATTTATGATCATGGAAATGCACCTTGTCCAGAATAATCTCATTTTCTTCTTGTAGCATATCAAGCTGCACAATGTAATCTTGTCAGTAATTCAAAATTATCGAAACAGGAAATCAATCGTGAAGACAAAATATATTTTGCATACTTCATCCTGAAGTGCAGAAGCATCATGCTGGTCTCCTTTAGATTTGGAGCTTAGATTTATATCCGATGAAAATCTGCAATTGGATCCCAACAGAACTGAATTAACTCAGGAGAAACAAAAGAAAAGGATATGGCAATTTTCTAACATTAAAGGCAAAAACAAACACTAAGAAAGTACTTATAGGAAACAAGCATCGATAACACAGTATAAAGGCATGCGTAATGTATCCCAGGCACTCCAATCCTCCAGCAGGTCTGAACTAGTCATGAAGTCTCCCAATTCATGAGGGTAGGAGCACTGGAACTAATCATTGACATGAGTAGAGATAAGACTTGTCTCATTAACTGGGGAGGAAGAGCTAAAAAGAATTCACACCACTTCAAGCTAAAGTAATAGTTCAAAAGTCTGACTGTTAAATAGAAATGAGTATATGAAAGACGAGATTGGTCGAATAAGACTTTCTACCGCTATTTGTGTCTAAGAACTAGTATGGCAAACTAAATAGAGCATAATTTGTTTGATCGACTATCAAAGGGAAGACTTGCTCAACCTGCAAAACTGGTGCAATGCGGGACTTTACCATATAGCATGAGTCGTATATTAAAACGCCACATTAATTTACCATATATTTTTACCTTTTCTCTCTCGTACGATCAGATGGAGGCTCAATTGGTGGCAAAGAAACGGCAGTTCTAAGCGGCGGTACTTTGCCGGGTGGCACTAACGATGATGGCCGAGGAGACATTGCAGGCCTTCCGGTCGATGCTGAGCGCACTGACGGGATCTCCTCCACAAAGTTCCTCGCTAGCTAATCAAAAGTACAAAAGATTCACTCACTCAGTCGGTCTTCACATTTCAAACCTCTCAACTTGCTATCAAGCGTGCACGCCCAACCACATAAAGATCCACACAAATGCGCGCGCGCGTCTGGATCATATAGATCGTGTTTGGAAGCAAAAGAGAGCCCAACCATCTCATCAACATGGAGGATCGGTCACAACACAAATCCAAAAAAGCGTAGCGAGTATCCAACAGTGAGCACCAAATCCAAATCGAAAGCGCTAACTGAGCTCGAAATGTAATCAGCTCCAGATGAACTTCGCGAGCTACATTGGGACTCACCGCGGGCGAAGGAGATCTAGCCACCCTCGCAGCCGCGCCGCCGGGCCTTCCGCGGCCGCGGGCGCCGGCGCTCGCGTTGGCCCTCGAGAGCGACAGCGGCGGGGGCGCGCTGTACCGGAAGCCGAGATCGTCGCCGTCCTCGTCGTCGTCGTCGTCGGCCGTCTGGGAGGCCATGACCTGGGCGAGCCGCTGGGCCGCGGCCTTGGCCGCGAAGTTCTGGGTCCTCTTGACGCTCGAGAGGCCGGCCCCGGACCCGGAGGAGGAGCGCGCGTGGTGGTAGCGCGCCGGCGAGGAGGAGCCCCCTCCGGCGGCGGCGGCGGCGGCGGGGGGCTCGCTGCTCCACTGGCGGCCGTAGAGGGGGCTGTCGGTTCTCTTGCGGTCCATTTCCGGCGAAGGATAGGTGGTGGTTGATGCGGTTACGGTGGCGAGGGAGGCATGTACGTATAAGATGTGCGTGCAGGTGAAAGAGAAGAAGAGAGAGACAGAGATACAGTGCGGAGAGAGAATGGCGGAGTGTGTGTTCTTCAGCTCACCGAGTCATTTGCTCCTCGTTTCCGAGTCCCACTCAGTTTCCTTCTTCTTTTTTTTTTCTTTTTTGCCTGCTTTCCTGATTATTTTTTGAATTAATACCATGAAAAATTTAAACTTTGTATATTTATGATAAATTTATCCCGAACTAACTTTTTGATTACCAAAAAACCCCAAATCGATATGTTTATGATAAATTTACCCTATTAAAATGCTAAATTGGATTGCAAGTGACAGTTCACGGATATACCAATTTGGTGTTTTACCTTCTATTTGTGACAAGTATTCGGTTTATGATTTTTCGTAGTATTAATTCAATTTAATCGAAACTAACATAAATTTATCATAAATGTTCCTGTTTGAGATTTTCGGTAGTCAAAAAATTAATTTTGGATAAATTTATCATAAATGTACGTACTAATTTGAGATTTTTTGTGATCAAAAAATTAGTTTGGAGTAAATTTATCACATATATACTTGTTTGGGATTTTTCATGATATTAACTCTTCTTTTTATCTCTTTCCTTTTTTTATTCCTAATTAATGGCCTTTTTTTCCGTTTTAGGATTAGAATTAACATAAACAGCTAATTACCCCAGCATAAAAGTAAACAAAACATAACAAAAATCGCAACGGCGCCAAGCGTGGAATAGTAAAACACGTAAAATATTACCTATATTAGGATATGGATTTTCTATATCCATTTTTATTAGGATTAATACCACGAAAAATCCTAAACTGGTATACTTATGATAATTTTACCCCGAACTATTTTTTTTACCACAAAAAATCCTAAACTGATACATCCGTGACAAATTTACCCCGAACTATTTTTTTTATCACCAAAAATCCCAAACTGGTATACTTGTGACAATTTTATTCCGAACTATTTCTTTGACCACCAAAAATCCTACACTGGTACACCCGTGACAATTTTACCCCCGGAACTAATTTTTTGACCACTAAAAACTCCAAACTGGTTCATTTGTTACAAATTTACCCTCTGTTAGTGTATGTTAAATTATATTAATATCACAAAAAATCACAAATTAGTAAACTTGAGACAAACAGAGGGGTAAAACCCAAAACCGGTACACACGTCAATTAACACGTGTCATTAAACTTCTCAATTTGACAGTAAAATTTAACGGAAACTAACGAAGGGTAAATTTGTCACATGTGCACCAATTTGGGGTTTTTTGTGACCAAAAAATTAGTTCGGAGGTAAAATTGTCACATGTATACTAGTATGGGTTTTTTGATTATCAAAAAAATAATTCGGGGTAAAATTATCACAAGTGTACCAGTTTAGGGTTTTTTGTGGTCAAAAAAATAGTTTGGGGTAAATTTGTCACAAGTGTATCAGTTTAGGGTTTTTCATGATATTAACACTTTTTATTTTTTATTTTTTTGGTAAGGAAATTAACACTTTTTATTATGCATATCAAATTTGATTTTCTTTGATTTTTTATCTTCCGCATTATTATTTTCAACTTGTAAAGCACATTATTCACGGTATCTTATCGATTCCGCGAGAGTATACTTAGTATTATTTTCCGACATTATCTTGGAACTCATCAGCAAAAGAGTCGCTCGGGGCATTAATTGACTTGAGAGAGTGAGTAGAGTCGGGATAATGACATTAGCAAAGAGACTATATATGCAAGACAGCAAGGGAAAAGGAAAACTTAGGACAAATACTGCAAGAAATCATCAGCATCCATGACTAAGTTTGAGCAAACTTCAAGACTATTATTGACCTAACTGGTATTTCCTAAGACTTGAGTTCGCTAGAGAAAGAATTTCTCGAGGATGAACCCTTTCAACTTCGAAAGCCGAGACTCCTCCGGCTCCGGCTCTGGCTCCGGCTCCCGCTCTCGCTGCGCGCCGACCTCGCGGGCCAATAAGCGGTTCTTCAGCCTGGCGTTCTCGTTCCTGAGTCGTTTGATCAGGGAAACAAGCCTCTTCATTTTTTGGCTCTTCTCATCGATCCCATCTACAAGCTCGGCCACCAACACCTCGCGCGCCCTCCTCAAAACCACGGGCCGCATCCCCATAAGCATCTCCGAGAGTTGCTCGCTCGTCATTTTGCCCTTCTCATCGGTCTCTTCCCTCTCTTCCGTCCCTCCGGCGACCTCATGGCAAGCGGTGCCCGGCGACCTGTTTGTCACGCAATTGAGGTGGTTCAGTCCGCCTGTTTCAACCGTAAGATCTGGGTCTTCTGGGTAAGAACCGGCATGTTGGGCTCCGTTGGAGGATGATGAGGGCATGACTTGAACGTAACGGGACCAGAGCTCGTCATGCTTTTGTGCCAGATAACAGTAATTTCTGCGCCAGTCTTTCACCAACTCTGCGAGCCCCGGCCTCCTCCAGTAGTACCTCTCGGCTCTCTCCGCGAACGTCTCCGTGTCGCCTTCTATGAGATTCAGCATGTGTAGCGTCTTCGCGTCACTGTCTGCAGGTGATATATCACAGACAATGTCTGACTAACATCTCTTGAAATTAAGGGACTAGATCAAAGAAGCTTCGAGTTCGTTTGCAGAAGTAATGTCCGTAAACAAAAGGATGATTTTTCAAGCCATATGTGGACATTTACGACCAAAAAGAACATAAATACATGCTCATAAAATTGATTAGTTTCGCAAAACTTGAGAATTCGCATCACACAGCGACATAGAAATTAGGGCAAAACCCTTGTTCTGGCAGAATATATAACATAACAATTCGCTAAAGCATCAATAATCTCAATTTCCTTACTTCGCATAAAAATTCGCTAATGCCCTAGCAGAAAAAAAGAAAGAAATAAATAAATCTGAAGGGTCGATTTTGGATGCGATCCCTTCACTTCTTCATCGGTGAAGTCTTACCCGATACACACGAATGAAAAAGAGTGAGTAAAGAGCAAGTAAAGACAGACAAGGCCGGTGTTCAGCAAAACACGTGCGAGTTGATTAGAACGAAGTTAACGATGGTTGAAAGCAAGGAACAGCATGGAGATGACAGAGAGACCTGAAAGAGTGGCGTGTAGCCACTGCAACATTGAAGAGCCAGAAGCTTCGCCTCTGTTCTCTGTCTCTTCCCTCTCTTTCGTCTCTCCAGCGACCTCATGGCAAGCAGTGCCCGGCGACCCATCTGTCGCACAATTTAGGTGGTCCAGTTCGCCCGTTTCAACCGTATGATCTGGGCCTTCTGGGTAACACTTGGCTTGAACGGTCGTGACTTGAACGTAACGCGACCAGAGCTCGTAATGCGTTTGTGCTGAATAGCAGTAAGAACTGTGCCAGTCTTTCAGCATCTCCGCAAACTCCGACCTCCTCCTGTAATACCTCTCAGCTCTCTCCGGGATCGTCCCCCCGTTGCCTTCTATGAGATTCAGCATGCGTTGCATCTTCGTGTCGATGTCTGCAGGTGATATATCACAGACCAATGTCTGACTAACATCTCTTGAAATTAAGGGACTAGATCAAAGAAGCTTCGAGTTCGTTTGCAAAAAGTACTGTCGGTAAACAAAAGGACGAGTTTTCAAGCCATATGTGGACATGCATGACCAAAAAGAACATACATGCACATAAAATTGATTGGTAACAAAAACTTGAGACTTCGCGTCATACAGCCACATATAAATTAGGGCAAAACCCTTGTTCTGGCAGAATATATAACATAACAATTCGCTAAAGCATGAATAATCTCAATGTCCTTACGTCAGCATAAAAATTCGCTACTGCCCTAACAGAAAAAAACGCAAGAAAAAAATAAATCTGAAGGGTCGATCGATTTGGATGCGATCCCTTCTCCGTCGGTGAAGTCTTACGTAAAACGAACGAAAAAGAGCGAGTAAAGACAGACAAGGCCGGCGTTCAGCAAATCACGTGCGAGTTGATTAGGATGAAGTTAACGATGGTTGAAAGCAAGGAACAGCGATGGAGATGACAGAGAGACCTGAAAGAGTGGCGTGCAGCCACTGCAACGTTGAAGAGCCAGAAGCTTCGCCTCCGTTCTCGATCTCTTCCCTCTCTTTCGTCTCTCCGGCGAACTTGTGGAAAGCAGTGCCCGGCGACCCGTCTGTCGCGCAATTTAGGTGGTCCAGTTCGCCTGTTTCAACCGTAAGATCTGGGTCTTCTGGGTAAGAATCGGCTTGAACGGGCGCGACTTTATCGTAAAGGGACCAGAGCTCGTCATGCTTTTGGGCCAAACAGCAGTAAGATCTGTGCCAGTCTTTCAGCATCTCCGCGAGCTCCGGCCTCCGCCTGTAGTACCTCTCGACTCTCTCATGATACGTCTCCCAGTCGCATTGTATGAGATTCAGCATATATAGCGTCTTCGCCTCGATGTCTGCAGGTGATACAATCACAGGCCAATGTCTGACTAACATCTCTTGAAATTAAGGGACTAGATCAAAGAAGCTTCGAGTTCGTTTGCAAAAGTACTGTCGGCAAACAAAAGGATGATTTTTCAAGCCATATGTGCACATGTACGACCAAAAAGAACAAAAATACATGCAGATAAAGTTGATTAGTTTCGACAAAAACTTGAGACTTCGCGTCACGTTGTGACATAGAAATTAGGGCAAAACCTTTGTTCTAGCAGAACATATAACATTACAATTCGCTGAAGCATGAATAATCTCCATGTCCTTACATCGCATAAAAATTCGCTCACGCCCTAACAGAAAAAAAGCAAGAAAAAAATAAATCTGAAGGGTTGATCGATTTGGATTCGATCCCTTCTCCGTCAGTGAAGTCTTACCCGATACACACGTAAAACGAACGAAAAAGAGCGAGTAAGGACAGACAAACAAGGCCGGCGTTCAGCAAAACACAGTGCGAGTTGATTAGAACGAAGTTAACAATGGCGGAAAGCGAGGAACAGCAATGGAGACGGCAGACAGACCTGAAAGAGCGGCGTACAGCCACTGCGACATTGAAGGCACAGCAGCTCCGCCTCCGTATTCTATCTCCAGGGACGAGTTCACTCAGCAAAACACGAGCCACGGCAAGAGAAAGAGTATACGCGCTATATATATATATATAGAAGCGTATGCTGAGAGTAAAACGGACGTAGGGTTAATGGAAACCCTCTCGATCTAGGAGTCCTACGGGGAACAAAACTCCTAATTCTACTGGATCTTCTTCTTATCGCGTAATATTAGTTTCGGATTCGGATACCGATGTGGACGCGAGTCGTATATTTGGTAATAGCTATCGTTATAATCGGGATTAATGATAAATCATGATCAAATCGAGTTAATCGTAATACCAGTGATTGTCTTGATCATTAGTTAGTATCAATTAATGCTCGAATTGACATATAATCATACTATTAACTCTGTAATAGATAATATTTATTCTAATATAACGACACAAACACACGTGTCTATATATATATTATTGAATAGGGTTAATATAATGAAAAAACCTAAACTTGTGAACTTGCGACAAATTTACCCTAAACTAATTTTTTTACCACAAAAAACCTCAAACCAGTACACATGTGACTAATTTATCCGAACTAATTTTTTGAACAATAAAAATCCAAAATTGGTATATTTATAATAAATTTACCGTTCATTAGTTTCTGTTAAATTGGATCCGTACCATGAAAACCACAAACTAATACAATTGTAACAAACAGAGGGTAAAACCCTAAACTGGTATACCCTTCAATTGCCACGCGTCATCAAACTCAGCAATTTGACGGTAAAATTTTACGAAAATTAACGGAGGGTAAATTGTCACAAGTATACTAGTTTGAAGTTTTTGGTGGTCAAAAAATTAATTTGGAGTAAATTTGTCACAAGCGTGCCAATTTGGAGCTTTTTGTAGTATTAATCCTATTAAATAAGAGATAAAAATTCTTCATGAAATTGTAATTTCTTGATAGAACATACAAAGTAGCTACACTGGGGATTAGCTATTAAAGTGATAAGTACAGTAACGTAATAATAACGTGCTTAATTTTTTTTTTTTGCAATTTTAAATAAATTAGTAAAAAATATATATACATACGTACATATATATATGTATATGTATATTGGATGTAATATTCATGAATCATGATTGACTATTAAAATGATAATTGATATATTTCCTCGAATTCTAATTTTAGGGGTGTTAAGGGAATCCCCACTTATTACAAATGTCACTCGTGAAATCATATAGCGTAACAGGTATTACATTGCTTTTTCCAGTCGACATTATAATTACAACTTTGTTACACTACAACGTAATTAGCTATATAGCCTTATTCCGTCGCTGCAACAAATCGGACTGTTTAGTTTCATTTAGTTTCCTCCCCTATCAGTCCTAGCTTGTGATTGCGCTTCTGACGAACATATTTATCCGCTCTAATAATTCGACAATCCTTTTTAAGGACGCGGAAAGGAAGTATACGAATGAAATCTTGTCACTAAGTTTCGGTTACTATGGATTTTACTTGGATTCCAAACATTTTCTCGATCCCTTTCTTATTGGGAAAATTACCAAGACAATCATAAACCTATTGTAATTGTGTCGATTCAGTCCTAAATCATTTGCGTTTATACCAATTCATTTCATCAACCCAATTTTAGCCGGCCGGCACTAACGTGGACTCCGACCAACATCGACATGGCAATTTTTAATTTTTTTTCATTTCTCTTTCTGTTTTTTTTTTTTCTTTCCTTCTTCCCTGGCTGGTCGCCAAACCAGCCCTAGACTGGCCAGGGGAAGAAGGAAAGAAAAAAAAATTACCACACGGCCAACGTTTGCCAAGGTCCACATTAGCGCCAACTAGCCAAAATTAGCTGGATTGACTGAATTGGCACAAATGCAAAATGTTTAGGACTGAATTGGCTAAAAAAATGTTTAGGACTGAATTAGCACAAATACAAATAGGTTTAGGGTTTTTTTGGTCATTTTTCCTTTTTATTTTGTCAATGAATAATTCTCATAAAGTGCATTAAAGAATATTATGCACAACGATGCCGGTCCACTTATTTAATAATGATTTAATTATCTTTTCTCGTTTATTTACTGTTTATTGTTTTCTACATGTTTGAGATCATTATGAACAACTGCTATGTCTAAAGTCAATCCTACCTAATCGGGAATATAATACCTACCAAGATTGATTTTCTCTTTAGGTTGATGATCTCAAATATCTCTTGACTAACAAGCCATTAACAATTTGATTATAGGGTTAATATCACGAAAAATCCCAAACTGATACATTTGTGATAAATTTACCCAAAATTATTTTTTTAATCACAAAAAAACCTTAACTGGTACACTTGTGACAATTTTACCCCAAATTATTTTTTTGACCACCAAAAACCCCACACTGATATACATATGACAATTTTACCCCCGAACTAATTTTTTTACCATAAAAAATCTCAAACTAGTACATTTGTGATCAATTTACCTTTGTTGGTTTCCGTTAAATTTTACTGTCAAATTGCTAAGTTTAATGACACGTGATAATTGACAGGTATACTAGTTTTAGGTTTGACCCATCTGTTTGTCACAACTTTACTAATTTGTGATTTTTCGTAATATTAATCCAATTTAACGGACACTAATGGAGGGTAAATTTATCATAAATGTATCAATTTGGGGTTTTTCGGAATCAAAAAATTAGTTCGGAGGTAAAATTGTCACAGGTATAGTAGTTCGGGGTAAAATTATCACAAGTATACCAGTTTGGGAATTTTAGTAATCAAAAAAATAATTCGGGGTAAAATTATCATAGGTGTATCAATTTGAGGTTTCTCGTTATATTAACCTTGATTATATTCATAGGTAAATCTTATTAGTTATTATTTTGGGCGTCTTTGTACCTCTTCATGAACAGAACACATGTGTACGTACTAAAGTAATTGTTTTATTAAGTTGAATTAGATTTGAAGTGAAAACCCTAGACACGTGAAATACCTAACTAACCTCGCAAATCAAGTAAGATGTGAGCCAAAACCAAAATGAGAGGATATAGAATTATAGATATCTATTAAGAATATGTTAAATTCGTGAAATGCCAAATCATATATGTTAATAATCTATTGAAGTAAGACAAAGGCTCATTATAAAATGGAATAAATCATTCATGTTAAATAAGATCGGTCTTGTACTCCTGTGGTTGTGGGCAGAGAAAATTATCCAATTAGTCCTAAACCTATTATACGGATGCCCATTCAGTTATCGACTTTTTAATTTTGTCAATTCAGCTTTAAACCTTTGCATAGAATTCCAATATAACCCTTTTGGTTAATTTTTACTGAAAATTGCTGATGTGACGATTCAGTCATTACTGACCATCCTCTATAGCACATCATTTTGCTAGCAATTTTCTGGCAAAAATTGGCCGAAAAAGACTACATTAGAATTTCACGCAAAGGTTTATCACTAAGTTGATAAATTGGAAGTTTAGAACTAAATTAACATCCATATAATACATTTAAAATTGATTGGGCAATTCCCATATTGTGGATAGGGAAGCAATAACTTTGCTTACTTGCTTTCTACGATATTTGATAGTTAGGCCATTAATTATTAGATTATACTACGATTACTACTACAAATTTAAAAATGATAATAATGTCTATTATTTTTATGAAAATTAATCAAATTAAGTATAATCGTTATATTTGCAATCATGAGTTAATTATATAGTTGAATAATGATTATAATGTAATTATACCATTGATAATTAAAATTATAGGATAATCTTCCAATTATGATAGTTTTTAGATGTTTCCAATTTAATGATTATTTTAATATTAATTATTATTTTGTAATAAAACAATGACTGCATTATTTTTCCTATTTGGACCGGGTTGGTGGGGAGTTCAAAACTCTCCTCCTCTGGGTAGGGGGTTCGTGGGTTCCTCAGGTGGGCCCAGTAGGGGCCGCCTCAGCTCCTCAAAAGGAAGAGCCAACAGGATAATTTTTTTTTATCATTATTTACAAATTGTTATATCTTTTCATCTGTGATTTTTTAAAAATATGATAAGTGAGAAATATGAGGCTCTGATTATCTAACATCAAAGGGTAGTACGGAATTTCTTTGCTATTTTTGTATAATGGTAAATCAAACAAGAGTATGATCTTCCGCTTATCTTACCAAAAAAAAAAAACAAGAGTATGATCTTGAAATAATTAGCTGCCCATTTCATAGTGCCCGGGAAAGGCAACTTTGATCAATTCTACCAATCAATCTGAAAAATAACCATTCCATTATTATCCTCAGTCTATTCTGTTCCCATGGAATCCATTTGATTTTTGCCTTATTCCTTTCCACGACGTAGACATATCGTGAATGTTTACTTGTCGCCTTATGATCCCCCGAATTAGTCTTACGTGTTTGTATTGATTTGGTAACCCGTTGCTCCCTTTCGGAAGAGTTTATCACTTTTCATTAGTTTCACTTTCATGTTGGTACTAGTACCACGTTCCTTTCTTCTTCTTGGTAACTTCACTTATATTCATTAATTTTCCATAAAGTTTACAAATCTCGCCCATTTTAACATTTTAACTTTTATTTAATCCAAGATATTTCCGACAATCCAAAATACTCAATTACCTAAACGTAAAATCATGCACTAATTTTTCCGTAATTTTCCCAAACTTAAGTCGGAAATTCCACTCTTTAGACGGAAAGCCATAGGATGACGTCATTCAGTAGATAGCAATCTCCCACAAAAACAAAATCCCATCGCTCGACTCGTATTTTACTTGGAATACTTGAAATTTTTCAGAATTTTTCAAGTATCGACACGTGCAGTTCACGACCTTGGCTGGTACTTAGAAAAGGCCAATTCATCTCTTGAAAAAGAATTTCAGGGATTTCAAGAAGAATCTAACTTAGGGCAATACCCATATGCAGTAAACAATTTCATAACAAGCGACCAAAATCTTCCAGATCGATCATACTTGTGACATCCCCCCCACAATGTGCATCAAATTGGAGAAAGATTGCGGTAACTTCGTTCCTATGAAACCAGCTTTGTCTGGACCGTTTCGGTCGGGGACCGTATCGAACGATGAAACGCCCCCACAGCAAGCAGATTTCAGTGCGTGTCAAGTTCGAAGCTTTTTGTTCTCTTTTTATTGTATCTTTCATATTCTTTTTTTTGTTCATCTTTTGGGTGGAGCAGGGACCGAATTTAGGGGGCATAGATTCGGACCATTATTCCTTTACCCACCAGCATACTTCCCCAAACAAGTAACGTACTTTCAGTAGCGTACTCGCCCAGACAGCAGCAACCTGTCCACATCAGGGATTTCCGAAGCTTCCAATTCGAGCGTGTCCCTCAATAAATGTCTAAAAGATGCGAATTAGACGGCTACGTTCATTCCAACCTTCAACCAGAATCCACCAGAACGGCTTCAATTCAAGAGAGTTGCGCGCCCCACACCCAAGCCACAGAAAGCGGAAATCATTCATCAACCCCAGATTCCCTTCTGTTCTTTTGCAGCGGGAGAACGAAAATTTTGACAATAAAGAGAGACCCCCAAGAACCATGTAACTCAATTTCCTCGTTTAGAGTCTTTAAATCAAGGTAAAAGAAACATAAAAAGGAAAGAAAAGATCGATCGCTGGAATTTTTAGTGGGGATTTTGAGGATTGGGATGGGACGGGACACAATTTTAATAGACAGCTTCTGCAGAATCAGTGATTTTACCAGCAGGACCAACACCAGGAATTCGAATGATTAATCTTTTCCGCGAATTCTACGACACTTTATACATTAAGACACCACAATTATATCCTGAACTTGTTGCTAATGTCGAATCCCACCTATCAAAACAGATGTTCTTTCAGCGTCATTCCTCCCCAAGTCAAGAGAATCATGACCTCAAGCACACCAATATCTAACCCCATTTCACAGCTTTAAGATCCTTTCTTTCCCCAGTTTGTTGAGTATCCGTCAGAGATCTGTCATTGTTTGGTTTCGGAATTTGTCCGCTTTTCCCAACTTCCAAAAGGAAACTGTCCCCTAGAGTTAACCACCCCGAACTTTAATCAAGGAGGATATCGCTCATTCATTCATTCTCACTAGGCCCAGCCAAAAAAATTGCGCCTTGCCTATGCCTAATTCATGTTAAAAAATCCTTAGGCAAGCAGGCACAAGGTATGAAAGGGTTCTACCCGAGTCGAATTATGCCGAGCAGAGTCTGTTTCTTGCTTCATCCGCTCGGCATTATGCAGATACTATACTGTGGTTCGGGGTTATGTTGGGTCGGATTTTAGTTTTCAATGTATCATTTCATTGGTTACTGTTTGATGGCAAAGTCTTGTTCGTTTGCTCTCCGATAAAGCAAAGCCGATGCTTCCACCCTGTTGTCATCGAGACATGCAAAAACCGTCAAACCTATAAACTTATGGAATGCACAAACTAATTTACCAAATCAAAACCTGGAACCCGAATCCTACCAGCCAGGGTGGACAACAAATCTTCCAGTCGAAAGAGCCCAATTCACCTGATGCAGGATTAAAGACCAAATCAAGTTAGCCTTCAGAAAAGGAAAATAATCACATTTTGTAATCAGCACACCCCAGTTTAGTATGCATCTTTATTCTAGCTCAAAAAAATCCTTAGCTGGCATTGCTCAATCGACTGGCAAAAATTTTCAAGCGACCACGACGAATGATGCAACCAGTAAACAACACCTTGCTTTATAGAGAAATTAACAATAAACGAACTGCGGTCCTGTTTAATACCCAAGGATGTCTTACCAGGCATGTTTTTGCTACAGCTACTGCGGTTTACCGTCCCAGACTCACAGACAGACTGACAACTTTATGAACTTCTCATAAAGTGGAAACTAAGATATTCAACCATTCCTAAACTATAATCCATCCTGCCAGAACCAAGTAGGCACATACCCTATTATTCCATATAGTCATGGAATCAGAGACGTTACCTTATCTGTTCCGAGAGAATTGGCAACTACATGAGTAACCTGTTCATCTATCTGGTTGGTACAGGTGGCACCAAACTGCTCAGCCGTCTGCCACAGTGGATGAAGTTGAGGGTTGGCCTCGCCAACAGGAAATATTCTGCTGAAAACTATACGACAGCCGGCCAAAATCTTCTGTTGCTCGGCAGCTAAAATATTTCTGACATCCACATCATCTAAAGATTGATGGGCGAAAAAGTCCTGATGTATTCGCTCAATAACCTGTTGGAGGCAAGACAAGCATATAAGGGAAGAGAGTTATTTCATTAAAATATACCGAATTCTAATTGTAACCTCACCGCCAAAGATGAGGCCAATGTCCCATCTTCAGGTCTCTCATCATGGTCAATCTCAAGAAGAGAAGGACCCAAAAGCCCAAACTGGCGTCTGCTACAGGGAAAATAGGTATATCTGCATAACATTGTATTAGATGAGAATTGTGAACAACTAAAATACCATAATCAGGTGTCAATTGTAAGAAATGTGAAAGTGAACATATACAACACAGCAATTGACGTAAATTGTCACAAAATTTATGCATCCCTTCAAATTCCAGTATACTTGCCTTTCTACAACTATCAGATTTAGTTTGTTATGTGGCCATACTCTCACGGAGTCGTCAATGATGACGACAGATGATTCCATTCCCAAAACTCCTTCCAAATCCTTACTCTTGGGACACCTGTCATCACTATCAAATGAATCACTATCATCACCCCTTGATATGACTCTACCCGCAAACAGCACCCCTTTTGGATCGAGCACTTTTGCCATCTCTGTAGCATAAAGCTTGTTGCCCATGGTGTAAAGATGCAGCTCATAAAGCTTACTAGCCTACAAGACAAGGACTACAATAAGCTTAACATTTAGTATGACAAGAAGCAGACAAAGGAACCGGATGTGGGAGGTTACCTTCTCCAAAAAGTTCCAGATTCCTGGCCTCAACTTCGTCCACATTGCCATATGAATAAATCTAAAAAGATGTCTCTGAGGTTGTGTTCTGTCCTGTTCCTCTTTTTTCCTCAAGATCTCTTCATGTACAGGCTCCACTTCACCAAACTATCCAACGAACACATTAAATCATTTAAGCAAAATTAGTAACATACAAGAACCAGGGGTACTTCCACAAGTCAATTACAATTCACCTTGGCTGAATTCAGAAGTGTGTGATCAAGATCTAAAACAAGGCAGAGCTTGCGTTCAGCAAACATTTTCCTCTGTTCTTCCAACCTCCTTGTCCTCTCTCTCTGAATGGCTGCTCTTTGATGATCATCATATCCTTCAAATATATGCTCCAGATCTCCCCATGAACTTTGTGAAGGAGATGGGCCTGGTGCACTTACTTCCACCAAGGGATCAGTCCCAGATCGCTGGTCCTTGTGGTTTGGAAGTTCAGTTTTTGCATCCACTCCTGATATAGATTGTATAGGTTGGGATGGAAGATTCTGAGAACCTGGCACTGGGTTTGTTGATGATTGTGAAGAAGACATAATAACAGGAACGTTCTTCGAGTGCTTTAAAATCTTCTGAGAAACATCTGATGCTACAGAAGATTCAGAAGGCAGTGTTTTTTTATCTGCTATATCGTCCGTCTGTATCCTTGACACCGGAGGAGCATGTTTTAACTGCTCAGTACCTATACTCCCAGTCTTCTGAAGCATGTTGCCATGAAGTACACGGCGAGGGTCACGGGGTTTCATGCGAATTTTGCCCAACTCATCCTGCTGAGACTACACGAGATGAAAAGTAACTGTCATAACACTAATTTCAAAAAACTTTAAAAAAAAGGTGTATTTATGGGAAGGAAGGAAGACCAGCTCAAATGATTTAGTATTGCAAGCATGTATTGTACAGAGACGTGGGTAGAAAACAATATATCATCCCAAATTTACTACTATCTGTCTCATAAGGTTATTAAGAAAGGCGAATAGAGATTACAAACCAAAGTTTGAAAGATGTTTTAAAAGAAAGTAATAAACAGAAAAAAATGAATGAAACTGCCTTCTTGGCACAGAAACAACAGCTAAGAGAATTCCCAAGTTTGCTGAGTGCACAATGATTACCATGGGAGTAGGAGTAGCAGCCGGAAGCATCACAGTGGGTTTCTGCAAAATCCCAGTCCCTGCTGCTGTTGCTGGGGTAAGAGTGACCTTAGGTGCTGCTCCCAATATAGAAGCGGAGTTGGGCAGAGAACTAATGTTTTTTAAAGGATCATCCGAGTTTTGCTGTGCCTCTGCTGCTAATTTCTGCTGTTGACCCATCTTTAGTAGATTCATTAACATCGTTGGATTTACAGCGATATCTTTCAATAATGCAGGCAGCGCTGCTGCAGGATTGACACTCGAAGCTCTAGACAAATTGTTCCCACTGATTACCACACTCGACTTACCACTGTCTACAGATGGAAATATGACCCCATTATTTGTTCTCTTCAACTCACTTGCATTTTCCAGCAGATTGTTTCTATTGATTGCTTGATATACTCTTGTATGAGGATCCTCCAGCCAGCCACCGGTTTTCACATCCTTTATAAGACCAGAATTTTCGAATCCATTTCTTGGCCTTTTTGTTGCAGGACCATCAAGAGTCGGATCCTCAAAGTTCCTTTGCTTTCTTGCGATCATGCTCCCACCAACAAGTTCAGCCCTTGGTGCACTATATATCACAGGTGAGGGCCGTTGGTTAAGGTCCAAATTACCCGAATCGGAATTGGCAAACCTAAGCCTCGGATCTCTACTCTTTCCAGAGGATTTAACAGGAAGATTAGACCCTGAGCTTGTAAGGGCATGATTTTGTGGAGCTGTCACTCCTTGCATGTTGACATTGTTAACATGTGGCAAAGAGGAGAACACCGGTCGCCCCAAGATATGTGCATTCATAATTTTACTATTACCAATCCCAGAACTAGAACTAGAGACTTCGCCACTTGTATCGTCAACTCCATTTTCATGCTCCTCTGAAGGGGTTGGGCTTGGAAGTCTATCATTGGAAAAGGAACTACTCCCGAACTTCTGTTGGAACTTCCATTGATAGTTGGAGACCGCTTTAAGTGCATCAGTTTCGTAAGGATGCACTTTGAAAGCTTCTGCTTCCTGCGCCAATTTACCCATGCTCATGCTCATCTCTGGCTTAACCATTCCATCTACCCTAGACAAAAATGCTCTTGACGTAGTCGAAGAGGGCGGTGCTTGTTGAGTGGGTGAAGGAAGACTGTCTTCATCATGATCCTTGTGAAGATCAAGCAATGGAAGCAACATTCCTCGAGCCTTGGCAACCGAATTCCCTAGTTTCGGAGCTTTTAGAGTAATGTTTCGAACAGTCTGATCTGTCGACTCGGCAAGTAATGATTCTCTGCATACCTCGCTCGAGTGCGCCAAATTATAAGCAGCAATACCAGCTGAATATTCCAAATTTTTCTGGTTCAAAGGTTCATTGAATTGATTATCTTTCTCTCTATCACTGGTTTTTGCGCTCGACATTATAGGAAGTGCATTTAAGTAGCATATCATGTCCTCTATCTGAAAAGGCAAGAGTCACTGCAGCATTCAGTGCCATTCTATGAAAACTAACTTCAAAAACCATAACAAAGAAAAATCAAGAGCACAAATTCAACCTCCTTCGCCTGATCAGAGGAAAAAAAGGAGGGATTGTTGCTCTTCACGAGAGAAAGCAGCCTGTCGCAAATCGGGAATAATAAGAATTAAATAATGACTATAAAAGTTTCCTTGGAAAGGTAAAGAAAAGGAGCAACTAATAACCTTAAAAATTTGTCCTTGTTCTGTTCCTTCTGGCCGGAATCCATGGAGCAGAATTCCTGTCAACATAGCATAGAAATTGATTAATGCCCCGGGCATTAGAAGCAAAATCTAAGTGACACCAAACTGGAATTTCACGACATGGAGTCAAAGCACTAGCAGATATCTTACAGAATGGACTGATTGAATTGCCCAGGAGAACAGCTGTATGAGGCCATCCTTCAAGGGAAGAGTATTCACCAAAACCACTTCCTTGAGATTCTCCAGACAACATTGCAGGCGGCCACAGACTTCCTCAAATGATCTACCACAGCAAAACACATCTTATTAATCAAAACTAAAGTTGAAGCAATTCACAGCTCAAACCAGGCACGCCCCATTCTCAGATTCCGAAACAACCAACCATCGACTTATATTGACTTCACTTACATCTCTTTATCGGACGACATCACGCTATCAAGAGCTTCCTGGATCAAGTGCAGCCGCCTCTCCACTTCCTCCTCTCCCAACTCCAACTCACACTCGCCGCCATTACTCACGACAGACTCGGCACTGAAACTCGCCTCTCCACCTTCACCGTCGACCTTATCCACCACCTCCGAGTCCAGATCGATTTCCCCTTCCTCGAGCTCTCCTTCCTCCTTCTCGCCATCGCCGAACTTCGCATCCCCTTCATCCCCACTGTCGTCGTCGATCACCACTTTGTCCACTCCCTTCGCCGAATCGCCCTTCTTCCCGGCCGCCGCCACCGCATCCGCATCCGCATCCACATCCATCACGACGACCTCGCCGCCGCACGGCGGCTTCTTCTGCACGGCCTGCGCCCAGGCGAGGTTGTGGAGGCCCGAAGTGTATCCCTTCTCGACCTGATACCGGTACAAGTCCTGCATCGTCCAAACCCTAGCCTTCGGCTTCGACACCACCTCCCTCGCCGCCTCCTTCGCGTCCTGCTTGAAGTCCTCCTCGCTGATCTCCTCGATCGACATGGCGTCCGAAATCTCGCCTTCCTCTACATCCATCGAGCTCTCCTCCTTCACCCCAAATCTCCGAAAAGCAACCCAACAAATCCCCACGCGACCGCCGGATTCCAAGTAAAACCAATCGAAACCACACTCCCACTCCGCCTCACCGGAAACCCGACTAAACCGGCGACGATTGCGCCGCCCGAATCCTCCGCGGGATCCCCCCCGGCGGAGTCCCGAGATTTAGTTCAAACGAGCAGATCTGATCTGATTTCGGCGGCGAGGTTGTTGTTCTTAAGGGGGGAGCGGGATCTGCGCGATCGGGGACCAATTCGGACACCAAGTTTTACGATTTCTCGATCTCGGATCCGGACAACCTCGAACAAATTAATCGTTTATTATGCGGCGAAACCTTATTCGAATCGAAGCTTTTTTTTCTTACCCCACTCCGAACGTGAAAGAGGATTTCAAAAAGGGCGGAAGAGGCACGAACACGGCAGCGCAGAGAGACACTGAGGAAAGAGAGACGACACGGCGAAGGGGAGGACGAGGTTTCTTTATAGTGACGACGGCCGCGGGGCAGGCAGCGGGGGGGCGAATCTAGCACACGACACGGTCCGAATCTGGGCCGTACACGTCAGCGATCTCCGTGACCGGGAGGGATTTCGAATTTCCTTTGTTCTGTGTGTTTTTTTTTCTTTTTTCTTTTTTTGGTTTCATTCAAATTTGGATTTTGTTTTTCTCTTTTCACGGCTGATTGTATTTGGATTTGGCCGGCTGATATCATTCTGACCTCGCTTGTCGCGTGACATTGTCGCTCCCGGCGTCGCTTGGGGTACTAAATCTTCGTCAGCACTAAATTAAGCAAACTGTGATCCCAATGCCGTCGTAATAATAATAGTAAATAATAATAAAATTGGGTTTCCCATGCATGCTTTCATCGCTCCCCACACACTTATTTGATTGAACAATGTCCAATAATTACCTTTTCCTTCAACTTATATTGACGAGGGTTCCGCGGAAGGAAAATTACCGACACGTTAACATGGATAATCATTAGCCCAGCTCGGATTGGGTTGGGTCCAAAAATCGAGCTGAACGTGTCTCTCGAGTTCGCCCGTTAACATGCAACGTACGTTAAAGACGTTCGCTTGGACAATGGTACGCATGTTTATACGCAATAACTTGCATCAGCATGCTTGGCATGTTTACAGGAAAAGTGTCAAATAAGTCCTAAACTTTTTAGGGTAGTGTCAATTTGATTCTAAACATTTTTTTGTGCAAATTGAGTCCTAAACTTTTTGATATGGTGCCAATTTAGTCCTTTTTGGCCGGATTTTGCTGACGTGGACGCCAGCCAGACGGCGACCGATCACCGGCGCTGACGTGGACAAAATTTAATAATATTTTAATATTTTTTTGAATTTTTTTTTTCATTTTCCTTCAGCCAGTCGCCGAAGCGACGACCGATCGGAGGCCAGAGGCCGGCGAGGTCCACCTCGGCGACCACTGGGGAGGTCCGGTAAGGTTGAGCCTCGCCGGCCTCTGGCCTTCGGTCGGTCACCGCTCCGGCGACCGACTGAAGGAAGAGGAAAAAGAAAAAAAATTCAAAAAAATATTAAAATATTATTAAATTTTGTCCACGTCAACACCGGTCGCCGTCCGGCCGACGTTCACGTCAATAAAATCCAGCCAAAAGGACTGAATTGGCACCATATCAAAAGGTTTAGGACTCAATTGGCACAAAAAAAGGTTTATGATCAAATTGACACTACCCTAAAAGGTTTAAGACTTATTTGGCACTTTTCCCGCATGTTTATGGATGATAAGAGCACTTTTATTGCACTTTACATCTTAAAGAGTCTTAATGATCTAGCTTTGTTATGTTCAATTACTTTTGTATCTCTAGGTATGATTTTATTTTACCATTTATTCGTTTTATAAGTGGTTTATTATGGATAACAAAGTCTATCGGTTTGATTAACAAGTCTAACCATGTCTTGTTGAAATAAATGGCCCATTAACATGTTAACTAAATCACGTCGGCTTAAGCACCAACCTACCTGAAAACACAATTTTTTGTCGTGCCATATAAAGCGAGCCCATTTATGCCACACTTAAACACTTTTAATTGCGTGATGGCCCATTAATATATTAACTAAATCGCATCGACTTAAGCGATCAACTTACCTAAAAACACAACTTTTGTCATGTCATATGAAGCGAACCCATTTATGCAAAATTTAAACATGTTTAATTGCGTGTCTTGTCATGCAAATCAATGGTGTTGTATTTGACCAAAAAATCGTGTTGTACAAACTAGTTGTGCTGAGAATTGTTTATTCTAAATCTCATTAATGGTTTCTTTTGTGTATCGTAATGATGAAAGGAATCAATGCCTCCTTAGATTAATGTTTTTTTTTCTCAATTTGCCTATTTTTTAAGCAAAAAAAATTTAGATTTATTGTATGAATGCTAATTTAGTCATAAATATTTTAATTTGTCCAATTTAATTTTTAACCTTTTGACAATTTGCCAATGTAATCATTCTGGCCAATCTTGATTGGAAATCTTTGACATGGATGCTAAGCCATTTGAATTGGCACGACCGACGTTGACACGGTCAATTTTTTTAAAATTTTTAAAAAATTTCTGAATTTTTTTTTATTTTTTTCCTTTCCTTTTCTTTTTTTCTTTCTTTCCTTCTTCAGCCAGTCGCTAGGCGTTGGCAATGACCAATGAGGTGGAGAGCCTCGCTCGAGACTTGCGAGGTTGACCCTCACCAAATTCAATGACTCGTGAAGGAAGAAGGAAAAAAAGGAAAAAAAAAGAAAAAGGAAAAAGTTCAATTAAAATAAAATTGCAGAATCAATTTTCGCCAATTATGTTGTCTCTCTTGCCATCCCACTTAAGATGACCTGATTGAATCATCATATCAACAATTTTTGAATAATTAATCAAAAAAATTACGTTGATTAATTGTCAAAAGATTTGAAATTAAATTGGTAATCGTTCCTTTTTCTGATCCTACCTTCTTTCTACTTTTGATATGTCTTAGCCCTTTCTAGCAAGTATAGTTGTGAGATCTGATCAGTAGGATGTCGTACGTGGCACACTTATGGTCTGTACCAATGTCGGACAGAAGTATGTAGCTCTTCTTCGCAGACTAAAGTAAGCTATGTCAACGTCAGGAGCCCGTGCATTGTCCAAAAACAGACAGATAACACCTCTCTCTCTCTCTCTCTCTCTCTCTCTCTCTCTCACTATGTTTGCAACCCAAAACAGAAAACCAAAGTCTATTTCTGCTTCTGTAATTTGAATAGAGCAAGCACCTTCTGTTGCTGTCATTTTGGAAATAGTACATCTACTACTTTCAAAGGGAAAACAAGGAAGCAATTTCCTCAATTCAAAACATCAGGTGAAACGGCAAAGATATCAACACACCTATGAATCAAACAAAACTAAATATATATTTACACGACATGTTTATTGTGGAAGTAAAAGGAAGCATGTAAAACTCAATTCTTCAAGTTCTCCTCCAATAAAAAATGAAAAGAAAATAGAGAAAAAAGGGAATCTTCAGGTGACTATCAACTCTATCGAGACATTCTTTTCTATATTCACTTGCACCACCAGGACATGTTTCCTAGGAATTACCTAAGCAAAATCTGTTTGCAACAGCAGACACACAATATAGCGATAACAGCAGAATGCCGAAACGGCTCCAAAGGTTTGCAATGACATTAAGCCAAAAGAATCTGACAAATTAGGAGTGCATATCTCAGTTCACAACAATCAGAGCAAAAAACACGATAGCACCGCCAGGACATATTTCCTAGGAATTACCCAGGCAAAATCTGTTTGCAGCGGTAGACACACGATATTGGCAATAACAGCAGAATGCCCAAACGGTTCCAAAGATTTGCAAAGACCATAAGCCAAAAGAGTCTGACAAATTAGAAGTGCATATCTCAGTTCACAACAATCAGAGCAAAACCCGATAGCTAACATACACAAAAATGTCCGAAAGAATCTCCTTCGCCCCCTCATCAGGTCAAAATCTCTAGCATCGCTGGCTCCACCGTTCCCGTCATGCCTCGGGTTTCTTTTGCACGAGTTTTTCTATCATATCAGCGGCTTCTTGGACTGTGGTTATGTTCTGGGAGCTTTCCTCCTCGACGCTGATCCCAAATTCTTCCTCCAAAGCCATCACTATCTCCACCTGCAGATTGAGAACACCCGTCCATCGTCTCATGATCAGTTTAGATCAATTAAAATTGAAATTTAATGTACAAAATCTTTATATAAACTCACATATCTGACTTAAAACTAAAGTCAATTCAAGGTTTAAAAATTGCGCATTTGTTTCCCATCCCAAAGAAATATCGACATCTGTAAGAATTAGTTGAAATTCGAGACATACTGTATCAAGGGAGTCGGCTCCTATGGCAGAAAACTTGGACTCTGGAGTGAGCTCGGCCTCCGCAGGTAGCGCCAGCTGTTTCCTCACTATTTCACACACTTTGTCCACTGTCTCAGGCTTCGCCTGCTGAACAAGTTTACAAGGTTGGTAGCAGTCGAAATACAGTCACCAATTACTATACTTTAGCCTCTCCTAGTAATTATGACTAATATAGTTCTTGTCTCTACTACAACTCATCCAGTTAGGGAAATACACGTGAACTGATGATGCTATGTACTATACCGCACAAGAGACACGGAACCGGGAACTCCTCAAGGAAGGGAAGCCATTCTTTCTATACCCCAGAGAGACAATCTTCAAGCTTGAGGTCTGCAAAAAATTAGTTGACATCCATGATCAACTTGAACATTAGCTGCAAATGGCATCTCGAGATATTCTTACAGCATTTGATATGTAAAAGGCGAATTCCAACCCAAATCAAATTTTCCCGAGCCAGTTTGGTAAACCAGACGCCCTCATGCATTAACCACATCGCACATGTATGGCCCAACCTTGGATCATTATATAGAGCGTACACGCCCCCACTATAAAACCCTCGAAGCCAAAAAGAGAATGTGACGATTGAGCATAAACACAACTCACTGCCATTATGAAAAATAGTCGAGCAACACGGCAATGTCCACAGCCGCAGCACTGGTGGTTGCTTTGTGTAATTTCTAGTTAGTACATACTATAATCTTGTGGCGTTTCATGTAAAATTCTATATCTCGCTCCCCTGACCTCACAAAAATGCGTTCTATATCTTGGCCCTGATTATCAAATTTTCTGGGTCCGCCATACCATGACAACAAGAAGTACAGTCCCAATTTCAAAGCGAACAAGACCAATGCTCATAGAACCGGTACATTTTACCAGAAAGAGCATGTAATCTCTCATTGTTCTTCTGTGGTAGTAGTAATTCTGTGGAGCTGACTCATTAACAAGAAAAGAATACACAAGACAGAGCGCACGTATGGGTTCTCGACACAAACTCCGATCAACCCATCCAGGTTCACACCCCGTCACCAGAACAACGAATTAAAGTCTCTGACTTGGTCGGAATGACATGAGAACGAGACAAGCACAATGTCTCCCCCGTCTCGTTCCCAGCCGTACCGGATGCGGCAGAGATATACACAGTGCACCTGATTCACAGCTCCGAGCAGAATCCCGAAACGAACAAAAAGGAAGGGACATGGAGAAACTCACCTCGTTGCTCCTAAGCGACGGCTTCGAGAGAGCTCTGAAGGTGACGGAAGCAGCAGAAACACAAGCCATTCGCCTCGGAGCTGAAGGAGGAGGAGGAGAAGAAGAAGAAGAGGAGGTTCGAAGGATGCTCGCGGTGAAGACGAAGAAGATAAACCGCGAGATGTTCTAGTATTTATACGGTGGAGCACGCACTTCTTCGAGCCGTCGGATTGGGTTTCTGCAACGATGTCGACGGCTGGATGGACGACGCGGGCAGGAGTTGTGGGTCCCTCCGGGCCGGGATTGGGGGGAGGGATTCTGGTGCGAGTGGCTGCTGTGCGTCTGTGTCCCACTCGCTTCGGTCACTTTATATAATCACTTTGCTTCTCTATAGGGAAATTACATAAAAACTCATTATGAATTTCAAGCGTAACACGCGTTTGTCTCTATATTTTTAATTGTTAGATATTATTATCTGAATTTTCATTTTATTACGGCCGTTAAACTTCCGTCAAATTTTTCCTAATGTACTTGACTTTTACAGGATTTATATGTATTTTCATCTCATCTCTTTTACTTAAAAACCAAAAATTCTTAATATGATTCGTTTGAACGGCACGACATGCTTGGCATAGTAGGTTAATGCCATAAAGGGATTGTGTCTTGCACAGTTGGCCAGCTTAATTTCTGTAGACACGAATCAATGCGTTAACGTGTCATTTGTTTTTTAAATGATACCGCTAAACACGTTTTAACCTATTTACCAGTTATACTTCAATAAATTTTTGTACTTTATGAAGATAACATATGTGTTAAAAAGCGTAAAACGTAAAACAAGAACATATTTAGACGATACATTTTAGATGTCAGGTGAAGTGAAATTATCTATATTCTCTAGAAGTGTGCTGAAACTCATTACATCAGTCATCGTGCATAAAAGTGTCTTGCTTATTTATTGTACACACATGTTCACATATGTTTGTAAACAGGGTAACGAATTGTGTCATGTTAATACTTGACATGCAACATGTTCGATAATCGTGTAAATCATATCGTGTGGTTCAACCCGCTTTATTATGTGTGCTATGTTCAGGTCAAGCAATTCGATGAGTTATTAAACGTGCCTTGTTGGGTTACTATTTCGACATTACATGATTAATATAACACACAAAATGATTGATCAGTGAAAAGTTTTTAAGAAAAACACTTTAGATTTCGGTTAATCATTTCCTTTTATGGATTGAGGACATTATTTCCTTTAACAAATTGTAAAATCCTCTTGCTAATAAATCATTATTTACATTAATTGACCTTTTATATATATAACGAGTAAACAATTTTTGCTATTTGACCCTTTTGTTATTGAGGCCTTTTGCATTTTTATTAAATATATTTTTATTCCATTTCTTGAAATATATTATTAATTATTGTACAGTGGCTATATTTATCAAATTTTAACAAATTCTGTAAAAACCACTTGAACTTTGGGTGGTATCCCTTTGCCCCCGAAACTTTAGTTTCTATAAAATATCACCCATAAACTTTTATTTTGTTGGCGGCCTTTAACCCTTTGCTATTTATTCCATTTATCAGCCCCATGACTTTCGAAAATATCCATTAATTAAATCACTCTCTAAATATTTCCTAACAGATTAGAGAGGTTGCCCAAGTCGAGCAATTAGTTGTATGGATGTCGTAAACTTCGAAAGTCGCAATTTCGATTTGTTTTTAGGTACGAAACAGCACATGTGACAACTACAGTGAGGCGGCCGAGAAAGAGGGGAGAGATTTGTGCTCGAGTATGTGCAATGTTTCTATGACTGTGCAATATTTTGGTAAGGCCAAAGTGAACAGATTATGTGGTAGAATTTTGATCTTTTAGAGGGTTAATTATCCTTTAATTTTTCATTTATCAACCATATTTTTCCTTAAGTTCACATCTCTCTCCAATGGAACACTAAAGGCACGCTAGAAGATGCCTCATAGACCTTAAAATCACAAAAAAGAAAAACTCATGATTATATCTAGCCTTAATAAAACCAAAAACTCTAAACTAATACGCCTTTATTGATGTATTTGTGCCTCATTTACTCTAAACTAGTACACCATTGCTAATGCATCTGTACCACATTTACTCCAAACTGATGCACTTATGCTATATTTACCCTAAACAATTTTTTATGTCACACCTCACACGTAATCTCAAATTGGCACACCGTGCTACATTTACCCCAAAAAGTCCTATATTTACCACACTTTTGGGTAAATATGGTCTGGGTATATCAGTCTGGGGTGTATGAGGCACGGGTGTATGAAGTTGGGATTTTTACGATACAAAAATTAGTTTAGGGTAAATGTGACATAGGTATACAAATTTCGGAATTTTGTGACACAAAAATTAGTTTTTAGGTAAATGAATCACGGGTGTGTACTGATTTAGGGTTTTTGATGATATTAGACCTTTTGTTTTTTTTTAACTTAATCTAATCTGTCTCGTTTCTTGGCAGATAACCTATTCCGTATTTTTATCCTTGTTCATCTCATCCGTTGATGCCGGATAGCTAGAATTCTATTTGCATCTTGCCTCTTATCCGGGATTTTAATACCACCTAAGGAAATTCAACGAGAGATATTTTACCGGTTGATAGCAAAGCTTCAAGTCCAATATGACACAATCCTATGTACTCTTAATAGCACTGCAACGCTTGAATTCGTGTGTGATTCGCCAACTTCACCAACGTATCATCCATGATTGCTCTGGTTCCTTTCGTAAACTAGGGCAATTGTGGAAGTACCGCGTCGGCCTTTCGAAGAAGACGGTAGCTTGTATGATTACCAAATCACGACATTGGGCAGTCATTAAATTCAATCAAGATTACATGAATAACAGCATACAACTTTTCATTCAAGCGCAAGAGTAGAATCAATCATAAGCCAGGATTAGTGTAAACAGTTATCTTACTTAGCATTAATTTAATTTAATTTATTTTCCTGTACCGCATCAGTAAGTTGGTTTGGGGAAGGTGCTTCTCGATTTGACCAAGGAAGGAAGACCAAGAACGGCATTAAGCGTTGGTGAGAAGTGTCACGGAACACTTGTTGAGGATTTATTTGTTTGACATAATTCAATTTTCAAACTATTAATCGCGAATAACATACACGAGGACAATCGATGCATCGAAAAATCATAAAATTTTGTTTATTGATTGCTTAATGTGAGATTTTGTGGTATCACAACCAACCATTCTAAAAACTTAAGCTGTTAGATGAAAGCATAGTTTAATATTTAATTATTCTAACATTCATCCTCATGCTTGTTTGAATTCAGAACTCCTGCTCTGATACCATGTGAGATTTCGTAAAACTACTGTCAACTGTTCTAAAAGTTTAAGCTGGTAGATGAAGGCGTGATTTAATATTTAATTACTCTAACACTTAACAAGAACCTTTAGGGAATTTATTAAGAAAATCCATGAGATTATTTGCGCATGTGATTTCTCAAGCACGAGAGAGAGAGAGAATGCAATACTCTTTATTTTGATTAATCTTCCAAGGACCAAAACCATCAACAACACGACCCACGCAATGTTCCAAGTATTTTGTGGCAACCTTCACACGACAAAGAATTGTAACCCTAGGAGACACTTCAAAGCAATCCTAGATAATTAAAACTTTTTCCTTGATTAAACAAAATCGTCCCAAGTCACGGATTAACTCATCAATCTCTCGAGCTAGGAAAGACACTGGGCGCAAACTTTGATGAATGACCTAACTATGAAATTTGAATCGTTCACGTTCGGTCGTGCTTAGGATGTGATTTCCTTTTCACCTTGATTCGAATTGCGGGGCCGACGAAACACGAAAGTAATTGTCTCGTGAACATGACTGGTAGCACGCCACGTGCATACTGGAGGGGTTAGATTGAATTCATCTGAAATCAAATTGGCAATTAGATGAGTGGCCAAAGAAGAAAACTGTCCAATCAATGAAATCCCTTTTGTTTTCCTCACGAACTCAATTTGACCATGTGTCGAACTATTCATTTGTGCAACTTGTTCCTCTCTTAAGAAATCTGCGTGCCCATTGAAACCAATCGAGAACATTCAACTTTTGTACTTCTCACCAACGTGTAACAAAATTCCCAATAGTGAAGGACATCGACTTGTCACAAATTCAAATTGGGCCACGACTTGATCAATTTACTTGACACAATCACCTTCCTATCCCCTTATTAGGCGATGACATTTCTTTGAGAGATCCAGTCAAGGTCAGTTCAACCGAATGGGTGAAAGAGAGGACCATGCATTCTAGTTTTGACAACGTAATTCATTTGTGATAAGCTCAGATGATCATAATAAAAAAGAAATTAAAAATAAAAATAATGGGAAATTCGACATAAATAAAGTTTAAAAAGACGTTAAGGTTAAAACCTATCAAAGTTAACGGGGTGGAATTTGTAAAACTCGTTGTATAAGACTAATCCAGCCTCTTCGTTCGACTTCAAATAGTTGTAAAATTCTTTCTTGTCGAGATATATGTAGCTACAAGTCAAAAGAAGTGTTGAGGTTGATATCTTGTATTCTATTATCCAAAAGATTATGAGGCGATTCTGAAAGGCACCCTGACAACTGGACAGCACGGGGGTCCCGCTCCCCGGTGAGCGGGCGGGGGTCCGGGGGGGCCGCCCCGGCGGGGGTCGCGGGGGCAGCGCCCCCGAGCCGCCAGAGGTTGTTTTTTGTTCAGTCATAGAAGGATTTATATGGAAAAGCTAAATATTTTAGGCAATGTGGGCAATTTTGTAATTTGTGCCATGTAGGGTTTCGCTATATACGTTTAGAGAGAAACAGGTCTCTATAAAAGAAAGAGAGGGAGGGAGTGAGAAAGAGCGGCTGTACACTTTTCTACTTTATTAGTGAAACAGATCTCATCTCCCCGTGGACGTAGGTAGGCGGAACATCTCCCCTGCTGAACCACGTAAATTCTCGTGTTGTGCGAATTTCCATTACTTTCTTGCATTGTTGATAGGATCGAATTTCGATATTCGACGAGAAGAAATGTCCTCTCTCTCTGAGTATATATATAAATATATCCCAGTTCACTCCATGCAAGAACAAGCCATCCAATCGATCATCATGTCCTCAAATATCATTCATCATTCTCTTCTTCTTACCGTCACGTCCTTCTTCTTCTTCTTCTCCACGGGCCATGTCCGTGGTGAAACCGCTCATCCTTGTCCAATTGATGCCATGTACCAGTTTGGAGACTCGACCTATGATGCCGGTAACCTCATCCGGCTCGTGGGTACCAATGGCTCCGGTTCTGAGGCTGCTCGTCTCTCTTATGGCGAGACTCTTGGCAAGCCCACTGGTTGCTTCTCTGACGGCCGCCTCATAGTCGACTACTTCGGTACATGACTAAAACAAACAATACCCTCCTAAGAAAATGAATACTAATATGTAAAACTATAATACTGATGGTTACCTAGGTTTAAAATGATCCCTTTTTATTTTTGCAGCCATGGCTGTTGGCCTCCCTCTTGTGAATCCCTATTTGGGCAAAAATCTTTCCTTTGAGCATGGAGTCAACTTCGCTGTTGCCGGAAGCACCGTCCTCAACTCTTCATTCTACACTGCAAGAAACGTCACCGTGCCGGCATTTGATGTTCCCCTTACGCCTCCAGTTCAACTGGTTTAGAAACAATCTCAACTCAACTTGCGAGTCACAAACTGGTATGCCATTTTTTCATGTCTTGTAATTTTGCATAGTATATGCTCTATTATTGGATTATTGCACGACTGGTATTGTTGTGACCAGCATACATGAGATGTTGCAATTCATTTTTATCAAAGTGTAGGGAGACGTTGAAGAGATCTCTTATGATTGTTGGGGAGATGGGAAGCAATGACTTCCTCTATCCTTTCTATTGAGCAAAATCCCTAATGAGTTTTGAGAAATGACAAAACAATCTATTATTGATCAGAATTATACTTAAGTTATTTGATGTAAGTAAATGTTGAGTCATCAGACTTAGTTGATGAAAGGACTTTATCATCAGACTCAAAATTACTCGTCAGATTTAATAATTATTATTTTTGGTAAGTTTATGCAGGATAATCAAATTGATATTTCAAGATATTCTAATTATCAATCACGAGATCGCTCCTTAAACACGAAGAACTACATTTATGAAAACTTTGATTTGATTGTATGGGCGATCAAATCACCCGGAGATAATGGTTCTTTTTCTAACGGCTATGCATTTTCTATTGGGAAGTTTCTCCAACGGTTTTATTTGGAGATTATTCCTCTGAAGATTTTCCAACGAATAGATTAGAAGTAGAGGAGTATAAAAGGAGTGCAAACGTCGTACAAGAAGAATAACCAGGATTGAGAATTCCAAAGTCCGAATAGAGCTTTGATCTTACACACTTGTGATTACTGTATTCCACATTGTGACTTTAGAAAGAAAATTACTTGAGTGAGAAGTGTATGTGATAGTGTTATCTATCATCTGAGAAGCACTGCTCTCGTAATCTTTTGATGATTCAATAGTAAAACACAGCCAACATGCTGTCAGCGTGAAGAGTGGACGTAGGCTCAATAAAGCCGAACCGCTATAAAGATCTGTGTGCAGTATTCCCTATTCCTAAACTTTTATTTATTATTACTGACATTATACTGCATATATATCTGTCAAACAAGTTTGTCAAAACATCATCTTGTTATCGGACGCAATCATCTGACGACAATTTATATACAAATTTGTGATATACATCCATTTGATATTGACCATATAAGTTATTGATCTTGACTATATTCATTCCATATGTTTAAATCATTCAATTTGGTAAAAACACCTATTCGCCCCCTTCTAGGTGATACCACTAGTCATAACAATTGGTATCAGAGCCTAGTGCTCATTTTTCTTTATAGTGTTATTTTACTTTCGAGCTAACAATTCTTGATGGCTAGTAATGCTGAGTCAGGTTACAACAATAGACCACCTTATTTCAATGGAATTGAGTACAATGTCTGGAAAAATAAGATGAAGACATTCATTTTGGGAATAGATCAAGATATATGGAACATCGTTGAATATGGAATCATTCCAAACGAAACAAAATCCCCATAAACTTCAAAAGGGCAAAATGAGACACCTTCTTCTGAAGGAATAAGGGAGCAAATCAGACCTCAAGCTTTACCTCTCTTGGCCAAGGAAATCTCCAAGAATCCATCCAGATGCAAAGATCAGAACGGCCATAGACAATGGTCTAGCAAGTGTTGAATACAAACGAATTGCAAATCTCAAAATTACAAAAGAAATTTGGAATCGTCTCAAGCTCATCCATGAAGGAACAAAAAGAGTCAAGGAGACAAATCTCAACATCCTCCTTGGGTAGTACGAGTCTTTCACTCAAAAACCAAATGAAACAATTTCTGAGATGTAGAGCGGATTTACTGAGATCATAAATAGGCTTGAATTCCAAAACAATCCTATCTCAAAACCTATGAAAGTGAACAAATTGCTGAGAGCTCTTTCGAAGGAGTGGAACAACATCAAAGTTTTTATTCGAGAAACTCAGGGGATTAGACCACTCATGGTGGATGAACTTATCGAAACTCTTCAATCCTATGAAACTGAAAAGTTCTTAGAAATTGAAGAACCAAACAGTAAAAAGTCCATTGTTTTAAAAACTAACATTGATTCTGATGACATAGATACAAATTCAGATTAAGATGAAGATGAAGAGTTAGCCCTAATGGTCAAGAAATTGAGAAAGATGGCGAAGAAGGTGAAGATGAATAAGTCAAAGAAACAATTCAAGAAGTTTGAGCCATCAAATGCCAATAAGCTGAACTATCAGAAGAAATCAAGTGCCGAAGATGAAGAAAACAAAAATGTGATATGTTTCCACTGCAAAAAGAACGAACATATAAAGCCCAAATGTCCTCTTCTCAAGAAGAACAAAGGAAAATATGATCGATATAAGAAAGTTTTCAAAGCTGAAATATGGAGTGATTCAAAGGATGAAGAAAGCGAACAAGAGTTTGTCAATATTTGTTTAATGGTAAATTCAGACTTAGAATCAAGTTCTGATGAAGAACATGAAGCACCAAAGAAAAGAAAGAACAAGTGGTATCTTGATAGTGGTTGTTCAAGACACATGACCGGAGATCTTCTTAAATTCATCAAGTTAGAAAGAATTAAAGGAGGAAGTGTATCCTTTTTGATGCAACACCAAAGGAAAAATAATTGGCAAGGAAACTGTTAGAACCGAAAATCTCATCATCAATGAAGTCTCGCTAGTTAAAGGTTTGAATTTCAATTTAATTAGCATTAGTCAATTATGTGATATTGGTTACAAAATTACTTTCCAAGAGAACAAATGCTCTAGGATAAGTAAAGATAATAAGCAATCATTTACGGGTCGAAGACATGGAAACATTAACCTACTAGGCACAAAGTCTAATGACTTGCAATGTCTCGTTTCCATAAAAGAAGAATCCGATTAGTGTTACAGGAAGCTCGGACACGTTCGTGTCAAGTTAATTTCCAAAATAGCTTCAAAGAAACTTGTCAAAGGATTGCCAGAACGAAATTTAAAAGCTCAGAGTTATGTTCAGCTTGCTAAAAAGGGAAGCAGGTAAAAAGTTCATTTAAATCAATAAACTATGTCAGCACTAACCGAGTTTTGCAGTTGCTTCGTATGGACATTTTCGAACCTACTCAAACTCTAAGTCTTGGAGATAAAAAATACTGCTTAGTTATTGTAGATGACTATTCAAGATTAACATGGGTATACTTTTTGGCTCATAAAAGTGAAGCATGTGAATATTTCTCAAAATTTGCCAAAAAGGTACAAAATGAAAAATGTTACACTATTTCGAGCATTAAATCTGATCATGGAAGAGAATTTGAAAATAAAAAATTTTCTTATTTCTGTGATAAAAATGGTATTCAACGTACTTTTTCCTCACCTTATACTCATAAACAAAATGGAGTAGTTGAAAGAAAGAATAGAACTTTGCAAAAAATTGCTAGAACTCTCCTATTTGAAAACAAAACTCCAGCATATTTTTGGGGTGAGCCGTATCAACAACTTGTTATATTTCAAATAGAATTTTTCCAAGACAAATTTTTGAAAAGACCCCTTATGAATTGTTCAAAGGTAAAATTCCTAATGTCTCGCACTTTCAGATATTTGGATGTAAAATTCCTAATGTCTCGCACTTTCGCACTTTCGGATATTTTTCTTCAGCATCTCTTGCAGTTCCTTCTCACAACTGCTTGTTAGCGTGGCTGCTTGCTTCTTCGAGTTCTCCCTCAACTTGCTCTTCTTTGGGGAGATGACAAGGGCCGTCAAATCATCTGACTCACTGATACCGGTGGTTACTAGGTCTTCTCGTTCCTTAATTGCAGTAAGAGCTTGGAAGTCCCATTCTTCTTCGCTTGCAATCACCTTGTTGCTAAAGTTGCATTATTTCCTTCCTCTCACCTGAACGAACAAACTCTAGCAATGTGTCCTACCTTGCAGCAGATGTAGTAGCATCATGTGCTATACCTTTTATTGATCTCATCTTCACCATTATCCTTGTTGCGATCTCGACGAGCTCCCCCTGGTTGAGCGCTTCTCCATTCTTGTCGCCACTTCTAGTTTCCACAACTTTTCCTTTGTTTGCCTTCTTCAGTGCTAGCACCAGTTCTCATCTAGCTCTTGAGCCCTCTTTTATTACTAAAGAATGCAGTTTCATTATCCTTAACCAAGACCTTAGACATATGTTTGTCTAAAGCCTCTTGATTGACCAATAATATTCTCTAACTCGGTCAAAGTTGGTTCTTTCGCCATCCACAGGTGGCCATTACAATGCCGTCATACTCTTGCCATAACCCGTGAATATTAATTCTTTTCAATCTTGTCTCAGAGAAGCCATTTTAATGTTCTAGCTTTGTAATTTCTTTACACAAAGATTTAACTTTAGAAAAATATTGACTTACTGTCATATTTTGTTGCAAGATCGAGAGGAGCTCATTTTCTGTCCTTTGTAGCTTGGCATCCTTTGTCCTTACGAAAAATGCTGCCAAGTTATACCATGCCTCCTTCAAGGTTTTTGCTCTCGTTGGGTTTATGGTCCTCCACTGCCTTACTCTGATATTACTAGTTGAGAATTTACAATTAACACTCTCTTAATATTAGAAGAACACTCAACACCACTCGCACACTACTCAACGCTTCTCTTTATATATTTCTATTTTTGGATGTTTACACAAATGTAGAAGTCTGTGCTAGTTGTAGCCTACATCCACAGACTCTCTAAGCAAATTATTTCCGAAACAAGTATAGAATTTTGCTTCAATTTTACGCGTTGGGTGTCGCAACCTCACCTTCCGCGGTACACCACCTAGGGGTTCAACTAATGGATTATTAAGTCTAAGCCTAACTCGAGCCCTCCCAAGCCCTATCAATTCGTAATTTAAGGTTTAAGTTCTTAATATGCAAATCATTTCAATTAGGAGTCGCCACTAATCTATTTTTTTGTGGGTCGATTAGAAATCCAAGTAAAGTATCAAGAGAATTACTTTACTCATATGAATAAGAGATTATGGATTCAGAGACTTGATTATACTAGATTACTCTATTGCTCTTTCGGTATCTTTTCTCTTTTATTTCAAAAAATATTTGCAGGCAGCTTGGATTTAAACATATTCACTAACATGCGATGTGATTATGTGAGTGCGCAACCAATTATAAAACACTCAATAATGCAAAGCAATAATAAATTACAAGATAGAGACTTACCTCAAAGCAGCGAAGGCATCTGCAATGTTAGTTATAAAATTACATTGACAATCTTAATATGATTTCTAATTAACACACAATTTCACTCAAATCTTTTTTAGATTTTTCTCTTATTTAGTGAAAATTAAACTATATGCAATGCATGCTACTAGTCTAACATGACATGCGACATACGATTTACCTAAATGCTCTAATTCTAACAACAATTAAATGCACTATCTCTAATATGGCATGCAAATAAACCTAGACGTAAGATTTCTAATGACAAGAATTAATTAATATGCGACTACTCTAATATGACATGCATGTGGTATTTTTTATATTTTTTAGTTTAAATTCGGAATGAATAATTAGCCTAATTTAAACATGTAATAATAATATCTAAGAAAAGAATCTAATCTATTCTAAGAAAATAATCAAAATTTATCCTAAACATGCAATTTCCTAATCATTATGTATTTTTTTTTTATGGAAAGACAATCAATTCAATTCAAACAAAAGAAGGAAAGAAATAGCAATGAAATGAACACAACACTCAATCACAAGAAATATTATCCGTATTCATTTAAATTTAGAAACAATAGATTGACGAATCACCAGCATGAGGATCGGATTGGCCAATCTTCCGCACAATCGTGAATCATATCTCGGGCGGGAGATCGGATTGATGATTTTTTGTATGATCGCGAGTCATATTTTAGGTATGAAATCGAATTGTCGATCATATGTACGTTGTAAAATTAGGAAATAATTCCTAATCACAGGTTTCAAAAATATTTTTGTATATGAAAATATCAACACGACATAATTAAGATCACAATAAACTCAGATTAAGCAACTTAATACATCGAAATTGAATCGAATAATGTATTACCAAATTTGAAATATTGCACATACTATATTTCTAAATTTGAACGATGGATGGCTCGAGTTCAGTGAGCGGCGGTAGTGGCTCAGGGCAGTGAATGCTCCTGGTGGCTTCTCATTGGTCGTCCGAGGCATAAGATGACTAACTGTGATGCTGTATCAGCCAAGGATTCTCGGTTCGCGGCTAGCAATGGACTCAGTAGGGCTCGTGACTTGAAGCGGTGGAGCTCGTGATTTGAGTACGTGGGCTTCGGGACAACATTATTGTCAAATATGGGCAAAAATCAGAGAGAAAACCAATCCACCGCTTGCACTTATGACTTTGACCAAAGATCAGCCCCTTCTTCTCGCCCACAGCAAAGTTGGGGCAAAAGAACACTACAAGTGCCATCGGTTGTGTACGGTGCTCACTTTGATGTCATAAGTTTTTTTTGAATCACTTTAGTGTTAAAATTTTTGAAAAACGATCGCTTAAGTGTTAAAATTTTGAAAAACGATCACTTAAATGTCAACTCCGATACCGTATACAATTTTTCGCCGGAAATTCAACGTGGTATTTTTTTTTATTAATTTCTAAAACTGATGTGGCTCGTCGGAGATTGGCACTTAAGTGATCGTTTTAAAAAATTTTTAGCACGTGATCGTTTTTCCTCCGATTTGGCACTTAAGTGAGCCAGCGAAAACTTTTGGCACTAAAGTTAGCGCCGTACACAACTTATGACGCTTATAATATCATTTCACCGCAAAGTTGGCTTTTACAAGATAGGACACGCCAAGGAACCTGCAAAACAGAGTAATTCGAGCACGACAAGGACAACGACCGGTGATCTTTTGCTGTTGTGAGCGACCGAATTCAACGGGGCCGATGCCGAAGCTGCTTGGCTTGTCGGGAACCGAAAACGTTTGTGGGGAGTGCAAACCGCCACAACAACAACGATGGAAGGAGATTGGCCCAGTGAACAGCAACAAAACTTGCAGGACTTCCAACGTTGTAGACAACGAGCGAAACCCAGTGGCTGACATACGACAGTGATATGGAGCCGCGGTGATGAAGCTTAGACTTGGTCGAGTCGAGCTCGCTGCTGGTAAGGAGCCAAGCTGCGTACGTGGAGTTTGCACCGAGCCTTCACGGCTGAAAGCGAGACTTAAGCAAGTCACGCGTGGACACTGTCTCTCTCATTCTGAATACGTGCAGTGCTACCCTCATCTCTCTATCTCTGACCCTCTCTTCTCTCCACTGTGTCTCTCTATATTGTGGCCGTGTGATTCAATTGTATGGCCTTCTCTCTGCTCTCTCTGCATTCTCTCCTCTCTCTTTTTCTCTGTGAATCCTCTTTATAGGCAGGGACGACCTAGGCCTTCAGAATAAGTGAGTCAATATTCTTTCCTCTTAAAAATATATTATAATTTTTTTCTTTCCCATTCTTCTTCCACCTATGGACGCATGAAGCTCTCTTTGACAGTATACTATAATATTCTGAATTTCGACCCAATTCCGGGATCAATAATATTATTTCTCATTTCATTTTAGTAAGTCTCGCCCGAAACTAATCACTCTCGAGATATTAACCAATGGAGAATAACTAACTAGGAAAACGGTACGTCGATCAGGGACCCGATCGTGAATCGAGCACCGATTCCGAAAAACGACGAGAAATATTTTGGATCAATGTGGGCCGATCATAGGAAGGTGACGGATTTGATTTGGCCAACGACGTACGATCGGATTGCGGGTGATTCCGCACGACCGAGAGTACGCGTGGCGAACAAATTCCGAACTTAAATCGAACAATCGCGACCTCCGAAATTAGCGATAAATTCTCGCGTTTCCTCGGTAATCGAGACCGTCATGACTCGAGTAACCCTAGGTCGATATGCGTAACCCCTAAATAGTTGCCCGTTACTAAGAGACCATAAAACTGAGACTGAGCGATTTTGATTGCGAAATTGAATCCGGACTTGAACGTCGATTTTCGAGGACGTACGCGACTAAATTGCAAGGACAACGTCATTTTTGAGTAGCCATTTATATTTGGGGTCAGTACGGTCGAAAAATGGAAATTCGGCCCGAAATCGAAAAATGACCATTTTGCCCATAACCCCTATTTTGAGTATTCCGAATTTTGGGCTATTTTTGGAGATTATATTATGGAATTAATTAATTGGATCAGCCTAATAATTCAACCCCAAAAAGACTAGAATACCCTCAATTATTGGATAAGAAGAAATCAAGGCTATTGGATCAAATGGCATTTTGGTCAAGACTTGGGATTGGTGACACATGAACTCCACTAAGCCCACCCTATTTGACCCCTTGACCTCTCTCTCTCCCCCTCATTCTCCTTTCCTCCGTCCACTCTCTCCATCACTCCCTCTCTCGACCAAGAATTGCCGCACGTCGGAGCACCGCCGCCGTGTGGCGCCCCCCCTTGCCTAGCCTCGTACCACCACCCTCATTCGGCCATCTGTCTCCTCTCCCTTATTTGGCATGAGGACCATGCCGGAGCCGCCATCGTGGGAGGTCAACCGCTCGAGCGCCGCCGTGGACTGTCTCTCGCCGTGCAATCCAACCGACCCTCTCACTCTCTTTGTCTCGTCTCCCTCTCCCTTGTTCAGCGTGAGGAACACCGTTGATCAGCCGCACACCACCACTGTCGTTCGTCGATCACCGACCGCCAAGCGCCGCCACCGCCGCCACCGAGTTCCAACTGCCACCACCTCTGACTGACCAGCACCTTCCCCTCTCTCTTGCCATCGTTTGGTCCAGTCGATCAGCCCGTGGATCGCCGCCGGAGGGCCGCCATGAGCCGCTTGGCCGCTCGCTTGCTCCGCCTGTCCAGCTTGTTTTTGGAGCATAGGATTAGGTGAGTAATCACTCTCTAAACCCTAATTAGGATAATTATGCGTTTCTAGATGGGTTTAAGGTGTTTAGTGGTTAATTAGTGTAATTTTAGGCGTAATTAGTGATTGATTGATTACGGCTAGTGTTGGGATGATCATGGTGGATTATTACTCTGAATTGGAGGTGGATTAGAGGCCGGAAATATGCTGTTTAGTGGCTGTCCTTATTGGGGAATTATTGGACTAAGACCGGCCCATTTGGAGTTTAATCGTGTTAGTGCCGAGAGTGCCGAGAAAGGGCTGATTTGTGGCTGTCCAGATCGAGATTGATTGGGATCAAATTCGGCTAGTTTAGGGTTTAATCGTGAAAACCCGAGTATGTCCATTTTGATGGTTGTTATGGCTGATTTGTGCTCTATGATGGTCAATTATTGGTTGCCATGCCGTGTGTCGTGTGGCCGAGTAATGCGGTGTGTGATTGGCCATTGAAGTGGCGTGAAATTATATTACCCAAGTATGTGGATTATGATTTCTAAAGTCGTGCCATGCAAGATTGTATTAATTTGAGCACGTTGATGTAGCATTGAATGGTGTTGTGCCTTGGTGAATTGAGTGCTCATTGTGTATTGCATTATTGGCCGAGTGCGGGAATTGCATGGCCACACATTTTGTATGCTGAGAATTGGACATGAGACGGATATTGTGCGAGAATGCATGCTTGACATGAGCATGTGATCACCTAAAATGCCCCGATGCGTGTTACGTGGGATTCAGATAAAAACTGGCTGTATGCATGTGCGATCACTATAAGTCCTTATGCATTTACGCAAGACGATGCCCGCTTCTATCGGAAGACGGCCAACTTGATGCGTTTTATGCCAGTGTGGTTCGTGTATGGAGATCGGTGTTGCGCCTAATGCGTTTTACGCGGGCTAGAGACACTGGGCCTAATGCGTGTTACGCGGGCCGGGTAGTGTTGTTATTGAATTTAGATCTGATGTTTTTTACGCAGGTTGAGCTCTAAGTGAGAAAATGAGCATTGTGCCGGTGTGCAGTTTGAGCCAGATAATGAGCGTGGTCATATTGATGGCATATGTATGCAAGAGTGCATTGGCAAGTGTGCGAGAATGTGCGACTCGGTGACTCGTGTGTGATGCAGGCACTGATAAGCATGAGCATACGTATGGCGTACGTGTGACCGAAGGTGTTCGCGTATGTGCCGTGAATATTATATTGAATTGCCTAACCTGCAGAGTCAGTGGTGTGATCGATCTGGGCTCGAGGGCCTAGGTCAATTATTGATGTTTGATTATTGTACCTGTTGTTGGTAGTTGGTTTGCCTGTCAGAAGGTGCATGTTAGCCTAGTTTAGGTTTAGGGGGTTTTACTCACTGAAATTCGTCTCATTGTTGTATAAACCCACTCTTTTCAGATCCATAGCCATGAACTCAAGAGACCCGCCTCCTTGTTTTGGGATCCCTAGACATGTGGTTAATCAAGAGGTGGAGTACCCTTTAGGAGGCGATTGAGCTTTTGTCAAGTATTCGAGCACTGTTTGGGTTGACGAGGGCGGATTAGAATGGAAGACTTATTCATATATAGCTTGGACCTATCGAGATGGTGTAAAGGAGACCGGTCTGCTGAGAAGCTTCGACATTCCCTTTTTCGACATGGGTAAGCAGAATCCTATGGCGATCACCCCTCTTGATGGTGAGATCATCGATCCCGAGGAGGAGCCGTCTAGGGTGCCCCCAGGAGAACCGCGGGCTGTGCAACCTGTGCAAGCGATCCCTCCATATCACGATCCGCGCACTCCTCCGAGGTAAGAGCCCGAGGACTTAGCAGAAGACTGGGAGGAAGGTGATCCTTAGGAACTACCGGGATATTTTGGAAGTTTGTAGAGTAGGTCTGACCAGTCACTTATTGAAAGATATGTCAACCTATAGTGAAGCTAAGTTAACCCGACCACCTGTTCCTTTTTGTTGTACCGGTGGTATGTTGCTGCTCGTTTTGCTAAGCCTGTGCTAATGCTGTTTGTTTGCTCGGTACGATGGCAATGTATAAAGTTAATGTTGTTAGTTCATTGACTCTCTGGTTGCCCTGCTCCCTGGTCATGTGATTTATTTGTACGGATGTTTTATATTGTTTTCGCATGTGCAATGATCTCATTGTTGGGCATTGGGTTGACGTCGCGTCCTGGGACGTTGCACACTATTCGACCTCGGTTGGGATGCTCGCGCGTCGTGGGGTTCGGGGCGTGACAGTATACTCTTTCTTGTTTTGAGAAAGATATATTGCTCAAATAATATATGCCCTCACGTGAATATTTCTTTTCTAGTTTCTCTTCTTTTTTATTGTTTTCCATTGACCGACGAAACCTTGCTTGTTTCCACAAATATTCGAAAAATAAAGCCTATGAAATCATGGACATCTTCAGCAAATCATGAAAGATATTTTTGCACATATGCCCTACCAAAAATATATTGACCGAGAATTAGCAACCAAAATTTGGGAAAGTTTAACATGCACACAAATAGAAATATAGGCTTTCCTACAAGATTTCTTGCACGTTATATATTCCACTTATTATCGCATCTCCCGAACCTCCATGCATATATTCCATTAATTCTTCATAAGTGTAGCATCCCGCGTGCAAAAAGTTCAGCCATGATACTGAACGGGTTTAGCAAAAATCTTTATGCATGGGCTCAATCCACAATTTAGCTCAAAACCTTTCAACTAAGTCCATTCACCGCTGATCTAATGCAAATGCAACTATATGAGCCATTTACTATAAATGCTCCTAAAATCTATATGCAATCTAATTATTATTTTGCCAGGTGTTGGGAACGACTCCTAATTTTCCTATGCAATATGTACCTAAATGGATCGCAAAAAATTAGGTGTTAACATTGGGCAATCTATAGTCACCAGTTCTAAATACCAATAAGTTAAGCCATACACCACAACGTCTAACTACCTCTTCATGAATTTTTCAGCCACTTATTATACTTCTGATGTAGAATGTTCAAGAAAAGACAATAATCTTGAAAAATCTAGGCTAATGAAGACAATTTTGGGAAAGGGAAGAGAGGGAGAGGGGGTGTTTTTAAACATAGGAGTGTATTGGTCGTCATACGATAAATTTAGGATTTTTTGGACAATTTTCCTGCACTACGGCCGTCAAATCTGTGTGTGATTGCCAACTTCATCAACTTGAGGATGCCATTCATGGATGTATCAATTTGATCAGATGTAGGAAGTCTATCTAGGATTGCCCAGCCAGAAGATAAAACCAAATTTAGGCACTGTTGACACCTAAATTTCGGCGCATCATTTAGTGATTAATTACATAGAAAATTAGGGATTAAATTTTAACCCCTAAATAAAAAATATTAAAATTGCATAACATATAGTTTAGGTTCATTTAGATTAATTGTATTCCGCATCGGATCGGCGGTGACAAGCGAGCCTAAAATTCGTCATATAAATTGAGCTCGGGTATCGAACGAGGCTCGGCTCACTCGAAAGGCAAGGGCCGGAAATTACAAGTCAAACAGGCTCGGTTGTCTTAATTTGAGCTTAAAATTAGCCCATTATGCTTAATTAAATAAAAGCCTATATTAATTCAGCCCACTTAAAATTAAATCAAAATTACAGCCTAAGCCCAAGCCTAAGCCCATTAGGACTAGAAAGCCTGGCTAATTGACCTAGGTTAGCTTTATAAATATATGTTTAGGTCTCATAATTTGAGGGGCTCTCATAATTTCATATCAGAATTTTCAGAGAGCAAAAAGGGAGAGAAAGAGATAGAGAAGGAGATCGGTGAAGCCACCGCCGTGCAGCTCGCCCACCGCCCGCCGCGCCGTGCCAACAGCCACCGCCGACGAACGCCACCCCTCCGCAGCCGCGTACGCTGCACCGCCAGTCCGATCCACCATCATCCGCCGGTCCTATCTCGGAAGCAAATCATCCTTACTAGCACCCGCATTATCAATTCATGGTGACGCAATTCTATGGCTCGGTCACCAAGTCAGACCATATCGCTCTGCGACACGGATTTATCATGGCCCATTGTCCTCGGGTTCATGATTTTGATTTTCACAAGTACATGATGCAAACTCTCGAAGGTGATTTTAGAAAGACAGTCAGCATAAGGTAATCCCTCTGACATTGTTTCACTTTGGCTCCAATTTAACCTTGAAATTTTAATATCGCCCGACAACTCACAGTTTGCCTAGTGCAGCTGGTTCTTTTGGCTATTCATCGTCCTCTTTTTGCTTCTAAATGTGGAAGGATGGAACTCATACTTTCGGTTGTCGTTTCTACCATTAATCCTTTTGCTTCTTGATTGGAGCTAAACTGGAGCATATAATAACTCGCTTAGCTTAGGAGGTGGATCGTGAAGCCGCTCAAGTGAAGCCATTTGATGAACACTTCTGGTTTCATCGCCCCAGCATTGTTCTTTGGCTGATTCACTTCATTTTGTTTCAAAATTCTTTTGAGATTGCCTTTTCTTCTGGATATGGCTACAGTACCCTGCCTCTGTACGCTCTAGTCACTCAGATGGAAAGCACGTTCAAGATTGGTGGGGACGTCCAGAAACAAATAATGGCATGGGCTGGTCACAAAGGAGCATCAGTAGAGGCATTCAACAAAGAACGAGCTCTTCATTCATCACTGAGCACGGAGAAACCACCAAACCGAGTATCACCGTGAAGCCACGTGAGTCACCACCGCGACTGTCGTTGAGCGAAGCGTCCTTACAGTGTCGAGCACCACCGCAAGTGTCATCGCCGCCGCTCCCGACATCGTGCCGCCGTTCTCGATGCCGCCCGCCGCTCCCGACGTACCGTCGATCTGCAATCCCGATCCGTCGCAAATTCAAATTAGGAAATAAATCGGCAAATCAAGTAATTATCCTATCCTGATTTAATTTGAATATTTTGTTACCTAATTTGTGTTTTTTGATATCTAATTTTGCATATTTGGATAATAAGCATTATTCCAATTAGGATTTTATTTCCTTTTTTGAAACTTTAAATATCTACTTGCTAAATTTGAATAGAATTTAGAATTTTCAAAATCTTTTGAATATATCCAAATATTTGAGATATCTAAATTTTTCAAAATGCGATTGATTAGGAAAATTTCCTAATCCGGAACCGCACACGTGGAAATAAATCTATCTATCAGGCTTTAGATAGAATTATTTCCATAGCGGGTATTTTGAATTTTAGGATCGATTTGTCAGGTTTCATATCGAAACTTAATTCGAAAGATTTAGCGGTTATATTTTCTACTTGATTTTAATTTCGAATTTCCTAAAAAATACAAAAAAAAATATTACTCTAGAATAGGTTAATTTCTTTAGTTTAAAATTACATGTTTAGATAATTGACATTTTTAATTCCGAATTTCATTTAAAAAATACAAAAAATAATATGCCCGTTATTAGAAATAGGTCACGTTGTCGCATGACATATAGTTTGTATGTTAGGTTGCATTAATTGCATGTCAATTTTTGCACGTCATTACATATAGGTTAGCTTTCATTTAAATAAAAGAAAATCAAAAGAAATTTCTGCACTTTTGAACTTTAAATCAGAATTTTTTCAAATTGTCAAATTGAGTATTTTTCTTGAAATTGATACCGAAATGGCGTTAAGGAATTTAACGTAACCAAGTCCCCGAATCCATAATTTCTGGTTCGTAGAAATAAAATAGTACTCCCGCTATTTTATTTAGGTTTCTAATCAACCTACCCTAAATGATTAGTGGTGACTCCTATTGAAAATATTTACATATTCACAATTGGACCTAAGTTGCGATTTGATAGAGTTTGGGAGAACTCGAGCTAAGTTAGTTAATTTAATTAATCTAGTAATCCATTAGCCTAAGATCGAAAACCTCGATTTTTTTAGGTCGCGACAGGCACGTCGGGCAAGAACCAAATGAGCCGATGCCATTCGACTTGTTGCTCCGATTCCTAATAGAACCTAGGGCAATTGTGGAAGTTCCGGGCCAGCCCTTCGAAGAAGTTGTGCAAACTACTCTATCGTTGGGAGAAGAGTTGGGGAAAAGAACATTGAAATAATCTTTCTTTTGTAGGAGTAGTGTTAATAGTAATCTTACTTAGCATTATTTTATTTCAGATTTTGCTGTGCCGCATCACTAAGTTGGTTTAGAAAAGACGTTTCTTGATAATTAAGACCTTGCCTAGATAAAAGCCAATTTCCAAGAAATTACCAAAAGAGCGTCGGTTTTTACTTTGACCGAGCAAGAAAGACCAACAATGGTATCACATCAGACTCTTGTGGACAAGAGCTGCATATCACTTGTTAAGCAACTTTTATATAGAATTATTAAATTCCGAAAGTATCAATTGTGCATAATATATATGAGAATAATGGGCGCATTGAAAACCATAGAATTTCCTTTATTGATTTCTTAACACACTTTTAGGACACCCGTTAACAAAATTCATAACATTATTTGCGCCCTCGAGCAAAAGAGAGACGAGAGAAGCTATGAGTCGGATGACTGAGAATGAGAAGACAATGGAATATTCGTTGTTTTGATTGATCTTCCGAGGACCAAAACCATCAAGAGGATGACCCGTCCAATGCTCCAAGCATTCTGTGGATACTTTCACACGACAAAGAAAAAATGCCACGTGCGATTGTAGCTGAAATGTAACCAACGACCCCTGAAAGCTATCCTAAATTCAATTTATTTTTCAAACATATGTTTCTTTCACTACCAAGAAAAGTCCGTCATTGATTTAACAAAATCATCCCGAGTCACCTATTAGCTCGTTAACCTTTTTGAGCTAGGAAAGACACGGGCACAAGTCTCGATCGGATGATCTGAATATGGAATTTCTATTGTTTTGTGCTCGGTTGTGTTCGGAACGCGATTTCCCTTTAGCTGTGCTCCGAATAGCGGGGTCATCAATACTCGAAAGTAATAGTCTCGTGAACATTATATGACATGCCTATAAAAATAAAGTGGAGGGATTGAATCGAACTCATCATTAAGTCAATTGCCAATTCGAGGGAAAATAACCAATAAAGTTCTAAACCTATTGTATTTGTGTCAGTCTAAACCATTCCATTTGGCCAATTGTGTTCTAAAACTTTTGACGATTTCCCAATTTAGTCATTCCAGTCAATTTTGGCTGTAAATCGCTAACGTGGATGTCGACAGTGCCATGTAAAATGGCCAGCGCTAGCGCTGATATGGACAATTTTTATAATTTTTATGATTCTTTTTCTTTTTCTTTTTTTCCTTTTTTTTCTACAAAGTCTGGTGAGGGTTGTCGGTGGACCCTTGCTAGTCACAAGTGAGGGCCAGTGAGGGCTTCGCAACCCTCGCTGGGCTTAGAAGAAAAAAAATGAAAATAAAGAAAGAAAAGAAAAATAGAAGAAAAAATACAAAAATTATAAAAATTGTCCATGTCAGTGCCGGCTGCACCATGTAATACGACCGACATTCCATGTTAGTGATTTCCAAACAAACTTGGCCGAAATGACTAAATTGACAAATCATCAAAAGGGTTATGACTAAATTGATCAAATTGAAATGTTTATGACTGAATTGATACAAATGTAATGGATTCGATACTTTTTTGGTAACTTTCTGGCCAATTAAATGAGTGGCCAAAAATAAATTGTCAAATTAATAAACTCTTCTTTTTTTCCACGAATATGGGCAAGCAGTCGAAAAGTCGTTCTCTCTCTCTCTCCATCGTCTTCTTCAACTTTCAGCCATGGGAAGGGTTTGAGCTCACCCTTCCCTCCCTCTCTTTGTTGATTTTGTTTGAGTTTGCTTATTCTTTTCTTTCTTTTTCCTCTCCCGATCTAGATCTAGGAGCTCTTTTCTCCCGATCTAGTTTTAGATACGAGAGTTTGAACTTTCCTAATCTAGTTTTAGTTCTAGGAGTTGTTCTATCCCGATTTAGATTTAGGATTTAGTAATGTTTTCGGGGATTCGATACCTCATGCTTTGTCCGTGTACAAGTCATCCGTCTCCAGTTTTAATGATGATTGCAAGAGCTTTAGGGTTTCTCTGCACTATGAAGATTTGCTCTTCCATAAATTAAAGGATTAATACCACGAAAAATCCTAGTACACTTGTGACAGAATTACCCCAAACTATTTTTTTGACTATAAAAAACCCCAAACTAGTACATCTGTGACAATTTTACCCCGAACTATTTTTTTTGACCACCAAAAATCCCAAACTGGTACACCTGTGACAATTTTACCTCGAGTAATTTTTTAATATTATTTTTTTATTTTTTGAATTTTTTTCGTTTTTCTTTTCTTTTCCTTTTCCTTTCTTTTTCTTTTTTTTTCTTCATCTTCATTGGACCAACAATGGATTGTTATATTGTAATTGATACCACAATAACGTGACACGTAACATAAATGCTACATTTTGATAAAAAAAAACATAAACTCTAAATGAAAAACTTTCTTTTATATGCATGAATTTTCATGCCAACCACTTTTTTCTACATTTAAATGTCTCGCGAAAAGGATATTATATTATTATCGTGTCTTTCTTATTTTTGGGTGTAAGTGGATAGGCAAACTGATGGGGTCCAATGCAGGCTTGTTACCTAAGCTTAGAGTACAGCTAATCAACAATTCTATACGTCCTGCTTGCCAATTTAATTTAACAGATTAATTTACAAAATTAGTATATTTTATATATAAGATGAGAGATATTATATGTGCATGGCGATTCATGAATCAATATGATCACTTGAAATATATAATAAATAAAACGCAAGAAGAATTTTTTGTACTATTTCTAATTGATATAGTAAGAAATTATAAAGAAAAAAAATTTTAGATACAAACTTACGAATTTTATTTCAATTTAATATGCCTTACCAAATTCACACTTCCCGAATTTTTTTTTTGTTTGAGGTTAAAGATGAAGGAAAAAAAAAAGGAAAGGAAAGGAAAAAGAAAAGATAAGAAAAACTAAAAAAAATTCGAAAAAATAATAAAAAAATAATATTAAAAAATTAGTTCAAGGTAAAATTGTCACAGATGTACCAGTTTGGGGTTTTTGATAGTCAAAAAAATAGTTTGAAGTAAAATTGTCACAGATGTACCAGTTTGGGGTTTTTTATTATTAAAAAAATAGTTTGGGGTAAATCTGTCACAAGTGTACCAGTTTAGAGTTTTTCGTGGTATTAACCCTAAATTAAATATGTATTTATTCAACCAGTTTTGGTTGTGGTGCATAGAAAGCTAAACCTAGGACCACAAGGCCAACTAGCAACGTCGTAATTATTAGAGTAGGAATTTCGGACGTGTGCCCAGCACTAGCACTAACACTGATACGAGGTTCAGTTATTGGCCATTGATTATTTTGCTTGATAGATCCATTCTTATGGAACGAGTGTGTTCTTGACCCTATCGGTGCTCTATTGATCCTCCTTGTTTTCTGGATTTTGCTTTGTTATGTAGTATTTTGGGCTTTGCTCTATTTTGATTTTTTTTTCCATGAAAGTCTATGTACTTCTCATATATCCTTTTGAGTAATGGATATAATTTTCTTTCCAAAAAAAAAAAGAGAGTAATCACATGCAAAAGATCCATTTGTGCAACTTGTTCCTCTTTTCTGAAATCTGCTTGTCACCCAATCAATCGAAAACATTCAATTTTGTTCTTTTCACCATCGTAACGAAATTCCCAATAATGAGGGACCAATGACTCGTCACAAATTAAAAGTTGGCCACCACCTGATTGATTACTCGACACAATCACTCTCGTGAATGGGTGGAAGAGAGACAGCTACACATCCGAGTCTAGACGATATATTTTACTTTGTAACGAGCTCAGGCGATGATAGTTCGAAAAAATTTAAATACAAGAATAATGGGAACTTCAACGTAAATAAAGCTTCAAAAAATGTTGTTAAATTATATTTCAAGTTTGATCCATTTACAATAATCCGACCCGATTGGATGAATATCCAAGTTTGACGGAACAATAAAATTCAAGAGTTGGACTCACCAAGGTTGGACGAACGAGAGGAACGATGGGCACCACAAGACAAAATAAAATCTCCCTAAAGAAACAGCCAAAAGACAAAAGGAGGGAGCACATTTTCTGTGTCTTCTGGCCGCGTAAAAAGAAAGGCAAGTGGGCCGGAGTTTTGAGAGAAAAGCCAAGAAAAAAAGGAAACCAAAAGGAAAATGGCATAATTCCATTAAAAACTCCAGACTTTATGTTATACCCCAAATTTATTTTAAACTTTTTTCTATTTCATAAAAAGTCATCAACTTTCATTTTATACCCAAATCTATCCTCTATTATTTCTCTATCCAATTATACCCTTAAAATTTGATGTGTCATCTATTTGTCATTTTTTACACGTAAGCTTAGTTGAATTTCTTTTTTTTTTTCTCCTTCTTCCTTTTACCGCCGCCATGGATACTGTTCATCATCTTCTTCACACAGACATGCTCAGCCACAGTTCATGGGCACTCACCCATTGCCACCCAAAACTCCAACGCCGCACCACGACCTCCGAAAACCCCTCCACGACCGTGGTTAGTCGTCGAAATCATCTCCAGTAGTCTCAGCCGAGACCCCTATTTTCGGTTCCAATTTTCAAGCTTCAAAAAGGCATTTTTATTGGCCGTTACCTTCACACTCAGTCATCCCCGAAGCTTTGTAGATCCATTTCGTGCCCGGGCAACGACAGAACGAGCCCAAGCTCTTCTCTCTCTCTCTCACTCTGTGCTCTATGGTTGGCCTCCATTAATGGAGGTTGCCACCCGCGATTGAGGCATGCGACCTTACATTTGAGTTAATCTCTCCTCTTAGGCTGAACAAAATGGAACCAAGACTCAGTTTTGCACATGCCTTTGAGCTCTAACTCACATATTCACTTCAAAATCGAATCATTTTGGCCTCAAAACCCCTGATTTCGACCATTTTCAGTCCTTAAAACTCTCGGAACTTGAACTTATTTTTGGTAAGTCTCACTAAAATGCACCAAGACCCATCATCACTGTTTCAATCCACAACGAGGCCTCAATTCCTAGAGCAAGAACAGCTAAAATGCCTTCCCTGTGATTCCACCCATACCAAGTTCTGCTACTACAAGAACTCCAACCTCTTTTAGTCGCGCCGCTTTTGCAAGAGCTGTTGTGGCTACGGGACCGTCGGCAGTGCTCTACGCAACATCCCCGTTGGACGCGGCATCCCGAAGGCCACCGGTTGATCTCATGGTTTGGTTGATGGTGGTTTGTTATGGCAAAAGTGAAAGGATAAGAAGAAAGGAAAAAAATGAAAAAAAAAATTTTGAAGATTAAAATGACGTGGAACTGACTAGTCAAATTTCAAGGGCATAATTGGACGAAAAAAAACATAGGGCAGACTTGGGAAGAAAGAATTTTTTATAAGATAAAAAATAATTTTTGATAAAATTGAGATATTATTTATAATTTGAAATTTTTTATGAAATTAGGCCGAAGGAAAATATAGGATTTGGTTTTTTGTTGGAGCCTAGGTTGTCCATCTTTTGTCCAAGAGAACCGCAAAATTAGAGTTTTGGGTTGGTTTCCATCAGCAGCACACGCAGCCAAACAGCGAAGGATGCTTGGGGTTCTGTTTCTCTGTTCCCTTGCCTGCGGGGCAGCCGTACATAGGACGGTCCAACAGAAAAAGACAGTAGGTTTCTCTCTCAGCTGTTGGAGAAATACAGTAGCCTACATAGGACTGGCCGCCATTGGGTTGTTGAAGGAAGCCGCCCGAGTAGAGGTGGCCGCAGGCCAATTTTGGTCCGGAACCGGCCCGGTCAAACCCGGGCCTGGCCCGTTGACCGGGCTGGTGGTTCGGAACCGGCAAAAAAAAAATTAAAAAAAAAGCTTCAGCACAGCCTGCAGCAACCATTAAAGCCCTTTAATTCTTTTTTTAAATAAGGCAAATTTTTTTTATAATTATTTATTATTTATTTTATAATTTATTTTTAAAATTTTTAAATTACGAATCGGAATAGGCCGGTTCCGAACCGGAACAGGCCGGTTCCGAACCGGAACCGGATCCGGAACCGCTAGGGGCGGTTCCGGTTCCGGTTCACATGTGGCCACGAACCGGAACCGGCCGGTTCCGAACCGTGGCCATCTCTACGCCCGAGGACTCCACGAAGCAGCCGCACAGTAAACTCCTCGAAACCTATGCGTTGAGTTTTATTTCGGTTGGTCGAGAGGCAAAGCTTAAATATCCTAAATTTGTGCCGTGATTCTTTATATTCAAGTGAGTTGTTTATTTATAAACACTTTGAGTTTTGCTATAATTTTAAGTGTGAAAAATATTTCGAGCGTTTGAGTGACTATAAACTTTAATTTTTCTCATGGATGTAAATAACGATATTCGGATCGAATCACACGATGTTCTTTATTGTTTTACGTTTATTTCTTCGGTGTTTTCACATTGACTTAAATTACAAAATCTCGATTAGCTTTCGCGTTAATATTGGTAATAAGTTTTAAGATTAAAAACATATCAAAGCCAACGGTTAGACTAGTAAAACTCTTTGGATAACACTGATCCCACCTCTTCGTTTGACTTCAAAAGGTGGGAGCAATCGAATTTAAAACCTCTAAGCTACTCTTTCTTCTCGAGCTATATGTGGCTACAAGCTCTATATATATAGTTGGAGCTTTAACGATTTCCCAACAAGGCATACGAACATACATCCAGTTCTCTCCATGCAAGCACAAGCCATCCACTCAATCATCATGTCCTCAAAGATCACTCTCCACTTCCTTCTTCTTACCATCACGTCCTTCTTGTTCTTCTCCATGGGTGGTGTCCACGGCGAAGCCGCTCGCCCTTGTCCGATCGATGCCATATACCAATTTGGAGACTCGACCTCCGACACCGGCAATCTCATCCACATGGTGGGTCCCAACGGGCCCACCTCCCGGGCTGCTCGTTTCCCATATGGCGAGACTCTCGGCAAGCCCACCGGTCACTTCTCTGATGGCCGCCTCATAGTCGACTACTTTACTCTACACTTCTCTTTCTATGTTTCTGTTTTTGGGCATTTACACAAATGGAGAAGGCGGGGCTATTTATAGCCTTCATCCGCCGACTCTCTCAGCAAATTATCTCCGACACAAGTATAGACTTTTGCTTCTATTTTGCGCGTTGGACAATCTACAATTACTAGTTCTAACTACCGCTAAGTTAAGCTACACCCACAAGGTCTAACTACCTCTGAATGTATTTTTCAGCCACTTAATATACTTTTGATGTAGAATGTTCAAGAAAGGACAATAATCTAGAAAAATCTAGGCTAATGAAGACAATTCTCGAAAAAGGAAGAAAGAGAGAGAGAGGCAGTGTTTCTCAGTACTCCCCCTTATAGACTACTCTCTCTCACCGTAGACCTTGCCACTATGCCAATGCCGCTTTTGAACTCTTCAGATGTCTTCCTAGCTCCATTTCACACCTTTCGAAGCTTCCTTGTATGTAGATGGCTCTATTACTCTATCTTCAGTTGCTTCTGTGACTGCAACTTTCCACCGGGCTTTGTGAAGCTTAAATTTCAGTAATGCTTCTTTTCCCTTCGTCTCAGTCTTCATACTCATGCAGTCAAGCCTCTTGGTCGTGATTTTCATTTCGTGCTTAAGTTGATTTAACTCCATCTGCATCACTTTGATGTCGACAGCTTGGTCCTTCTTCTCGTGGGTTTCTTCTCCTCAGTAGTAATTCCGTTCCATTTCTACCCCAAAATGTTTGAAGTCTTTTTAATATCTACTTCTAGATTCTTCTTCTTCATATCATTTCTCTGGGCAATATTTCTTTTTCTCCTTGTGTGTCTTGGCTCTCCCATACTTGAATTCCTTGATCTTCCACAAATTCTTGAGCTCACGTTGAAGCTTCTTGTGCTCTCTTTCTTTTGCCTGGAGCTCCTTGTCCTTCTGCCTTACCATTTCATTCCTCTTCTTCAACATCTTAACCATCTTCACGTTCTTGATTCTCAACTTCTTCATCATCTCTTGCATCTCTTGCCGTTCCTTCTCACAACTGCTTGTGGGTGTCGTTGCTTGCTTCTTCGAGTTCTCCCTCGACTTGCTCTTCTTTGGGGATGTGAAAAGGGCTATTAAATCATCTGAGTCAATGATACAGGCAGTTGCGAGCTCCTCGTTCCTTCACTACAACAGGAGCTTGAAAGTTCCATTCTTCCTCGCTTTCAATATCCTTGTTGATAAAGGCTGCAGCATTTCCCTACTATCGCCTGAACCAAAAAACTCTAGCAATGTGTCCTACCTTGTCGCAGATGTAGCACCGTGTCCTATGCCTTTTGTTGCTCTCATCTTCATTGCCATCCTCGTCATGATCTTGATGAGCTCCCCTTGGGTGAGCGCTTCTCCATTTTTGTTGCCACTTCCATGACTTTTCCTTTGCTCGCCATCTTCAGTGCCAGCACCATTTCTCATCTGGCTCTTGAGCTCTCTTTTATTGCTAAAGAATGCAGTTTCATCATCCTTAATCGAGGCCTTAGACATTTGTTTGACTAAAGCCTCTTGATTGGCCAATTATATTGTCCAACTCGGTCAAAGTTGGTTCTTTCACCCATCCACGGGTGGCCATAACAATACTGTTATTCTCTTGCCATAACCCGTGAATACTACTTCTTCTCATTCTTGCTTTAGAGATGGCATTTTGAGGATCTGACTTTGTAATTCACAGAAAGATCTAACTTAGAAAATTGACTTACTGTCATATTTTGATGCAAGATTGAGAGGAGCTCGTTTTCTGACTTTTGTAGCTTGGCATCATTCGTCCTTGCAAACAATTCCTCTAAGCTACTTCATGCCTCCTTCAGGGTTTTTGTGCTCTTGATAGACTGTAACAATTGATCCTCTACAACAACAAGAAGAAGAACATAAGGAGCCTTACCTGCTTTGTTGGTGTGATGTTGTTGCCGCTAACAATTTCCCACAAATTTTGACCCAGCAATATTATGTGCGGATACTCCAATTACTTAATTGGAGTTGTTGAGATTCTCTACGCTGCTTGCCAAACTTGAAAAGTCCACCATATGCCCCACATTAAACCATGTAAGCATGGTCCTAGATCAACCGACTTCGTAGTCTCCGACTTGTGAACTAACAGAACTCCAGCATACTTCGATCCTTGATCACCTACTCACATACAATGATCCCTAACTACACTGTCTTTGGGTACCACGACTCTCAATCGTTGGATTGATGATCCCCACCTACCTTAGTCTGATATCACTTGTTGAGAATTTACAATTAACACTCTCTTAATATTATACGAACACTCAACACCACTCACACATTACTCGGACACTTCTCTTTACATGTTTCTATTTTTGGGCGTTTACACAAATGGAGAAGGCTGTACTATTTATAGCCTTCATCCACCGACTCTCTAAGCAAATTATCTCTTACACAAGTATAGAATTTTGCTTCTATTTTACGTGCTGAACAATCTACAACCACTTGCTCTAACTACCACTAAGTTAAGCTGCACACCTCAAGGTCTAACTACCTCTTCATATATTTTTCAGCCACTTATTATACTTCTGATGCAGAATGTTCAAGAAAGGACAATAATCTAGAAAAATGTAGGCTAATGAAGATAATTTTGGAAAAGGAAAGAGAGAAAGGCGGTGTTTATAAATATAGAATTGTATTAATTGCCACACAATAGATTAAGGAGTTTTTGAATAATTTTTCCACACTACATCAGTCAAATCAGTATGTGATTACCGTCAAATCAGTAAGTGATTGTCAACTTCACCGGCTTGAGAATATCATCCATGGATGTATCAATATGATCAGACGTAGGAAGTCTAGCACGTCGGGCAAGAACCAAATGAGCCGATGCCATGGAACTTGTTGATCCGGTTCCTAACAGAAACTAGGGCAATTGCGGAAGTTCCGGGCCCGCCCTTCGAAGAAACTGTGCAAACTACTCTATCGTTGGGAGAAGAGTTGGGGAAAAGAACATAGAAATAATCTCTTTTTGCAGTAGTGCAAATAGTAATCTTACTTAGCATTAGTTTATTTCAGATTTTATTGTACCGCATCACTAAGTTGGTTTAGAGAAGACGCTTCTTGATAATTAAGACATTGCATAAACAAATTCCAATTTCCAAGAAATAAATTAAAAGAGCCTCGTGTCCATCATCCTCTTGTAAATTTACAGAACTTTTCCAAGCTCGATTTCAACTTGAGTTTTTTGACTTGACCAAGCAAGGAAGACCAACAATAAAATCAGATTAGATTCTAGTCTACAAGTGTCTGGGGCACTTGTTAAGCATTTTTTATGTAAAATAATTCAATTTTAAAAGTATCGATTATGCGTGACATACACAAGAATAATTGGTGCTTTAAAAACCTTAAAATTTCCTTTGTTGGCTTCTTAACACTAATTTAAGACACTCGTTGATAAAATTCGTAACTTTATCTAGTCAGAGAGAGAAGAAAAAAGGGATGAATGGGATGACCGAGAATCAAAAGAAAATGGAATATTCGTTCCAAGGACCAAATCCATCAAGAAAATGACCCATGCAATTTTCGAAGCCAACTTTCACACGACAGAGAAACAATGCCACGTGCGGTCGTAATTGAATCGTAACCCTAAGAGACCCCCGTAAGCTATCCTAGATTCAATTTTCTATCAAGCATATGTTCAGTCACTACCAAGAAAAGTACGCCATTGATTTAAACAAAATCATCCCGAGTCACGAATTAGCACATTAATCTTTTGAGCTAGGAAAGAAATGGGCACAGGTCTCGGTCAAATGATCTAAATACGGAATTTCTATTGTTTGTACTCGGTCATGTTCGGAACGCAATTTTCCTTTCACCGTACTTCGAATTGTGGGGTCGTCAAAACTCGACAATAATAGTCCCGTGAGGTACGTGCCTATAAAAATAAAGTGGAGGGATTGAATCAATGCAGAACATTCAATTTTGTTCTTTTCACCAACATTACGAAGTTCCCAATCGTGAGGGACAAATAGACTCGTCATAAATTCAAAGTCGGCAACCACCTGATTAATTACGGGACCCAAATCACTTTCGCATGTCTCCTTCTACGGCGTTTACTTTTCTTCAAGGGTCCAGTCGGGGTGGGTCCGATTGAATGGAGTGGAAGAGAGAGGTCCATATTCGAGTCTAGACGACATATTTCACTTTGTAACAAGCTCAAGTAATGATAGTTTGAAAAAATTTAAAAATAAGAGCAATGGGAACTTCGCCGTAAATAAAGGGGTGCGTTTATTTTGCCGAAAATGAATAATTTGTAAAATATTTTTCTAAAACGATTGCTTGTGTAATTTGAAATAATTAATCAATGAATAATGTTATCATTATCGACAGTAATTTATGTCCAAAAACTTTCGTTGACAATCAAAGTAGTTTTTGTTCATTCATTTTAGTAAGCGATACAATAAATTGTAATCGATAATGATAACATTTTTCATTGATCAATTATTTCAAGTTATACAAATATCGTTTTTAGGAAAATATTTTTCAAATAATTTATTTTCCATAAAATAAACGTTGGCGAGGCTTCGAAAGATATATGGAGTAAAACATATCAAAGTCAACGGTAAGATTAGTAAAACTCTTTAAATGAGACTTAGGGCCCGTTTGCCAACGTGTCAAATATTAAAAATTTCTGTTATTTTGTTTTCAAAATCAGTTTGAGAACAAAAATCTGTTTATTAAAATTTTTTTGTCCGGGCACAATTTCGCAAAAAATTAATTCCAAAATCAGTTTTGAAACAGAATCAAGAAGAAAAAAAAATAGTTTCTTAATTCTGGAATAATTTTTCTGGAACTGATTCTTCTTGGTTTTCTTCTTTCTTTTTTATTTGTTCTTCATCTTCTTCCTAGCCTACCGTCGGTGACCGGCCATCAGTGACCGACCAGGGCTGGCGAGGGTGGCCCTCGTCACCCCCAACAACGGCAAGATCGGCCTTGCCTAGATCTGGCGAGGCCGACCTCACTGTTGTGGGGGGTGGCAACAATGAGGTTGGCCTCGCCTTGGCTAGATGAGGTTCGACCTCACTATAATCTGGCGAGGCTAACCTCGCCATCATTGGGGATGGCGATAGCGAGGTCGGCCTCACTAGATCTGGGCAAGGTCGAGCCTTGCCCGGCCATGGTGAAGTCGACCTCACAGTCGCGAGGGGTGGCGACGGCGAGGTCGGCCTCGCTTGGCCGGGCAAGGCTCAACCTCGCCGGCCTTGGCCTCCGGCGCCGGCGATCGACCATGGCCAAGGAAAATAAAAAAATATTTAAAATATTATTAATAAAAAGAAATTTTGTGTAGTTACCAAACACATTTATGTTCTTTTTCTATTCTAAAAATATAAATTTTATGCAATTACCAAAAGCCTTTAAATGTTTAGAAATTGTTTTCAAATACAAAATAAAAAAGAATCATTTTTAACTATAATCTATTCTCGGACACAGAATGATTATCATACGTAGCCTTATCTCACCTCTTGGTGTGACTTCAATTGATGGGAGCAATCGAATTTGAAACCTCTAACCTACTCTTGCTTCTCGAGCTATAAGTGGCTACAAGTCAAAAGAAGAATTAAGTTCTCTCTCTATACATCTAGTATAAAGTCGAAGCTTTAACGATTTTCCGACAAGGTAAACGAACATCCATCCAGTTCTCTCCACGAAAGCACAAGCCATCCACTCAGTCATCATGCCCTCAAAGATCCCTCTCCATTTCCTTCTTCTCACCATCACGTCCTTCTTGTTCTTCTCCACGGGCCGTGTCCACGGCAAGGCCGCTCGTCCTTGTCCAATCAACGCCATGTACCAGTTTGGAGACTCGACCTCCGACACCGGCAACCTCATCCGCATGGTGGGTCCCAACGGCACCGGCTCCCAACCTGCTCGTCTCCCATATGGCGAGACTCTCGGCAAGCCCACCGGTCGCTTCTCCGATGGCCGCCTCATAGTCGACTACTTTGGTACAGGACTAAAATAACCCAAAACCTCCCAGGAAAATGAGTGCTATGTAAAACTATGACACTGATGATCACCAATGGTTTAAAATGATCCTTTTTCTTTGGCAGCTATGGCTCTTGGCCTTCCTCTTGTGAATCCCTATTTGGGCAAAAATCTTTCCTTTGAGCATGGAATCAACTTCGCCGTCGCCGGAAGCACCGTCCTCAACTCTTCATTCTACGCTGCAAGAAACGTCACCGTGCTGGCATCTGATGTTCCCTTGCGCCTCCAGCTCAACTGGTTCAGAAACCATCTCAATTCAACCTGCGGGTCACAAATTGGTATGCCACAACTCTCCTTTTCATGTCTAGTGACTTTGCATAATATACGATCTATTATTTTATTACTGTATGACTGGTATTGCTGTGATTGTCATTGTGATTTTGACATGCGATTTTGTGTCAGAGTGTGGGAAGAAGTTGAAGAGATCTCTTGTGATTGTTGGGGAGATGGGAAGCAATGACTTCCTCTTTTCTTTTCTCTACGGGAAATCTATTCTAGAAGTACTGACTTATGTGCCTCCCCTGGTTGAAGAAACCATAAATGTCACGAGGGTAAGATCGATTTAGAGCACGTTGTTCTGTTTTTTTTCCCGTAACCACGAATACCCATCTTGAATGGATAAACCCCGAACTCCCGAAATACCCAATTAAACTCGTGAACTTTGCATTTTCTTTATTGATCTGCCTGTGCCTGGCATGATTTACCAAATATTTCCAGCGGAAGTGTCATAAACTCACTCCCCCTAATGTCTAATGAAATATATACATAGAACAGAACTACTAATTCGGTATAAATTCAGTTTAAGACTGGACATCTCTTCTATAGTGCAGGAGCTGATTAAACTGGGTGCCTCCAAAGTAGTGGTGTTCGGAGACTTTGCCATCGGATGCTCCCCTATATACCTGACTAATTTCAAGAGCAATAATTCAAACGCATACGACAACAAAGGTTGCCTAAAAGCATACAACGCCTTTTCACAATTCCGCAACGCTCACGTTCAAGTCGCACTTGCTAAGCTTAGACAGGAATTCCCTCGAGCCACCATACTCTATGGAGACTACTACAATGGCTATAAGTACGTGCTTGACCGAGCCTCTCATCTTGGTAAAGACATCCATGTTCACCGTCTTTGTTTCATCATGTGCCGTCATAGACTTTATCGCTTTGGCTATGCTGTCAACCTCCCGTGCTAAAAAGGAGGGGACGATTTCTTGCTCCACGTTGTAGGATTCGACCCAAAATCAGCTTTGAAAGCTTGTTGCGGAACTGGGGGATCATACAACTACGACTTCACCCAAACGTGTGGATCGACAGGTGTCATGGCTTGCCCCAATCCAAATGAGTTCATAAGCTGGGATGGTATACATCTGACGCAGGAGGCACATCGCCGTATTACAGAGTACAACATCAACAAAATCTTCCCGGAACTGTCTTGTGCCACATAGAGTCAAGGGCAACACCAGCTCACCCGTACATAATTAACTATTCATCTCAAATATAGTTCAAATCTCTTTTCCCTGTACTCGGAATAAAGGATGATCTACTCAAATAAAGCGGGAGCTGGTTGAATCATAAAGTACACAATAAACTACTTTTGCTAGTACAAATGTCGAGATGGCATCTTCCTTTCTGGAGACAGCTTTACTGATTTAGTATCTAGTAGCGGAACATTCTCTCAGCATCTTCGGGATTTTTACATTACAAATCCTTGTGTACACTGAGGACAAAAATTCATCTAGACCTGCACTGATTCACATCAGGGAGAAGGGGAACATGAAAGAAAGAGGGTACATAGCAATGTTCTTCTAACTATTATAATGGACAGCTCGCATTCGATGCGATAAGAGTAACAGAACCATATGAAATTACATGACTCGTCCACTGGAAAGATGTTATAGTGATGCTTTGTTTCTCTATCCACTCTCGGCATTCTCCATGGGAGCATCTAATAGGGGGAATGATCACTATTCTTTTGCAAACCAGTTAATGCAGAACCACCGCATCTTTATTCCGATCCTTTGGAGGTTACCAACATCCTCAAAGTTTTCATGAATTTGGAACTTTAGATGCAGAAGACAAATCTATTCTTTGACATAAACTTGCCATATGATGTGGGAGCCTCAGGCACCGCAATGCCCTTTCCAGAATCTTGCAATCTGTCACCTACTACTTTGAGTTTCGTTTGAAGGTCCGCTGAGAACTAATGACCACAGATACCATTCCAGAGGAGAAAATAACAGAAGAAACAGAGCTTTGTACCTCAAGAACGTTCTTGTCTCTCTTTTGGATACACTGTGTCGAAAACAATCCTTGCCAATGTACGACGAACCTCTTGCAAGCTCCCCGATGACAAGGAATCGTAGTCAATTTTTAACTGTCTAGGCACAGTTCCCCTCTCCATGCCCCTTCTGACACAATCAAATATCCTGCATGTTTTCTGTAGCAAGGCCTCCGGAATAAAAACCTTAATTGAAAAACAGATGTTCAGTAATGCACACAAAACCACTGAAATGTGATGTTAAAGTGAGTATTAAAATGTCATTAGCAGGTTGAATTCAAATGAACATAAAATATACTGAGAATTTCAAGTTAGTTGATAAATATCAAAGAAAGAGATAAACTGTTAGAATAGGACCACTTGTATAGCAATAATTGAAATAGCACGAAATAGCAAAAAAAAATCATACGAGATTTCATAAAAGATTACTTTTTCCCCAGATGGATTGGGCAAACCAAAATGACAGCAATGAATAATCATCTCACCCTGTGCATCTATTTGTTTTATCTAAACTGGGAGACTATTGCAACAAGTATTACCAACACCCATGTCACACGACATATTGGGTTCTTACCAAATCAGAGCGAGGTGCTTGGGGGTACATGCTCATTGCTTGGGAAACATAATGTGCACAAGTGATCTTAAATAATACATCCTTGATTGATGCAGCAAGATCAATAACGTCATCCCTCATTGCAAGTTTTGAGTGAAGCACCGGAGATTCTCGAAGCTCCAGATAACGGGAGTCATGTGGTTGATTGATTCCTCTTGCTATTTCTATAGCTTCCAACAAAGAACCACCACTATGGAGAACAAGGCTGAATGCAGCAACAACCAAAGGGTCCCGTGGTTTATCAACAAGAGCCTTATGAAATGCCAATATAGCTAACCTGTAACAGCAACACCACTAGTACATTGTAGGCAGCTCAAAATAATTCATTTTAGTGTCCAAGAGATCAAGCTAACTAGAAACAAATGTTATGCATCACAAGAAAAAGAATGCAATGAAGTAGAAACACAAACGGTGATCTGGAAGCTCGCTTGTCAACTAGCATGATATCAGCTAAAGCGTATTCATATTAGAATCACGGAGTCATACTGTCCATGAATACGTGTGTTTGTGTGTGTGTGTGTGTGTGTGTGTGTGTGAGAGAGAGAGAGAGAGAGAGAGAGAGAGAATTAACAAGTGCTAAATCTCCTTTATCTTAAAAAGGAAGGTTTTCTCCTCAGAGCCAAAAGATTTGTGAAGAAACTCAAGCATTCATGCAGCGCAATAACATTTGGGTCATGTTCACTGACGCAAGGACATACGATGATGATCAGCAGCTAAAATTGCCTAATTGAAGGTGCAAACAACGAGATCTCGAAGGAGCAGCTTCCATGAGTCCTGAGCTCCATGCTACAAGTTCCACAATATTAGACTGAATTGCTGAAAGATCTTACCATAAGCTACTATGACATGGCCGATCAGGTGCCACCACTTTATCAAGGCTGGCAAACAATGACTGCAACAGAGACAATGTGACAATGACTGTGAAATGAAAATGAGTATATATAAACTTTAATTACGAGAATATGTGATTTCCAAATACAAGATCTTTTCTTGTAGTTGACTGTTAGATTATAAGGATACTATATGACGAAACATCTAAAGGATGTTGTCCTGTGAAAAATAAAAGGGAACAGTGCAGACCCAGACTAACCAGAAGCAAGTTAGATCCTTTATCACGTCTCTTGAAATGTTGGGAAACAAAGTATGATGCCTGTATGATTTTGCTGATTAGAAAATCTTTACAAGGAGAGATGTGAAAAAGGATTCGTTCTTGAAGATTATCAAAACCTGGAGAAAGACTGCGTACTTGGAAGGGCAAAAGCAATTCTAGAAGTCCAAATCTCCATAGCAATCTCAAAGAAGCTTCCCCAGATCCAAATGACAACATATAATTCACCTCCATGAGAATTCTACCCTGGAGAAATGGATGCCAGAGAGCATGAGATTCAAGTAACAGTAGTGTAGCCATGGAAGACAAGAAACCAATATACCTTGTCGAGTCTCAATACAGAACGGGATAAGACCCTCAGAGAAAGAGCTATTTCTCTAGTGAAACGAAATCCCAACCGGGATGCGACTCTAAATGCACGTAAAATGCGAGCTGTAAATAGTGTTAAAGAAGTCAGATATCTCTCTTGAGGTTAAATTCAACAGCATAAAACTTACAACTTCCAAACCAGCAATTTGAACACCACAAAAGGATGAAGACTTACCACAGTCTTCCACAAATGAAAGATTTGCAGGTATTACTGTTCGCACCTACAAGCAAAGACTCCTTATGAGATCCACCAGTTTAGTGATTTTTAACATAAGTAAGGCAGTTTAAAATAACTTTGGGCCACTTGCGTACTTTAGCTTTCTTAATATCCTCCATTCCCCCAACATAATCATATATTATCTTTGCGTAGGGATCAAAGAATAATCTGCATAAAGAAATAGATATCTTAGAAAAAATTCTTAGAAATTATTCTCACCAATAGAAGCGACATCATAGAGCATCTATATATACTGTCAAAGCAATAACATAAATTGACTCCGAGTCAGATTCAAGCAACTAACCCATTGACCGTGAAATCCCGCTTTAGGCAATTCTTCCATCGCATATAATCCCGTTCACAGCACCCAGGAGGTCTTTTGACATTGTTTCTGAGCCCCCCAAAAGAGTTCCTTCCAGAGGTGCTAAAGCTGGAAACCTATCCGGGAAAAATAATCAACAGAAAATGATGCATATAGTACTTCACTTTGCTAACAAAAGATGGCACAAAGAAAAGTTAACTTAGTACATGCTATGTACCAACCTCAACAATAGTTTCATCGACATGTACATGGCATATTGGAAATCGTCGGCCAATAACTTCACATCTTGAAAAGGCATTTCGTACCTAAGACAGTTGAGGAATGACGTTTAAATAACCACCTTAACATTTTTAGCAATTAAAATTACCATGAAATAACCAAACTAGTAATAATCGTCACTAGAAGTCAAATCCTAAGCCTTTTCATTTGCACAAAGTACTTCAAAACTGTTTTACAAAGTTCAAATGTGACCATTCCATAATTTTCATCCCCAATTTTCCCCACATGGAACTTCCCCAATTTTTCCAACGTGGCGCCTATTACAGGATGCCATGCAAAAAAGTCAAGGTCATTGATGACGGGAGGTCTAAATTGCAAATTCTAAACAAGATTTATAACTACATTTTGGAAATTAAAAAGGTTTAAGACTCAACTACATCTCTAGCAAAAGGTTTAGGACTTCAGGCGTAATTTTCCCTCTAAAATTTGCCCCTAATAATGAAGGAAAAAACAACGCCTCATCATGGCCACAAAGACATTTTCATCCTTAGGCAGGCTAAGCAGTCCTAACATTTTCCAGGTGGCTAGAATTTTAAGCAAAAGAATGAGAGGAAAATTGGTAGTTTAATTTTTACATAAAAACAGTAAGATTACTGACATTTTCCTCAATCACGCTCATAAGAAAATAACTCCATATGAGAAATCTAAGGTGCATAAATGAACATATCATCTACTATTTGGATCCAATCCTCTAGCAAGACTTCGTAACAAACCTCAAAGCCTACGGATTGCCAAGCTACCAAAGTTGTACACCTACGGATCTACATTATCTCTGAGTCATCCATTTGGATACCCTACAATAGATATATTAATGAATCCCATTAAGACATACATTAATTTTTGGTCACTTTTACAACATAAATTAGAACTCAGTTATATCAATCAAAGAAATAGAACTAAGTTAGTTTAAACTTAAGAAAGATCACAACTTGTCCAGACTTAAAAGGTTAAGATTGTGTAGTGACTGGGTCGTGAAAAATTAACCTTGGTTGAAAATGTCCAAGAAGAAATTAAAAAAAGTTTGTGCTTGTTGCATGCTCAATACAGTTCGGACACTCTTTTTTTTTGAAAAAAAAACTTGGTCCGATGTCATAATTTTTGTCAATTTTGGAGTTTGTGTCAAAGGTTTTAATACTTTAAGCTAATCATGAGCACATTTAAAAACCATCCAACAAAATAATGTACTATCATCAAGTGAACCTTTGCCGATTAAGTGGCATAGCAGAAGACCCAGTCAATGTGGTTTGAGAAAATTAGGGACATGACTGAAAGAAGAACAAATATTAAAGATAGGGTGCCGCCAATTTTACATAAGATTGGGAGGGTATGGCTCTTATCGTAAATTAATATCACAGCAAAGTAGACACGAATGGTGATTAGGCGAGTGTCCAACACTATATGCAATTTAATTTAGCATGACCGTGTTCGATCAATGGTTTCTAAAGTACAGCCTTTAGTATTATCACATTTCTTCCAGGCATACACAGCATCTCAGCTGCCAAGAGGTGCTTAATCAACCAATTATCCAAGAAAGAGTAACCTGTTTGAGCTCAGCTGAGGTTATAATGTCGAAGTCTTTTGGCGTTCTCTTCAATATAAGATCCCGCACGCAGCCTCCAACCAGATATACCTCATAACCTACAATAAAAAGTGAGATCATGTCCATGCACAAACCAATGCCCAATGTGCGACTTTCGCAATCAGGTAATACGCAAAATATATGCTGCCCTAGTCGAAATTGTACATTGCCTTGTCATCTTTTTCTATCAACACATCGTTTGCAGCATATGAACAGATACCTTGATGCCAGCTAATTACATTACATCACCTTTAGCAACTAAAGCTACTTCGACTGACCAACATATTATATTGCACACGAAGTCGAAAACACCCCCACAAAGCCTTTACCTTTTTTCTTTAACGCATTCAGAACCACTCTCGTGGGCTTCGAAATCATCGAACTTCTGATGCCAAGGTCCACAGAACTCAGCTTCTTCCATCGAGGTGCCCGGCTGTCACCGTCTACAAAACAAAACAAACAACATTCGATTACCACATAAGTACATAAAACTTCAACTTCACCAAAAGAAAAAAGGATTCCAACCGAGCTCACACTGACCCTCTCCGATCAAACGACCAGCATTTTCCGTCCGCTTTTCCTCTACAAAGCCCGAGGATTCGACTCCAACGGCGCAGCTGCTGCTGCTGCTGCTTCCCACCTGCAGACTCCCACAACCATCCTCTTGTCCTAACCATCGCCACGAAAAGGGCAGAGGAGAAGCTCAAGAGAGAGGTACCGACCTTGGAGATGCAGAAAACGAGGGGGCGATGACGGTAGAGCGAAACCCGCGAGAATGCGCACGAGAAGCCGAGGGCGGCCGCAGCGAGCGCCATCGATGAGTGCCGCGTGGGTGATTCACCATGTCATGGGCGGGGGGTGGGGGGTGTTTCGCCGATCGGAAATCGGTGGCCCGGCACCGGAGAGCGCGGCGAGCGAGGGCGGAACTGCGAAGCGGCGGTGGCGGCTTTTCGGTAGGACTTGAAAAACCATGGAAATGTGCAGAGGATGAAGATGATCTTGCCCATGGGTAATGTCAATGGGCCGAAATGGGCTTAAGCCCATGCCGGGGGCTCTAGAATTGGGCTTCTTAGGGTCCAACGAGGAGCAATTTATTGGACAGCTTCGAGTAGACTCGTTAGACGTGTGTATCGGGTCAAGTCGAAGATGATCCGGCCCAAATTGACCCATTTGAACCCATTTTTCACACAATATAAATATAGTAACATATACCTAACCCGAACCATATTGCTAAAACATTTCTATATTTAACGTACCAAAATTAAGATGAGAGTATAGAGTGAACGAGCACAAGATCGAATGTGGGCAAAAGAGTGAAGAGAGAGTTATAGAGGTAAGTTGGGTCTAAATAAGTTTGAACCGATTGAACAATTACAATATTTTGATATTTACTATTCTAAACTCATTTACAATCTATTTACTGAATATAACAACTCAATCCATCCAACATGAGTTAAGAAATAGGTCTATGGCCCATTTTGATAGGTGTAAGTTCTAGCCAAATTAAAAGTAATTAATTATAAAATACACAAATAATGACACAAATTTCCAAGAAGTCTCAATTCATCGTTGATTTAATGGTTAATGAGAAACATCATAGTGTAAATCTCAATATCGAAAATGGATCAGATTATTCATGCGATATTCTCTTTGCACTAACGGTGTATGCTTTAATTTTCTCCCTAATTAATTGGGCACAAAATTCATTGCCTTCTTTGGTTTTTTAGTTTTTAAAAGTTATGAGCATATTTGAGTGGTATAATCATAGCGTTTCAAAATGTATTTTTGAGGATTATGTGACCCTACCAAATTTCTCACGAGAGTGACGAGACCCTTCAAAACGATTAGTAAAAGCACGAGGCGTGAGTTTCAAATTACTCGTCCGTTGGTGAATATCACTTGAACCGTTAGTGTAGTGTAATTTTATCTTGTTGGACGATTATCTTCTGCCGTCTTTAAGCGGCTGGCGATGTAGAACCATCTCATTACCCAATGTGTGGCAACAGATTGTTGTTACTAGTAGCATTGTTAATCTCTAGTTGATTTCTCGTTCTTGCCACGCGATCTCCTCAAATTAACAAAAGAGTCACATTGGGCAATGCCAAAGAAATGTTTCATAGAAAAAGTGAAAATCTAAAAATATGGATGAATTTGATGAATTTTAAGGAAACTGGTTTTTTTGTTGATTTTGGACAACAAAAATGAATGACCGGATCTGAGTAGATCCTTAAAAGGCTTAAGGGGAGACAGTAACTCCTTGGTATGATGAAGAGATCTCCCTATAAGTTTTCTTCGTATTCCTTTTCTCCTGGAAAGAAAAATAATGGGAGAAAACTTGGGGGCCTCTTGGGTGAAGAGGGTAAACTCCATGTCAGTTTCCACTGACTATTTTCTAGGTAGGTCGGTATAGTAATCACTTGTGCCCGGGGATGGTAGAAGGGGAGTTTTGGCTCCTGCCGGTTGGCCTATTCTTAGCATAATGTCTTACAACCGACTTACCAACCAATACCCCAGTTACATGACATTGTATCGCAAAGGAATTGACAATGCAAGTACCGAAAACTAAAGGTCGCGGGAAATGTAAAGGGTACGGGAAATTGAAATGTTGAAATGATGAATATGCAAACATTTTATAGATGAAAGTATATATAAAAGAACAAATGTTTGTCATTGCTTATGTGAGATAGCTACAACGTGTGCTTTTATATCCCATTGACAACATTTCTCATAATACAGTTGTGGATTCTAAATCGATGGGTAATTTCATATTACTATTGATATTTAATTACACATCACGAGGTTCTAGCCATGATTATGCACAAAAAAGTTGCAAAATTTGAGAATACCGCAACGGCCACTTAGCAATTACGTGTTCATGTCTATCCATCGTCTCTATCCTCGATTGACATGCTGGCAAACTCTATCTTGTTCATACATGGCAAAATTTCAATATTTGAAAAATTTGTAACGACAGCTGTCGATTGCTTTCTCCGTGGTTAGCCGACCAGCCTTTTCAAGTAACTACAAGCCCAAAAACGCTACCTCGTCCTATCCAGGTTGGAAATAGCCGGGTTGGTACGCATTTTGGTCCTTGCCCATTTTTCCTTGCACATCCCTAATGGCATCAAATTTAAGAAAAAACCATATCTTGACGATTGGAGTGTCTCACAATATCTATAGATAGCATCTCAATTCCAAAAAAAAGAAAAAGAAAATTTCTATATCATCTAAAATCAATTTCTTACCAATTCTTTCCATATAAAAAGGAAAAGCACATAGGCAAATCTTCGTTGACCAGGAGCACCTGAGTGACTGAGTCCCACCCTCAAGACTCGCTCAGACACAACACTCTCTCTGTCTCTCTCCCTGTCTCTCCAATGGCGGCTGAGCTACACTTGCTGGAGTCCCCGCTCGGCGACGACGTCGCCTCCGCCGCCATAGCCGCGGCGCTGCCGGCAGCCGCCGCGGCCCCGCCTCCGCCAGCCTTCGCCGCCGCCGCAGCAGCAGCCGCCGCCGCGGCCGCCCCGGCCCTGGCCCCATCGACAACCGACAATCCCGGTGCGCCGCTCGCCCCGAAGCGCCAGCGCCGGCCCAGCGTCCGCCTCGGCGAGATCGGGGGCGAGCAGCCCGGCGCGGTCGCCCACGACTCGCACGTGCGGCGCCCCAAGCCCACGTCGTCGTGGAGGCTCCCCAAGGACGCTGGCAATCCGCAGTCCTCCAAATCAGTGAAGGCCCGCTCGCTGACGCACCTCGTCAACGGCGACGGCCAGTTTCACGACCTCGAGAACACTAGCTCGGGCTTTGATTTCCCTAACAGGAAGGTGAAGGCGAGGCGCGGCATGGTGGCGAAGCGCCCGAGATCGAGCTGGACGTCGTCGAAGCTGGACCACGTCGCGGACAACATCAGAGAGGAGGAAGCGGAGGAGATCAACGAGGGTTTCCGGGACTTCGGTGCCGCCGATTCCGGCTCCCCGACGAAGGAGCTCAGCCCGGCTTCCATCGGCGATGCCGCGGCGCTCGACAACTGGCGGAGAAGGCCGAGCCGCGGCAAAGCCTCTCTGAGCCGCGACAATGGCGGAAACGAGTTCGACGCTGCACGAGAATCCGACTATAGGGACGGGAAAGGAGGAAGCAGCGACGGGGTCCGGAGTTGGCTGGTGGAATTGGGGCTTAGCCGGTACGCTCCAGTTTTCGAGATTCATGAGGTTGACGACGAGGTTTTGCCGATGCTGACGCTGGAGGATTTGAAGGATATGGGGATAAATGCTGTGGGATCGAGGAGGAAGATGTACGCTGCAATCCTGAAGCTTCGCAAGGGTTTCTCGTGATGTGAGTTGCTCTTTTGATGCAACCCAGTAGATAATGAGTGATAGCTTCTGTAACTGATAGCATTTGTCATAGATGGTTTTGGGTTTGTCCTCCTGATTATGAATAAAGATGCAAATAAATGCTCTAACTTTGATCAAATCGTGGTGCCTACTTGAGCTGAATACATTTTGTTGATAAGTAAGAGCACAAACCACCCAAGGTTGAAAAATTTGCGATTCATCTCACTGATCTTCATCCCATTGGAAGAAGAATGTGCAGAAAAGTTGAGCAAGACATTTGACTGAAATCCAGTGGCATCCCAAGCTGGAGATTGCTAATCGACGTCATTAGCTTTGTCAAAATGGACTATTAAACTTTTCGCCGGTTTACTGATAGCGCACTTTGAGATCGTATCTTGCTTGCCTCTCATATTGGCAAAGTTCTTCGATGTTCCTAATGTGTTGCAATCCTGCCTATGATGCATTGATGCAGGTTTTTGTTGGCTGATGCTCTAATTAAAACCTTCACCAGGCTGAAGATACTGTATATGCTTCACTTTCTCTGTCTCACAATACGATCTTTTAAAACGCTGCTGTTTTTTGCATACTTCACTTTCGGTATTGGGAGGGGATATCTCATAGTTTTGGAATTGGAGTCTGTGGTTTGTACATGTGTCCTCAATATAGGGCCCATTTGAAGATATGCAGTTTTTGAATGTGTGGATGCTCTGATATAAAACCATTTTGCTCAAGAGAAATGAATGAGATATCTGTTGCTTTTAGCAAATATTGTAGTGAAATTTCTGACCGGACAATGGCTATTTTCAGCCATGGAATTTAAGTTATGCTGTAGGAATGGCAGGACTTCTCTTCTTTTTCACTATCAATGATCTTGAGAGCAGAGCAGCAAAAGAGTAGGGCATAACCACATATGAGAGTTTATTGAGTTAGTGCTTCCAATTGATATTCGAACTTCATTTTCATGAAAATTTGGAGTTCTATTCATAAATTGTGCTAAAACTTGATTAAAGAACCATGTTACTGTATACAAGATGCCTATAACACGTGTTTACTTTAAAAGGCATAATATATTACATTCTAGACTTAATTGTTCTTGTGGTCGCAATTTCACTGGATTCTAAACTAACAATCGACCAATTAAATTAGCTTTTCACCAATACATCTAATTAAATATTGAGAAACATTTGCTTCAGCTGGGTGAATTGACCCTTCTGAAGCAAAATTGGTGCTACCACTGGTGAAAAATTAAACGATAAATGTGTCTCGAGCTTGTGATCGGATTAATGAATAGGTAATACATTTGTTGCATAGACGAACTGGACGCAACATTGGATGAGCAAGTCATCTCAAGGAAAGAAGAGAAAGGGGTCTGCAGCTAAATGTACGTCTCTTAGCCTATGGAAAGTCCTATTTGACCTGAGAAGTTCTTACTTATATCTATCTGGTGTTAGTCCCTTGGAACTGTTTTTGAAGAGTGGAATGGCACTCAAATGTGGTTCGAGCACTTGCACTCTCGTCAAGTACTTCAATGAGCACAATGAATATGATTTTGCACATTGCTGGCATTTCTATTAATCATCTCAAATGCTAAGAAATTTTATCCACTACGCTTTAAATCTTTTCACAAGGCCAGCAATTTTATCAATCTCAAAGAGTAAAAACACTGGTGCACAATGGTAATTGTAATTTGTTATTGCCAGCATTGATGTGTTCTTCTCATATACAAAGAACTTTTCTCATCTAACGCTTAACTCAAACCACATTGCCAATCATATAAAGGCCTTAGTTTCCTTTTGATTAGGAGCAAGTTCTTTGTGCTTTCTTTATAAAATCCCAGATTCTTAGTTGGGTTTGGTTAAGCATTAGGCCGCATATATATTATGAAGTTAATGCTGGCTCAGCTCAGGGAAAGTTTCTGTGCCAGTAATGTTACTGACACATGTCTTGCCTCTGCTTAAAGCTTATAACCTATAGAGAGCATAGGATCTAGCTGTTGAATGAAAATAAACATATTGACTTAATTTCCACTAGAAAATGACTCTACAAGAATTAGGTTATGTGATTATCTGCAGAGTATTTTGGTGAGGCTTGGTAAAATAAAGATTATGTATGATATCATTTTGTTTTTGCTTGTGATGACAATTAGCCTTGTAATGGATGTGACTGTAGGTTTCTTGTGGATGGTTATGATACAAGAGAGAAGTCTAGATAAAAGTTCTACAGTTTTGGTGTGAATGATAGTTAGGGTGAAAAAATGACAAAGGTACGGCTTGCATATGTTACACTCTACGTAGAAAGGGAAATATAGTCAACGTTCGTAGTTATTTTTGAAATATCTGGGTAGTGCTAGCTCTATACAAATTTATAATCTCCAAAATGTGTGGATAACAAGACCCATGATTTGATCCTTTAATTCTTGAATTTTTTTTTTCTATTGTCTAGTCTCAAATAGATTTGTTATTCTAAGCAAATATATTCAATTCGCTTAGATTCCCAAGAGACTAAGGACAGATGAGAAATGAATGTTCAAACTTTGGCTCGCTACTTTGTTTTCGGAACTGAGCAATGAACTTATTCTTTTGGCAACAAAGAGGTGCTTGGATACCTCTCTGAGGGCTTAGAAATGGATGATGAATGTGGAAACTTTTAATCACTACATAGCGCTAGCTCATGTGCGTCCGAATGTCTGATAGGATGATTTTTTCTTGGTAAGCTTCCACCAGAGAGGAGCATCATGTTCATTTTTCTCATGGTAAGGCATTGGCTTGGAACTTAACCTTTCAGTGAAAGAGTTTGCTTGCATTTCTGACATGCTGCATCAGTTTACTGCAAATGGAAAAAGGGAAGATATAGTTGATTGGAGTTCAGTCAAATGGGATCTGCTTGGTCAATTTGCTTATCATGTTCTATATTTGCGCAATTTGAACTCAGATAGGGGTATCTTGCCTTGTGTTTGAAACTGAGTTTCTTGGTGAGTGCGATTGTGCTGTTGCATGTGTGATAGTGAAACTGAAGTAACAGTGGTTAATTGTTCACCAGTGAGAGAGCTTATGTCCTTAACATATCATTTCCCCGCTGGTATATATTAGAGTGGCTCCTGAGTTAATTAAGAAGATATTATGCCTGGGTAGCATCTTTCCTTAGTAAGGATCTAATGGACGTCAACCCTTTTATGAGAATCATTTAAAAGCCATGTATAGTTCAGCATTTCTATCTTTTAAAGAACACTACTGTTAAAGCCAAACCTTGACTCACGCTATTTTAAGGAAAGAACTTGGTCTTCATCATTACTAAAGCTCTTTTAGTTCTCTAGCCACTCAGTATCAGAAGTGTAGATGAAGTAAACAGGACATGGAATATACTTCTTGCTTTCAATTGCTTTTATATCATTCCAAACCTCAGGAATTTAACTCCGAGTCCTGGAATATGTTAAGACTAGTGACGCTGCACCCATGGAATGATTAGTAGTTACAGTATCTAGTGCCTGAATCTTAAGCATCTACTTGCAAGTTCCTTCTCTTTCTTTTAAGTTATAATAGGTCAAAATGTTAGCCACTGCTGGTTCCCCAATTAGAATCCTATTTTTCCTTTTTTACCTCAGCTGAACAACGCCAGTGGACAGGGTTCATCAATATGAAGGCCTTTGAGCAGCGCTTCTCTCTCTCTCTCTCTCTCTCTCTCTCTGTGCCTGCTTAATCATAACTATATGAGGAATTTACAGATGATTTTCCTTTCTTTTATAGCCTCCCAAATTCGTTTCTTTTCGCACTCTTCCATGAGTTTAGCCTGACTCTTTAACAGGTCAAGAAAGCTTGTTAACGATTGTACTCCTCCTGTCTTGAGCATGTCTTCCCAGCTTCTTCCAAGCAGTGAACCAGGTAATAGAAAGCTGATTGTGCAACACCCTCAGTCTTCCGGTTGATGCTTTGGTGGTCGCTTCAATCCTAAAGATTCAAGCATAGCTCTTCCTACCTGGCTTTCTACATTTCCAAGCACCTATGCTGTACTTTGGGATGGGAAGGGAGAAGAAATAGTTAGGTTTCTGAGTTCATATTTTTTAGCCAAGAAGCGCAAGTTTTCTTCCAATAGTTGTTTATTCATTGGATGATCTTGAGGTAGACACAAAAACTTTTGGACATTGTGTATCTTCAGATTATCCAATGTTACAATGGAGATGATTACTTGAATTTTCAATAAACTGCCATTAGAGACGCTTGTTTTGGGAGATTTTAGACCTGTATAGTCATTTGCCCACACGGTAATTCTCTGACTAGTTCTCTTTTGCAACTCAAGAAAGTCCGTTGAATGAAACTCCATAGGTCATGGACTATGGAGCATGCAAGGTGAATTTGGCGATAGTTTATATGGCAGTGCTTCAGTTTTGTCTGTGCACCGGATCTAAATGAAAAGATAAATGATGTGCTTTCTGCCATTAAAGCAGTTGTTTGTGGGAAAGTTTATGAATTGCCTCCTCTGAATGAAACCTACGGGTCTATGGCAAAAGTTGCATGTCTGACTAGCAATTATACCGAAAGCTTGCTAGCATAACTCGTTATTGGTCTGCCTACGGAGGAGCTGTTTTGAAGGATCACCTCCTGTTTTAGTCTGGATGTTAGATGTTGGTCACTGTTTCTGAATCAACTACCTGTTTCATTTCCGCAGATTAATCAATCATACATGCATGTTCATCTGGTTGCTCTTTAGATTAGGGAACATAGAAATGTCCGGCTCTTGCTTTCGCCCTTTTTACGGTTCATCCTCATTACTGGGAGTTATCTTATGAAGTCTGTTCTTTCTATGCTTCTTTATTGTTGTTTCTGAAGATATTCTTGAAAATTCGGGATCTTTATACCCTCCATGCAGTTGCGGCGATGACAATTCAAAGTTTATAAGCTCTCGACTGGCATCTTCATAGGAGCCGTGACATCAATGATTTCTTGCTTTCCTTGACGAAGGAATGTTATTTCGTCTTTGGATAGAGTTCGTCTTCAGCAACGAATAACTACTCTTTAGGGGACGACAAACCGATAACTTTTCAGGATCTACTATAATCGGGTGATCATCGATGGAATTAACCCCACAATCTTAGCATGAACGCACAAGATTTTCCTAATTAACCGATGAATTGTGAGGAAGAATCAAAGATTGAGTGCCCGGTGAAAACAATTTCTAAATTTGTGCCCGACAAGTGTATATATAAAAAAGGGAACGATTGTTGCATCTTTTTCACATCCTGATGTGATGAACTGAATCAGAATGCATGTGTGCATGAGTTTTATATACCATTCCTCCCATTCAGTCTTTGCTTAAAAAGGAGTTTACTATATATGGTCACATTCCTTCTTCTCTCCTCATTATTTGTTTCTATCCTAAATTTTGTTAACGAGTGCCCAAAGAAACCTATTAAGTAATCAATTAAAGAAATTTATACTTATCAACGCACTGTTTATCTTGTGTTACGAGTAATCATTTAAAAATAAATAAATATTCTTACTTGAGCATTGCTTAACAAGTACCCAAGGAGTATTAAGATGCTCAAGAGAAACTCGGTACCCTTATCAAGGAGATCACTTAGAGGAAGCCAAAGTCCGAACCCATCAATATGTTTGTTGAATCTACCTTTATTCAAAAGCTGAAATCATGAAATCACAATCAAGCTAACTTCACCAAAACTCCTATTCCAGTTAGGAATTGTATTTTGTCTTTCTTCATATATTCAGAGTTGTACATCGAATCCAATTTAGACATTGTACAAAAAGGATTGAGCTCCCACATACTTCGGTCCGGATCAGACTTTTGTATAACGGGCTCCAAATCAAGATATATTTTAACAAATTTCCATCTTGGCTTAATGTCCAACTCAAGCTATAATCGTTTTGCTAGAAAAGTTGAACTTATCATTGCTACTCTCTCACAATCCTTCGTAGCTCAATTGCCAAATACATCTCTCTGGTCCAAGCCACACTTGGACTTTGCCTTAGCCCTAGAGCTCAATTGAACACTAGCTCCACCTACACTTTAGCCACTCCAAAGGATTTTCAAATGCAACCTTCTCTACTACAAATAAAGCAAAACTAGTGTTGTATCCATACCTGTCTGGAAATTAAACTCGTACCTAGTCAAACTCAGTAGCTAGAACAAATGACAGCTCAACAAACTCCACTTTGCTATCAACATTGTCTGAGTTGATTATAGTACTAGCACTTATTAGCTCAGAAGTTTCCAGCTGTAATTCCACCTTGAGTTGAACACCTTGCAAATCTATACGAATACTACCACAACCATTCTTGCCCAAAAGTATTAGACACTCTTTAAATTAATTTCTCTATTGTCAACATGTCAATTTAATTCTAGGTAATGCACCCAATAGTTCGACACATCTTGTGTATAATGCTAAAACATGTACTTTCTTTCCCTCTTGATCGAACTTAGCATTACTTTCTTGAACATGGGCAACAAAATATTTTAAGAACAAAATAATTAGCTATATTATTACCTAACCATGCTTCTTTAGGAGTTCCATATCTAATCGCAATCGACAGGAATCTACTCACCAGGTAATTTGCTGTACTAAGTGTTTGAAAACCTCCAAGGATTTTGATACTAACAAAACCATTCTTCATGATTTGATAGATGAGAATATTGTTTCTGCTCAAGTGGCATCAATTAACAATCCGATATCATTGAATCTATCACAAATGCCAAGTGAAAGGACTTAAAAGACTAGATAAACTGTAAGGGTGAACAAGTCAAGAGAATGGGAAGTTCGTGAGGACTTGGAGGAACTAATAGGTGAACAGGTCTATGGAGGACTCGTTCACGTACGTGCTCAGGAAGATCGATGAATATTGTTAGCCAAATAAATGGGCAAAATCGCGGAAGGTTGATTGAAGCTACAGCTCATAGAAAGCTGAGAAGATCATCGTTGATCACGATGGATGATAAATGAAGACCTAAATATTCATTTAACCGTTATTACGCATCTAAAGGAATTTGACAAACAATCACAAGTTTGGAATTGCGAATTCATGCACTTCGAGTAAAATCTAATCAATCATCCGTTACATCGTTGGATAAGGATTATTTCATTATTTGGAGTCTCTAGTCTTATAAGCAACAAGATGTGATTGTGGGTGAAAGATCTTTGGTGGTTTTATTGTTGTCTACGACAGCTAAATTGATTATCTCGAAGATCATTCAACAATTAAACTAAAATTTGATAGCTATAAATGGAATCAATGCAAGCCAAAGTAAAAAGAGACAAGCTGCAAGAATTGCAAAAACACTTTACTTATTCCATGTTCAATCGAATCACTTAATGAGAGTTAAATACTTTTTGTAAATCATTTGAGAAGTGTACAAGTGTTGTAGTAGTGCGGGTATCTTGATAGTGCAATCTACTAGCTTTGGGTAAAATTAGCACAAGCTGCAATTGTAACAACTTAAATAGTTATGACAAATTTCAGCCTTATTGGTGGCTGTTGGTATGAAAGAGTGAATGTAGGCTTGATATAAGTCGAACTCCTATAAATCTCAGTGCATATATCTCTATCCCTTAACTTATGATTTTAATTGCTTGATAGAAGCACCGCACACGTATTAGTAGTTTTTTTGCATCTATCAATTTGTTCCTACATTGATTTTGTTAAATCCCGCAATAAATTATCAAGATTCATTTCACAACCTATTCACTCCCCCTATTACTAGCCATAACACTTAGCGCATTTGCCATGAATCTTCTACTTGTACCAATATTATAGAATATTTTAAGAGTTGTTTTTAGCAATTTTTAGCTCATCGACTTCGCAACGCACTATGATTCACTAGCACTACTTTGGTGTCTCAATATGCCCTTCTCCTTGCATAATTCATTTATTAGTTTTGATCACAAATCCATGCTATTGTCGATCTAATTGTTAACATAAATTTAACACTCTTCCTTAAAGAAAACCGTTACCACTAGAGAACATCCAAGTGAATTAACTTTACAATCTTCATGAACCGTTACCACTAGAGAACATCCAAGTGAATTAACTTTACAATCTTCATGATGTCTATGACAAAAGTATTGAAATGCACTTTATGATGTTTGCTCGAATTACTACACCCATATACATTAAGCTCCTTAGCCACATAACCATACAATAGACTCCTCTCCCTAAGAACCTTCAGGCTTCTCTTACCAATGTATTCCAAACGCATATGCCACAATTTAAACTCTCGAACAAGTGCATTCGACATTTCAGCAATGAATTTTGTCATTATATCCCATTGAAGCTCATATAAGCTTTTGTCCTTGATTCCTTTCGTTATCACTAGGTAGCTTGAATGACCTTTAGAACTCTATCTTCTAAAGTATACCGATACCTAGCTAAATCAAAGGCACTCAACGAAATCAAGTTCCCATTCAACTTTGGAATGTGCATTACACCAACCAATATCCTCATGACACCGTCATGCATTTTGATTTTGTTATCACAAATATCTAGTTGTGTGTAATCGGGCCAATTCAACTCGAGAATCAAATCTAACCGGCCTTACTCGGTGGGTTGTAGGCCAGTTCACTTGGGAACTAGTTCGGTTCTCGGATAAAAAATTTGGGAATTGTTCGGTTCTTGGTTCCATGCCTTGAACCGGTTGGTTCTATTGGGAATCAGCCTTGAAAGGTCGATTCCCTAATAGAAGTGATATTAGGCCCGAAGTTTACTTTCCCAGTTTCAGTCACAACCTCTTTCTTCTCTTATTTCTCACTTTCACTCTTAACTCTCTAGTCTCCTCTCCATCTCCACTCCATCGGTGTTCGAGTTTGTTAACTTAAATATGATCTCTCTCTCTCTCTCTCTCTCCCTCTCTCTCTCTCTCTCTCTCTCTCATGAGTCTTGCCTTACCTTGATGACATCTCATCTTGTCTCTCTCTTCGTCTGGTGGGTTGCATCCTTGCCTTTGTCGCTCAATTGTCAATCAGGCCATTCTTAAGTGCTATCTCTATGTCAGTTTCGCTTTTGATTTCTTTATCAAATATTTCAATTGTTATGGTTTCGATTCTTCGTTTGCAAATTTTTCGGTGGTTTACCGTAGCCAATTTATGGCTGTGAGTTGTGACTAATCATACCCACCACATTTTTTCACTTTTGTTTTGAAATTTCATTAAACTAGTTTGTCTATATTTCCCTTCTTGTTCGGTGTATTTTTCATAGCGTAGGAAGCATATTGAGCTCTTAAAGCTCATGAATATTTTGTCTAGACTGCTGAAGATTACATTCATAAAATTTCATGCACTCCATATGTGACGCCCCAGAACATCACACGTAATATGTGTCCTTTTCAATTATATTTTGAATTATTAGTAGCATATGAAAACACAATAAAATATTCACATCATCCCATATGAGAAATCTCAATACACATATGATTCTTTATATAAACATCATTAGTTACTATCTTGATACAACGTTCGAACATAACACAATCACATTACATAAGTCCTGGAAATGATTGGGGTCACCTAATAACATCAAACCACTCCTACACCAAAAACTTACCCACACAAAAGTCAAGTTATATACGATGAATTGACAACCTCGCCCATCGATATGTCACTATCACCATTAGCCCCTCAACAGTCCAACTAGCTCACCGCGACAGATCGATGGGGAACCCACTCTTTTAGCCTCATATCAACCCATACAATAGAACTACACTTAATTATACTAATTGTGATTCGTGTACAAGCATATCTTGATATTCACAATCAGGATACATGAGAGCTCCAAAAACAGAGGCGGTGGAGGATCCATCCTATATACCTGTAAAAATAAAGGAGTGTGTCAAAACTCAATAAATAAATTCTCTAAGTCTAAGGTGAGAGATCCTCTCACTACTCAATCTGGTACCAATAGAAACATGAGTTTAAGAAAAGCAAAAAGTCATTTCATCATTGCATAAATTTATTCACTCAAATGCAAGGATAGGACATGTTTTTTTCATGATGGGCATATACTACATAATAGCTCACCAATATACATAGGTGGGCATCTATTCCCCACTGGTCACTAGCCAAGGCCTATCTTGACTAACGAGGCATAATCTTTACCAACTTATGAGGGAAATCATAAATACCTTTTTACCATGCCACATAGCCCATTCATCATGATCATTCTTTGCATCGGCAAGGATAAATACGCTACTGTACAACCACATGTTGATGGTCAACTCAAGCTACACAAGCCAACTCATATAGTGTGTAAACTATAGTTCCTTCAACCTTGTAAAAATCCATCTCTAGCTGGTAGAATATCAATATTTTCTGGAGTCTTTCACACAAACTCTTATGAGGGAATTGGCTCTCCAGTGAATAGATTGTGGTAAAAGTTTCTGTCACATAACATCACTCACACACAATATATTCGTTTAAAGTAAATGCCATGCATGTCTCGACAATCATCATGACACTAATAGTGTGTTGATATCTCAACATTTTCCATATACACAACAATAACCCAAATACTTTGTGCACTTCAACATGTATACCATCATTCTCTTCTTATCATGTTATACATTTTTAATAAGAGGCTTTAGTTAATCAACAACTTGTAGAGATTGGTACTTAGATATCGATTACTTTGAAATCAACACTTCAATTTTTGACTACTTAGAATGGGTTCTTAGGAATCGACAACTTTGAATTGGGCAACTTTAGTCAGAAATTGACATCTTTGGAATTTGACACTGAGAAATCGAGAACTGAAAAATTAACAAGTTGTTTAAAATTGGTAAGTCAATAAGGAAAGATCGATTTGGTAAAAAATTGGTAAGATGCTTATAATCGATGAGGTTGTCAAAATTGATGGAATAACCATAATTAGTCAAATGGTCAGCTTTTCACAATAGTTAGAAAATCAACATATTAGTCAAAATTCGATAACTCGTTAAAAATTGGTAAAGCGATTAGTTAGCCACCACTTAATCAGAATCACATGAATATCATTTTCAAATTCAAATATATGACCAAGTCTTTTTGGGAAGTCGATCAAACGCCTACTACACATGAATATTTATCGACTCAAGTCAAGTATACACAATAACTCAACATACCATTATCAAAACTTAATTTCACTCATTATCAACATGCAAACCAAATTAACAAAAGTAACCAACCAAGTGAAAAGTACTAAGTAGATCAATCCAACTTAGCCCCTAGAATTTCACTTACTTGAATAAATAAACTGAGCAAATCAAGGCTTTAATTATCTGCAAAGCGAAATAATCAAGGATATAAATTAACAACTCTTTTTAAGTAACGAAACTAATTTGATCAAATGAAGAGGAAACTTAATAATTCACCATGTAAATACTTGAAATATCTCCGACAAAAAAAAACACTTACAAACTTGAATACCTGTAGTGGCTCATACTTTCAAAGAAGGGGCGATGGATCTAGAGAATTTTGCAAGAGTTAAAAAGGGAAAAGATTGATTAACTAAGGTTAAAAATAATGATGACTTGAAGTTAAAAATATGTGGTGAAAATTAGAGGTGATGTGGTCAAATTAGAATGTCATAAATAGCTTAACATGTGTGACTGCAAAGTAGATATTTTGATAATCTACCAAATATATTTTGTACTCCGGTAAATAAACAAGAAAACCGATATTTGTTCTCAATATCGATAAATTCGACAAATATTTTGAACCCAATAAAATTATTAGCGAAAGATATCAAACATTATGAAAATCTTAACTCAGTAAACTTAGAACTTGAAAATCATCAAATTCGTATTTCGAAGCATCTCAGCCCTCTTCTACAACTAATATAACTGTAAATCAATTACCGTCACCCTATACCATCATCTTACACATTGGTATCCATCATTTTAACCTCAAAGCATTGCAATCCTGGGAGCTATGTATTGGGAAGGTCATTCCTTGAACTTTTCGCATATTATAAAATAGTGACTCACGTAAGATTCTACATGTGTGACATTCCCAATTTGGACCAAGACGACCAAAGGTAAATAGTAAAGGAATTAGCGAGCGGTTCGATCTGAGGGACGATAATGGAAAGAATAGTATGGTCGGAACGAGTGTACTGAGGGTTAGATATGGTTTGATCGAAGGATTGTCCATGGATTAGCCAATGGATCGACAATGGAATAGTGTCATGCGGGCATGTGTCAATCGCGGGTGATTCCGCTCGGCCATGTATCGATCGTAGATGACCATGGATTGATCCCGTAGTACTTGATTCCACAAGTTACATGACAACCGAGGATCAATCATAGGTCGTTGATACTCGAACATGGACCGATAGCAAATTGGCAATGGATCGCCATGTTTAGTTGGGTAAATCATTGGCGAGCCATGTGCCAGGCCAGAAGCCTTGTGGCTTGATCGCGGACCAAGTTTTGTGCCGGCCGCTCAAGCCAGGCCTTGTACCCAATCATGGACCGACCCTTGTGCCTGTTAGTTAGGCCATAAATCGACCCTGTGTCTGGTCGTGTGCCAATCATTGTGCCTGACCCTTGTACCAGGCTTTGTGCCTATCAGATTCGGCTCCGACCTAGTTCCGTACCACACATACTTGGCCATAAGCCATGCATTGTGCCCTTCGTGAACCAATGCATGTTTTCATTCCATAAACTAGTCCCTCACTCGTGTGGCCTAGCCTTGCACTCAGCACATCGCCCACGCGGTTCGGCACCATGCTCATGCATTCGGCCTTGTGCCTGTGCAACTGACCCGGCGCCCATATGGCCCGACCCTGCGCTCGTGTGGCTCGACCCTACGCCAGGCCTTGCACCCGACCAGACCCAACCAAATAGGCCATGCACCTGGTCAATCCAGCTGGTCCGACCTTGCACCATTCAACTCGGACTTTGGCTCAATTATGCATGGTCGTGCTTGGACATATTCCTGCACCAAACCTCAATTCAAATAGGATAATTGATCATTTTTAGATACATAAATTTCCATTCACTTAGTTTACCTTTACTAGTATCATAATAGATTTTGGAGGTTTGTGCTTAATGAAAAAGGTGAATCATAAGTTGGTTGTTCTTAGTGAATAATTGGGTGTTCTTGAGGGACAATAACAAGTCTCACACGACCCAAGCTTGGGGAACAAGAAGCCAAGAAAATCAAGTCGAACTTAGGTCAATAATTGAGGGCCAATCATTAAAGAAGATTTTATCTTCTAAGATACCCAATAATTAAATGTTCTTGAGAGTTCTAGACAAGCCACACGCCCAAGCTTGGAGGACAAGACAAACGGAAGACCAAGTTAATGAAATTATTTGAGAAGCCATTATTAAAGGCTTATGTGTCCTTTTAGTCATTAATGAGAAGGGTGATTCATATAACTTAAACATAAGGCATAATAACCCTAATAAGAGACTTGCAAGACAAGTATGACACTTGTTAACCGATTGGATCAACACTAATTAGGTCTAAGATTTGGCAAGATTTCCCTTCTATTATTAGGCGCCACCCTAATGCAAATGATTGATCCATTTGGCAAGATCATCATCAGAACTTGGGTTATAAATAGGAGAGCTATCATTCCATTCCATTCTTTCCTTCAACCAGCACACACTCCTCACTCCTTCAGTCTCTCTCTCTTTCGATCACTCCCTCGGTCTTTCTCTTGGCCACTCTCTCTCACTCGGCCTCACCATCACCGAACACCCTTTCTAGGATCACCTCGTGACCTTAGTAGTAAGTGAATTCCCTATCCTTTAATTAGGATGTGGTGTTACATGGTTGAGCTCGAGTGATGACCTTGTTTGTAGTGATTTATGCTCGCATGTGTGAATTGTTATTCTTGCATCATGGCCGTGAGTCAAGACACAATCGGGTCACGAAAAAAAGGCATTGTATGGCCTCGTGCCCATGTTATGGCATAACGGACCGAGTTTGGCTTGGTACAGGTTTATATTGAGGCATATAGACTCGAGCCAAGTTCGGCTCCAAGCCGACGTTCGGTATGGTGAACCGAGTCACGAGCCCTAGACCGCGCTCGGTACATTAGGCATTTGTCCTATAGATCATGAAACACATGAGCACGGCACACCTTCGAGCTTGAATGCATGGGCTAACGTCAACAAGATAAAAACCTAGATTGTTTGATATTTATTGCATGATCACACGAGGGACTAAAGCCGTTGCCGATGGATTTCCAGACATTGCCTCCACTAATCGATTTCGGGGTAATGCCGGCATCGATACATTTCAAGACAATGCTGCCTTCGATGGATTTCGAGGTGATGCTTGATGAATTTCGAATGTCTGGTGAATATCGAAAGAACCGATGGATTTCGGTTAAGAAATAACGAATCCCGCGTGTTGATCTTGCGTGCAACGTTTAAATACCATGTTTGATGTTCTCATGCTTGGTGCGCATGACATGTTCAACAAATAGGCAAGGTAAGAAACATTTATTATTGATCTACCATCAACAAGCAAAACTGCAATGGTTAATCTCTTGTTTAATGGCGAGGCTATTTTTTAACCGAAGTTTAGTAAATTTACTTATTGAGTTGTGACTCACTCTTTATTATTTTTAATTTTGTAGGTATGGCTACGTCACCCCCGATTTGCCAGGGTCTTTCAATAGAAATGCATGTTTCCATAATTGACATGATCCATGTAGAAACGGAAGTCACGTATCGTAAGTGTGTTGCCACAGTCTTGGTACAAGAGGATGCCAATGAGTTGGTCTCCCATCGCTACGAAGCATGTTTTATTTGGTTCAATGGAGATTTACTCGGATCCCTTTCTGGATTTAGCGGACCACCTGGGGCTACCAATGATAACAGGCCCAATGGGAATGCAGAAGGACCGTAGCTAGTCGACCCAGCTTGGGAAAAACTGACGTTTGCTTTTTATGAAGGGAACCGTGGTAGTGGAACTAGGATTACCCCAGCCGCACGGATAGTATATAGGAGACCAGATGCAATCTGGATGTAAACGAACAAAAGGCCTGTAGTGGAAGGGCTTATAAGATAACATGTGTCATGTAAATAAGTAGTGCGCTTGTGAAATATGTTTTCTAGCTCATGTTGTTGTTTGTTAAGTATAATTGCTTTCGTTTGCCCGTAACAAAAGAGAAACGAAATGGGAAGTCATAATGAAAATTCCCGAAACAAAAGGCTCTTATTTGAGAAAATGACTCCATTTCGAGTCTCTTTTTGAAATTTTCCTATGGGTTGATTCTGCTGGTTTTTGCTTGCATCAACACGTGTTTGTGCAGTTGATGCAAGCACACAACTGCACCATCACTTATTTATGTTAGTGAGTGCTTGACACTAAAATGATAACTTTTTAACAATAATTAGCACTAAAATGATCACTTTTTATTAATGATTGGCACCGAAATGATCACTTTAAAAAATTGGCACTTAAATGATTATTATTTATAACTTTTAGACAACGTTATTTATGGATTATATGCTGATTGGGCACGCCAACGAGGTATGTAAGATTGAGAAATTTAAAAAAAAAATATGGCCACATCGAATTTTTGGCAATCTAAATCGGAGTTGACACTTAAGTGATCATTTTTTTTTAGTGGCACTTAAGTGATACGACAAAAAGATTTTGATATTAAAATGAGCGCTAGGGGTGTAAATGGTTCGGTTCGGTTCGGTTTTTCTAGAAAACCGAACAGAACCGAACCATTAAGGGTGTCTCCTTGAATCGAACCGAATTTGAACCGAACAGAAAACTCGATTTGGTTCGGATCGGTTTTCGGTTTTAAGTTCATTAAGCAAAGAGAGAGAGGAGAGAGGAGAGAGAAGGGGAGAGAAAGGAAAAAATAGTCTTAAACCGAAGTGTTTATTTTAGTTCGGTTCGATTCGAACCGATCCGAACTGAACCGAAAAAAACCTAATCGAAAAGAAAAATTGATTTTTTTGATGATTCGAACCGAAACCGAAACCGAACCGAAATGCACGAAATTTTCGGTTCGGTTCGATTCAATTCATATCTCGATTCGATTTTTCGGTTCGGTTTTGACACTCCTAGAACGCGGTACATAACTTTTAACACTTTTACTTTTTCTCCTAGCGTAAAATCTCGCGCCAAAAGACTCACCATACGTGTGGAGAATATGGAAGTAGTCACTACAGCTCAAATTCAGCACTTTTGACTTGAAGATGACGATCGGATCAATAAACAATCAGCAAAATGCTCGTCCTCGTTCAACGATTGAGGAAAAAGGAAAAGTTTCCAACACTAGTACCACGGAAATGCCCCCCAAATCTGACTTTGCGAAAAAGTAAGGAAAGGCAGGAGAAAAAATAATTATAAAATTATCAACACAACCAATAATAGCATCAGATAATAAACACGAACCCTTCCACAAGTTGGGTCCCACGGAGATTAATTCTACTAAGCTCGAAAAATTATTTCCAAGTACAATAACTTTAGAGTTTCTTTCTCCACCAATTAGTGAATTAATTTAAAAAGAGAGAGTAGCCAAAAAAATAGAAAAAAAGTGGGAAAAGAAAGAAACAAAGAATGAAGAACCGGGTGCTGACCATAATAATTTAAACGAGATAACTCGACCATGTGACAAGTGAGAGAGCCGATTAATCAGTTAATCAGCATGGATTATGATAGGGGAAATGACACTAATCACATTTCTTTTCCCAAGTTAATTAATTTGGTCGTGGCGATTAATTAACCGTCTCTGCTTCTGCCATAGTGAAGCACCATGAGATGATCCACGGCGGCAATAGACTCGGGAAGCATAGTCGTTGCCTGATCTCTCTGGCCGATGCTCCAAATCTGGTCCCTCACATGCTGCAGTGTCAAGCTCGGCAACAGATGTTGCCCTCTACATGTTATCTCAACCTGCTTCATTGATTCAAAACAAAGCAAAACAAAATGAATAAGGTCTGGTCGTGAGCACAATGTGCATAGTTAGGATTTCGGGAGAGTTTATGTGAACCAGAGTTTGCTAAAGGAAAGCAGGCAAAGACTTATATGATTGAAATAGCCAAAGTTATCAACAAAAGATTTCCGAAAATATCAACAAACGAATCGATAATCGACCCAAAAAAGCACATGCGCACGCACGCACACAAATCGATCGAAATGTTTGAATGGCAAGCAATGTGTTCCATCATCATACGCTTTCATGGGTTATATCTCAGCTCAGAACACATCCTTGTAACGTCTACTTTAACCCTACTACACCTCTCTCTCTCTCTCTCTCTGCCCAAGAAAATTAGGCTTGAGAAAGAAAAGAAAAAAAAGCGGGCAGCGGTCTGCCGCTGAAGCCGACCGGATTGGGGCTGCCCAGCCACCCCACGATCAAAACCTGCCCGAGTTTAATCATTTGCATCGGACCCACCTAAGACTTTGCTCCTAAGCCATTAAAAAAAAAAGAAACATTAAATCATGATCCCCTCCCCAGACTTCCACTACAACGTAAACAAAATACCAGGATTTCCTTAATCTTTTCCGCATTATTATCAGTAATATCTTTGAAAAGAAAAGAGGACCAGATAGCACGGCGACGAATAGACCCTCATAATCAAAATCCCTTTACCTACTTGCATGTAGACATCTACACTCACACAAACATATTCTATCCGCCTCATCTCATGCACGTCTTCTTCACGTTGCTTTCTCATCTATTCCTTTTTCCTTCTTCTATAACCCTAGAGTGACCTAAGTTCAATACCATTATCGATAGTCGCTCATACGAACCACACCATCTCAAGATCGTTGGCATAAAAAAATGGACATCATGCTTTGATTAGAGTCGTCACACAACGAGTAATAATGACCCTTTAATTATGAATATTGAACCTACCATTTTGCAGATTTTATATCTGTGCATGCATTCCATTCAAGGGGCTTATTATATTGTGGTGGAGAGGTCCATTTGTCTTGCCTAGCTTTATTTTTTGTATCTTTCTCAGCATGTTGGAATGATTCTGCTGTTGAATCATCCCTCATGCATTGCTTTCCTCCGACGTCAATTCTTTAAAAGGAGAAAAGGAATTCTCATCCTTTTTCCCTTTGGCTCATCCCCACTTTGCCCCTGGGTGGGGCCTCCTGTGATCCCATCGAAGCGCACCACTATTGGGGGGTTTCTTGATGGGGATTTGTTCTAAGCAACAAGGGGCAAAGAAGAAGAACAGGGTTTGCAAAGGGACCCACATGAAGCATGTGTAAGCTGAGGTCAAAGAAGCGAAAGCATGACGAAATTAAAGGGAATTTGGGAAGTATTCATTTGAGACGCAATGAAAGGGAGAGTAAAGAATAAAGAAAGGAAGAAGGGCTGAGGATGACAGGGGTCCACGTGTGATCTTTGAGGCCCTACGATGTGGTTTGGACGTGCTTATTCTCCTACTTTTGATTTTCCTTTTGCTGTTCATGAGTGTCAACTACGGCCAGAGTCGATCGTCCCAAGTCGATGATGTTTTTTTATACATGTTAAAGTCAATGCTCTTTCAGAGGGAGAGGAGAAAAGGCTTAAATAAAAGGGTAGAGGAGGAAAAAGAAAAAGTTAATAGGAAAACGATCCTTGCCTTCCCACCAATCAATCACATCAACCCTTTTTCTTTTCGTTGTATTGATGATTCCCCCAGACTTTCATTCATGCGCACGTAAACGTACTCTAAGTGCTGCGACCATATTCTGCCCAATCATCACTAAGATATACCCCGCAATAATGCCGACCATGGTATGAACAGAAAGTTAAAAAGTCTATGGTAGGACTCTGTGAGAACCTACTTGTCACTCTTAACCTAAATACAATCAACTACTTTTTGAGCTAGATTGAATTGATTTTGCAGAATCTACCGGATTGAACCTCAAACCCACAAAAAAAAAATCATAAATCTTCACATGATTTTGAGTTATGACTAGACGAAATTCATTGCTCTAACTATTCGAACGAACATAATTGGTTTAATGAAAGTTTCCACAAATTCAGCCTCTATTATATTAGAAGCGTTCTATACCAATGATCTACTAATATTATAGTTTAGTTGCATGCCATCAGTGAAGGTTGAAAGTTAGAAATTCAATATTTTGGCCAGCAGCTAGTTGGTTTCTATATATATATATATAAAATAAGTATATATATATATATAAAATAAGTCGGCAATGTTTCCACATTAGTAGATAACTCAATTCACAAAACAACATGACCCGCATTATAGATGATTGTATACGTATTGTGTGTCATCACGCTGGCAATGGTGCCAAGATTGTACTAAGAAAATGCCAAATAATTGGCACGTATGTTTTGACCCTGACAACTTATTCAGCCCAAGAGAGCCTCAGACAGAACAACCAAATAGAATGTTGAGAGCAATAAAAAAAATGTTTTTTTTATATTCTATGTGATAGATGACAGTTATGTGAAGATTACGTGTATTGGTGTTAGGTGAGAAAGAGAGAGAGAGAGAGAGAGAGAGAGGAGAAGGGTTTGTATGGTTCTTATTCTGGGCGGTTGCACCATATAGTTATTTTCCATCCGGACGTGATTAATAAATAAAACTAGAAAATTAGCTAAGGAAGTGTCATGTCCTTAGTTCATGGGCATGTAATGCAACAAAAGACAAAGACCCACGAGAGAGAGAGAGAGAGAGAGAGAGAGAGAGAGAGAGAGAGAGAGAGAAACAAGATCATATGCATCCGAATCACGGAACTAGGGTTGACTTCAACCACAACATATACAAATCATGTGGTTTTTTTATAATGCCCGAGGGAGTGTTAGTAGGTGACACAAGACCCAACAACAAAGCAATCGATATTTTTTATGTGCATGATGTACGTGGGTGAAAAATGAAATAGAAGAGAGAAAATATAATCTTTGTATATATGATTTAAAACATTTATAATTCTTTGTTTTTTCCCTCCATAAGAAAGTTGAAGTTTTGGGTTTTTTTTGGCTTATGTGCGTGACTAATAATTTGATAATTTCAAAAGCAAGCGATTTAAGGTACATAGATTCGTGTACAAACAAAGACACACAAAATTCAGATTTAACCTGGAAGCGAAGCAAACTGAATTGGGTTTTTGCGGATTTTATGATCCCTAACTTGTTGATGGGTTTCTTGTCCTCTCCTCAATTATAGTCCAAGCACATCTGGCTTGCTTATAGGGAAACATGAGAATGTTACGTATTTAGAACATATGTGTGAAAAAAAATTCTTATTTTTCTTGTCCTGTGGAGGAAATTTTTCAGGTGTGTATTATATGCTCAGAATCTGTAAGAGAAACTATAACCAATATAGCTGAAATATATTTCTCTGATTTATATATCTCATTAGATGTATGAGGCTTTCAACGCTCTCCTCTAGTGATGAATCTCAGAGGACGGTACCCTGGCTAAGCTGAGACTCCATTTTTAAGCCTAACAGAATGAAATCTTCAAATATTTAAGGTTATCTTCCTCATGAAACCTCTAGTCAATAGAATTAAAACCTAGATTTATCAGAATACATTCCTCTAAATTGAACTACGTTCGGGAAGTCTAAAAAAAACTTATGTATGGTATCCAAGCCTAAGGCTCAAAACTCTACATCCTTGAATAAATAAACAATATCACATGAAGCATGCTAATTTTGATGATCAGGGTATCCTGTATCTATAAGCGCCTTTTAAAAGAAGCAGGCATTATTCGGAATGTATTACATAATCATTATATATTTTTGCGCACATTATGATCATAGATCCTCATCTTCGTTAAGCACCTTTAAAAGAAGTATGCACAATAATTTGGAATGTATGACATGATTTAGTGTGCCCAAGACGCATTGTAATGCACAAATAGACGCACACCTATCTACTCAATTCTCGAATGATTGGTTTTTCCATCTCGGGCAAACATTATTGGCCTTGTAGAACTACGTTTTTCTAGTAATGATTGTTCCTTAAAATTACTTGGAAAAACCATCATTGGATCCCTTCATTACACTAGTGACAAGTTCTAATTTTCCCACAAAAACTCCCAACGTCCTCGCAGATGATCTCATTAAAGCAATGAGAAAAACATATACAAGAGGTGGCTGTAAGTTCGATATAAACTTAGGACTCTAAGACACCCTCTTCCCAAGGATCAAGCAACAACAGATGCTATCAAGATTTCATGCACATCCATCGAACGGTGATGATGATTGATCGATAATGATGAAGACAAGAACCCTAGAACTCAGTTGTGCTTTGTCTTGACCCAAAAGTGGGGGAAGGTAAATTTTAAAAACGGAAAAGACGGGGCAAAAAGAGAGAGACCCCATTATATTATCAAGGAACCACATACAGCAGCACATGTTATTATGTGTCATATATACGATTAAATAAAGTAGTGGCTTGTTTTTCTTGTTTTGTATATATTTTCTTGAATTAGTTTCTTTTTTCCCATAGAAGGGAGTTGGGGCGTGCTTTCTCCTGTTTCTAATGCAAGGCATGTCGAATGATTGAAACATTACTGTCACTAGTGTATATGGGTTAATACAGTGAGGCATTCGCTCAAAGAATGAGAGCTACGTTTCTTCCCATTTCACATTTTTTGGTGGTAGGTGCTTTTCTGAGCTATCGGACATTCCTCTTCGAAACCCTACGCACAGTAATCCTTTCACTAATCAGCACTCTCACGACCATTCCATAGACTCATCTAATCTCTTAATTAGTCCAGAAATAGTTGAGTTTGATCTCTTATTCTCAACATGACCCATCGATGAATGACTTCGAAAGCTAATAAGAACAAAACGAGAAGACGACTGGACTCTCGGACATGTACTTCCCACCTAAATATGGTGGTGACAGATCAAGAGAGAAATTATTTGGACCAGAGAAGATTAACTTAGTTATTCTATGTTTGTCAAGTTTCAAACACCAACCACTTTTGCTAATTTGGGTTATTTTGGACAAATATTACCAAGTATTAATGGAAAGATTAAAACACACCCTTGGCATACATGTTTCCACTCAACAAAAGAAGAAGAAAAAAGGAGCATTTCAACGCAAGAATTTAACACACACCAAAAAAAATGCAAGAATTGAACTAATGTAATAAACAGCATTTTTCTTAGAGTTTGTTCCTTAAATAGCAGCATTTCTAAGAAGAACAAAGCCGTAAGTGCAAGAATGTGATGGTTTTAATTTGACATACCTCTGATTCGCTATCGAGTCTCAGCTTGTTGACCAAATACTTCATTATTAATCTTACGGTCATCCTTCCGTCTCTTCACGTTTGAGAAAAGTAAAACGAATTAACCATTGACCAAAACTCCACAATAATGCAGGAACTCCAATAGAAACTAACGAGGTGAACAAGAACAGCTAGATGAATTTCAAGAACAATTGAAGAGCCAAGAGGGTTTTAGTATTTACTTGATTCTCAGGTAGCTCTTAGGTATTTGAGGCAAGAACGGTTCTTTTGCCCTGCATTCGAGAAAAAAATGAAAACTATATTACAAATAAAAACCATCGTTGGGTGAAAACTGAGGGTCGATCAAGACTCGAATGGGATTACAAAATTTCTATGAATATGAAATACTTACTGGTTTTGGGATGCTTGAAGCATAAACCAAATCCCAGAATGGGGTCTTCTTGGGGGATCGATGATCCTAATGTCCGAGCTCGGGCCCGCCATGTCCACTCCCATTTGTAACTGATATGGTCGCGCGAAGTATGGTCTGAGCGGCATCAAAGATAAAGAGGAGGATGTCGGCAACGGCAAGGATGACGGAGAAGCTGCGAGGCTTTGTGGGTACGAATAAGGAGGCCTAAATGCCCAGTTAATCTCTTGGTGACGAGGGAAATTAGTAGAGCTACTTCCGCCAACCGGGTGGTGAAAATAGCTAAACGATGACGCACTAAAACTAGTTGCCGCACTTGTGAAATTCGTCGGCGGCGTTCTAGGAGACGGATTGAGTTCAGCCTTAGGGACAGCGAGGGCCGGGGTTAATGGCGATGGCCCCGTTTGTTGCAAACTTCCGCTGGATAGCAGATCAAGCTCGACGAGTCCGGTGCCTCTTTTGACGCTCAAATCTGTCCGGTCGTGGTTCTCGCCCCGTGTGGCAATCGTGGTCGAGACGTGACCGCCGCCTATACTCAACTGTAGCCAACCCTTATCGTCCTTGTGGTTGTCGTGACGACCCACATCCTTTGAGGTAGAGGCTGCTGCTTCATGGAGACTACTTGTGATTCTCGATTCGTCCTCGGCCATTGTTGTCGGATCAATCACCAGATCAGATCCTCCTATGCAAGTAATTTCACCGGAATAATCATGTGACCTGGCGTCGGCTCGGTTCATAACCCCACAACCAGCTGTGTAATTGCTACCGATTGTGTCACAACAATCAGCATAACCAAAGAAGCTGCTGCAAATTTGTCGATGACGGTGGTGGTGTTTGTCAGAGAGGCTTTGAGCAGGAACCATGGTCATATTGGAGAAGCCGAGGGTGACCCAGTAGAGCACGAGCCTGTTCCGTAACGGGCGAACTTCGTCTCGCTGTTCTTGATCTCACGGTGAGCCATGGCGTTGAGGATTCTTGAATCTGCAATTTGTGAAATGGCAAGGAGGGAGGTGTTTGTGGTTCACCAAAAGCATGTCTTCTGGGGACTGTCAAAATCGAAGGAGGGATCAAGAATAGGGCTGATTGAGCAGATAAGGGTGATTGTTCGCTGTTTCATCGTGGACTTATCAGAGGACAACAAAGAGAATAAAACTTGCAATGAATCTCCCTTTCCATCAATTCTCTCTTGGTTTGGAAGTTTGTGGAGAGGAGAGAGGGAGAGAGAGAGGGAGATGGTGGTCAGTGAGTTAAATTGAATATTAATTAACAAGTACATTGTCATTTATATGTTCCTAAGGGTGGTGGAAGGTTAGTAATATAAAGTTCTTGACTTTATTCAGACGGAAAGAAAATGTTCCACCTGTATTAAATAGGAGAAAAACTATATCTGGGGAGGCTCCAGCTAATGGCTTAAAGTAGGGCTAAATCCCAAGAGATCAAAATTACCTTTTGAGGTTCTTGCTTTTTGGAATATCACGAAAAGGTCCTTTTTAGCCCTAAATGACAATCCTTTTTTTGAGAAGTAGAGCTCGTGCTTTTTAACCTTAAAAGCACGCCTTATGATATCTCTATGTGCCTTTCAAATTCAAGAGACTAGGTGGACAAATTCCTTTTTTCTTGGAAAGAGTACCAAAAAATAAAGTCATAAATTTATTGCGTTTGTGCCCATCTCATAACTCTTTCAATTGTGTCAATTTAAACTAAATATTTTCATAATTTGACAATTAAGTCATTTAATTGGCCAGAAATCGCTGACGTAAAAGTCGTTGTCTTACGTGACATAGCCGGCGTTGACGTTGATAATTTTTACAATTAAAAAAAATTAATTTTTCTTTTATTCTTTCTTTTTTTTTCCTTGCATTTTGGCCACCAAGCCCTCACCAAATTTTGGGCGAGGCCTTCACCCCCCCATTTTGGTTGCAAGCCTGAGCGCAAAGGCCCTCGCCTGGGTGAGGGCCACCTCGCCCGTGGCTGGTAAGGTTGTGTTGGCCTCAAGCCTTCTTGACCTCGTTTTGCAGCCTTGCCAAATGCAGGCGAGGGCCGCGACCCTTGCTAGTGGCTGACGAGGGCTTGTTGGCCCTCGCCTAGTGACCAACTACCCTCGCTGACAAAAATGAAAGGAAAAATATAGAAATAAAAAAAGCAAAAAAAAATTAAAAAAAAGAACAAAAAGAAAAGAAATTATAAAAAAAATCCAAAAAATTATTACAAAATATCCATGTCAGTGTCGGCCTAGCCACATAGAATGATTGACATCCATGTCAACAATTTTCATTTAAAATTGATCGGATAAACTCAATTAACAAAATGTGAAAATATTAAAGACTAAATTGACATAATCGAAAAATTTAAGACTGAATTAGTACATTACTCCTTTTCTCTTGTGTGGGCTCAAATGCTATGGCTCTACAAAAAATTTTCCGACCTTGGATATGGAACTCCTATAACACTGCCGTCCATTCCCACCTTTTTTAAGCAGCAGAAAAGAACTCGTATCTCAAACAACCAAAATTCGGTAAGCTCACGAAATGCAATTTTCCTTGCACCGAAACCCCTTATTGGGTCCTATAAACGGGGGGTGCTCATTCAGTCAAAAACCATCGAGTGCCCTCTACTTCAAGTCTCGCATAGAGATCGAACATCACTGATCAATGTGTCTTCTAAGATCAAGCTCCAAGCTGCACAACTCAAATCGAATTGCTCTGTCGGATCTCCAAGGCCCAAGCAATCTCTCACCGAATCGAGTTGAATCTCTGCACGACCAAGCTCCAAGTCGTCCGATCGATCTTCATCAAGAACACAGAGCTTTGAGCAATCAGGACTTCATTCAAGAACTTCCTATTTGAGTCAAGATCCCACCATCGAGGGAATTGGATTATTTAAGAAGGAAAACAGCTTCGTCCGCATAAATTCGATATTTAATAAAGTCCGACATGATATTTTCTAACCCTATTTCTAGATTTCTCCTCATTTTTTGCTCGTGTCATGGTGGATAATGGGCGTTTATGTTTTGGTACGCTTGTTCCGATGTCTGGATAAAGAAGAAAAGTTGCTTAATTTTATTATACATGAAAATGGGAATAAAGCATGGGCGTAACCTTAGGAGTTACAGTCAACTGACAAAGTGATTTATTTTTAGCATTTGAAATGGGTGTGCCTTTTATCTTGATATCTTAAACATAATTTTTTCTTAGCTGCTCTCTATTGGAAGAGAGTAATGCTATGACAAGTTAGAAATGAGCTTTGCAAGAAAAAGAGTTCATACTTAAATCTCATGTGAATTTATTATTTAACTTAAAATTTATGCTTCGACTTAATTAAAAGAGAAAGGAATACTAGAATTATGAGAACATCGTAAATAAATCGGTGTTATATTATTTGAATTATGTGAAGTTTTGGAGTGTTTTGGGTGTTAGAAACGTAAAAAGACAAAGTGAATTGCAAGATATTAATCAGAAAAGGTGAAAAATAGTAAAATGCAATCCAGACATATCCTTATTTTGTAAGGATTTTGCCAACAGATGCCTTGGAGCACAGTCAAACACTCGATTAAGGAAAATTTAAATCGAGTATGCTTGATAATTGCTCAAGGTACACTTGCTAACATGGGGCCTTTTCATAAAGGAAAATACCAAAAAGTATTCTTAAGGATTAACTCATCCATTGAAATGTTAATATATCTATTTGAAGCATGTTACTTTTTTGGAACTTATCCCCTTTCAAATTTCAAAATGCGTTTATATAGGTTATTGCTAATTCTAGTAATTTTAACCGGTACAAGAGCCACTCGTTAACAATACTCTTTTATAAATCCTAACTTTTTGCACAAACTCACACTATTCATCAGGAAAAGACAGGGCCCTTATGTCTGACCTCTGCAAGATGACACACTTGCCGGCATTAACAAAGTTAACTAATCAATTAATTAAGGATATTAATTGAAGCACTTACAACAAGGTAGGTTATTTAATTGGGTGATTATAAACAAATTAATGGGGCGGGACTTTGGCATGCATGATGGTGTTTCCCCATAATTACGAGAACCAAAACACTGCGACGTGGGACTTCTTCGGACATTCGCTTCCACAGCATGTGCCTCCCACCCTCCCTGCAACACCTATACGGACTCTGCATTGTGTGTGTATATATATATATATAAGTTCAAATATATGTGTACATATATATTTGTGGATAGGTTACATGTGTATTGAATGTAAATGATGCCCCTTCATTCTTTCTCCTCTCAATCTTTCTCCATGAAAATTATTGAAAAATTGGCCTTCTAGGGTTGAGGTAGGTGGTCGGGCATGAGAGAACTTTCAACTCATAAACTAGAGATCATATGTTTAGCTGTTAGTATCTACGTGTAAATTGCTCTACAAGTTAACTATTCAAAACACATCACTTTTAAAAACAAAAACGGTTGCGTTTTTCGTATTATGATTGACTCTGTTCATGACATCAACAGTTCTTACGAAGACACCATATCGAGTATCCATATTCATCATGCAACTAGTGTTCCACCCAATTTCAAAAGGCAACAATGTTCACATTTAAAACTTATTATGAATATTATATACTTTGATCATCTCCATTGGCCCTTCTCTGCTGTCGTGTACACAATATTCGTTTTTTCGGTTAGAAAATTTTTGCAATGTCAAGGGAGTTAATGATATTCCACAAACTGATGACTTCCTGAAAAGCTGACCCTCTTTCCAACCCATCCCAGACATGCGCTCTCTCTCGTCAAGGCGACTTTTCATAGAGAGGTCAATCACTGAACTCTCCAACAACTGAAGTCTCAAAGGTGTCTTAAGACAGGTTTAGACCATGATGTGCCACTGAGTACAGACTAAGATATATTATCTTTGTTAGGGTCGACCTAAGAATAAACTTACCCATTACACTAAACGAAACGGATTAGAGTTTTGTTTCATTTTGAAGACGATCCATTCATTTAAAGCTTTGCATTTAGCTTACCGCATCATTTTATATACTTGTTACATTAAAATAACCTTAGTGTAGACATAGTTGGATCAAATGAAACAAATAAATCTTCTCTTCTTCTTTTTTTCATATAGGTGAGTGTTCGAGTGTGATAATCCTCCTTTCCCACACACTCCAAGTAATGTATCGGAGACACTTTTATTTGTATTCTTTGGTGCGAGCCAAGAGAACGCACAGACATGATGATTCGAACTCAAATCTAGAGCAATTGAGCGAAAAAAATGAATACGCTTAATATTTGAACAACTCCATGGGGGAGTTCACCCAACGAGCCTGTATTTCTTTCTTAATATATGATTGTTCCTGGTTGAGATGGGGTTTAGGGTTTCTTATGTATTTCAAGTAGTTTTTAGTGATGTTGCACCATCTTTCAAGTAGCATAATTCTTTTTTTTCCTGACAATTGTTCGATTTATTTCTCACCCGATAGTGCATTATTTTTCACTTCTGTTATCTAATCTGGATGGTGTATGGGGAAAAAAAAAGAAAGAGGGGGGAAAAAAGAAAAGAAAGTGACAAATGAGGTGATGGCTCTTCTGATAAAGAAGCAGGAGTTTGAAAAAGAGAGGAAGTGGCCCATGAAGGCAGTGCATGGGCATGGAATGACTTAAGCTTGCAAATAAAGCATGGCATAGAAGGGGACTTTGATGCCGATACTTTTCTACTCAATATTCACCCTCAAGATTCTTGCAAAAGGTACATGTGTGATTGGCTTTCCTCTCTTCTCCCTCAATTACCGCAATTCTAATTAATTAGCACAAATATTAATTGGATCAAGAGGGTGTCGGGATAGACAATACTTAATTTTTCTTGCATTTTCTAGCTCTCTTGAGAAAAAAATGTTGCTGACTGACTGAGCTTATCCTAATTTATGCGCAGTGTTAAGGTGCGAGCGAAAAAGTGTTTGATGAAAGAAGTCCTAGATCGGGGGATGCAATGTAAGATTGAGCGGTTCTTATATCCTACTCAACCCCTACCCATTAATCTAAGCTTTTGAACGAAAGTGATTCCAACCAAATATGTTGATAGCTTCGATCGTGTTCCTTCTTGAGATCTCCCTCTACGAAGGTCAAGCTTCAACTACACGACCCAACAGGTAAAATTCTCCCAACCACCTAACTGACTTGGTTCCTTATTTCATTGGATAATTTGGTATTATCTAGGATTTGGGATCTTTATCTTAATTTATTCTTTCAAATTAGATTTACTTTCTCCGTTTAACTTTGTTAATATTGCTTACAAATATAGGACAAGACAACAATTCTATTAGACTAAGCGATGAATAATTTTTTTTATTAAAAAAAACAGTGATGAATAATTTTTGTTATTGAGATTGTCAAGTTTGATTTTTCTTCTTCCCCACTAAATTGGCATCTCTCTCTCTCTCTCTCTCTCTCTCTCTCTCTCTCTCTCTCTCTCTCTCTCTAATTGATTGATTTTTACTTCATTTCCTACGATTCAATACATATCTTTCTACACGATTTGAAAGATGATTTCCATCTTTCACTAATTTATACCACCGGCATATAAATACAACATAGGATGTGGATCTTATGAAGTCGAGATGGCCAAAATACCCTTAAGTTTAGACAAATTTACCCCTCCCCCGCCACAAAGACAAATGAAGTCACGACCATAGAAATCATGACCACAAAGCAATGACTGCCTAGCCTTAGGCGACTTGGGGTTTCCTAAAACTATTGCACTTGTGCCAATTCAGTTCTAAACCTTTTAATTTGACCAATTGAGTTATAAACCTTTTAATTATACCAATTTAGTCCTAAAATTTTTTATAATTTGTATTTAGTCATTCTGGCCAATTTTGGCCGAAAATCGCTAATATGGCGGTCTAGTCATTATTGGTCATCCTATGTGGCACAATCGTCACTGACATGGACAATTTTTTTATTTTTTCTACTTTTTCTTCTTTTCTTTTTTTCTTTTCTTTTTTTTCCTAACCCTAGGCTGGCGAGGTTGCCAGCTTATCCTTGCCAGCCCAAGGTTATAAAAAGAAAAGGAAAGAAAAAAGAAAAGAAGAAATAATAATAAAAAATTCAAAAAAATCCTCAACGTCAGTGCCGACCAAGCCACGTAAGATGGTCAATACTGACTAAACCACCATGTCAGTAATTTTCAACCAAAATTGACAGAATGACTACATTGGCAAATCTTCAAAACGTATAGGACTAATTCGGCACAATTTTTACCAAAAAAAATTAGGACAATCGAAAGGTTTTTGACTAAATTGGCCAAATTAAAATATTTAGGATTGAATTGGCATAAGAAAAATAATTTTAGGACTTTTATGATAATTTTCTCGCGATTAAGGGTCTCCTATGGTTGGCAACCTTAGGTTGCAGTGTAATGACGCTTTCAAATAAAGAGAGGGAGGGAGGCGACCAACACGAGCAACTAGATAGTGAGTTCAGGTTACTTGAAGTTTTATGGAGTACCCTAATGGTCCCATGATAGGTTAAATCGAAATTTTTGGCTTATGCAAATTGCCTATCCAAGAGCAATTAGTGAGACTGTGAGAGTTGAATATATGATCTCTAGTTCTTAAGCTAGAAATCCTTGATGCCCAACCAACCATGCTTAACTCTGAGGATTATACATACCATTGGACATAATATGCCAAATAAAGCATGTCAAAGACGCATGAAAACCTTGTATATTTATCAATGGGAAACGTCCATCTGTGTGTGTATTTGTGGGTATGTGGACCCGAAAGCCATTTTTTCTAAGGTCCACTGATGAAGTAGTAAATGCCGTAAGTTCAACCATCACTCAAGAACTCCCCCACAAAAAGAGGACGGATAGATGTGAAAAGCATGTTTTGCTGTATACGTAAATATCATGCATGGGATCCCTCATGAGAGAGAGAGAGAGAGAGAGAGAGATAGAGAGAGTATGGGGGACCAATATGTATCATAGCAGCACTGTAACTTTTTTGATGTTGTTGCATATTCCCGTGAGACCAAAAAGAGTGACCTCTTTTCGTTAACTGCCTTTCGTCCACTAAATAGTTGGAGCTCAGCTCGCAGCGATAGTGATGAGGGTGGGAAAGAAAGGGAGGAGGAATTGTCTTAATCTCGTCATCGATTCATCATCAAGACCATCATCATGATCATCATCAAAACGACATTGCTTGACAGACAGAGAGAGAGAGAGAGAGAGAGAGGGTTATCATTTTTGCATGTGCATGTGGGTATAATGAGTGCCAATGTCAGTCCATGCATGTGAATTTGTGGGGATTGTAAACAAGTGGGATATTCGTTTTAGTGTCGCTTTTGCTTTTGTTTAAAGTGTTGAAATCGAGGGAAGAGTGCATGGCGACTCTCTTGCTGCTTGCTGCTGCTGCTGTAAATTTGTCAGGGTTTCATCTTTGATTCTTGGGGTTGGAGTGCATGTGTGTACTTTGCTTCCGTTTTTCATTTTTACTTCCTTTTGCCCCCTGTGAAAAGCCCGTCAACCCAACTTAGTCAAACATGCTATCATGATCTAAGCCCCTTTTATGTTTTATGTGATTTCTTTTCTGCTGTATCGATTTCTTTTCACAAATTCACCATAAAAAAGCGCTGGATGCGGTACAAATCTTATTAAAATGTCTTGAACGATGTTTGAATGTGGAATAAGTAAGGTCCGTGAATTAGACAATCGATTTCCTTAAAACTCCAATGAAAAATTACCACATCATTCAATAACCAAATTTTTTATAACGTTTCTTCAGGTACATGTTGCATTGCCCAATAATGTAATTATGAGTTCATGAATATACAAAAGTGAGCATAACGAGACATGTCTCTTCAATGCACAGGTCTCTTCAGTTTATGAATCTCTCTAATTCATGTATCTATTAAGGTTATGAATATTTTCAGTTTATGAATCCAAAAATAAAAAGAGAAATTGCCCAAAAAAGTCGACACACATAGACGGCATCATCGCCCTTCCTTTAACAGCAAGGGCAGGATGAAGTAGATGACCCTCACGCGGTCGCAGGCAACGATCACAAACTCCATTGCAAGCAAAAGGGCTCTCAGTTAGCTGCCTTGAGCGCCTTTAAGTGTTCAAATATTTTAAATTAAGTAGGATTTACTGGTAAAGTGATCATCATTATAATTCCAGATTTGGCGTAATTGGGTAGAATGTCAAGAGATTACTGGTAAAGTGATCAACATTATAATTCCAGATTTGGCGTAATTGGGTAGAATGTCAAGAGATTTCAGCTCAAGAATTGAAAGTCCCACGTTTAAATTCTATCAATCATATGCAAACTAGGGTTGTGCAAGAAAAAGCCTGTGGGATCGGCATAACTAGACACGGCAGGACAAGTACCAAGTAGATATTAGAGAGCGTACAGTACATTTTAAATTTCGAAATTTCGAAATCACTAAGTACGAGATATGTTTCAACCGGACAATGGAATCGTTGCTCAACGTTGAATGGCCAGGAATCCCCACTGAGCAGCTTTCTATTTTGGTGATCTTACTGATTCTAATTATTTACTTCTTGATGGGTCAATCATTTCAGGAAGCGTTGTAAAACACTAGTTAACCACTTGGTTAATCGATTGCACCCTTTGTGTTTACTATTCAGCGGAACGTATATCTAGTTGATGAACAAGCATTCAACTATCTGAACAGCAAGACCAACGCCAATTTCATTGACATTCCAAGCAACAGAAGCTCCTTTGGCAGCATTCAAAGCTGTAATATATAGACACCCTTGATTGTTTCTGCCTAAAAGTGATGGATTATAACTAGACCAACCCTATTGTAAACAAGAGAAAGAGACACAAAACCATTTTGCTTTTACACCACTCTTGCTTTTACATACCTTGGATGATAAGGTAGCGAAAGCATCTCTCTCTCTCTCTCTCTCTCTCTCTCTCTCTCTCTCTCTCTCTCTCTCTCTCTCTCTCTCTCTCTCTCTCTCTCTCTCTCTCTCTCTCTCTCTCTCATACACACATAAATATTCTTGCTTTTGCAATCTTGTGATGGAGACATGACTATGCTAGAAATGTTGGGGTAAGTTCTCTGTGTGATTTTTGAATTCGATAGTGGGAATAAAAGAAGGATTTCCGGGAGGAACATGCCTTTTGTAGGCTCATTTTAATAGTTCTGTCATGTCTTCCATGTAAGTGGGTTGTGGGGGTGGCCTTCCCAAAGTTAGGTGGGTCAAAAAAATAAAAATTGATGGTTATTTTGTGCACAATCTGACCTAATTGTATGCATCTATATGTTGTAGAAAATATTCGAAAAGCAGAGTCGATTATTTAGTTTGGACTTGCATAAGAGAATTTGTGCAAACTGAATTCTACCCAAAGTGTGTATGATATAAATAAAAGTGAAAAGAGGGACACCTTTCCGAGAGCCCCCCCCCTCCTTTGTTTGGAATTGGCATTTTATTGCGTTGCATGTCCCCCTTTGAATGCAATGCAAGTAGCCCTCACGTCCAAGGAAATATTCTCTACCTTTTCGCCTAGCGGTGGACCCAAAGGGTATATGATTTCAACTAACTATTAACATACTAAACAATTTTTAGCATGCACATCCGAATTTTTTTCCTTTTTAGTGATTATCTACACTTAAGGTGTAACTATATAAAGCGTAGTGACTCCGAAAAGACCAAAACGCCCTCAGGTTTAGAGAAAATTCACCCAAAAAATTAAAGCACGTATCCAAAAACACATCTCTCTCTCTCGATTGTCACTCGTCACCCCTTTATGTCCTCGCCACTGTCGATGACACCATCTCTCCCTCTCTGCCTCTATGACAAACAGGGGCTAGATTCACGCAGTAGTGATCGCTATGCAAATCTGTCACAAATCGGAGACTGTGACCTTCGCCACAGCAAGGGCAAAGCAGAGAAAAAGGGCATGCGACAAGGATAAGAAATGGAGAGCGAGAAGGGTCGAGCATGGGATGGCTGTGGTGATCCTAATGGTGACACAACATGCCGTGGGGTTGTGCGGCTTCATGACAATGACGGGGCACCGATGATGGTGGTGACTTTGTGCAAGGTTTAGCAAGCTATGATTGTGCTTGTGCTTGTGCTTGTGCTTGCGAGGGAGGAGAAGGGCAAAAATGCAAAGGAAGAAAAGAGAAAAGGGAAAGAAAAGAAAAGGAAAAAGAAAAAGAAAAAAAGGGGGGAGAATAGACATGAGCCGTCCAAATTTCTTGATGCCGACGTGTCAATTTCTCAAGAGAGAAAAATTACATTTTAAATGTATCATATAAATTTAGAAGGTCTCAATCCATGAGTAAGATCCCACTTCGTCTAAGCAATCGAGACTTAGTAATTTTTAATCTACTTGTAAAGGATGCATCTTGAAAACCCCCATCTTTTATTGGGGCAACAAATATCCAAATATTATTGGTGATTTTTTTTTCCTTGCGGGGATGAGAGTAAAAACAGTGATGTATGGGCAAACAGAAGTACATAAAACAAGACGCATAATTTATAGACAAAATCTATAAAAAAAAAAAAGGATAAAAGAAGAGGTTTTTCTAGCTTTGGGAGTAAGAGTAGCGAGAGTAGGGAATTAATGCTGGTGGACTTTGATTGTTACATTTTCTTATTCTTCTTATTCCCTTTTAATAGATTCCTCTACCATTATATGATGTACATTACATTAAAATTTTATTTTCATTTTCTCGTCACTTTTATTTTTCTCAATTTTTTCAATTTAGATTTCCAAGAAATAATTAATTTTACATGTTTCTCGTCGATCTGTAATTTATATCTTTCATTTTGTCAGCATTTTTTTATTGTCACTTGGAATTTAATTACCTCGAATATTTCTTAAAATCTCTCTTATTTTCATTGTGCATCTACATAGTATATGGAAGTAAAATAATTTCTAAATGCGGTATTAATGCTTATTTAAGGAGGCGAGTTAGAACAAGATTCTCCCAATTATCCCAAATTTAATATAAATAAAATAATAACTTGGTAGATGTTCACTGATTTGAGGATTAACATACTCACCTCATCCACATCATATTGATCGATTACTTTTTATATAGGATAATTGACCATTTGCTATGACAAAGAAAATTTATCAATGAGAGTCTCAATTCATTCACGATCTACAGTATGTAAAAGGGTAGAGTTCTTGAAACCATATCATGACGACAAGAAAATTGTTGAAAGAAGTAATTATATTGAGTGAATGGTAATAATAAGATTTCTTAGAAACCACGGATAAAATCCACTCTTTTTTAAACAATCAATTTGAACGCCTTCATTATTGCTCAAGACGCGCTAGTATAGGAGGAAAAATATAGTAGAAAAATGGTAATGATGATGAACGGCGACTCTACTCCGCTATGATTTTTCCTTTCCTCTATTCATTAAAGAGCAAAGTAAATATTGCCTGCTTCTAATCTTTTCATTATTGAATTGAAATACAATAGATTTCAGCCATTTATTAGATCTCAGCATAGACAGTTTCGATTTTTTATTTCTCGATCTAACATCGAAAAGTCCAAAAGACACGGTGTTGCTCAAAGATCATAGACCCACCTCTCGTAAAGAGCTAGTGAGAGGGGGAAAAAAGAGGAAAATGACACAAATAGTTTTTGAATTTTGGCCCAATGTATAATATAGTCCATAAACTTTTAATTCTTTCAATGTGGTATGTTTAATATTATCCCTGAATTATATAAAAATATTTAATATTATCATTGAATTAATGAAATGGCAATATTGAATATTTTTATATAATTCGGGGACTAAGTTGAATATGTACCAAAAGTCTATAAATCTCATTCATGGAACATATTGCTCATTAAGCTACAATTTATGAACCACATTATATATTAAATTAAAGTTTAGAAATTATTCGTGTCATTATAAAAATAAAAATAAAAAGAGGGCACTTTTGCATGTCACTCGGCCCTAGATATTCCCCCTTCTTTCGTAATTTTTTTTCCCTTGCGTTGCTGATTCCAAATCGCCATCATCATTACACAGCAGCCTCATCATCTGTTTTCCTTAACGTTTTTCTTTGCTTGGACGGCCGCAGTTTCTCTTTTATACAAGGGTCAAGTCCTCTCTAGTCTAGTCTCCTTCGCGTGTAACCTGGTCTTCTAATTATACACATGACGTCGTACGCGATGTCAGATATCTCATCAGCAATACAGAATAAATTTACAGACTCTTGAACGAGAGGAAGAGGCGAGATTTTGCACACACGCCGCTGGAGGAGAGCCGAGACCTTCTCCGGCATGATCCCTGGCGAGGGCTCACCGGCCCTTGCTAAGCCGGCAAAGGGCCAAAACCATCGGTGACTTGAGCCGATGGTTGCCGGCCCCATGTCAACATCTCATTGGAACCAAATGATAAATTTTCGTCTTGGCGGCTCCATACTAATGTATGGACTCGATTGCAAAAGCCTGAAGGGATTTGATTACATAACAAACAGCTCGAGAAGTACAGGAGTTGTGGATCAAAACTTAACTTTCTTTTGGAACTGATCATTTCAAAACCTACCACTTTTCCACATAGGATCCCTATTTTCCCCTGAACGTGTGCCGCGTGGTCATAATTAGTTTCTACTGCCAATGGGCACTTTGCATTATATACTAATTATGCGGTAATGTCAAGCTTCAAAGATAATAATAAGATAAGATTTATATTTTTATGGCTTGAGATTTATTATATCTTACATCTTTACACTTAAAACTTATAGATCGCTAAAATAAAGAAAGCCACGCATATATCTCTAAATACGGATTTGGGTACGGTTTGGTGATCATAAACCTAGTGCTGCAACATGAAAAGGGTGTATGTAGAGCATAATCAATAATGCACATTAATAAAGTGGTACAATGTATAGTGTAGTCTAAAATCATGATCACGGACCTCCTACTGCTAGGTTTCCGTAAACGATACCAACTAATGCATAATCATCATCTACAATGCAATCATAACCTACTCGACCCTCTATTGATAACCCCATAGCCAAAACTATTAATATTCTTTTGAAAGAGCATTTGGTGAGCACCAGATTAAGAAAGTTTTACGATTTTCAGGACACTGATTTTCCATGTAGCATGTACAATTAGTACCTTAAATATCGAATTATTTCAAATAAAGTATATTGAACAAGTGCCGGAGACATGCGTTAGCAAAACCCTTTTTATATATAATCTTAAGCACATATTTAATCTTGGTGTTGGTGCATCATCCCCAAAATCGAGCGCACAACAGCTAACAATATTATTGGTGAGCATCATCATTTGTTAGCGTTGTAGACAGATGCGGAAAAGTAGAAGACAGAACACAAGGATTTACGTTGTTCGATCACAAGGTGATCTACGTCCACGGGCGAGGCAAGACAAATTCCACTATAATCGAAGAGAGTACAATTTTCAGAAGTCGAAAAAACGACGACAAACTCACAGCTAACAAAACTCTCTCTAACCATGAGAAAACCTAGCCACAGTACAAATAGGGTTCCCGAAAATTTTCTCGGGGGCGTAGCCCCCGAACCCCCCCGCGCATTGGTTCGCTTCCTCCAGCTTGGGCGGTCCGCTATGAAGATTTGTTCGCTTGCTGCGGGTTGGGCCTATCGGCCCAACCCTTCGCGTCGCGAACCAAATCTCAATTTCCTTTCCACTTTCGAGTCGCACAAAAAATATGTCGAGTCGGGTCATAAACCGGACCAAGTACATAAAATTCAAGACATATTTAACAGTTAGTACATCCTATTTGTTGAGTTGTCTTCCTATTACTTTGCCGAGACGAGAACAGTTATCTCAGGTAACTTTTGTTCAACTAGATAAGTTAGGCACTTCAAGTTCCGTAATGTATGATTACATTTTCAAGTTACGTTCCCGATGCACTGTTCTCATCCCAAAAAGTGCTTACTTAACTTGTCTTTTTTGTCTTAACACTCAATAACATAGCTTATTAGCTTAATTTTGAAGAAATGACACCACTAGTGTTATAATTTTTGTACGATACTTATTTTAATATCACAATTTTTCAATCGGTCATTTAAGTATCATAATTATGAAAAAATGTCCACTTAAGTTACTCCGGTAACATGTCTCCGAGAACAAATCATGTCGGATTTATTTTAATAATAACATTGTCTAATGTAGCTTTAAAGAGAGTTAAGTTTAAAGTGCAAAAACGGCCAAATGATGGGCCAAACCAACCTTAAACGATGACATATCGAAGATGAGTTAATGGAGGTTTAGTAGTTTCATTACAAACTCTCTCTCTCTCTCCAAACAAAAACTGAAAGGGAGAAACGGCCACGGCTTGGATGGAAAAAATGATAGCTTGGAGACAAGCGAGGAATCTTGCAATTGGGAAAAGGTGAATGATTTGTTAAAACAAATGTGAGCTGCTTCTGTTATTTCTGTTCTCCATTGCAATTTTTATATTTGCAAATGAACATAGGGTCTAGGGTTTTCGATTGAATTCTAATTTAGCCTTAAATCATCAATTTGGAAAATAGTCTACGCAACTCAAATAAACGTTTTTTTTAAGTTATAGCATTTAAGTGATCGCTTGAAAAGTTATAATAGTAAAGGAAGCGTCGTACGAAAATTATGTAATTATTAATGTCCTTTATCTGCTTAATTTTAGAGGCCAAACTATCTTAAGGTAAATCCTTCTTCTATTCCATCTTCTATTTCAAATCTTTTCTTTGCATTTAAATGATGATCTTCATGTCTCCGACATTTCTAAGCGTTTACTTTCGGTTCAAAATTTTGCGTCTGTCAATAATGTCTTATTTGAATTCTATCCTACACACTTTCTTACAATGGCGGTTCTTCTTTCCGACCCGAGTAGTGGTGGTTTATACACCAAACCGCAACAACATTCAATGCCTATTGCCAGTATTACGAAACAGACTTCCATGGATGACTGGCATCAACGTCTTGGCCATTCCCATGAGTGTCTCTTACGGTTTATGATCAAAAAGAATAATTTGCCGAGTCAGTCAACATTGTTCAGTCGGTTATATACAACTTGTCAATTGGGCAAGGTTAGTCATCAGTCTTTAGGATTGCCTCTAACTCATAGTTTATTTCTGTTGGATTTAATTTATAGTGATGTTTGGGGTCCTTCTCATTTTGTTTCAACTTATGGTCATCACTATTTCATTATTTTTGTTGATGATTGCATCAAATTTATTTGGTTTTATCCTCTTAAAATAAAGTCAGATGTTTACTTTGTTTTTCATACATTTAAGCTCTTGTTGAACGTCAATTTTCACGAAAAATAAAAAGCCAGTCAAACGGACTAGCGTGGGGGATTTCGTGCCCTCCCCTCCTTTTTATCAAAAATTAATATTGCTTTCCACATTTCTACCACTTATACTCATGAACAGCAAGGGGCGGCTAGGCGTCGTCATAGGCATATAGTTAAAAATAGTTTAACATTATTAGCCCATAACTCTGTCCCTCACCAATAACGGCACTATGCATTTGAAACGATGGTCTACCTCATCAACCGGATGCCATCCAAGGTCACTAATCACATAAACCATTCACCCTCTGAATTATTCATTCTAAAAATCTTTGGGTGTCGTTATTTCCCATATCTACGTCCTTATAATGCCCATAAGATGGATTTCCGCTCCATTCCTTGTATTTTCAAGGGATATAGTTCCTCTTACGCAAGGTATAGTTGCCCAAACCCTGTCACTAATCATTTATACATTGCTCAACATGTTCGTTTTGATGAAACTTGTTTTCCCTTTGCAACTCTTTCCATTCTCGGTCCATCACCTAATTCACCACTTCCTACACCTATCATGATACCGTGGGCTTCGGCCCCTGTTGGCGTTCCTCTACCTACCAATATAGTGAGATCACAGACTCCTACATCGGTTCCCACAATGTCGTCCAATACCGATTCATTTTTTTTTTTTTTTGGTAAGGTAAAGATTTTATAACTTTTCATTGAGCCAATTACAACATAAAGCTAGAGGCACCCATCGACCCAATATGGCCAATACCGATTCATTCATCTCCCCCTACTTTAAGAATCAGACCCCCTTCATGAATTTTATCATTCCCCCTCCTCATCATCCTCTCCACCACCACTGCCACCACCACCACCCCCATCTAGGCCAACATGCACCAACACCATGCAACTTCACTCTCGTCCTCCTCAAATTAATACTGCCACTACCCCTCTCATCAAACCAACTTTATTCACCCAAGCCAACAAAATCTCTTGAGTGGCATGGAGCTATGACCTATGAATTTAATGCCTTGTTAAAAAATGGCACGTGGTCTTTGGTCCCTCACACTTCCTCCATAAACCTCGTTGGGTGTAAGTGGATTTGCAGAGTTAAGTGCAAAGCAGAAGGCAATCTTGAGCGCTATAAAGCTCGCCTGGACGCTAAGGGCTTTCATCAACAACATGGCTTGAATTATATAGAAACCTTCAATCCAATTATGAAAATTACCACTGTTCACTCAATATTATCTCTAATTATCTCTCAAGGTTGGCAAGTGCAACAACTGGATATGCACAATGCTTTGTTACAAGTTCTTTTTGAAGAGGAGTACATGGAATAATCCCCTGGGTTTCAAGACCCAACTTGTCATGACTATGTTTGCAAGTTGCATCATTCTCTATATGGTCTCCGGCAGGCTCTAAGAGCCTAGTTTCAATAACTCTCACAGTTTTTGCTTTATTTGGGATTTTCAGTGTCACAAACAAACCCCTCATTATTTATCTATCGAAGAGGCACTGATGTTATTTATTTTTTGGTCAATGTTGATAACATTATGGTTACAGGTAATGCATCTTCCACTATTAGTGTAATCTTAGAGAAATTATCTGCAAAGTTCTCCATTAAGGATCTTGGCCCGCTCTACTTCTTCCTTGAGATAGAGGCTGTCCCTCACTCTAACAGGTTGCTTCTCTCTCAATGACGTTATATTAATGATCTTCTTCACAGGGCTAGGATGTATAAGTGCAAGCCTATTCAAACTCCTATGGCCACGACTACAAAACCATGTGAGAAAGGGGGTGCTCTAATGTCCGATCCTACTTTGTATCGGTCTATAGTTGGCGCCCTACAATATGTGACATTAACAAGACCAGATTTCTCCTTTGCCGTTAATAAAGCTTGTCAATTCATGCATGCACCAACTGAAGACCACTGGCATATGGTGAAACGCATATTGCGCTATCTTAAACATACAAGGTCGTTTGGTTTGCTTCTTTCCCAATCCAATGATAATCACTTGCAAGCTTTTTCCAATGTGGATTGGGCTGGTAGCTCTGACAACAAGAAGTCAACTGGATGGTATGCTATTTTTTTTGTCCTAATTTAATCTCTTGGAGCTCCTAAAAATAATGAACCGTAGCGTGCTCTTCCACAAAGTCTCAGTATAAAGCTCTTGCCGATGCTGCAGCTGAACTCATTTAGCTTGAGCCACTCTTTCAAGAGCTTGGGTTCCCTCTTCAAGGTCATTCCATCCTTTGGTGTGATAATATTGGTGCCACTTATATGTTTGCAAATCCGGTTTTCCATGCCCGTACCAAACATGTTGAAATTGACTTCTACTCTGTTCATGATCGTGTCGCCAAACGACAATCTAATGTGCAGTTTATCTCCACAGCTGACCAATTAGCTTATGCTCTCACCAAAACTCTTTCTAAAGCACATTTTGCATTTTTACGAGACAAGTTGAAGATTCGCAGTCTCGACTCTTCCACTTGAGGGGGTGTATCAACCAAATATATATCTACCAAATATAGGCTATCAGTTTTGGAAGATTTAGAATTTTATCTTTAGAAGTTAGAAAGTTTTCTATTTTATGTATTTCTTTTCTTGCTAGTAAATCTTCTAGAATTTACTCTTGGGTAAATATATACCCAACTAAGCTTAATGGAAATATACAACAATTTCTGTCTCAACACCCATTAATCAATAATTCTAACAAGTCTCGATTATTTAACATGATGTACAATGTTATGAACCGATAAACGTTTCTTATATGGCAATCATTCAACATTAAGAAGTTAAGCTATTCAATGTTGACATAAATTATTAAGTAGGACTTTCTCAATGAGTACCTTCAAGGCACTTATCAAGTTTGTTCATAAGAATTGTTTCAATTTTCAAAACAAATTACATACGAGGCAACAAAGAGGATTGAGAGAGCCCAGATCGACTAGGATATTTAGATTCGAAATGGCTTGGACTATTTTTAAATGTAAAAAATATTTCATAGATATCAAATAGAAAAATAAATAAGTAATAGAAAATTTATTATATATGCTCAGAACACTTTGATAAAGTCATAAATAAGTAAAAAAGTAAAACATATGAAAAGGTTATTTTAAGGCTGAAATTATAACAATTCATTTATTTAAAATAAATAATAAAAATCAGGCTAGGTCGAATTAACCTAGTCTCGTTCAATTCGAGCCTTTTTATTTAAATTTGGGTTCGCCAGCAGGCAAGGCCAGGAATTTCTAGGCCTTGTATGTTAGGGCCAAACCATAAAGAAAAAATCGGGATTCAACCTGCTTGGCTCATGATCATCCCTAAATTACACGCTTTATAATAAAGTTAGTACATGAAACTTCAATATTTCCTTAATTAACGAGGAATCTTTCGGTTAATACTCATGATATATTTTTAAATTATAGTTAATGCATTGAAAATTATAATATAGATGCAATTAGCTACACAACACGTACCCCTAGAGTCATCATTCACTATTTCATATTAAGAATTATTTATAAGCTTATCGTACATACCTTTTTTTTCTTTTTTGGCCAATAGTGGAGATGACAAGTTTTGTTCGCAGTCGTGTCAACACAAGGGTAATTACAAAATAGGTCAAACCGACTGTGACGCGATTAGCTAATCATGTGGACTTACATGACACGAACATAATGCGAAAGTTAATAAGTGACATGACAGGACCCATGTAATACAATTAAATTATCACTTGATAGTTCGACTTAATTACAAGACACAACATGACACCAAAACAGACTCGTCGACGCGAAATTAACCTGCCAAAACGAACTCAGTGCGAAACATGCTCAACCGCTAATATCAATTTCCAAGTCGGAGCAATCCGTCGACGAAACATTAGCAAATCCGATTAATTTATGCATTGCTCCCGGCCACCGAGACATCAACGATTTAAAATCTCAACACCAAAACATGGAAAGAACAATCTTTTTGGCTAATCGTGTCCAGGCGAATGCCACACTTGACTCGACACTAACCCACGAACTCAAACGTGCTGTACCCGGTCGATTCCGTATCCGGCGGATTTGACGCGCAACTATGATTTGAAGACGAGGACAGACACGAAATTGACCCCCGGAGACGATCAGCCCTTCGCCCAAGTCGACCCGATTTCGTGCCGTGTTCGAGTGTCAGATGTTTGTGTCGTGTTGGGACAGAACTTTGTCCTCCCTCGCTGCATTGACTAAAAACATTTCAAACGTGCGTTTGGGTTATGGAGAGAGATAGAGAGAGAGAGAGAGGTCAGTCCCGCATGCAAAGGATCACTGTTCTGTTTCCAGGACCTCGTAGTTCCCGAAAGGCCTGGCGCCACAGAATTCCACACCTCCCTTCCTTCCTCTTTTTTTTCTTATATATTTCCCCCCCTTTTTTTTTGAAAATTAATTAGTTTCCCTTCCTTTCCATTAAAAAAAACAAATTAAAAAAGATTTCCTTTTTCTTTAAAAATGAAAAAAAGTTTTATTATGTTTGCATGGGACGTGCGTGGTGCTGTTTGGTTTGTGGAGCCCGCCTCCCTGACTGCGCGTGCAAAGCCGGAGTTCATGGGGCAGGGGGGCCTCTCCCTGTGCGCTCCACACGTCCATCCAGCTCCACACGTACTCTCTCTCTCTCTTCGCCCGTTCGTGGAGCGTACAGTATACGTACTCGTATATACGATGCAGTACACGGGTTACGTTACCCTTCTCTGCGCAAAAATCTCCAAACCTACTTAAACGAAAAAAGTTGCATGGCCTATTTGCTGTAAATACATGGACACCTACCTGCGACACGGGATACGTACAAGTACTAATGGCACACGGGATTTGACGAATGGAGGTCTGCACGATCGAAATAAATTGGGGCGAAACCCGATTCCCGATGTCATATTAGAAGTTTCAATTCAAAAGCTTGAACCCATTGGTGAATAAGAACACGCACGTATAAAGAGGATGTGAATCTTATAAACAAGAGACGCGGAACATTTTAATAGGTTTGGGAATGTGTTTATTTCAGGGAGAACGGAAATGACTCGAAATTCATTCTCAAGAAAAGTTACTGATTTTTCTTTGTTTAAATTTGATCATGAAAACGGGAGGGAAGCATTAGTAGTAGTAGCAGTAATAGAGAGAGATGATGACGGTGTCGCATTGGTAGCACCGCAATGACGTCTCCTTCGGAGGAAAATGATTTCCCCTTCGATCATTTTCCAAAGTAGAAATCATTTTCCGAAATCTTAGCATATCAATTCTAGGAAGTGGGACTTTCCGTCGACGGATCCATTTGTTGGTGTCCGGACAGGCGGAAAAGACCGGTAAACGCACCCTCAACGTGTAACGCACCAAGAAAAAGAGAAAAAAAAAAACCTAAGCTCGATCAGGGATACCACGTTAATTGGTCCCGCGACTTTCGTTCCGCCCTTCATTACCGCCATAATCACCATGCTTTTTTAACTCTTACTAATCCACCTTCTCAAATGTGACCCCCGCACGCCACACGCCGCAACCTCTAGTCAATTAGCATGTAATTAAAATCACATATTCTAATCGCGTCATCATAATCCTAGGCCAAGGAGGCCACGAACGATCAAATTTTGTTTCACTTGTGCGATGCTTCTTCTTTCCAATATTATATACATTTTTTTTTTGGGTGATCATGATAATCAATGGAGAGCGGGTCCCACGGATTTTTCCTTCCTTTTTTTCTTTCCTTTTTCCGTGTGTTTTGTCAAACCGAGGAATGATTGTTCATGGACGTCGTGGATTGGAATGAGAGCGCTTTGGCTTTTCCTTCATGCGAAGATATTAAGAAAGACCCGAGAACATCATGGGGGAGATGGGGCTTTGTCATGGTTGAGTCACGTCGACGTTTGATTTGTCGAGCGATGCGAGAAAAAGGGGGGCTAAACCTGAGGAAAAGCAAAATGAAATTGCAAATTGCCCCCCCCCCTCCTCTTTTCCTCGATTTTCGTCCCTTTTTTTTCTTGTATATTTTTCATGGCATGCATCTTGGGTTGTGTGGTTGGTCGACTTTGGGCTCAGAGAGTCGGCATGTGTTGGGCATTTTAGAGGGAGGAGAGATCCCCGGAAACGTGTCTGTCCACTTCGATTTTCTATGAATTGAGTCATGCTGTTTCATATAGCAAAAAGTATAGAGTGTACTAGTTGATTCCGATGTATGGAAACTTTGGTCTACGAAATTGATATGATATTCATAAGTAATCTTTCGAGAAAGGTCGGGCCACGTTCAAGTTGGAGACATTGCCGTGTCGTTAAGTTGATTCTTATAGTATCTCCTTGTTCCGTGACTAGGTAAACCTGATTGGCGAGCAAGTTTGAGCAGGCAAGGTTAGTTGACAACATAAGGGTCTTTCACTCAGGCCAGCTAATATTATGAAAGTTTGAAGCGTACTTCCAAAAGATAGACGGGTTTGGGCGTTGGTGGCGTCGTTGTGAGCAATGGGGCAACCGCAATAATCACCAGCCGCCAACAATATTCCTAGAAAAACTAGGAGGGCGGGCGGAACATCGAGTGACGGCTGGATGGTGTAATCGCCAATTGATCGGCTATCAACGTCGCAGCAACATAATAGTTCGAGCGCTGACCCTGCACTGTGCTCCATTTTGTGCAATACCTACGTAGGGACGAGAAGTAAAAGATTGGCAATGACAGTCCACAACTCAGAATGCGGGCATAGGAATTGGAACGCTGGAGATACCGACATCGATATGGGAGAGCGTTTTGCAAGGTCAACCGATCAACTCCAGATGGGTATTCGAGTACGTGGGTCATATTCAAAGAACTCACCACGATTTGTCACATCAGTTTGTATGCCAAATTTGTACATTGGTCGAGTCTCGGTATCTCTAATAATATCCAAAAAGGCAAAAAAAAAAAAACAATAGAAGGATGGAATAGACACAGCCGCCACTTAAGTGATTTTCAATGTCGATCTATCCGACCGAGCGATTGGGCCAGTCTGCTACGGCCTTGGAAATACTGATTCCATGTGCTTGTTGCCCATGAAACTGTCCGGCGATCAAAGCCTTGGGCTTGAAAAACCTCCCTTGTATCGAGTTTCATGGAAATACATGCTTGTGTGCAATGAAAGCTCGAATCGGGCGGATGTCCTTGCCCGCCCCGTCGCAGGCCGATGACTTCCCGCCTCCAACTTAGGCGTACATGTTGTGTGTTAACGATGCCCATGTTCGTGCCGTGTTGAATTACGGCAAACTACCAATAGCCCGTCGCTCATTCATACTAATTAGCCTTGTTCACCCAAAAAAAAAAAACGAAAAATCAAATAAGAGGGCCAAGAGAGTTCGGATCCATGGACCACAAAGCGTGAGGGCCCAATATGAGACAAAGGCCCATGCTGCACCTTTGAAATATCAAAGCCAACAACAATATGAAGAAGAGCCTCCTGCAAACATCCAGAGTTTTACATCATCCAATTTGAACAAAAGAATTCTCAGCCAGCCTCACGTGCAAGTTCACGCTTCAGGCTCGTAGCTAGGAAAGGAACAAATATTGGACTTCCAACCAAAGATGAAATTGAACGAGAAATGTTGACATGGGGAAGAAAACAAGAATTTCTCACACTTTTCAGCTAACCTCTGCGCTGCATTGAGATTTTCTATGATACAATGCTGCATCATGTATTTACGATGCCTTCCACTTGGTTATGACGTTCGTAAAATGAAAAGGCAAAACACATTTTACAACGTTAGGACGAAGTGTATCGTAGATTTAGTAATACAATAAGCCACAGATCACCCTGAACATGTCACGATAAATGAAAGTTGCCACTTTGTAGCCAAGAATCAAAGTCATTTCAGCTGAGTGGTTGTTGGAATGATTTTCATCTAATTCGTCAGAAAACATACAAGAACATCAATTATTCCAACTTTATATGACTCGGTAATCTCTTAGAAGCAACAACAACCGCAGATGCATCTTGTCATTCCCATAATAGTTTGCATGGCTCTCGTGATTCTGCAGAACAACCAATATCTCATGCGTGAAAGTGTGAAAAAGCTTAGATAAAGTTGAGCTGCTAGCTGGGGGAACTTTGGAAATACCTGACTCATCATGTAATCAGATGATGGTCGAGAATAAAGCAACCTTCTAGATGAACAGAAACCAGATTATGTACATATAAAACTCCACCAAAATGAGAATGCTTGACCAAGGGACGGCTATCAACCTGAAATAATGAATACCAATAACATTATGAATCACAACAAATCAAGAATTTCTACGAAAATGGACACGATAAGTAAACCAAGCTTTCAAAGAACCGGACCTGAAGAATCAACTCTGATCCTGTATTATATGAGTTTGCATAAAAGCCAAAGCATTCGTCAGATCGTTTGATTCTAGCCAATACACTCATTACCAGTACTGAGGGACATGTAGATATAGTGAATAGGTGTGCTGTCTCGGGACGATAAGGCTAAATGTATCTTATCGGTAGGAGAAATCCATGATTGAGTCAATTAGGAAGAAGGGACCAGGTCAAGGTGATGTCGAAACACAAGAAGACATTGTTAGTCAGTCAGTTGTCAATAAAGCGTAATCCTACCAACGGGGAACTGAGTCAAATGCCATGTTCTTCTGCTGAAATATTGCTTTCATGAAGTTTTAATAAAGTCATTGGAGATATTGGCCCACCTGGGAAAATTAGTGTGACCATTTTGAGGAGAACCGCCCAAAAAAGCTCCAGCCACTAAAAATGAATTCAATAATATAATATAGCTGAAGGAAAAGGAATTCTCATTTGGAAACAGTTAATAATGTTGTTTTGGCCTTGGAGAATGACTATTCACAGGAACAGCCTTTCTAGAACAAACAAGCATAATTTTGCCATGTAAATCTCAATTGCATGTCAAATATACAAATCCAATGAAGAGTAAATTGATTCCTATCCAGCAAATTTCCTTTCATGAAGCTAAACATCATTAACTTTCCATTTACTCGCACTATAGGAGCAAAAGTCGGTCAAGGTAGAGAGCCTTTCTTCTTCTTTTTCATGTGATGAGGAGGCTTGCTAAAGATAGATAAACCCCCGAACATGAAATATGCTACTAACCTCATAGACCAAATAATAACAAGTTAAAACAAGGGTGGGTGATCAAAACATAAGATTGTTTGCGCTCAGTGGTGTCGCTCCCCTCTTTGCCTCATCGCACATCTCCTCGCTCACAGCCACCAGCTCACCATGGACGTCCTTGAGCAGCCTTGTCCACCCCCCCCCCCCCGCCCCCTCCCTCTCCTTGCAACCTCTGTGCGGGTGATTCAAAACCACTGCGCAAATCGCTTGCACAGAGGAGGTTACCTAAGCCTAGCAAAATCCAAGGCTGAAGGTGTGATCTCATATCCAGCTCTAAGAGTGCACACATGAGAGAGAGAGATGGGACAGAGGCAGTGGGGGGCGTGGCAAAACCAAGCACGACCAACCAGGTCTAAGTTAAAATCAGAGGGGGGTGAAATTTGAAAGGCTATCAAAATACTAAAATCACAATCACAAGGCTGGTATTATTAGATGTATGTGCAGTATTAAATGATGCACATACATGAGGCTTTGTATCAACGCCTATCATTATCTATTTCTTATTCACCCTTATGTGATTATATACCGGTAAATAGAAGATTGATGTACTATAGCTTGCAGAGAGTAGATAAAGATTCTACATATGTATAAAGTATTTCCTGATATCATAGATATATACATGAATACTTATACCTATGTGTATATTTTCAAACTACAAAGACTGTCGTCATTGTAAATCAAACTCATGATTTAAATGCTTCTCATACTTGGATTAATGCAACATTTACTAGACAAGAATGATGTGTTGTCCAATTAAAATGCATTAGCATATAAGATGATGTTTTCTCCGTTCGAAGGTGCCTTTCTTTGTGAATGATAAAGCAAGGCTCAGTATTGCTTGAACTATATTAGACCAATCAAATATTTACTCTTGCTGACTCCATGTATTTGAATATTGCAGAAATTACTCTGGCCTTTGTATCACCTGAATTAAAAGGGCCTAAAATGAGATTTTCCTCCTCAGCGGTACTTAGATTCATTTAATATGATGAGCTAACACAAGAAAAACAAAAAGAAAGGCAAGGCAGTGCAAAGACAAATTAATGATTGCAATTCTTGCAGGGCATGGACGAAAATTAATTTCCCTTGAGCAAGGTTGGAGAAGGAGAAACCATGAATAAGCCACAATAGCCACAACCCTGTAAAGGATCATGCACTGCTCTACTTAAAACACACCCATTATTATCTACAATGGTCATGCTACTTTACAAAGAATTATATTTAAGATAACTGACTATATCTAAGTAGGCAGACAAACATGCTAGAAAGTACCTGCAATATTGCACCCATTCAAATGCCGAGTCTAGCATTCAGACCAGCCCCAGCATTCTGCACTCCACACTGAATGGTGGGAATGACTGATTAGTCTCCAACTTGGCAAATTATATCCTTCAATAATACATTTCAATGATGAATCAACCAGCAGTTGATGTCATGCGCCAGGATTTGAGATATAAAATAAATCTCTTCAATAAGTGAGACAGCTGTAGAAATCAACTCAGTCTCTGGACAATATTGAGCTCTGCCTTTTTTTCTCCGCTCTTGCTCTTGAAAAGCAAACTGAAATTTGAGGTACCAGACTGTTGTATTAAACTGATGTTGAAATTTCATTGTCAACTCATGGGTGAAACAGCTCATACTTCATAAGAAGTTCTAAAATTTCTCCTGCAGAATCCTAGGGTCTGGAGGAGAGATGGGTGATGATCCTGTTAGACTATGTTTCAAGTTTAAGCCCGTCAAAGAAACCTGATCCAAGTAAGAATTCCAAATCTGAATAGGACTTGTCGTTTGACACCTGACACTCAGACCGAACCACATAAATCTCCAGTGTCATTATTGGTTCTCGTTGATTTCTTTGATAATTTCTTCTTTTCGCATTAGACTGAATTGCACGATCCATTAGTTTCTACGTTAATTTCACAATAGATCCTATGCCAAATTTTAAATTCCCAATCACCAATAATCAGCACAAGAACATGCTCCATTGTGAAAATGATGGAAGCGGTTAATATCTCTGATGATAATTTCTCGCGGCACAACCTTTGATATCAGCTTTATTGCATTATGGCAGTCCACGCATATTCGAAGATTTTTCATAATACGTATAGGGTTTCCATAGGGCATTTTGATAAGCGCAAATGCTAAAGCTAATCTTTCACTGTGTAACCATAGCAAGCGCTCCTTTTCTTCATCTTCAACAGCAAGTAATATAGCACTACAATTAGGGACAAACCCTTCCTTTTTGGCTTTCATGTTCAACCACTCCAACATCCCACTGATTAGCTTCACATCAGGATGTGAAGTATCCCCAACGGTGAAGTAATGGACTGTTCCCTGATATTCAAACCAACTTAACCCCGGTTCCTTTTTTATGCCTCGTCGTTTCATTTTTTTCCTCACAGCAGCGACATTCTCCCACCTCCTTTCATTTGCATAAATGTTGGACAAAAGAACATAGGCTGCTTCGTCATGAGGTTCCATCTCAAGCACACGCTCTGCTGAAAGTCTTCCCAGCTCAACATTATGATGGATAACACAAGCCCCAAGCAAAGCCCGCCACACCATGACACTAGGTTCAAATGGCATCTCCTGAATCAATTTCATAGCCTTATCGAGATAGCCTAGTCTTCCCAAAAGCCAAACCATACAGGTGTAATGCTCTACACAAGGTTCAATGCCATAGTTATGCACCATAGAATGAAAATACCGTTGACCTTGATCCATAAGTCCAGAATTGCTACATGCTGATAAGACACCAACAAAAGTTAGCTTATTTGGTCGAGATTTGCTTGCATTCATCATTTCAAATATGTTCAGCGCCTCTCCACCAAGACCGTGCATAGAATAAGCTGAGATCATAGTATTCCACGAAACTTCATCTCGTGCATGCATCCGATCAAACATTAGTCGAGCTTCTTTGATGGCCCCACACTTGGCATACATATCTATTAAAGAATTACCAACTACTGTGTTCTTGTCATAAGTAGTTTTGATGGTCAGAGAATGGATCTGGTTTCCTGGCTCCAGAGATGCTAAGCCAGCGCAAGCACGAAGCACGCTAGAATATGTCACTTCAGTTGCCGTCAGTCGATGATCAAGCATATTTGAGAACAAACTCAATGCCTTCTGCCCCTCACCTATTTGTGCAAAGCCAACAATCAGAGTGTTATAAGTCACATCATTTGTAGCTTGTGATTCCTCAAATATTTTAACAGAAACGTCAATCCTTCCACTCTTAGCATAGACATCCATTAGAGCATTTGAGACAAACACATCCGAGTCAAGACCAACCTTGAGGACGTTACAGTGCACTTGCTCACCCAATTGCAAAGACTCCATAGTGGCACATGCCTGCAACAAACTCGCAAAGGTAAACTGATTGGGGGCGACAAATGCTCGCCTCATCTGACAGAAAAGCTCCACCGCTTTTCTACTCTCACTAATCTGAGCATACCGCCCAATCATAAAGCTCCAAGGAATTACGTCTTTCTTAGGTATCTCTTCAAAGACCCTCCGTGCGCCCTCCATGTCACCCAATCCACTATACAATTCTAGCAATCCCACACCAACATGTACATCCAGCTCATAATGCGTTTTCAGCGTGCATCCATGAACGCTTCTCCCCAAGTGTATAGTCCCCATACCAAGACAAGCCTTCAAAACACTGACAAAGGTATAGTTATTTGGCTTAAACCCAACAATTCTCATTTGAGAGAAGAGCCCCATGGCCTCTTCGAAGCATCCATTCTCAGCACAGCAGGAAATGATCCCAGTCCATGAAACCATGTCCTTGAAAACAACCCCACCAAAAACATCCTTGGCGCAGGAAACAGATCCACCCACAGAGTAAGCATCTATCAAAGCTGTCCCAACAAATGGATTCGAATCATGGCCCAACTTACATATGCAGGCATGAACAGCCCCAGCCATATCTGCCCTCTCCACACTCACAAGCAGTTTCAAGACAGTGGTAAAAGCAAATGGGTTCAGCTCGTGCCCCTCCCCATGCAACTTACTGAAAAGCTCGACAGCCTCGGCAAACCGGACGGCCTGCGCTAAGCCCTGGATCAACGTCACAAACGATATGGTATTCCTCTGGGGCAATTCGTCGAACAGTATGCGCGCATCCCCCAGGAGCTCGGATTTCACGTACGCATTGAGAAGGATGTTGGAAGCAAACAAGTCCAGGCAAGCACCCCGCTTGATGACGTCGCAGTGGAGAGGCCTGGCCAGAATGGGGTCGCCGCTGTGGATGCAGTCTTGGAGCATACTGGCGTAGGAATGTGAGTCGAAGTCCGAAGTTGGAAGCTCCGGGTCGTTTGGACATTGCTCGAGCAGATGGGCGGCTTGGGCCGAGAACCCACATGCCGACGGTTGAAGGAAGCTTTTGAGTGCACGACCACCGCATGGTGTCGCAACGCTCGCACATCGCAACGCCCTCGTGCTCAGGAATCTGATCATGCGACCGCGTTCCTCTGCTCAGGGAAGAACCCAGTCCCGCATGCCAGGTGTTCGATGTTCGGTTCACGTCGCCTCTTTTCGGCGTGTATTTTCGATCATGGACTTTATACCATATGACCCGATCTATATCTATTCAAACACATTATTACATAATAATTCATAACCATTACTAAAATAAATCCTTTATAAAAATCGGCCTAAGCACATTAATAAATCGAAGAGAGGAAATGAGGTTTGTATAAAAAATGAAACAGAAAGTAATATAAGTAGGTAGGGTAAAATATCATTATTTTTATTTTTAGAGTTAATACTACGAAAAATTCTAAACTGATATATCTACGACAATGTTGCCCCAAACTATTTTTTTATCATAAAAACCCCCAAATTGGTACACTAAAAACCCCACATTGGTACACCTATGATAATTTTACCCTCGAATTAATTTTTTGACCACTAAAAACCCCAAACTGGTACATTTATGACAAATTTACCCTCTGTTAGTATCCGTTAAATTATATTAATATCACAAAAAATGACAAATTGGTAAACTTGTAACAAACAGAAGGGTAAAATCCAAAATCGGTATATATGTTAATTACCATGTGTCATTAAACTTAGTTATTTGACAGTAAAATTTAACGGAAACTAACGGAGGGTAAATTTGTCACAAGTGTACCGGTTTAGGATTTTTTGTGGCCAAAAAATTAGTGCGGGGGTAAAATTGTGATAGGTAGACTAGTGTGGGGTTTTTTATAGTCAAAAAAATAATTCGGGGTAAAATTGTCACAGGTGTACCGGTTTAAGGTTTTTTTTTGTCAAAAAAATATTTTAAGGGTAAATTTGTCACACATGTATCAGTTTGAGGTTTTTCGTGATATTAACCCTTATTTTTATAGATACAAACAACCTTACATTTTCGAGACCATGTGTGACTTTCCCATTTTCAATAAAAAGCAACATTCATAGTTTCTATTTGTTATTTCGGTTGTTTCAATCGGCTTAAGGTTGCTTTTGTCAACTGCATAAAGGCACCATTCAACCGGTGCCGATGACACGAGTTTACATATACCTGATCGTGAGCTTGGCGGCACGTTTAGCCCCGGCTCGAGCCCGCGAGGCTCGAAGCGCGAACCGGGTTTTAGCCTGGAAAGGAATTTCCCCTTGCGGGGGCCTCCCGTTTGCCTACACAGGTTCCCCACCTTTGGCCTTGGGCCCTGTTTTTTCAGGCCGTAGTTAAAAACGACGCTGTTTTGGGGACTCGAGATCCGAGTGACCCAAAGCAAACGACGGCGTTTCGGGGCGGGAGCAATTAGGGTTTCCGAGGCGGACGGACCATCTTCTCTTCCTGAGGTGAGTCTATATAAGCAGCAGTCCCACCGCCGCCGATTCTTCTCCCACGTCCGTTGCACGAGTCTCTTTGTAGATCTCGATCTCCATTCGATCTGTCGCCTCGTTCCGTTTCTTCTTCTTCTTCTTCTCAGCTGGCTGGCTCTGTTGTTGTTTTCGTTCCGGTGCGTCCCGCAGTCGTCCTCTCGATTCAAGGCGTTGAGTTGAGGGATCAGCGGGGGGCTGAGCAGATGACGAGAAGCGATGTGATTGAATACTGATTGGATCACTCGTCCATGAAGTTTCACCAAAATCGAGCTTTTTAAAACTGATGCTCAAGCTCACCACCTTCTCCTCCCCCGTCTTCAAGTCAGTTTCCGCAGAAGGCTCTAATGCTCTCTGGTAGTGGTCGGGGAAAGGAAACTAGGAGCGAAATTGAATAAATAATAACGACAATAATTTCTTCTCTTCCTTCTCCTGAAAAATCGATTTTTTTTTTCGTGCAAATTTTTCAGTCTAAATATACGGTTTGCCTCCTCTTATTCGATGTTGGTGGGATTTATTTATTTCTTCTGGGTTTTTTTTTAGGTCAAATGTTGGAGGAATTAAACCGCATAAATTTTGTTTTAGATTTTTCAGACTCGCAAAGCAAGGTTTTTTACATTGCGACGAGAATCGGGATCCCGCTTAATTGCAAACATAAAAAGCAATTAAAGTGAGATGCTCGAATTGGGCGTGTAAATGAATTTGCCCGAGCTGTCCGTTCGATCGGTCGGATACATTGAGGATTTGGTTGCATTTTTTTCGAAACTTAATTGCACTTTGGACAAAATGATCGAAGCCATGGCGCAAATTTCTCAATATCAAACTGCCAAATGGTCCGACCAAAACAAAAAAAATTGCCAAATTGGAGTGTTCTCCTTTGGAATGGCATAAACTACATAGTAGCATTTCCTTTCCGTTTAGATAAAGAGGTTGGATACATAATCAAAGCTTCCGAGCAAAAGCGCAAAGTTAAGCCTCTGAGGTTGATAACTAGTCCAATTTCTCGGCAAGGCTTTTGTTCCTTTGGGTTTATGCAACCTTATGCAGATGGGCCAGTTGGTGTATATCTGACGAGCGCGAGTGCAAATCGCCTTCTTTAAGAGCTCTTCGACTCAATTTCACTTGGGTGAGGATGTCTCGTCATCATCCTTTGTCAAATGTCATTCCATTCGACCCTCTTCATTCCTCATGTGAACTGTCGCATGCTTACCGACAGAGTCAAACTTTATGCGCCCATTATTTGGCGAAGCTAAGCTGGGACATGGAATCTTGAACAGAATTTTGATGTTTGGGAAGTGCCCCGAGGTCTTCTTTTGCCCCCCCGATGTGAGCCGCCAAAGTTCATGCACTTAAACTTGTCACCATTAGATTGAGCTCAAATCAACCTAAATCTGAGGTCACTACGCGACTATCTACAGTCAAATCGAATAAGTCGAGAATGTTGATCTTCCCACGGAGTGAGCTCGGATTGAATATCCAAGCCTCGCTTTCATTTTAATCAAGATGATAATATCGCATTTGAGATATAGGTGGAAAAGAAAAGGGTTAATATCACCAAAAACACCAAACCGGTACACATGTGACAATTTTATCCTGGATTTTTTTTTTTACCGTCAAAAACCATAAACTGGTACATATGTGACAATTTTACCCCGAACATGCCCTAAAAAACCCCAAACTAGTACATTTGTGACAATTTTACTCTAAACATATCACAAAAAAATCTCAAACTGGTACACATGTGATAATTTTACCATAAACTAAAATTTTAATATTATTTTTTCGAATTTTTATTAAGTTTTTTGTTTTTTCTTTTCTTTTTTTTCATCTTCAACCTCTGGCTGGTCGTCGCCGGCGACCGGCCAGAGGTGGGAGCCGGCCAGGTCGACCCCGCCGGCTGTTGGCGAGGGCGGCCCTCGCCCGCGCCTGCGAGGCCAACCTCGCCGGCTTCCACTTCTGGCCAGTCACCGGTCCGGCAACCAGCCAGAAGTTGAAGATTAAGAAAAAAAATAAAAATTCAGAAAAATAAAAAATAATATTAAAACATTATTAGTTCCGGGTAAAATTATCACATGTGTACCAATTTAAGGTTTTTCATGGTTAAAAAAATAGTTTAGGGTAAATTTGTTACAGGTTTACCAATTTGGAGTAAAATTGTCATATGTGTACCGGTTTGGAGTTTTTGGTGGTAAAAAAAAAAGTTTGGGATAAAATTATCACAGGTGTACCAATTTAAGATTTTTTGTGGTAAAAAAAAAATTAGAGTAAAATTGTCACACATGTACCCGTTTAGGGTTTTTGGTGGTATTAACCCAAAAGAAAATTACCCAATCAGTTCTACACTTATCGTGCGCGGATGCCAATTCAGTTTCGAACTTTTGCAATTTTTGCCAATGGAGTCCTAACCCTTTCGTGCGATCCTTCCGGCCAGTTTCTGCTTGAAGACACCGTCGTGGTGATCCAATCATTGCCGACTGTCAGCCAAAATTGGAGAGAAGGATTGCGCAGAGGTTTATGACTCAATTAACGAAATTAAAAAATTTGAGATTGATTCGGCATCCGCAAGGGATCGATTGGGTAAGTTCATCGCAGGGTGGAATTAGGCCATTCAGCAAAGTGTGTCTGCTTCTTTTCTCCATGAAGTGCGCGTCCTTTCCTCATGTTACTCGATTGCATCAAGAAGCACGAGCACGTCGCTGGTGCGTGTCACGTGTGATTGGCCAAGAACAGCATTAGCCAGAAAGGCAAACGTTTTGTTGGTCTACGTCGGCACCGTGGAGAACCTTCGTGGAAAGCGGGTCTTGCGGATGCACGGGGAAAAGGGGGACTTAGATTTATAGTATGAAGATGGAGATTATAGTTTTTTTTTTTTGTGACATGGAAGAAATGAAATGATCTTTGAATAAGGTATGTATGTGTTTCGTCGGAATTGCTTCAGCTGCGAAATATCATTTGCCGAAAGTAGTTCTTCGGCTTTTGATTAGAATGAGCCGGGTCTTGTGGTGATTCCAGACAAAAATTTATCCAAGCAAATGAAGGAATCGACAGCTTCACTTCGGATAAAATTTACACGAACTCGAATCGTGCCGGAATTTAATTGGCGATAGGCTCCAGAAGGCGTAGTCGTTACAAACAAACCGAACGTAGACAAACCCCGCTGGAATTTAATCAACGACGAAACTTGAGAACATAGAGATATCACGCTAGAATTTAATCGACGACATGACACCCGGGATAGAGATACACGTCGGAATTTAATCAACGAGGCGAATATGAGAACTACAATGTGGAAAGTAAAGCGCGAAGTAAAGATACTGAAATATGGTAAGTTTGCTTGATCTGTGCATTGGGCTTTAAGTTGAACATTTGACATTATTTACAATGGTTATGCCTTAACTACGTCTCGACGATTCTCAGTAGTTGCATCCTACGTCCATTTCTTCCTAATTTCAATTGCCTCGCATACGTGCCTCTGTGTTCCTCTATCGGTGGCTCGACTACTTTTGGATTGCTTTTCTTTAAAGTCACCGTGACCAGCAACCGGCCAAGGAAGAAGAAGAAGGGAAAAAAATTTAAAAAAAAATTCGAATATTTTCATAATTTTTCCTTGAAAATCAAATCAGATATCGAACCATGAAAAATTCCGGTTCATTTTCAGGTCTCAGCCGAACACCAGAAAATATTATCATTTTTCTAAAAAATAACTTTCTAGAAAATATTTTCCAGAAACATCACATTTTCTGCGAAACGAACGGAATATTTTTATTTTTATTCTTTTATTATGTTTTATTCATTTATCTAATTATATTTTTGTTCTTCCACATTTTTTAAGCATGGAATTGATACCTTGATTAAGCTATACTTCCAAATCAATCCATGAATGCATCCCTCGTGATCTTATTCTTTACTTTTGTTTTAAACTTCTTTTGATTAGCCTTGAAAAGTATTACATAATCAACTCCAAGTTTGAGTGATTCATTCCCTTTTTTTCTAGTCTAAACCCAATTGTCATGTGAATATAAAATTGGGTTAATATCACGATTAATCTCAAACTAATAGACATGTGACAAATTTACTCTAAACTAATTTTTTGATCATCAAAAATCTCAAACTGATATACTTATGACAATTTTACCCTCTGTTGTTTCCTTTAAATTTTATCGATAAATTTCTAAATTGGATGACATATGATAAATGATAGGTGTATTGGCTTAGATTTTTATCCTCCATTTGTTACATATGTATGAGTTTGTGATTTTTCGTGATATTAATCCAATTTAACGGAGCGTAAATTTATCACAAATATATCAGTTTTTGATTTTTCGTGATCTTAACCCTATAAATTTAGGTCGAGAGAATGGAATTCTAGGAAACTATTGTCAAATGATATCGGTATTACTACTAACCTCTCTGTTATTTAATCCGCATTCCATTAGTGTGGTGTATCTAGAAGAGGTCCTTCATATGTTTTATTTGTCATGGCCCCCCGCTAGTGACACTACTCACGCATTTATATATTTATATTCACATATATTAGTTTGTCAATTAGGCTCTTAATTAGCTTTTCTCCATAAATTGTTTTTTTCTTATAATAATTCAGTTCATTTTAGCAAATTAAGGTATAAAGAAAGTCTGACGAAGAAATCACTTTCTCTCGTCAACTGAAGAGCCGTTAAATGAAAAATTATGTTCGATCAAGAGAGAGAGACAGTGTTAAATGAAAAATTATGTTCGATCAAGAGAGAGAGAGACAGTGTGTGCGCGTTTATGTGACATGCAAATTAAACAGATAGATTTGCGAAGATGGTATACAATAATCGTATAGCATATGCAAAGACGGTATACAATAATCATATAGCATATACCGTATACTATACATGCGGCCCTCGACTCAAAACAAATAGATACACATATCTTCACGAAACATCAGGGACAGAGACGGAGATGGTGTACATGCGACATAGGTACGACACGTATGGTTGACGAAATCCACCGGAACAAGTATATAGACGGCAAAGGACGAGGCGAACAAACACGTGAGGTAGCCGCCGGCGGGCCCAATCAGCCGCCGGCAAAAAAGGCAAAGTACGATCATACGCCGAAGCCCACTTCATTAACTCCTCCGACGAAAGGGAAGGAGAAAAAAAAAAGACAAAAAAATAAATAAGAATAGTCCATTAACTCCTAAGGGCTACGACGCCGTAGGGCGACTGTATGCTTCTTAGACTCCTTCCTTCCTTCCTTGGCGTTTTTTCCACGTGCGGGAAAGACCGATGGCTCGCCTCGGCTCCTTCCTCGAGGCTACGCGCTTTCACTTGCCGCGGGTGTAGGGGCACGCCGAAGCAGTCAACCTGCCACCACATTAAACACGCGCGTTTGTTTGGTCAATCGACGACGTTGATTTCGGACCGAACGACGCGCACGCGGTTTGTTCTCGGAGAAGAAACGACGCCGTGGCGGCTAAGCGATGCAGCAACCCAGTCAAAGCCTCTTTCGGTTGGGGGGGGGGGGGGCAGAAACGGGATTTCCTCTGGGCGGAGGACCGAACATCAAATTTTGGGGCAGCAAGTTCTTTTCTTTTTCTTTTTTCTTTCTTTTTTTTGGGACCGAGGCGCCTTTTTTGAAACAGTCCGATGTTCGAATTAGAGGACCGACAACGACCAATACCATCGTCCTCGACATTAACATGGCTCAAGGAATCTTTGTACTTTTTCTTATCTTCTTCCTACGGGGTTCCCCTAAAATTAGGGAACGTGTTTTGCATGATTTTCCATTTTGTGTTGTTGCTCCCGTCACGCCTCCCGCATAAATGACAGACATTTTTCCAAACTTAGCAATGTTTTTCTCTCCCTCGTAATTTCTTGGATTAAGTAAAAAACCACCGCCCGTGAAAAATTAGAAGAACTATCGACACTAAATTAAGCCAACCCAAATTCGAGTTTCTCGTTTATTTCCGCTAGCAGAGGAAACTCTAGTGCTGCCGTCGCTCCAACACTCTATGAGCAGTGAACAAGTTCCTTTTTTTTTTTCCTCGTACGCCCCCTACCTCACCGGTATGTTCTCTAGATACTTTAAGAATGTCCATCTCGATCTATATGAGCTAAGGAGCGTGCACAAGACTCCTAAAATCTTCTATCCTACGTCTAGAAAATACGTAATGGTTAATCTCTTGTTGCTACGACGCCACCCGCTCCTTATGTCGCTAGGTGGATCCATCAGTGATGAAAAATAATTAACTGGTTTAATTATACCAAAGATACTTAACCCAATGTGTTTTTTTCTCCGGGGAATTAAACTAAAGATCCTTCAACTCTATGTCCGGAGCTTGTTTGCCATGCATCATCGCGTGATAACAATTGAAATTTAAAAACTCATTCGGTAAATTATTAGTGAGGACAGAGTTGCAGATCCAATTATTTTAATTTTTAATCTTATTTTCTATTTCCTTATACTATAACTAAATAGTAGAGTCGTGGGAAAAGGACGAAATGCCAGGTGTCGAAGATCCCGACCGACCGTCCGTCCGATCCCCTCCGACAAAACAAAACAAGTGGCAAAACAAACGATTGCAAAACGCCACGTTTCTTAAATTTTTTTAAAATAAGTTTTAATGTATTCATACTCTTCTCCATACCACGCGCCAATTAATTAGAAAAAAAGAAGAAGGAAAAGCACTATAAATAAATAAAAGTTGAGGGGGCAGTCAGTACCTCTCTTTACGTTTCTCGAAAAATCTCTCCAGCGACCTTCTCCCCCTGATCGGGAAATCTGCAAAAAGTAAAATTAAAGCAAAAAAAATTTAAAAAAAATGAAACGCCGTGAATAAATAGATCTAGATTATTCATCGGAAAATATTTAGTTGTTCGAGTGGTACGACACTTTGTATAGGACTTAGGAACGATGTAAAATGCGTTCGCAAAGACGGATCGATACGTCCCGGATCAATAAAATCACTAGCAGATCGATCGATCGACCGACCCGACTTGTTCTCTCGCACTGACCTCCGTTGCCGAGCAGCTGCTCTTGGCCGGTCCGGGTCGCCGCGGCCTCCGGGCTCTCCGGTCCGGTGGGTTTGGGGATTCCTTGGACCGCAAGTTTCAGGATGTTCTCCACCTGAAACGAAACCACGAGGCCGACGCCGATCAGAACGACGACGAAAAAGGCAAAAGCCGTCGGCGAAAGGAACGGCATTTACTCAGTTCAAGCTCAATTAGCTACGAAAAGTGCGCCGGACGGCGAGCAAAAGAACCTTGTTGGGAGGGAGGTCGAAGACGGCGACGGTGCCGCCGTAGAAGATCGTCAGCGGAGCCACTTCTCCGTGGGTCTCCAAGCTCGGCCTGCAGCGAATTTTTTCACAGGATTTCAATATTCTGGAATACCACCAAATCCCAAAAAAAAAAAAAAATGGTTTTTCGATTTAATTGAAATATTGCGGTGAACGCACTTCTGATTTGTGTTTTTTTTCCCAAATCATTCGAAATTTTGGCGTACAAATTTTTCGTAATTTCGAAATTTGAATGATATTTTCAGATTTTTTTTTAAAAGGGTAACTCGTCAAAAATCACGGGCCCGGAAATATGTCAAAATCACATCGTCCTCGATCTGCAAAAAGATTTCAAAATCTCTCCGTACGAAACGCTGACCTGACAAGAGGGGCATAAACAGGCAACGCAGCTGCTGCATTCTGGTCCGCCTTCGGGGTCGAGGGCACCGACCGACCCGCCGCGCCGGAGGAGGCGGCGATCACCGACCTGAGGAGCTCGGGATGGATCCTCGAGATGGCGCTCTGCATGCCTGTTCCAGAGAGAAGCGCGGAACGCGATGAGAAGAGCCCGCCGCGTGACCACCCAGGAAAAGCCCAAAAAATAAAGAAGGAAAGAACACGCAAAAGGGCGGAGAGGCCGGCGACGCCGGACCGACCTCGGAAGCTCGAGAGGCGGTCGAGAGGCCTGCGCTGCTGGGGCCGAGGCCCCGCGGCGGCGGCGGCGGCGGCGGCGGAGGAGCCGATCTCCTTCTCCGCCACGCCGAGGAAGTCGAGCTCGACGGCGTCCCTGGACATCATCTCCTCCTATTCCTCCTCCTCCTTCTGCTTCTTCCCGATGTGTCGCGAGGCGAGGGTGCGAGAGGCGGAACACGAATGCCGGTCCAAAGGCGCAGGCGAGGGCGAGAATTATAGGACGAGGATGAGAGAGAGAGATGATGAAGGAGGAATGGGAGGGGGCACGAGTTACACATGAGGAATAGTTCGGGGAAAAGGGGGAGGGGCGATGGGCAAGATTGTAAATAAGTAGGGGGGGGTGAGGACCGGGGCGGCGCATGTTTTCCACGTGGTCTGTCTTGGAGAGAACGGGCAGCAGAGAGGCAGGTCCCGAACGTAAGCTGCGGCAGAGGCAAAGGTAGAAAATAAGGGGAGGGGGCAAGTAGGGCTAGGACAGGTCTTTGTCCGACTCCCCCGTGACTCGGTCTACAACTCCCCTTCTTTCCCCTTTCTTCTTCTTCTTCCTTCTTCTTTTTTATTTTTATATATTTTTTTATATTTTTGGCTCGAGCGAAATGAACTCGATTTGTTCGGGTTTTACCTGGGCTATGCTCTTTTCGAGAGACAGCCGTTTTCTTGAAATATAATACAATTTTCGTTCGTCCGAAGCCTGAAAAAGACCCGAGAAATTATATTCCCGCTGTTTGGCATAGAAAATTTGATTTGTTTTTTCTTCGTGCATTACTTTTAATGATTTTTTTTTTATTTTTTCAAATCAATTTTTTTAGTTTTCTTCTTTCTTTTTTCTTTTCTTCCGTTTTTCTTTTCTATTCTTCTTCGCCGACGATCGGCCACGGTGTGGCGAGGTCGAGCTTCCCCGAGCCTGGGGAGGTCGCTCGCCAGTGATGGAAAATGTTTTTGCTTGATTTGTTTATTGCATGTGAACTAAACACTGGAAAATAAAAACATAAAAAAAATAACAGTTTCCTATAAATTATTTAATCGAAACTTTAGGGTGATTTACAAATTTAATCTATAGTTTACGAGTTAGGCCGTTCTTGGTTCCTGAACGTGGCCTGCATATGTAAAATGGCAGCTCGTGACAAGACACCTCGCTTGATAAAACGGGTTTTCTTGAATCGCCGTCGGGGTAAGTCCGGCATCGTCCCGCGTGACTCCTGTATTCTGGGCGCGCGTACGTGGGTCGAAATGGTTTTAGCCGGATCAGACGCGACGGGAACCGGGGATACCATTCGAGAATCCGTCCATCCTACAGCTGGTCTGACCGCTGCGCAGAGGCGGAGATGGTCATGAAGAGCCCCAACGCCACCATTTGATAGCGAACGCTCGTCAAACGGTGGTCGCGCTCTCGAACGAAGGCGAGAAAGAGAAAGAGAAAGAGAAAGAGGTGCCCATCATGGGCAACCCCCGTGGCAGAGCCGCGTCTCTCTCTCTTCCTTCAATGCTTAGCGGTGCCTTAAGGGGTTTTTTTTCTTTTTATAGATAAGAGAAATATTCTTTTTAGTCTTTGTGTAACCCTTACGCGTGATACTGTATCCGGGTTATCTATGGTCGATGTCTTGCTATAAACCCCCTAGGTACACCCCCTCGAGCACCGAATAGGACGAGTCGTTTTGTATGACCTTATATTTTGCACGTTCAACGTGGCCTTGCACTTTTTGTCAATTGAACATCATCTATTTAGGATGTCTCGATACTGTTAACATCTATCTTCTTCTTCTTTTTCTAAATCTCGTGAGCTTTTGACTTTTATTCGAGAAGAAACGCTCAAAAACCTTACGATATTTACAAACATCGGCATGCAAATTAACATGTGTTTTTTTTTTTAACTCTTAGGAAGATGCGCATTCTTATGTGCATACAAAAAGACTATGAACTCTGTATTTTCAAATTGGTTATATCCTAAACGGGTTAATACTGTGAAAAATTCCAAACTAGTACACCCGTGATAAATTTACCCAAAACTATTTTTTTTACCACAAAAAACCCTCAACTAGCATACATGTGATAATTTTGCCCCGAACTATTTTTTTGACCATCACAAACCCTACACTGGTCTGCCTGTGACAATTTTACCCCCAAACTAATTTTTTGACCACCAAAAACCCTAAACTGATATAAATATGACAAATTTACCCTCCGTTAGTTTCCGTTAAATTTTACTGTCAAATTGCTAAGTTTAATGACACGTGGCAATTGACATATGTACCGATTTTGGATTTTACCTCTCTGTTTGTCACAAGTTTACCAATTTGTGATTTTTTGTGATATTAATATAATTTAATGGACACTAACAGAGGGTAAATATGTCATAAATATACCAGTTTGGGGTTTTTAGTGGTCAAAAAATTAGTTCGGGGGTTAAATTATCACGGGTGTACCAATGTGGGATTTTTGGTTGTCAAAGAAATAGTTCGGGATAAAATTGTTGCAAGTGTACCAGTTTTGGATTTTTTATAGTCAAAAAAATAGTTCGGGGTATCCTTACAAAAAAAAAATAGTTATGGGTAAATTTGTCACGAGTACACCAGTTTGGGGTTTTTTGTAGTTAAAAAAATAGTTCGGGGTAAAATTGTCATAGGTATACCAGTTTAGGGTTTTTCGTAGTATTAATCCTATCCTAAATTATCCTTGATCTATCTTTACCTTGTTCGCTATACTTTAGAAGTGGGCTTTGAGCGGATTCTTACACAATGAATTGCATTGAAACGAGGTACGAAGAGGTTGACGTGGCATTTATGCAAATCCCCATAATCCAATCTTGGAATCATTGATCGTTGGATCGCGGAAGATCAATTTGGCTAATTTCAAGCGCATGGCAAATTACCTGAAAAATGACTACACGGGGAACCCCCCCGCTGTTGATCTCCAATCGAAATCGACTCATCATGAACTCATCTACACATACTAATACATGAATCAAATTTCGCAATTCTAAAAATAAATACAAATGATATGCGAATTCATAAAAATTGCACCGCATAGTAGAATACCTAGATAATTCAAATTAAAGTACAGAAGAATCGTGCACCACATGCTTTTAGGTGGGGCTCACAATGCAGTATGTCCCTATCCAATGTTTTTAAGTGCGGTTTGGTCATGGTGATGGCTACATCTTTCCTTCCTTCCTTTCTTTTCTATTATTTTTTTATATGAGCTGGTCGATCGTTTGTCTTGGACGAGGAAGCAATGTTTAAAACGTTGTTCTAAAGGCGTGACGTGACAAAATGGGACAATGCGCTCTAGAAGGAAATTATTCGGTTGGCTCTTTTTAGAAAAATGGAGCGAATGCCGTGGTATCGTGCGCTGAAACCTCATCATCTTTCGGTCCACAGAAACCCTAAAGAACCGCTGATCTGTTGGCGGCCATTATAGAGTCAATTAAGCAAAGATTTGAATGCTGAGACGAGATACGTTTTTTTTTGGTCAGAGATGACGTGATGTTGAGAAGGGCGGATCTTAAGCATATTATAATCGTGCCATGCTCAACTCCTGGCACCAAGGGCTATCCGACGAGGGCAAGGGAGAGCCTCGCCAAAGGCCACTAGGTCGGCCTCGTGGCCTTCAAACTCACGGCATCTGGCGAGGGAACCTCACCGATCTGGGCAAGGCACGATCTCGCTGGATTTGGCAAGGTCAACCTTGTCCATGGCCAGCAAGGCACGACGTTACTAGATTTGACAATGTCGACCTTGCCAGCCCAGCCTAGCAAGTTCAACCTAGCCCGATAATGTGAGGTTCAGCCTCGCTAGCCACAATGAAAAAACAATCAAAATAAAGGGAAAAAAAGATAAAAATAAATAAAATTATAATAAATTCATAAAAACTATAAAAAAAAATTTATAAAAATTATCTACGTCAGCGATTTTCAGTCAAAATTAGCCGGATGACTTGAATTGACACAATTGCAAAAATATTTATGACTCAATTGGCAAAAAAAATGTTTAGGATTAAAATGGCATAATTTCAATTGGCAAAAAAAAATGTTTAAGATTAAAATGGCATAATTTCAATAGATTGAAAAGATCTCTTGCACGTTTTTCTTCTTGCTACAATACTGTTACAATACTGCTACAGTGATGAACAATACATTGCTGCAGTAATAAAGATATGACATCAGGAAATTTAAATTTCATCTTCTTGAATATCATTTTGTAGTTGAACTAGATATGTCTTCTTTTTCCTAAATGCTGAAATCCAAACAAAAGCAAATTTCTCATCCTCAACTCCTCAGATAGGCAGAATGATTTTCAGAGCTGTAGAAATTTCCTGATGGGAATATTTTTCTCAAACATATTCAACGATTTTGTTCGATGAAAGCTTGATTCGGTAGTTAAATATCTTAACATGTATGTTTTCAGAAAAGTTGGACACCCTTAAAGAAGTTTTATCAGACGTGCGACAAAAGGAAAAATACTTCTTCATGCTTTGCTCGCGAGGGAGGAAAGTTCAGGAGGAAAACTTCCCTTCCCCGTTCTTCTCACAGCCCGGTACCCGAAGAAACCACGAGTCCTGCTCCCCGCTCCGGTCGCCCACGGTATCGAGCGCAGATGCGGTGACGATGGTGACTATAAGCGACTAAACAGGATCTTCGCAAATTAAACGCGTGCGTACTACCCTACTGCATAGGCCGAAGGCCTAAGGCGAGACGCGTTCTTCGGGGGACTCGCGTGATGAGACCTCTCGTGGGGCCTTCCCGGGCAGTCAAATTGCTCGTGCCCGGGAGTCATCGAAAGAAATATACTAATAAACAAAGAGAAAAATCGGCAGTGAAATAAAGAATTGATCAACATGGGACTAATGACAGACCCAAAGTGATCCACGTATGGTGAGGGTTGCTGGAGATCGGGGGGGAAACCGTCGTTGTCCGCGCGGGACTCGTGAGATGCAGCAGCAACATGGAAATTGTGTTCCGGTCGGGAGCTTCCACCATCAAAGAAGGAGACCCCCGCCCAAAGTCAGCAGCAGAGAAGAGTGGCGCAGCTGTCGTGTCGTGCCGGGCCCTGGTCTGTGGCGTGATCCGCACGTTCAAACGTCGAACAGAATGAAAACCAAGCAAAAAGCGAGCACCCACGTGATGGAATTGAAACGCGCTTTTCGACCCACGTGCTTTAATTCCCCGGAAAGTCGCCGCCGGTTGATCGGCCCGGTCCGATTCCCCATTTCCCACCGCCCCCCTTTCGTTCTCTGTCTTTTGCTCTCTCCCGCGGTGTCAGCCGACGGGCGCGCATCTGGATTTGGGGACGGCTATTTGGCCGCGTCATGTGATTTTGCTAACGAGTTGTTTTGTGTGTGTGTGTAATAAACTGTGTTGATAAGTTGTTTTATGTTGAATATTGCGGCTCGAAGTTCTTGCGAAATTCAAAATTATGGATCAAGCGTGGGGAGATCAAGATGGGGTCGGAGACCATGCTTGGAGGTGCCCGTGGTGCGAGGGAGGTTGGAGATTGGCGGGCCCCGGGAGCGCTACTAAGCATTGGGCGGGCACCAAGCCAAGGCCTGAATAAGCCTATCATGTTTGCGTATGTTCGAGGCTAGTGCTCGAGCATCACACCTACCTCTTAAATACGAGATTTAAAGGTTTGTTTTGACCAATTTTTTAAGTTACGTGTCAAAGCAAACATGAGTTTTTACAATAAGATCTCTATGAAAAATTGTAAGAGAACGCTGGGGAGATAGTTTTGGATGTGATTTAGGGCTGGGAAACACTTGGACGACTGAGCAATTTGTATTATGTAATTCTCCATATTCATAGCGGATTTCTCTGTAACTAACTCCCGCCATGAAGTAGGTATCGGACACACAAATCGAATCACGTAAATATTTATTGTTCTTTGCCATTGATTTCTCTTATTTTTTTCTCCTCCCATTTGACTTGAAGCAAGATCCGTTGACTTTTGTGTTATTTCGCACTAGTTAATTCGCGATGATGACTTAATTCTTGTTATGACTGGACTTATAATAATTGCTATTGCGTACATGACCACCACCAAATGTAGACACTCAATAAGATTGCCCCACCTCTGGATGCGGCAATGCCAAAATGATGCAGTGAAAACGAGGGTAACGCAAATCGCAACTCGCATATAAGACGCAACAGGTCCGATGTGCACAAATAAACTTTCAACATTGGTCTCGAAATTCCATGTCAAAAATCATATTAACAAAACGCTCGCAAAATTACACGAAGGCGCAACATGTTCGAAGCACGCAGAGATGAACTTTAATATCATCATCAAAATTCAACGTCAAAAAGTTGTCTTTATAACGTTAATAGAATCAATATGGGAACTTTAAACCGTAACAAACTCTAAAGAAGCTAATTCAAAGATAACTATAAAGAGAGGAATAAATCATCCAAGATTTTATTCTAAACTGCCTAAGATGTCATATAGAGAAATGAAAATTTTATGAGAACCTTGGTGAATACCCGGCCCGAGTCAGAAAAAGTTAGCCTTGGCAGTGAGGGGTGGAGAGGGGGTGTGTGGTGCACATTTTGGATGTTAATCTGTGTACATTAGTTATTTTGCTGTGGAATATACCTTTCTTGGCCTTTCGACTAAGATCACGATTACAAAAGTACCTTTCTCTAAGCATGTGCCAGACGCTGTACGTGTTGTAGACTAAATAATGCATAAAAAGGGAGGAAATTACCTAAAAAGTCATAAATTTTTAGTACATATATCAATTCAATCATAAATTTTTCAATTTAGTTAATTGAGTCTTAAATATTTCAAAAATTTATCAATATAATCATTCCAGCTAATTATTACAAACGCTGGGCTGCGCTGAAGTGGAGGATATTTTGAATTTTTTTTCAAAAAATTCTGAATTTGTTATAATTTTCATTTATTCTTTTCTTTTTTTTTCCTCCTTCCCTGGCCAGCAACCGATGGAGGAAGAAGGAAAAGAAAAAAAAAAGAGATAAGAAAGAAAATAAAAAGAAGAAAGAAAAAGAAAAATTCAAAAAGAACGACAACCAGCGTTGACTTGGGCAATTATTTTGAAATTTTTTGGGATTTTTTTGGTAATTATCCCGACAAAAAGGATGTTTCCAATTAGGGTGGCTATGTGTAGAAAGAAATGTCGATTGTTATTCATCGAGCCAGTGTTATACAATAAAGTGGGTAATTTTGAAAAACTAAGAGTGAGACAAACGACACATTTTTTGTTAAGTATACAGTTGCATTAGCAAAAGCAGGAGGAAGAATGTTGGGAGGTAGGAGGAAGAGCACTAGGAGTTCTCGTTTCAGATGTTCGTGATCGGATAAGGATGCCATCCAGGTAAATTCGAAAGGAAGTCGCACTATGTGTGTAGTCTCCAGTTGTCAACCAAATGATTTGTAAAAGAAAAATGACAAAAGCAAAGGAGGAGAGACTTATACCGTCAGCAGAGGAAAAATCAACCAATCAATCATAGATCCATTGTACGGATATCGATTTGGTCATAAACTTTTTAATTTTACAAATTTATTCCTAAGCCTTCATGCGAAACTCCAACATAGACCTTTCGATCAATTCTTGCCGGAAATCATTGATATGACAGTCTACTGTTCTACGTGACAAAATGCCACGTTAGTGATTTTTGGTGAGAAATGGTCGAAAGGATTACATTAGAATTTCGCACGAAGCTTTTACGATTAAATTGATAAAATTGAAAAGTTTAGGATTGTGTTAATTTTCGTACAATAGATTTAGAAATAATTGGACATTTTCTATCCCAATAGTAGACCTATCAAACGGATGAATCGGGTCGAGTTGAAAGTGATCAAACCAAAATTGATATATTTAAACCGTTTTGACCAATTTCCATGTAATACATAACCCATAATCAATACCCAAACCCAAATTTGACTCAACTCATATTGCTAACATAATCACAATATGAGAAAATTCATACCTAAACTAAGGTGAGATGATGGAGTGAGTAAGTGCAAGATCGAATGAAGGCGAGAGAGAGTGAAAATAGTCATAGAATTTGATTGAATTTAAGTATGTTCTGAACTCCATTAACGCTCATATCATTTTAGGTCTTATCATTTTTAAATTTATTTATGACCTATTTACTAAATTAGCTATAATAATTCAATTCATCAAATATGAATCTATGACTCATTTTGACAGATTTATTTAACAGAGGGTGAATATGAGATCTCGAAAAATAGGGCAAAACCCATATGACATAAAGGAAGTACAAAGCGCTGAGAATCCGTCAAATCATGTCATCTCCTTTTTTAGGAAGAAAGATCGATGATGCTCATGGAATAACGCCAAGATAGCCAAAGCCAAATTTGAATGTTCAACCAAAAGAAGAAACAGGAAAGAGCGACTCGGGACGACCCATGACACACGACACACGACACACGAACGCAGCTGAACAACGTGATCGAGATCTCCACGACCATGTCCCCGCCATCGACGAGCTAGGTCGATGCTTCAGTCGCGCCTAATATTGGCGCGTAGCCCCCCCCCCCCCCCCCCTTCTCGCATCTTTCCTCGAAGCAGGCAGATGTCAGAATGCGTCTCTTCTGCAACCCATCGAGATGACCCAGCTCGACACGTTTAGTGTGCCAGGTTTTTGGGTGGAAAGATGCGCGACGATAAGCGACGCGACAGGAGAAGGAAGTCCCCTCCAGTTCTGGAGAAACGTGTTTAGCGAGGATTGACTTTTAGGGCTCTGCCAGTGAGTTATGAGTCAATGATGGTGGAATCAGATGCCTAATCTTATTTGGTTGAGCTCTACTTTCGTTGGTTCACGAGAACTCTAGGCCATTTTTTTTTAAACGGTGACGTAATTCATACGACCTAATCGTTTTGAAATGAATCTCTCTTTCTTTCTTTTTTCTTGGTAGTTATTTCTTTTGTGCAAGCACGTTTAAATTCCCGTGGCCCTTTCGAACATGCTATACATACATCCTCCCAATTCAAAAAGTCATTTTATGCTATGCTTAAGTTTCGCGCATGAAGAGGTTATCTCAGTTTTCGTGATTTCGTCATGAAAGATAATCATACAGAACAGCGTGATACATTTTGAGTATTTGTTAACTCATGTGGAGACTTTTTGATTTCTAACAAGTCTAATTGGTTGCAGTGACGGGTTCGTATACTTACAAATGGGCCGAGTGATTATGACTCAATGCAAATATTCCGCAACAAGTGAAAAAGTATTACGGTGGCATTCAAAAGGGTAGTTGTACTAGTTTCCCTTCTTTGTCGTTTTGACTAGTAGAGAGATATTTCACAAGGGAATGGAGACTAAAATGGGTAATAACCAATCCGTATTCAAGATAATGCCTATTTAAGCGTCCTATTGTCATCAAAAGCTTGCCCATCACATGTCCCAGAAAAGAAATGATTTTCATCATCCTTGAGCCAAAATAAGCCATTCTCTTGTTTAGCCCAAATTGCTTCAACCCAATTAGTTCAATGAATATAACTCAACGATTGTTTCAAGGGAAAGTACTAAAGACATACTTGAATTTTCGCTCTATGTTCTAGTTTTTTTAAAAGCTAGTTTGCATCTCGAGTTTTTGTGTTTAGACGCCACCTTGCACCTAACATCTATTACCACTGTGGATTTATTTGCAAAGGAGGGCATCTTCTTTCGAAAAACGACATTGTTGAATACCATAGGCCACTATTGCCTCCACGCCGATCTCCA